>CM053028.1:521274828-521962328 GCA_028564925.1 Lithobates sylvaticus
ATGGAGCCGTGACTTGGCCCCGTCCCCCTCTCTGTTCTCATTGGCTCATTATATGTGATTGACAGCAGCGGGAGACAAT
Source organism: Lithobates sylvaticus (assembly GCA_028564925.1). Taxonomy (NCBI): domain Eukaryota; kingdom Metazoa; phylum Chordata; class Amphibia; order Anura; family Ranidae; genus Lithobates; species Lithobates sylvaticus. The sequence continues at coordinate 521,274,908 of CM053028.1, forward strand.
GGCTGCCTCAGCCAATGAAGAGGGAGAGTTTCCAGAGAGCCGAGACTTTTGTGCACATTGCTGAATCGCGATGGAGCTCAGGTAAGTATTCAGGGGGGGCTAGAATGCATGAAGGTACAAAAACCTTGAGCCTATAGAACCACTTGAAGGCACAGAATATTGTCTGGCCACAAACTAAAATGAAAAGGTCATTGTTAACCACTTAAGTCCTGGGTGTAGCTTTCATAACTGCATAGGGCCAGTGGTTGTTTTTCCCAGTGTTGTTTAAGATGGCACCTGGACTCGGTATAAATTATGTAAATGTTACATTGGCAAAATGCATTTTTTCTATTTATTTCCAAAAAAACAAGGAAATAAAGAATATCATGTATATATTTTTTCCAACCAATTTAAGGTCCTATCTGTCCTGAAAATAAAATATATACAATTTTAGGGTAGTCTACACTATACAATGTTCAGAACTGAGAAATCATCAAAATGATAAAAGTGCTCTATGATTCGTAAGGACTTAGGGGGAAAAGGCTGGGGACTCATGTAATTAACAAATGGCAACTTATACTATGGGGCAGTTTTGAGTTATATAAATACTTAACTACCATGCAAAACTTCAGCAAACAATAGACATGTGGGTATAATTGATACCTTACCTCCGAGGGTAATTTTTATATGCAATAGCCTATAAATGTTGTTCATTTTGCTTTTTTCCTTTTATTTTTAGGGAAGCCCTTTGATAATCGGATCATCCTTAACGCTGCTGTAGCTAACATAATAGTTTCCTTGCTGCTAAATGACAGGTTTGAATACGACGATACAACCTTGTTAAACCTCATGCACCTTGTAAACGAAAATATAAGACTCATGGGGACCCCTATGGCCAGGGTAAGCTATTTTCCTATTCATATACTGTATTTGTGTCAAGATGAGGTCACCTACACCAGTTGAAAGTATTGTATCATGAGGATGAAAAAACAAAATTATATGGTAGTAAAGCACCTTAGCATTAGGATTATAATGTTGCTATTATAGATAGAGTGAATTATCATAACTCTATGCCTCAAAAAATATCGTCTCTCGCTAAGGTTTACTTTTTTTGCCATAAACATTAGACAATGGGCACATCATTAAAAATCAATAAAACTTAAAGTTTGTAAAGCATACTCAAGTTTCTGATAACAATTTATAGCACTGCCTGCATGCTTAGAGCTGCCCTATGTACACTGAGACAGCATTCCTTCTTGTAGCCATTCAGCAGTAATCTGATCTCACTAGATTTTCTTGCCTTTTTCACAGTACAGTTTAGCCTCCAGAAAGATTTTTTTTTTCTTTCTTTGAGTTTGCTACCTGTTTGCTTCAAGTTATACATATGAAATATCCACAGGTGATATTGCATATTCAACTATTTAAAATAAAAATACAAAAAAATATATATATATATATATATATATATATATATATATATACTCAAGTATAAGCCAAGTTTTTCAGCACATTTTTTGTGCTGAAAGTGCCCCCCTCGGCTTATACTTGAGTCAAGCATTTTTCTGCAGCAGAAAATTACATTTTCGGACCAAACTTTGGGGCCGGGGCTACTTGGTGCTAGGAACCCTAAATTTGGTGTGCAAACCCATTGGAACCAACAATAAATTTGGTGTGCAAACCCATTGGAACCAACAATACAACATATCCAAATTTATTTGGGGTTCCTAGCACCAAGTGGCCCCGATATACAGGGCCCCAAAGTCTGTCAACTGTGTCCATCTGCAGCAATGTAATTTCGGGACCCTTTGGGTCCAGAGACCCCATATTTTGGCTGCAGCTAGGGGGCATCTAGGAACCCTTAACTACCAAGTTTGAAGTTTGGGGGACCTATGGCTGCAAATGGGCACAGTGAGGCATGCAAATGGGAACAGTAAGGCTGCAAATGGGCATTGTTGACCCTCTTTTCTACTTAAAGTAGCTGCACATTTCTCAAAATTAGGTGCCTTGGCTTATATTCAAGTTGGCTTATACTTGAGTATATACGGTATATATTCTATATACAGTATCTCACAAAGGTGAGTACACCCTTCACATTTTTGTAAATATTTTATTATATCTTTTCATGTGACAACACTGAAGAAATTACACTTTATTACAATGTAAAGTAGTGAGTGTACAGCTTGTATAATAGTGTAATAGTGTAAATGTGCTGCCCCCCAAAATAACTCAACATACAGCCATTAACGTCTAAGCTGCTGGCAACAAAAGTGAGTACAACCCTAAGTTAAAATGTCCAAATTGGGCCCAATTAGCCATTTACCCTCCCCGGCGTCATGTGACTTGTTAGTGTTACAAGGTCTCAGGTGTGAATGGGGAGCGGATGTGTTAAATTTGGTGTTATCGCTCTTACTCTCTCAAACTGGTCACTGGAAGTTCAACATCGCACCTCGTGGCAAAGAACTCTTTATGGAGCTGGAAAAAAGAACTGTTGCTCTACATAAAGATGGCCTAGGCTATAAGAAGATTGCCCAAGACCCTGAAACTGAGCTGCAGCATGGTGGCCAAGAACATACAGCGGTTTAACAGGAAAGGTTCCACTGAGAACAGACCTTGCCATGGGCGACCAAAGAAGTTGAGTTCACATGCTCAGCATCATATCCAGAGGTTGTCTTTGGGAAATAGACGTATGAGTGCTGCCAGCATTGCTGCAGAGGTTTAAGAGGTGGGGGGTCAGCCTGTCAGTGCTCAGACCATACGCCGCACACTGCATAAAATTGGTCTGCATGGCTGTCGTCCCAGAAGGAAGCCTCTTCTAAAGATGATGCACAAGAAAGCCTGCAAACTGTTTGCTGAAGACAAGGAGACTAAGGACATGGATTACTGGAACCATGTCCTGTGGTCTGATGAGACCAAGATAAACTTATTTGGTTCATATGGTGTCAAGCGTGTGTGGCGGCAACCAAGTGAGGAGTACAAAGACAAGTGTGTCTTGACTACAGTCAAGATGGTGATGGGAGTGTCATGGTCCGGGGCTGCATGAGTGTTGCTGGCACTGGGGAGCTACAGTTCATTGAGGGAACCATGAATGCCAACATGTACTGTGATATGATCCACTCCCTTTGGAGACTGGTCCGCAGGGCAGTATTCCAACATGATAACAACCCCAAATACACCTCCAAGATGACCACTGCCTTGCTAAAGAAGCTGATGGTAAAGGTGATGGACTGGCCAAGCATGTTTTCAGACATAAACCCTATTGAGCATCTGTGGGGCATCCTCAAAGGGAAGGTGGAGGAGCGCAAGGTCTCCAACATCCACCAGCTCTGTGAAGTCATCATGGAGGAATGGAATAGGACTCCAGTGGCAACCTGTGAAGCTCTGGTGAACTCCATGCCCAAGAGGGTTAAGGCAGTGCTGGATAATAATGGAGGCCACACAACATATTGACAATTTGGGCCCAATTTGGAAATTTTCACTTAGGGGTGTACTCACTTTTGTTGCCAGTGGTTTAGACATTAATGGCTGTGTGTTGAGTTATTTTGAGGGGACAGCAAATTTACACCACTTTACATTGTAGCAAAATGTAATTTCTTCAGTGTTGTCAAATGAAAAGATATAATAAAATATTTACAAAAATGTGAGGGGTGCACTCACTTTTGTGAGACACTGTGTGTGTATATATTACATATATATTATATTTTATTTTTAATTGAAACTATATAAATAAATATGTACAAAGACAATATTCAAACATTTAAAAGTGCTATGCATTCCCTTTAAGCTACCTTATCTCTCTTTTTCAGCTGTATGATATGTTCCCAACGTTGATAGAGCCTCTACCCGGAGCCCACCACAAAATTGCTGAAAATACTGAACAACTGCATGATTTTATGAGACAAACATTTACCAAGCAGAGGAAAGACCTTGATGTAAATAATCACAGAAATCTTATTGATGCTTTCCTGGCAAAACAGCAAGAGGTGAGGATGAACATTTTTGATATGAAATGAATTGCAGGAGGGCACATGCATGTTTTCAACTGAAATGGAATATTCTAGATCCATTCTGCACTACCCAGGCAAAACTTCTCTTTGCTCCTCCCTGCTAATCAAAAAGGGAATTTGCGACTTATGCATCAGCAATGGGGTATTCTGATAAGAATAAGCAGAAGCACTAGTTTATGGAATGCAACTCATTTGTCATGCGGCCCTCCAAAATACTTCCTAATCCACCACTTACTGCAGTACTGGGGTTCTTTGCTGCTACTGAAGACAGTATGCTTTAAATCCTCTTGACTCTGTGCACCCTAGACCCCAGAATAGATGTTAACCTACTTATGAAATTCCAGACCATAGTTTGAGCACTCCTCCAACCTCCGAGGGAATGCCTTGAGCATCTTGGCTCCTCCATATCTTAAAGCATAAGTTCACCTTTCGCAACGTTATTAAACGTTATTATTACGTTATTAAAGTGGTGTTTCACCTGAAAAAGTCAGCAGCTAAAAAAAAAGTCGCTGCTGACTTTTAATAAGTACACTTACCCTCCCAGGGCGCCCGCAATGTCGTTCGTGGAGGCCGAGATGTCCCTCGGCGAACCGGATCCAGCGCCGCCATCCTCAGTAAGGGAAACGGCTTCCCGCTTCCTACTGCGCATGCGCGAGCTGGCGCGCGGACTACTGCGCATGCGCGAGTCGGCGCGCGGCCTACTGCGCATGCGCGAGTCGGCGCGCTGCCTACTGCGCATGCGCGAGTCTTATTTGTGAATGGGAAACACGGTGTGTTGTGGGACACAGTTCCCACAACACACCTGCGCCCCATTTACTAGAAGACGGAAGGAGAGAAGATCACCGCGGCGCTGGAGGAGGCAGATTAGGACGATCTGCCTAGCAACAGCCATTTCTGGTAAGTAAAATTTTTTTTTTTTTTTTTCATTTTAAATTGTTACTAACATTTTTTCAAGTTTTTGTTTTCAGGGTGTCCCACCACTTTAAACCCATGTTTAGGGTTTAATAATAAAAAACTTTATTTTATATAGCGCCTTTTAAGGTGGCTTCTCAAAGCGCAAATACACAGTATAATATAAGGGAAAAAGGGACAAATAAATTAAATCTTGCCTTAAAAAAACATTTTTAGATTTGATTTGAATGAGTTTAGAGAAGATGACTCTCTGTGATGTTCTTTGGAAGTGAATTACAGAGTTTTGGAGCATAGCAGGAGAAGGTTCTGCCTCCCATTGAGTGTAGGTTAGTATGGGGGACACACAGCAAACCAGAATTCTAAGGAGCGGAGGTTACGAGGGGAGGGGGGAGTAAATTGATAATGGGGGTGCCAAGCCATGAAGAGCCTTATAGGTGAGCAAGAGGATCTTAAAGTCTATGTGAAACCTTATGGGAAGCCAGTGCAATGACTCCAGGATAGGAGTAACATGATCACTTGTACCAGACCTAGTCAGGATTCTGGCTGCAGAATTTTGAACATATTGAAGTCAATTAATAGTGGATTTAGGTCAGAGACGTGCGGTGAGGTCAGTGGCTGGTGAGGCACTGGCTAGTCTCAGAGCCAGATACACACAGGTTACATACGCCACGATCGGTAGAGCGAGAGCAATAATTCTAGCACTAGACCTCCTCTGTAACTCTAAATTAATCAGTAAAAAAAATTTAAAGCGTTGCCTACAGAGATTTTTAAGTACTGAAGTTGGGCACCATTCCACAAATGTGCGCAATTTTAAAGTGTGACATGTTAGGTATCTATCATATTATACAAAAAAAATTGGCATATCTAGAGTTTTTTTTTTTATATTCATGAAACCGTTTTTTTCCCCAAAAAACACGTTTGAAAAATTGCTGCGCAAATAAGATGTAACAAAAAAAGTTGCAATGACCACCATTTTATTCCCTAGGGTGTCTGATAAAACAATATATATATATATATATATATATATATATATATATATATATATATATATATATATATATATATATATATATATATAATGTTTGAGGGGTTCTGAGTAATTTTCTAGCAAAAAAAGTATGTTTATTACATGAAGGAGAGTAGTGTCAGGATTGGCCTGGGTGGCGAGGGGTTATTTACCATAAGTAAGTAATATACAAATAATTATTATATATTGTTTTTGAGGTAATTTACTTCTAGAAGAGATAAGTACAGTAAAACCTTGGTTTGAGAGCGTTTTGCAAGACAAGCAAAATGTTTTGATACATTTTGACTTGAAATACAAGCGATGTCTTGATATAAGTGTAGCGTCATGTCACAACTGAGTATAAAAGAGAAGAAAGGCACCTATAAGTGTAGCAATACGGCTACATTTAATAAAGGTACAACATTTAGCAACTCACATAGTTGATGAGGAAAACAGGCACATCAAAGAATGCAGGCATATGGGGTAAAACTGTCCACATAGACAGTCCACCGTACCGCCATTGATGTCATCCGTTCCATGCTGCGGGGTAGTGCGGAAGATAGTCTATGTGGACAGCTTTACCCCAGGTGCTTGCATACTTAGATGTGCCTCTTTTAATCATCAACCATGTGAGTTGCTAAATGTTGTACCTTCACTAAATGTAACCATATTTCTACACTTAGAGGCGCCTCTCTTCTCTTTAATACTCTGTAGCTCCTGCTGTATTTTGCTTCTAATCCCCCCTGTGGAGGCTTCCATTTGTGGATGGACATGTTATGGTTATGGTTTCTTTTTATATGCACTATAAACTGAAGGACTTATGAATAAATGGTTGTGGGACGAATCATTTGAGTTTCCATTATTTCTTATGGGGAAATTTGCTTTGATATATAAGTGCTTTGGATTACAATCATGTTTCTGGAATGAATTATGCTCGCAATCCAAGGTTTTACTGTACCTCCATACTTCTGCCAAAGGCTTTCCAGAAGTTTTTATAGCTTGCCTGTTGGAATTTGTACTTGTTCAAAAGAGTCAGGACACCAAACATCATTTGTGAGGTCAGATATTGATATTGGACAAGAAGACTTACAATATTTCAAGTCACCCCAAGGATTTTTATCAGGACTTTTGTGTTCCACCACAGTTTCCATTATTTCTTATGGGGAAATGCGCTTTGATATACAAGTGCTTTGGATTACAAGCATTTTACCGGAATGAATTATGCTCGCAATCCAAGGTTTTACTGTATAACATTAAATAGCATAAAATACAGCATGTGGAGTCTTTTGGAGGGTAGGGGCAATGAGCCTGGAGTTGGGCTTTAATGTACATGCAACTGATGAAGGAAAAGGGGAATAAATGCTCACACAGATATATATTTTTCCATTATTCAGGGAAAGTCAGAATCTACACTGTATTTTCATGATGACAACCTAATTGCCCTGGTGGCCCAACTGTTTGGTGCTGGAATGGAAACTACATCCACCACTCTAAGATGGAGCCTCCTGATCATGGTTAAATACCCAGAAATTCAAAGTAAGGAAAATTGATATACTAGGGGTTCTGTTAATTCTTTGATCTGTTCATGAATTCATAGCATTCAAAGTAAATACGGTATCACTGATTTATAAAAAAAAGTCACAAGCACTCAGCAGATATGTTTACCTCATGGCACGTTTTTTCACTAAGTGGATGTAGAATTATTTTGATATATTTTAGAAAGAATAACTACACAGGCAAACAAAAAAAACAAGACTTTAACCACCCTGGCGGTATGATTATGTCAGATTTTTGGCGTCTCAAAGTGGTACATTGTTTTGCATAGAAATTTGGCGTTTTATTTTGTAGGCCTGTAATTCTTAGGAATAACTCACTTAAATCTGTCCAAACAAGAGTCTAGTAAACATTCCGGGTATGATAAAGTTTGAAACACAAAATCATAAATTATAATATAATAAATAACTATAAATAATTATAAAAAATGATAATATAATAATAATAAAAGGAATTTCCCAACAATTCACTATCGCTCAATTCTGCAAGTGATTCTAATTTATTATCGCTGTTTTCTAGCTGGTTTAAAACCACTTTTGACATAAAGGGACACTTTTTGGTTGCTATGGACAATCTCAAGTTTCCAGGAAGAAAGAACAGTATATACAGTATAATATAAAAGTGCATGCAGGGCCCTGGACAAAGCACTAGGGACAAAAGGGAGGTGAAATGATTTCATACAATAATGTAATCTGTAAGATTACAGTGTACTCTATGTGTTATGAATTTTGTACTTTTTGAATTTGCTGCCGGGCTCCGCCCCATGCTTTGCTACGCTCGCAGGGAATGGAGCCTGGCACACAGAGGCATCGAGCAGAGGGCACAGTCCGCAGACACAGCGGGGGGAAATCACAGGATCCTGGTGACATGGTAAGTAACCTGCACCAGGATCCTGAGATGCAATCCCGAGTGTGGCTCAGGGTTACTGCTAATGGTACTGAAATGTAACCCAGAGCCACACTCGGGAAAACCGGCAGGGAGGTTAATATCCCTTTAAGCACAGTTGAGCCTTCTTAGGACAAATGTGTCTACATGTGTTTTTTCATCATAAATTCTGAAAAGAAGGGATTTATTCCTCATTTTAGGATAGAAGATCTTGGAAAGACACTAGTGTTGATTTACTAAAGACAAATAGATTGCAAAGTGCAGTTTCAATCTGCAAGTGCAGTTGCCCCAGAGTTTAGTAAATTAAGTAAAGCTTCATTTTGCAAAGAATACCCAATCATGTGCAAGGGAAATTGAAAAATCTGCATTTTTGCTTGCACATGATTGGATAATTGAAGCTCTGGAGCCACTGCTCTTGCAGAGTGCAACTTCATTTTACAAAATGCACAGTCTGTTTGCCTTTAGTAAATCTACCCCACTGTCTTATGGCTCCCTGAAACCTACTCCATAGTAGCTACTGTATGCATTGCACCAGTGTTGCCAACCTACCAGACTGAAATTTACTGACAAGACACACAGAATTTACTGGCACAGTCAAGTTTTTACTGCCATTTCCAAAAGTTACAAAATTACAGTTTTAGGTGCAAATTTCATTATATAAGCTATAAGCTAGAAAACAAGTACAATATTGAAAAGATAAAGCCACCAGCGCATTAACAGTGATAAATCTGCGCAGTTGATTAAAATTATAATAGTCCTTGCTGTAATTAATGTTGTCCATGACAACTGTAGTGTAAATAAATATTTCAGGTGCCAGCCATCTCCAGAGCGTATCCAGAAACTCTGAGGGAAATATGAAGGGAGGAAAGGAGGGAGGCGCACCTAAGTGTAGTATTTAAAACATTGTATCATTAAACAACAGTTTATTGTACAAGGTATTGCACTTACAGGATAGAAGAATTCATAGGCATATCTGTAAGGGGTGCCTGCTATCTGATGTATCCCACCATCCAGAGGGTGTCAGGAGGTTGAGCAGAATGCTGAACCCAAACAGGAAGTGCAGGGGACCTCAAGCTGCCTGGGATGGACCGCACAGAGGGAGATGACGTCAACCGGTGGGCGGTGCCTCGATGGAGGGAAAGGCAGGAAACTAGGCTACACGCTCAGAGCACACAGCGCCTTCTACTGGCCTCTAGAAGGAGCTGTGTGCTCTGAGCGCATAGCCTAGTTTCTTGTCTTTCCCTCCATCGTCAGGCAGCTTGAGATCCCCTGCACTTCTTGTTTGGGTTCAGCTTTCTGCTCAGCCTTCTGACACCATCTGGACGCTGGGATACACCGGATAGCAGGCACCCCTCGAGGAGGACATATTTATTACAGATATGCCTATGAATTCTTCTATCCTGTAAATGCAATACCTTATGCATTAAACTATGTTTTAAATACTACACTTAGGTGCGCCTCCCTCCGTTCCTACCTTCAAACAAGTACAATGTGCAATTAGCAATATGATTTAAGGCAGATATTAAGACAAAAAACATATTTCTTATTTTATTTTTGAGATAGTAGGTAGCTCAGGGACAGGACCTAGGAGGGCATGGAGTTAGAATGGACAGGCACACACATACACACAAAATTGAGTCTCACAGTGACACTAACAGCAGTGTGCAGCAGCACTCCAGTCCAAACAACACTGACAGCCCAGCTCCCAGCTTGCCTTCCTTCTGTCCTGCAGACCCGCCCACGAGACTTCAGCCGCTCTGCTCGGCTCCCTTGCACCATGACATCACATGACATGCTAAGGCACCACCAATCAGCAGCCTTGCTGGTGTTCTGTCAAAACAGCTAACTCGTTGAAATCTCCAACAAAGTCACTTCCAATTACTCTCCAGCATCAGTAAATGGAGATTTTGACGACTTGGCTGTTTTGATAGAGCAGCAGCTAAGGAGGGAAAAGTTGTCCTTACCTTGGGGGCAGCCATGTTGTTGGTTACTAGTGGGCGGACTAACAATTCCCGCTCCTTATATCGTGTACCGTTGTGTATATGCTGCCAGTGTTGTGTCAAAACAGAAAACTTGTCCAAATCTCCAATTACTGATGCTGGAGAGTCACCGGAAGTGACGTTGTTGGAGATTTCAACGAGTTGGCTGTTTTGACAGAACACCAGCAAGGCTTCTGATTGGCCAGGGCATACAATAAGCAAAGTAGCCAATCAGAGACTGGACAGGTGGGACTGTTGCAAACCTTTAAATCACCACAGACCATGTAGAAGTCCCATACAGGTCTTTGGCAGCCCATCTGACATAAGTCTTTATTGACTTCAGTTGTTTTCAGATTAAGGTTCAGTTTTTTGCTAATTTGTGGCATTTTCAGCCAAATTACTGCAAACAAGTGAGGAAAGTTTGAACAATACTAATATTTCATCTTTGCTTTCAGGATTTCTCTTGTCCTGCCCTCTTTCTCTGAAATTTGGTTTCATATGTCTTGAGACACTCGCAGACAAACCAAGTTTTTAATCACATTCAGAAGAACCAATTTTGTATAAAAGGCTTTACACTTAATAATACACTTTGCCTCCTACCAGTTAATGTACCCAAAAGTCTCCCACTGATACAGATTTTTTTTTACAATTTCTGCATCCAAACGATTTCCTCCCCCTTGCATCTGTTTTCAATTTGGAGCACGTGTTTTCATTGGTTGGGTTTTCAATTCTGTTTTATATATATATATCTGTTTCAACTATTTGCAATGAATACAGAGGTTTTGGTTGAATACATTTGCAAATATATGTGGAATGTTCCTCTGTGCAGTGCAGTACTTAACTCTAGTTTAACATAGCTCCCATCTTGGGACATAGAGCAAAGAATAAATTGAGGGTAGATATCCCTGGAAGGGAAGTTACACATCTAGAAGCCCAGCGTAACTCAATGGAACCTGAAGACCAAGGTTTTTATTGCATGCATTTGCATATAAATGTGGAAGCCACACTGCTTTGTCAAGGCCCCTCTTCTTTTCATTGTTTGTTATGTATTATGTATGCCATGATGTTGATATTGTTACTGATGTATGTCTTTATGTTGTAAACTGCTGCAGAAGACATTGTCATTATATAAACCAATACTAATAGCTTATTTTTGAATATTTAACAGAAAAAGTGCAAAAAGAAATTGAAAAAGTTATAGGCACAGCACAACCAAAGCTAGAACACAGAAAGCAAATGCCCTACACTGATGCTGTTGTGTGTGAAGTTCAGCGCTTTGGCGATATTGCCCCAACTAACCTTCCACATGCAACAACATGTGATATCACATTTAGAGGCTATTTGATTCCAAAGGTGAGTTTTTAAAATTATATTTTGTAATATATTGTGATAGGACAACTGGTTGACATAGTAAATTTAAAAGTAATTCTGGGGAGCCATTGTTGGTAGAAAAATTATGTCTGAGGGCTCACAGTAAAGGAAACTAAGTAAGCTTTAATCTAGGCTCTGTAGAAGAAGGCTTGTGTCATGTTATTGAGTCAGGTTAGGAGACCAGTGAGCTATAGCAGTAGAGAGCCCCCCCTCACTTGAGGTGCAGCGTCTAAGTACTACAAACATTGATTCTTAAAGTGGTTGTAAACTCTCCCCCGCAACTTTGTCCCATGTAAATCAGCATAAAAAACCCTAATGAACACTGCTTGTAGATATCTCCTTACTTGCTTAGTATTCTTGTAATCCTTTTTGATCTGTAGAATGATGTCACTGAGCATGCCCATATCTCCCCTGATTTACGGCACACTCTGTGTGCTTTTCTGTCTATTATGAGGACTTCCTACGGCACAACACTGAAATCCCACGAGACTGCATAATCACTCAGAGATTCCTACTACACCCCATGTGACCATGTGACATCACATGAAGTGTAAACCTGGCCATCGGACAGCATTAATGCAGTCTTATCAGCTGAAGCTGATAAGACTGACATAGGCAAACAATAGATAATCGGCACAAGTAAATACTATGAAATAAAACAAGTCAGCTATGAGCAGGGAAGCAGGGTTGCCATAGAAATGTTGCATTGAGAAGGAGGCTTGGTTAACAGTACAGGAAGTGCTCAATGTAAGGGCGGAAATACACTCTACTGTAGACTCAGAAAACAATACTTAAGATGGCCTGCCTTACCCCTGGAAACAAGTTTTTTAAAGTTTCTTTAAACAGTAAGTAATATGCAATTTGGGCTGGATTACAGTGGCTATAGTTTGATAATTACTTATTGTAATGGACTAAATGAAAAGAAGCATCAGAGTGGCAGAGTTTACTTCCTCTTTAAAGGGGTTCTCAAAGATAAAAGGCATCAATTACTTTTGAAGTCCCCCAAAGAGTTCACAAGATACACAACATAAAAAAAATGGAGAAATAAACACCCTTCTTACATCTTATTAATACATACATTTAAAAAAACAACAGGCCAACAGCCTGGTCAGAAAATTGCAGTTTCTACACTAATCCGCACAGCCAATACCCATCAACTATATCAGAGTAACAAATACATTAAAGATTATTATAGCATATTGGGGAGCTAAGCCCTATCACTGTATACATAAACACAGAAATTCTTCAACGTTTTTTGCAGGAATTTTAAACCAGTCTCAGGGAATAAGACTGTGAAGCTTCACTTACAATAAGGAAAGAAAAAATGCAAGATAATACCAGTAAGAATGACGGTACCAGTAAGAGTGACGGTCCTGAAACCTGCTCAAGCACCTTATTGAGTATTCATTTAAATAGGCATGGTCATTAAACCCATGGCATCTATCTGAACATTTTGTTTGCTTGGCCATCCTTTGAGCCACATATATACACATAGGGGTTTATTTACTAAAACTAGAGAATGCTAAATCTGGTGCAGCTCTGCATAGAAAACAATTAGCTTCCAGGTTTTTTGGTCAAAGCCTAACTGAACAAGCTGAGGTTAGAAGCTGATTGGCTACCATGCACAGCTGCACCAGATTTTACACTCTCCAGTTTTAGTAAATGAACCACACAGTGTCCCTTCTCACAAAGCATCATGTAAATGTTTAAGACAGTTGGACAAATCTCAGATGTACATATACAGGGACATCCCAGGTGAGCAAAGATCACAATCCCTCCGGATATAGACCTAGACCTACACCACCAGGTACTCCCAACTCTTTGGGACTCTGTAGTGAATCTAAGTACTTACCAGTGTTCACCAGAGCTCTTGATGGTGGGTGGGTTTAGCTGCATGTTAGTACCAGGTCATAGTCCTCAGGATCACCCCACCAGGAGGTGAGCAAACCGGGGTCTAGTAGCAGAAATAGCAGGTAGGGATCAAGCAAAATCGTAATAAGTAAGTAAACAAGCCAAAGGTTGGTAAGGAGTGGTTGCAGGTTGGAATCAAGCAGAAGTGTAGTCAAGGAACAAGCCAAAGGCTGGTAACAATATACTGTGTGTGTATATATATATATATATATATATATATATATATATATTTATTTTTTTTTTATTTTTTTATTATTAACATCTAGTTTGTAATTACTTTCTTCTAGGGAACCACTATTGTTCCATTGTTGTCCTCCATATTGAAAGACAAAGCTTACTTTGCAAAGCCTGATCAATTTTATCCAGAACATTTTCTTGATGCCGATGGAAAGTTCAATAGGAACGATGCATTCATACCCTTCTCAGCAGGTAACTTAAAACAGAACTTTCCAGACAGAACCATAGATTGAAGCTGTAAGGATAAAATATAGGGTTTACCATTCCAAGCTGTTTTAAAATGTGCAGTCTCCAGAGTTGATTTCTATTCTAGCTTCTCTATCTCGTGAGTCAATGAAGAAAGTATACAGGGCAGAAGTTCAGAGTTTTCTCACTTCACTCCAAATCAGTTACTCACTTGGTAGGAAAGAATGACGGTCCTGAAATCTGCTCAAGCACCTTATTGAGTACTGGTCATAAAACCCATGGCATCTACAGTATCTGAACATTTTGTTTGGTTAGCCCTCCTTTATGAAGTGGAGTATAGTTATACATTGCCTACTGATCTGCAAGTGTTTACATCATATGTAAAAGTAAACCTTTCACAAACCTGGACAATTGAAATGGACCAAATGGTGAAAAAAATACATAAACAGAGATAGCCTTAAATAAAAACTGCACTGCAATACTTGAGATTGGTTCCACACCCTTTTTTGAGCCTATATTGGTCTATTGGAGACTGGCCATTACAGTAAAGGACCAATTGGAAGGCTCCAGAGGTGGGACAGCATGGCCCAACCGCACATTTTACATTAAAAGTTAAGATTTTCATGTAACTTCATCTGCCTATATTATGTGTATTATGAATTTATGTTTAGCATTCCCAGCACGAGGTATACTTTGAGATTCTAAATTTTTTATTTTTTTTTTGATCAGAAATGTTTTCAGTAAGTCTAATTTATGTTTTTCCTCTTAGGTAAGAGAAGTTGTGCCGGGGAAGGTTTGGCCAAAATGGAGCTGTTCCTCTTCTTTACCACACTGCTGCAAAATTTCACATTCCAGGCTCTACCTGGGACTGTTGTGGACCTCACTCCTGCACTGGGGTCTACAAATGCTCCTTTGCCTCAGGATATCTGTGCTATACCCCGCAACTGAAATCTTACTCCAAGATAATTTGATGGCGTGCTTCTTCATCCACCCAACAGGAGTGACAGCAATATCTCCATAACAAATACGAAGCATCCTAAAACAAGATTATGTTTTTGGATATTGTTGTACTTTACCCGAATTGTGTTTTGGAAAAGATGATTTCTTGCAATAATTATTGGATTTTCTGCGGACTGTTGTCATTTGACGGCATAGGTGGACAAATCGTGGAAACCAGGTGGACAATGTGTCTGGCAATACCAGCTGATGCCTAACTTTTTGTACATTTATTATTGGCAAAAAGGTCACACAGAAGATAGACAGAAATGTATAAGCTGATAACATCTTAACAACTTAAACAGTACACTTTTTTTTAACATTTTTGTTTTATGTTTTGCAAATAAGTGTTTTTATTATGAGGACATTCTTAATTCTTAGATTCTCACCTAAATGAAGGTGATGCTATTCTTCACCACCAGCCCTCTTGGAAACACACCACGCATCCAAGAAAACTGCAGGGCCATAGGTGCCAAGATCTTGCACAATTTGCTGTTTGACTGACTAATGCAGTAATATCTAAGGCACCTGAGCAAATGTCATCAGCTCCAAGAAAGCAGGAAAAAAAAGCTAGTCATCGATGACATAAAAAATAAATGGTAGCACAGGATTGTAGAGCATGGAGTGGTCAGGAAAATGGGATCTAGAATTGTGTTTTACTGGGCCAGTAATAAGCCTATTTGGCTTAATAGATTAAAGTGAATTTCATAATCCCAGATAGCAAGCAATTGTGCTTTGCAATTTTAAAATTACTTGCAAAGCTATTGCTAGACTTGCTAGGCTTCACAAGTTTGTTGCACAATTGCAGCATGTCCGCATTGCATGACTCCAGATAAACTTTCTGTTTTGGTTCAGTTATGTTATGCAATAGTCATCCCACCACAGGGGTCACTGTGGCTGAATTTCCATGCTGTAAACTTGCAGAACTTCTGCTGTAGACTCACCACTGCAAATTTGCTCTTATTAGAGACTTGCCATGCACATTTGCTACTAATTGGAAAACTGTCAACTATAACTTGTGCTTCAAGTGTTCTGCAAGTGTACAACTTGCCAGTGAAAATGTGCAGCAAGTTACAGACTTACAATTCAACACTGCCACACATTTTTGGCAAGTTATCTTTGCTATCTGGGATGCTGGCATTTAAAAAGAAGTGTAGACGGGAGGTACTGAATAACCTTGAAGATGCAGAGGGGACAGGCTGAGAAATTGAAATGATATTTCCATTTACCCACCCATGATTTATAACATTGAAAGGATTCCATAGGATATTCAGTCCCCTGAAATATATAAACTTATCAGGGTGTTGTAGGTGTGCCTGACCCTACTCCCACTTTGATATTATGGGTACAACCTCTAAAGCCCCATACACACACGCGGATTATCCGAGGACCAGGTCCGTCAGACCATGTCCGTCATACTTTGTCTGATGTTGGTTTTGCGTACACGCGGTCGGACAAAGTTGTCGGAAAATCCGATCATTCTGAACGTGGTGACGTTTGTTGCCTACGACGGGACTACGTAGAGGCTAGTAGCCAATAGCTTTGGTCTTGTAATGTGATCTGAGCATGCGTAGCACTTTGTCCGGTCGGAATTCGCTACACACGATCGGATTTGGTGTGATCGGACTTTGTTGTCAAAAAATCTATCCAGCAGGAGATAGGACTTTGTCCGTCAGACAATCTGATGGAAACTGTCCGATGGTGCCTACACACGGTCTGATTTTCCGACAACATTGTCCGATAGGACAGAATCCATCGGAAAATCCTACCGTGTGTATGGGGCTTAAGAGAACCTTCCAGGTGGCATCCATATAAGATGTCCTAACCACCTTATTTAGTATGTTTCGATTTAAAGTCATTGACTTTACTCCAAAGCACTTTAATGCCGCGTACACACAGTCGGAATTTCCGATGGAAACAGTCCGATGGGAGCTTTTCATTGGATTTTCCGACCGTGTTTGCCCATCGGTCTTTTTCTGTTGGAATTTCCAACGGACTTTGGATTGAGAACCTGTTCTTAATTTTTCCGACAGAAAACATTTCTATCGGATTTTCCTATCGTGTGTATGCAATTCCGACACGCAAAATGCTGACGCATGCTTGGAAACTATTCGACGCATGCTCAGAAGAATTAAACTTCCCTTTTATAGTGCAGTCGAACGTGTTGTATGCCATGGTGTTATTGACCGTCGGAATTTGGTGTGACCGTGTGTAGGCAAGACAGTTTGGAATTCCGACGGGAAAACCATCAGAGCTTTTTCCGACGAGAATTCCGGCCGTGTGTACGCGGCATTACATTTTAACATTCCTAATCCTTATGCAGAATATAAAGAAATATAAAATATAAAAAGTATCATGAAATTTAGAGAGAAGAGCAGGAGATAGTATTTCCCGCTGTTGTGTTTCTGAGAAAGGAAGATAAGAAAAATGTATCTGATGGGACAAGACCAAGGAGGTCTTTACTAGAAAAAAACATTTTATATAAAATACAAAGTTTTGGGCATGCCACTATCTTTTTTCAATGCAACTGACCCAATTTTAAAAGAGTAATTGAGATTCTCATTCTCACCCAATTTATTGAAATAAGGTGCTGAAGTAAAGCACTGTAGAAGTCTCATGCCCCGTACACACGATCAGAAATTCGGTCAGCAAAAGACCGATGAGAGCTTTTGGTCGGAAAACGCGACCGTGTGTATGCTCCATCTGACTTTTTCTGGCCCAATTCCCGCCAGCAAAAGATTGAGAGCATGTTCTCAATTTTTCAGTCGGAAAAAGTTTTGATCGGAAATTCCGATCGTCTGTACCAATTCCGATGCTTAAAATTCCTACGCATGCTTGGAAGCACTGAACTTCATTTTCTCGACTCATCGTAGTGTTGTACGTCACCGCGTTCTTGACGGTCGAAAGTTCAGAGAACCTTTGTGTGACCGTGTGTATGCAAGCCAAGCTTGAGTGGAATTCCGTCAATGAAAACTATCCAAGATTTTTCCAACGGAAAATCCGCTTGTGTGTACGCCGCTTCAGAAATGTTTTTAGCACTTTGATTTGTGTAAGTTTCACTGGAGTTGTGAGGAAGCAAATAAATAAAATTGAGAATATCATGTCAGCTACTGGGAAGCATATCAACTGCTATTCCATTGAAAGATAAAAGTACATAAGTTGGTTCTGTTTAGGCTTTTTTTAAAGTAACTATAGTATTACATTTTAATATTGTTAGTTTGCTTTAATCTGTGTCTTAATGGAAAACAGTATCACTTTTATTATCGTTTCACTATTGTATGCTTTTTATAAACTCTTTGTTATTTGTATGTCAATGAAAATTTGATACGTTGTATATTGTGCAACTGGTAATAAAAAGTAGACAAAAATTATTTAAAAAAAAAAATCTAAATTGATGTATGTTTTAGCTTCCAGTGTATGATGAATCTCCACTCTCATCAGAGCTCAGAGGAAATCTTGGCAAGACATACATAAAGGTGGTGGCAAAAAAAATCTATAAAGGATGGCAGCTGAGCCTAATCCCTCTTTGCTTTCAATACTTTTATTGAGATAACCAAATAAGATTACAGAAACGGACAATATATTAGAAACAAATGCCAAAGGCATCATGATAACTATTAACAGGTAGATTAACATGTGCATCTAACCAGGGCTTTTTTTTGCTGAAACTTAACCCGTGACCCCACAAAACCCCTCCCTCTACACACACCCTCCAAATCACATCAAATAGTGAGTGTGGTCATTCAAATTTCACAAACAGTAGGAAGGTCTTAAAGGGGCATTCAATATCAGGATTGAATTACATACAAAGTGCAGATCTGTCACTTGTAAACACAGAAACCAGACTTCTGTGTTTACAAGTGATTGTGGTGAGCAGGCACCAAAGGGTCTGAGCCAGAGGTGGTGGAACTGAGTTCCACCAAGTTCCCCCTGAAAAAAAGCCCTGCATCTAACAAAGGAGAGTACTATCTTCAAAATTATAAAGCACTTTACACAAACATTAGTGGTAAACCATTCATTATCATTTAAAACACATGCATCAGGAGGATTCATCGTCAGTGAATTTTCAAGGAACTCTTAAAATAAAGGGTGACTTTGTAAATTTTCACACAAGATTCACACAATGTTCTCCCAGAAGTTAAATTTTCAAAGGAAATCCAATTAGAGATACTGCATTCTGCATGAATATTGGATGAAAATCGTGTGACTCTTGGGTGAAAACATTTACAAACTGACCCGAGGTAGTAACACAAAGTTTCCAGACTAGCTCTGTTTACAAAAAAGTACTTTATTTATCTACTTTTACACTATCACCTTCAAAATAGTACCCTTGCACAGCCATACAACGCTCCCAGCGTTCCTGCCACCCCTGGAATGTGTCCTGGAAGTCTTCTTTTCGAAGCATGTCAAGCACCTTCTGCTATTTGCGCTGGATCTACGCAATGGTGTAAAAACGGCGACCTTTGAGCTGGATTTTCAACTCATTGTAGCATCACCGTAAACTTGGCGAATCATGTCAAACGTCTTTGTGGCAGATTTGCCCAGTTTCACGCAGAATTTTACATTTGTTCTAACTTGCTGTCCAAGATGAAATAGCAGACGTGGTAACAGACATGGTCAGGGTAACACCAGTTGCACAGCTCCCGATGTACACAGGAAGATGTCTTTTGGCACACTGACTTATGAAGGTCAGTGCTCCCCGTGACTGTGCGTGCAGCCTTGTGATGTTACAAAACTAGTCTCATAACTTTTTTGATACCACCTTGTACATCTTACTGAATAAATGTAAAGCTGGTCATACATTTTACAATTTCCTTATTAAATCTCCTTAAAATGTACCTTCAACTATGTAGTGCAAGGGCCTGCCTTATTGCATACAAATTTAAGGTGTTTAGGTTTGACCTTATATTATATGGTTTTGGTAAATTTGTCACCTGCTGGTGTCCTTAACAACCATTGACAATGATACACTGTCACGTATAATAGCAGTAGTAATGTTTAAAAAAAAATCAAGCTCAATCCCTTAACTTCATACAAACCGGCAAGTGGCAAAACAGTTTTTTAGGGGTATAGTTTTTGAGCTTCTTTTTAAGCAGAACTGCTCTGCATTGTTTTTTTTTTTTTTTTTTTTTTTTTTTTTTTTCATTTCCAAAATAGATTTTTATTGTATTTCAGAACAAAGGAACAACAGTAACATCGTACACAGATAGATATTTCAACATAACAGAGTAATGATGTCAAAGTAAGATGACGTATCGGTATATAACCTGTAACAGTAGTCGTACTATGAACGTTATAGGTCTTTGCATATATAGTTTCATGAGGCAATAAGTTGCAGCTATAACAAATCGTTGCTATACTAAAGCAAGGAAGAGAAATAAACCAAAAGAAAAAAAAAAAAGAAAAAAGAACAAGAGGAATAAGCAGGGAGAGGAGAGAGAATAGGCATGAGCCGATGTGTCTAGACATAGTGCCATTAGGGAGAGGGGAGTGTCTCCACCCGCACACCCCACAGGGTGCTAGACTGTGTCCGGGCGGAGGCAAATCCCGCCTCCGTATACTACAACTTACCCAACTTAAGTAATAAACAAAGTCATGGATGTAGTGTCTTAGTTAATTTGTCAGATTGGAACCAGTCTGTCCATTGTTGCCATTTACGTAGAATACCCTCTTTGCTATGGTGTCTTAGAGTCAGAGTAGTTTCATGGGTAAAGTGTTCGTGCGTGGTGTTGATCACCTCTCGGAGGCAGGGGGGGTCTGAGGTTTTCCATTTCCTAGTTATGCAGAGGCGAGCCGCTAATAGTATGTGAGTGATGATGTATCTAGACGGGTTGGGGAATTTATCTGTGTTTAGAGAAAGTAATGCCAGCGATGGTTGTTTTTCAACTGTTGTGCCCGTCACTTCGGAGAGCAATTGAAAAACTGAGTGCCAAAAGAGGGAGAGCTTGGGGCATGCCCAGAATGTGTGGAGGAGGTCACCAGGGTGGCCACAAAGCCTCCAGCAGGAGCCATCCTCTGTCGTGATGAATTTTGACAGTCTGGCGGGGGTCAGGTACCAACGATATGTCAGTTTGTATGCGAGTTCCCAGAGAGTGGAGCAGCTAGTGGCTTTGTATACCGATTGGACTGCTTTTTCCCATTGATCTAGGGTGAAGGTTTGTTGTAGATCTTTTTCCCATCTAACGAGAGCGAGAGAGGTAGAGAATGTTGTTTTGGATTGGAGTAAGTTATAGAACATAGTAATGCCCTTTTTGTGTGTGGTAGGGGATTTCAAGTATATCCAAGCAGGTTGGGGTATTTTACACACCTGTGAGGAAAGTGATTGGAGGCAGTGTTGAGTGCGTATGTGTAGGAATACATCTGCGTTGGGAAGTTGGTACTCATTCTGTAATGTCGGGAAAGACTTGGGTTTATCTCCATCTAGGAGGTCAGATATGTATGTGATGCCTTTGTCTTTCCATTTGGAGTAGGAGGTTGAGAACATCAACCTTTGTAAGGCTTCAATTGGGATTTGGACTACAGCTCGGGCTTGGTGATTTGAGGTGTTCTGTAAGAATTTGGCCCAAGACTTTATGGTTGCTACAATTGTTGGTGAACAATGTGGGGGCATTTTCGCTCCTAGAGTGTTGGCAAAAATTAGTGAGGACAGGGAGGTGCTTTGGACTAGGGATGATTCAATCTTCCTCCAGATAGTGTAAGGGGGGTCTGGCAGGAACCATTCTCTCGATTGTGTGAGAACAGACGCTATGCAATAATCTTGGAAGTTAACAAGACCGAGACCTCCATACATTCGATGTTTGGCTAATTGATAGTGGGCGCATCTCGGTTTTTTTGTCTTTCCAGAGGAATTTGGACAGTATCGATTGAAGTGAGTTGAGGTAGCTGATAGGCAGGGGAATGGGTAATGTGCGAAAGAAGTAGAGTATCTGGGGGAGATGTAGCATTTTAAATGCCGCCAAGCGACCAAGCCATGAGAATTCAAAGGACGCCAGTCTAGCAAGATCCGTCTGTAATTTAGATCGGGCTGGTAAATAGTTAGCTGCGAACAGAGCTTTTGTAGAAGCGGTTAGATTGATGCCCAGGTACGCAATGCTATGTTCCGCCCATATGTAAGGAAAACGATGTTTGAGGCGATTGCAGGTGATAGAGTCAAGACCCAGGTTAAGTATGTAAGATTTAGTCTCATTGGCTTTATAATACGACACTTCACCAAACCATGCTAGCGTCCTTTGAATCTCTGGGAGAGATTTGTCAGGGTCAGTGATCATGAGGATCACGTCGTCAGCAAATAAACTTATTTTGTGTTCTAGACCTGCTAAGGTGATGCCAGATATTTGTTTGTTGGATCTTATGCTTTCCGCCAATGGTTCCATGACTAGGTTAAATATGATGGGTGAAAGTGGGCAGCCTTGTCTCGTGCCATTCGAGATCTTGAATGGTAAGGAGAGAGTGTCCGCTGAAAACACTCGGGCTGAGGGTTGGGAATAAAGAGCCATTATCGCTTTGTGCATGGTGCCAGTGATTCCAAACTTGAGTAGTACTGCAGAGATATAACCCCAGTGCACCCTATCGAATGCCTTCTCGGCGTCTAGGGATAGGAGGAGTGAGGGCAATTTGTTTTTTTCTGCGTGATGAATAATATTTATCATCCGACGGGTTGCATCAGAGGCTTGGCGGCCCCCGGTGAAACCCGATTGGTCTTGAGATATGAGGGTGGGGAGGATATTTTCTAGTCTAGTGGCAATGAGTTTGGCGTAGATCTTTAAGTCTAGATTAAGCAATGAGATGGGGCGAAAGTTTTTCGGGGTTGTGGGTTCTTTACCTGGTTTGGGAAGGGTAATTATCATTGCTGTGAGCATTTCAGCAGGGAACGAGGAGGAGTTCGCTGATACATTAAATGTTTGGCATAGTGTGGGGGCAAGGATATGTTTAAATTTTTTAAAGTATTCTGCAGTGAAGCCGTCAGGTCCAGGGGATTTCCGACAGGGGAGTTTGTCTATTGCTGCTATAATTTCTGTGGTGGTAAATGGATCATTTAGGGAAGAGAGTTGATCAGGGGTGACCGAGGGGAGGTTTACACTATCAAGAAATGCTTGGATCTTTGCTTGTGAGGGTTGGGGAATGGAGGAGTCATTTCTAAGATTATATAGATCAGCGTAGTAGGCGCTGAATGCGTCTGCTATTGAGTTGGGCTTGAGAAGTTTTTCATTTGTGTGAGGATGAAATAGGTGAGGGATTTTTGTTTTGTTCCTGTGACCTTTAATTCTTCGGGACATAGCTTTCCCCGCTTTATTTCCTGTAGTGTAGGAAGTGGCTTTGAGGATCTTGTATATTTTCTCGTATTTGGTGAGGAGAAGTGAGCGTAATTCATGTCTAAGTGTAAATATTTTCGTTTGTAAGGAAGGAGAGGGGTTAGTCTTATTGAGAAGTTCAGTCGCTGAAATGGCAGTCGTGAGTTCGTCTAGTCGTTGAGTTTTCTGTTTCTTTGCTCTGGCTCCCATTTGTAAAAATACCCCCCTTATAACTGCCTTATGGGCGTTCCACACCACCAGCGGGTCAGACACTGACATTTGGTTAAGGGAAAAATATTCTTCTAGCTGAGTTTTGATGGGCGTATAATAGCAGGGGGTGTCAAGCAGATAGTTGTTAGCTCTCCAGATGTAGGAGTTAGGTTGGGGTGAATTGTCATTGATGGTGACACTAATGGGGGAGTGGTCTGACCAGGTGGTGGTGTGGATAGAGGCGTCTGTTACTCTTTGTAATAGCCAACTGTCAGCTAAAAACAAGTCAATTCGTGAGTAGGTGTTATGACGCGACGAAAGGAAAGTGAAGTCCCGTTCGCTCGCATGACAACACCTCCACACATCAAACAAGTTATTGGTAGAAATAAAGTTATCTAGGGAAAGAGATTGTCTTTTGGGAACTGCAGTAGAGTCCAATGAGACGTTAGGGACCAAGTTAAAGTCCCCGCAGAGCAGAAGATGTCCTTTCTGGAGTTTCCGAGCTGCTCTCAATGTTTTCCTGAGGAAGGGTATTTGGCCCTGGTTTGGAGCGTAAATAGAAGTGATGATGTAGTCAATGTTGTTCAAGGAACAGTGCAGAAAAATGTACCGTCCGTTGGGGTCTGTGATACATTGGTGCAGTTTGAAGAGGACAGTGTCTCTGATTGCGATCATTACTCCACGTTGCTTCTTGGAGTAAGATGATTGGAACACATGTGGAAATTGTCTGTGCTTGCAGGTGGGGGAGGAATTTATGTCAAAGTGAGTTTCCTGAACGCAGATTACATCACAATTGTGGGTTAGAGCAGATTTCCATAGGGATGAGCGTTTCGCTGGGTGGTTCAGACCATTAGCGTTGAGGGATAGGATAGTAATCCCCATGTTGTGTCTTAGGAGTGGTGAGGTGCAAAATTAGTACTCACAGTTATCGCTGTATCCGGTTTGGGACTCGTTGGTTCAGTCTAGGCGGACGACCTTGCTCACGGAGGGTCACTCGAGTAAAGTACTTGTGAAGTAAGGTGAACAGGTGAAATTTGTGGGTTATTGGCGTGCTGGAGGAGAAAAGCTGATTAGTATACAAGTCAACAAATTATGAGTGGGTTACGTGAGTCTATTGTGCTTAGGCTCATGGAACAAGGGCCTATTTCCCTCTGGTTGGGTTTCCAGAACGATAGGAACTGGGAGTTGCTGATGTGCAAATCAGAGAAAGGAGGAACAAGTTCCGATTCGTTGGGGTCAATATAGTGCCAGTAGTTAAGCCTGTAAAGCACTGCAAAAAATATGGAACACAAAATAAAGGATAAGAATACAGGTAGAAAAAGAAAATAAAAAAAAGAAGCACTGTTGTGCTATAGTCACACCAGTCAGCAAATTAAGGCTCAAAAAGAGCGGCTGACCAAAAACAGGGGTAAGTTCAGTAAGCAGGTGGAGGGTCGCATGGGCAGACCGGACTTCAAAATGCATTACTTGTAGCAATATGGGCCAACATATCAGTGGTGGTTACGATTGGATTTTTCCTTATGCGGACCAAAGGAGAAGGGGTTCGGACCCTTTTGTGGTTCAGGGTGGAGCTGTTGGGGGTCAGGAAGGATTCCCCATGCGTGGAGCAGTTTCAGGCCGCCTTCCAAAGTGGAGATGGCGTGAGGGATGCCATTGTGCGTAGCCAGGATTGTGGCAGGGTGGCGCCACTTGTACGTAATTTGGTGGTTGTTCATCGCCTTAGTGATCGTTTTGAGCTGCCTCCTCATCTGGAGAGTGTATTGCGACAAATCGGCGTATAGCTGAATGTCTGCGTATGGTGGCGGGAGTGGGGACATTTCTCTTGCCTTCCTCAGAATTTGCTCTTTAGCTTGGTAGAAATGTACCCGTAGGAGCACATCTCTAGGGATGTCAGCCTCAAGATGGCGGGGTTTGGGCAACCTGTGGATTCTGTCAATAGTGAGTTCAATGGGAGTTAGTTCCGGGAGCATGCTAGAGAACATGGTGTTCGCGTAGTTATGCAATTCTTTGGGAGGGATCGATTCAGGAATGCCACGAATTTTTACATTATTGCGTCTGGAGCGATCCTCGAGGTCTGCGATTTTCGCTTTGATCCAGGTATTATCCTCTTTCTGTTCTGTGTATGCATCTACCAGATCATTTACAGTCTCAGTACAGTCCTCCATTTTGTTTTCTATGAACTGCATTCTATTATCCATGTGTTTCATTTCTAGGGAGAATCTGTTAATCAGTGCTGACAGGTTTGTCATGAGGGAGGATTGTAGGGATAGTAGCATATCCTTCATGGTAGTGTCAAGTACAGGTTGGCCAGAGGTAGGGAATTGTGCAATAGAGGATTGTAGTGAGGAGATGGCGTTGTCATTGTGTAATGCTGTACTCACTGTGTCAGCGGCCTGCTCGGATACATCCATCCGCATCTTCGATTTGGCTGGACTTTGGGAGGCCAGGGGATCAGGTGAGGAGGCAGCTGGGAAGGGGGATGAGAATCCATCTCTCATTTCTGGTGGATGCGGTCCAGGGGGGTCGGTGTAGCTCAGGGCCTGTCGTGCTGATCCGCCGCCGGCGCCATCTTGGGCCTTGTGTTGTGAGCGGCGCGGCTGGAAGGAGAAGGCTTCCAGCCTTTTCGGTCCTTTTTCCTGCATCCGTTTGCGGGACATCGGTGCGGCGGAGTGTGGGGAGGAAGATTGCGGTATCGCAGGGTCTGATGGTGGGTGCTGTGGGGCCCGTGAGTCGCTGTGTTCCGGTCTGCTGTGCGGAGCTCACAGCTCAAGCGTCCATACTTGTGTGCGCGCAAGCCACGCCCCCCGCTCTGCATTGTTTTAAACGTTTAATAAAATGTCAAAACAGAGTATGCAAAAACACTTCAAAACCGCAAAACACACATTTCTTGAACCTTCTTCCATCCAAGGGTTGATCCAGAGTCTAGTCTTGGGAGGGGCACTGCCAGAAAATACGTTTTTTGCAGGTAATTTATCAGGGAAATGGCTGGTGTTGGAGCTTCAATCATCCCGGCACCATGGTTGTTATGGTGTCAGGATGATTGAAGCACATTATTTATATTATTACATTGTTATATAAAATTAAATAGTTCAACTTACCATAATGCAGAATTAGTGGGAGCCCTGAGTGGGTCACTTGCCACCGTCGCCTGCCACCAGATGCGGATTGTCACTTGTCACGCCACCTGCCACCAGATGCGGATTGTTACTTGCCACGCCACCTGCCACCAGATGCGGATTGTCACTTGCCACCTGCCACACATTGCGTATTGTCTTTTCGCCACGCGACATGCCACATGCTGCCGATTGTCACTTGCCATGCCACCTGCCACACGTTGCCGATTGTCACTTGCCACCGTCGCCTGCCACCAGATGCGGATTGTCACTTGCCACACCACCTGCCACCAGATGCGGATTGTCACTTGCCACGCCACCTGCCACATGTTGCAGATCGTCACTTGCCACGCCACTTGCCACACGTTGCGTATTGTCACTTGCCACCGTCGCCTGCTAGCAGATGCAGATTGTCACTTGCCACGCCACCTGCCACACATTGCGGATTGTCACTTGCCACGTCACCTGCCACAAGTTGCGGATTGTCACTTGCCACAAGTTGCGGACTGTCACTTGCCACGTCACCTGCCACAAGTTGCGGACTGTCACTTGCCATGTCACTTGCCACAAGTTGTGGATTGTAACTTTCCACGCCACCTGCTACAAGTTGCGGATTGTCACTTGCCATGTCACCTGCCACAAGTTGTGGACTGTCACTTGCCACCCCACCTGCC
Source organism: Lithobates sylvaticus (assembly GCA_028564925.1). Taxonomy (NCBI): domain Eukaryota; kingdom Metazoa; phylum Chordata; class Amphibia; order Anura; family Ranidae; genus Lithobates; species Lithobates sylvaticus. The sequence goes on from CM053028.1 coordinate 521,302,216, forward strand.
ACAAGTAGCAGATTGTCACTTGCCACGTCATCCGTCACAAGTTGCGGATTGTCACTTGCCACGTCACCTGCCACAAGTTGCGGACTGTCACTTGCCACGTCACCTGCCAGAAGTTGCGGACTGTCACTTACCACGTCACCTGTCACTCATTGCCGATTGTCACTTGCTGCTAAGGTGAGTATTGTCTCTTGCTGTGTCCCAGAGTCAGGCAGCAGAGATATAATGTAATCTCTCTGCTGCCCACGGCTGCCTGCACAGTGAAGGCGGAACTGCAGGGCGGGCGGTGAGAGATGACGTCATCTCTCTGCTCCCCCACCCACCGGCTCACTGACTGGCCAGCCGCCCAGCTGCCTGGCCCGCCTGCTCTCTCACCCGCCCGCTGAGCTGCTCAGCTGCCCGGCCTGCCCGCGGAGCCGCACGCTCTCTCAAATGCAAGCGGAGCCGCCCGCTCTCGACTCTCATGCGCATCTAATTTCTCGGGGTGGGGCGGGGGGCAATTTTCACGTTGCCCCCCCCCCCCCCCCCCTGGATCCGCCCCTGCTTTCATCCTCATATGCCCAATTACCCCCCCCCCAAAATTAAAAATATACACTTCATGTATGTGTTTGGTAGAGATTGGCTAGAGTCAAGTTTGCAAGCACTTGAACGGCAGCAGATACAGTGGTGTGAAAAAGTGTTTGCCCCCTTCCTCATTTCCTGTTCCTTTGCATGTTTGTCACACTTAAGTGTTTCGGAACATCAAACCAATTTAAACAATAGTCAAGGACAACACAAGTAAACACAAAATGCAATTTGTAAATGAAGGTGTTTATTATTAAAGGTGAAAAAAAATCCAAACCATCATGGCCCTGTGTGAAAAAGTGATTGCCCCCCTTGTTAAAACATACTATAACTGTGGTTGTCCACACCTGAGTTCAATTTCTCTAGCCACACCCAGGCCTGATTATTGCCACACCTGTTCACAATCAAGGCATCACTTAAATAGGAGCTGCTTGACACAGTAAGGTCCACCAGAAGATCCTTAAAAGCTACACATCATGCCGAGACCCAAAGAAATTCAGGAACAATTGAGAAAGAAAGTAATTGAGATCTATCAGTCTGGAAAGGGTTATAAAGCCATTTCCAAAGCTTTGGGAATCCAGCGAACCACAGTGAGAGCCATTATCCACAAATGGCGAAGACATGGAACAGTGGTGAACTTTCCCAGGAGGGGCCGGCCGCCCAAAATTACCCCAAGAGCGCAGCGACGACTCATCCAAGAGGTCACAAAAGACCCCACAACAACGTCCAAGGAACTGCAGGCCTCACTTGCCTCAGTTAAGGTCAGTGTTCATGCCTCCATCATCAGGAAAAGACTGGGCAAAAATGGCCTGCATGGCAGAGTTCCAAGGAGAAAACCACTGCTGAGCAAAAAGAACATCAAAGCTCGTCTCAATTTCTCCACAACACATCTTGATGATCCCCAAGACTTTTGGGACAACATTCTGTGGACCGATGAGACAAAAGTGGAACTCTTTGGAAGGTGTGTGTCCAAGTATATCTGGCGTAGAAGGAACACTGCATTTCAGAAAAAGAACATTATACCAACAGTAAAATATGGTGGTGGTAGTGTGATGGTCTGGGGCTGTTTTGCTGCTTCAGGACCTGGAAGACTTGCCGTGATAAAAGGAACTATGAATTCTGCTGTCTACCAAGAGATCCTGAAGGAGAATGTCCGACCATCTGTTCGTGTACTCAAGCTGAAACGAACTTGGGTTCTGCAGCAGGACAATGATCCTAAACACACCAGCAAGTCCACCACCGAATGGCTGAAGAAAAACAAAATGAAGACTTTGGAGTGGCCTAGCCAAAGTCCAGACCTGAATCCTATTGAGATGTTGTGGTATGACCTTAAAAAGGCCGTTCATGCTCGAAAACCCTCTAATGTAACTGAATTAGGACAATTCTGCAAAGATGAGTGGGCCAAAATTCCTCCAGGACGCTGTAAAAGCCTCATTGCACGTTATCGCAAACGCTTGGTTGCAGTTGTTGCTGCTAAGGGTGGCCCAACCAGTTATTAGGTTTAGGGGGCAATCACTTTTTCACACAGGGCCATGATGGTTTGGATTTTTTTTCACCTTTAATAATAAACACCTTCATTTACAAATTGCATTTTGTGTTTACTTGTGTTGTCCTTGACTATTGTTTAAATTGGTTTGATGTTCCGAAACACTTAAGTGTGACAAACATGCAAAGGAACAGGAAATGAGGAAGGGGGCAAACACTTTTTCACACCACTGTATAGAGGCAAGACAGGTTTTTTCTTGCAAAAAACATTAAGGTGCATTATCAGACCAACAGCTATCCTACTTCCTTCACTCTTTTGGTACTTCAACCCTCCCTCCAGCAGTTCGTGGCCTGTGAAACCCTACAAAGGAAGATACTCAGCTTCAATCTCCTGTGTCCCTCAAACACAGTGCCAATCAAAAAGAACATCTGGATAAAATCTATAAAGACCATGTTGATTTCCTCTGTTCCCGAAAGTGTTCACTGGTTCTTCTCACCAATCACTACACTACTGTGTCTTATAGGGAAGTAAGAGCAGAGCCGATCGGCCCTATAGGCACACTATGCAAGCTGCTTAGGGCCCCGTCGCTGTGGGGGGGCCCCCAAGACCCAGCATCCCCCCCCTGCACCTCTGGCTGGCCATTTAGAGTGCAGTGAGGAGAGGTGGGAGGAGGTGGAAGGCAGCGATCGGCAGCTCTATGGTGCCTGAGTGGGCGGCGGGATCTCCCTGGGGTTTGTAGTACTCTCAGTGTATACAGTGGAGAGGAGAAGGGAGGGGCCTCTGACCCAGGCAGGTATCAGTTTCACTTTCACTCTGCTTGAACACTGTTGCTGATGTCCGGGTCAGAGGCCCCTCCCCTCTCCGCTGTATACATTCGGAGATAGAACTACTAGCCCCAGGGAGATCCCCCTGCCTGTGGACACCATATAGCTGCCGATCGCCGCCTCCCACCTCCACCAGCCAGGTACAGGGGAATCTCTGCAAGAGGGGGAGTCAGCTGTTTGGGGGCCCAAATGTAAGAGGGGGGCTTTCTAGGGACACTAATGTAAGGAAGGGGGCCTTTGGGGACACTAATGTAAGAGGGGGGCTCTCTGGGGACACTAATGTGAGGACGGGGCCCTCTGGGGACACTGATGTAAGGACGGGGCCCTCTGGGGACACTGATGTAAGGGGGGCTCTCTGGGGACCCTGATGTAAGGGGGGGCTCTCTGGGGAACCAGATTTAAGGGAAGGCTCTCTGGGGACCCTAATGTAGGGGGAGGCTCTCTAGGGACCCTGATGTAAGGAGGGGCTCTCTGAGGACCCTGATGTAAGGGGGGCTCTCTGAGGACCCTGATGTAAGGGGGGCTCTCTGGGGACCTCATTCTGTTCTATATTGTTGTACTTATTCTTTGACTGTTTTGTTTAAAGGAGGGAGGATTGTATTGGGAGCACTGAAGTGTCAGGTGTGACTGTGTGGCAATGGCATATGGTTTACATAGCTCACGGGTCAAGTAGAGGGCCCCTTCGCAGAATTTTGCTTAGGGCCCCAGGGAGGTCAGGATCGGCACTGAGTAAGAGTAATGCCGCATACACACGATCGGACCGGGGGATGCTGGGACTGTGACATCATAAGGGGCGGGGTCACCATGTGACATAAGCCGATGACCCCGCCCCTTGTCCCTATATAAGTCGCCGTGCAACGTGTCCCTGGCATTACAAGTGGAGAGAGCGGAGAGAGCGTTGTGTCAACATCGGAAGACGAGAAGAAGAAGGAAGAAGAAGAAGAACAAGACGGCGGCAACAACAGCAACGAACCAGAAGACCAGGCCAACGCTAGTAAAAGAGCTGCAAGAAGATAGCGGAGGCAGAAGAAACGAAGAGCAGGACAAGACCCCCGAAGTCGGAAGAAGACCCCCGGACGGCAGCAGTGACGAAGGAGAATGCTGTGCTCCTCCGCTAGTAAAAGAGCGGTAAAAGGGGCGCTCGCTCCCACCCCCTTTCCTAACCGGCCGGGCTGCGTGCTCAGATAAGCGTCTGCTATGGACTTTGGGGGGGATCCCCACGCCGTTTTTTCGGCGTAGGGATTCCCCTTTAAATCCATACCAGGTGACGAGGCTAGCAAGGTGTCAATCTCGCTGATCGAGGCGGCAACATTGACTTCCTTCGCTAGTCCCGTCTATCTGGAGTCACGTTCAAAATGAACAGACTTTACACTTTACGTGTGTGGGCAAGTCTGTTCATTTCATAAGTCCGGCGGACTATCACACAGACGGCCGGAATGTCCGCCAGACTTCCGAGTCCGGCGGATAATTTTGAGTCAAGACTTCTTTCTAAGTACGCCGGACGTTTGGGAAGAAAAAGTCCGCCCGAGCCCACACACGGGCGGATTGTCCGGCGGACTCTGGTCCGTCGGACCAAGTCTGCCGGATAGTCCGATCGTGTGTACGCGGCATAAGGGATACAGGAGATTATTGGTTTCAGCAGAAACTTCATCTGACTATTCAACTTGTCTGGAGCCGTATTTGGTGTTGTGTGGGGAATAGTTCATTTAAATGTAAAAATTGCTAATGCAATCAATGTATGGTTTCCTTTAGTAGGTACATATTTTATTTCACCTGACAATTTGCCTATCATATGTCCAGCTTTTATATACAAGTATATATCTCTATGCAGACATTAAGCAAGAGAAGTAGAGCATTGATATGCATGTTTCCAGCACCATTTAAGGTGACATCATTTTTTTTATTAAATGATGGGAAATGCAGAGAAGAGGCCAGAGGAGCATTCCTGGTGATACTGTTCTACAAAAAACAATCTGTATTACAGTGGTGAACCAAGTTTTATTGCTGACTGTGGTGACAGGAGTTTCCTGGCTTCAGAGAAGGCTGACTAAGTTTATTGCAAAAGTTGAGGTGATGTAACTTTAAGCCTCATGCTTCATTAAATAGAAATGCATTTACAAATTTTTTTTACGTGAAATCAAATTCTATGTTCTCTTATTTTCTCACTTTTAAAATGATATTCTTTGAAAGTTCAGAAGTGAAAGGAATGAAAGTAATTATAATAGATAACAATTAGCCCTTGGGGACTTTAGCAAAGTAAAGCCTTCTTACATTCTTTAAAGCGTAGCTAACCAAAAAAATAAAAATGTAATAAGTTGAAGCTTACCAGTGCTTAGATATGGTGGCTAAATTAGTTGTCCTTTTTCAGGCTTTTTTCATTTATTTTCACCTAGTAACCCTGCATATAACACACTTATTGTCTTAGGGTATCTACCTCACACCACTGTATCTACGGAGGGTGCCATGGTTGTCACCTAGGTTGGACATCAAACATACATAACGCCCCGTACACACGATCGGACATTCCGACAACAAAATCCATGGATTTTTTTCTGACGGATGTTGGCTCAAACTTGTCTTGCATACACACGGTCACACAAATCTTGAACGTCAAGAACGTCAAGAACGCGGTGACATGGGCGTAGCATAAGGGGTTGCAGGGGTCACAATCGCAACCCCGACCCTAGCTCCAGGGGGCCCCTGCAGCCTCCCTGTCATATTATCATATCCTCCACAAAATCCAGCTCCGATCTGTCCAAGGGCACCACAGCCACGCTCCAGTACTTGGCTACTACTTTGCCTCTCACAGCCCACACCCCTCTGTTCCCATTGGCTGGGGAGAAGCTGTGAGCCATTTCCTGAATGGAGAGGAGCACGAGGTGAGAACAGCCATGGATGGGGAAGTGTCTGTGCTGTGTGCTGGCAACATGGAATGGTAACCCGAGCTCAGGGATGCAAAAGGAGGAGAGTGCCCTCCTGTAGCCACGATGGGACCGATGTCACTGGTGAGGTATGACACTGCTCAGTGTCTCCTAGTCACCAGCTGGGATTCTCTGTACCCCCCCCCCCCACCCGGGAATGTCTACTTACTCCACTTCCCTGACAACTGGGGAAAAGACACACATCTCTGGGAGGTGACCTTCCCCCAACACCTGCCAACACTGAGAGAGAAACCTTCAGAAATTGCTAAAACAAATCCCTTAACACCTCCTCTGGGGGCCCCTGAAGGGCTGCAGGCTCCAGATTTTGTGTCACGTGGCTTTGCCCTCCCAGATCTAAGTTCCCCCCGCCCAAAGCCCCCTGTCCACCCCCTCCACCCTGCATGCTATGTCCGGCTGCTGAGCTCCTTTCCCATTACAGCACTCTATACTGTTCCTCCTCCGCAGGGCTGAAATCACATTCCTTTACAACACAGCCAGTTAACCATGGTCTGCACAGGGTGTATCTGCCTACTGCAACTACACTGCCGTTCCGACCAGGGGATTTCACAGGTCAGAAGGGCAACATAAAAGCCAGATACACCCTGTGAAGACTGACAGATTATCTGTAAAGGAATGTGATTTCAGCCCTGTGTAGTGGGGGGGGGGGGCTGTATACAGTGCTGGGATGGGAAAGGAGCTCTGCCAAGTGACCTGCCAGCGGTCCCTGTCCTCTGCTTCTCCAGCGGTGATGTCTGGCCTCTGATTCTCCAGTGGTAATCCCTGTCCTCTGATGTAAAGTGGGGGGGGGGGGCCAGGTCAACTTTTGCATCGGGCCCACAAGCTTCAAGCTACGCCTCTGCACGGTGACGTACAACAAGTACGATAAGCCGAGAAAAATGAAGTTCAATAGCCAGTGCGGCTCTTCTGCTTGATTCCGAGCATGCGTGGAACTGTAGTCATAAAGGGATGGACATGGTCAGCAACAATACTATAGGTAGGTTATGGCATTTAAAGTATGCTCAGTTGGTACTAAGGGGCCCAAAGTGTGCCAAGAAAATATCCCCCACACCATTACACCACCATGAGAGACAAATTCATAAAATGCATAACACAAGTCCCATTATATCCCACCAAATGACGATTAACAGTTTGAACACTGACAGAAAATGTTTGTTGGCTTAGTTACACAATGAACAAAGGTAGTTAAGAGGTTGGGTAATAATATGTATCTAGAATCAATCCAGTAAGAGGTAAAGTGAGTTTTCTATCTGAAAAAACAGGTTGAACTTCAGACAGAAAAAAAAGACTTAACAATATTGCATTTCCCAATGAATTAAAGCTGCGGCTCACATACACAGGGGTCATTCACACTAGGTGTGTTGTGCTGCGTCGATCAGCTTGATCAACAAAAGGACATAAAAGAATAATTATTTTCTATATTCTCTGTTCAGCATCAAGAGGCTGGTGTGCATTGCATGAAGAAACGCAACTCACAACAGTGCCTTACAACACATAGCAGTGTGTCGCAATGTGCTTTTGTGCATAGAATTAAAAGAAGTTTGTTTTTTGCGTTTCAATAAGTAATAAAAAAAAATATGTAAATGCATACACCATAACACATGCCAGCTAATGTGAAAGGGACACAGCAATCACAGACACTTCCCGATGCGTGCTCCAGGAACGCTCTCCCAGAACTGGAGAGTTGTGCTGTAGCCTTACATCGGCTATAGTGCGGTGGGCAAGCAGTTAAACCCAGCCATCTATATAGCAGAGCGGGCTCTGTCTGTGTCCACTCTGCAGAAACTGAACGGGCACAGTTGTGTCATCTGCCTGCTCTGATCAGCAAGAGGTCTGTGAGTTGATACTCTGCTGTTTGGAATGAAATATGCCCTGTGTGAAAGGGGCCTTTAAGGAGTTGTAAAAGCATAAGGTTTTTCATTCTAATGCATTCTATGCATTAAGATAAAAAACCTTTTGTGTGTAGCAGGCCCCCCAGCACCCCCTAATAACTTACTTGAGCCCCATCTCTCTTTAACGATGTCTACGAATGTCTACGCCATCCTGCACACTCCTCCTGATTGGCTGAGACACAGCAGCGGCATCATTGGCTCCCACGGCTGTCAATCAAAGTCAGTCAGCCAATTAGGGGAGAGAGGGGTTGGGGCTCCGTGTCTGAACGGACACACTGAGCTGTGAATCGGCTCCAGTGCCCCCATAGGAATCTGCTGACAGTGGTGGCACTTGATAGGAGGGATGGGCCAGGAGCAGCAAAGAGGGACACTAGAAAAGGAGGATCTGGGATGCTCTGTGCAAAATCAGCTGCACAGAAGAGGTAAGTATAACATGTTTGTTATATATATATTTTTTTTAAAGGAGACTTTACAATCACTTTAAGAATTTATTTTAATTTTACATGCAAGCAAGCAATGTAAATACCCACATTTAATTTTGCATCAGCATCTTGTAGTCTCTTGTAGGGCAGGGCTCAGACTAGTAGAGGGGGAAGCAATACAAGAAGCCATTTAGGGGTGCTGCTGAGCTCATGTTCTAGCAAAGGGCATGCTTACAGGAGCAGAATGCAGAGTTACAGAGAGATGGACTCTTCAGTCTGCTGCTTCTCCTTTTACTGTCCAGTCACAAGCTGGGGAGGGACAAGAACTTTAAATGTTACTGCAACAGGAAAAAACAGGTCTCCTCCCAGCCAGATAGGATTTTGCTCTGTGGCAGGACAGGTTAAGTAGGGACTTTCCAACTGAGGGCTTATAACTAGGGTTGAGCGAACCCGAACTGTAAAGTTCGGGTCCGTACCCGACTTTAGGGTGTTCGGGTCCCGGACCCGAACCCGAACAATTGACTGTATGTTCGGGTTCGGGTCCAGTGTTCGGGGATTTAATGTTGCTTTTTAAAATGTCTTTTAAAAGCCATTGACGTGGGGAAAGCCATAGGGAACTCCCCACGACGTCCCCATGCGTCAGAGGGGGGCGGGGTTACCAGGTGGCCCTGCCCTCCGTTATAAAAGAACTGTCAGCCCAAGCGAAGCCTCACACACCGGGAGCCTCCCATTGCGAGGAGTGGCCCAAAAAGAGACCGACGCCCTGGAAGAAGATACCGGAGAGAAGCCTCAGAGACCGACGCCGTGGAAGAAGATACCGAAGAGAAGCCTCACCCAGCGGGAGCCTCCCATTGCGCGGAGCGGCCCAGAAGAGACACCGATGCTGGACGAAAAGGCCAAGAAGAAGCGGACCGGAGGAAGAAGAAGATGGAAGAAGAAGATGCTGGAAGGAGAAGATGAAGAAAGGAAGACCAGAAGAAAGAAGAAAGAAGATTTTAATAAAGGAATTGTCAAAGACCGTCTCCTGTCATTTTTACCATTTTTGACACTTTTTTGGTGAAATGGTAGGGGTACTTTTGTACCCCCTTACCATTTCACACAGGGGGGGGCGGGATCTGGGGGTCCCCTTGTTAAAGGGGGCTTCCAGATTCCGATAAGCCCCCCGCCCGCAGACCCCCACAACCACCGGGCACGGTTGTGGGGACGAGGCCCTTGTCCTCATCAACATGGGGACAAGAGGCTTTGGGGGTCTTAGACCCCCAAAGCATCCTCCCAATGTTGATGGCATGTGGCCTGGTACGGTTCAGGCGGGAGGGGGGGCCGCTCTCATCCCCCCTATTTTCCTGCGGCCTGCCAGGTTGCATGCTCTGATAAGGGTCTGGTATGGATTTTGAGGGGGACCTCACGCCATTTTTTTTGGCTGGGTTTCCCCTTAAAATCCATCCCAGACCTCAAGGGTCTGGTATGGATTTTGAGGGGACCCTACGCCATTTTTTTTATTTTTTTTTGGCTGGGATCCCCCTTAATATCCATCCCAGACCTGAAGGGCCTGGTTATTGAATTTGGGGTGACCCCTACGCTTTATTTTTTTGTTTTTTTTTATTTTTTATCAATGACTTTTTTTTTATGAATGACTTTCAATGAATGACTGTTCTCTGTATTACGGGAGCCGACAATTCATATAGCCGCGAGTGATTTTAAATAGCTTTCTTTTCTGCAAAAATGACACTTTTTGCAGAGACAGTTCTAAACACGGGAAACATGCGCCCCTTTACATGCATACTATAGACACCCCCCAGGTACGAAATTTAAAGGAATATTACACATTTATTGTTTCAATTTAATCATTATTAAAATCACTGCTCCCGAAAAAAACGGCCGTTTTTAAAAGTTTTTTTTGCATTGATACATGTCCCCTGGGGCAGGACCCAGGTCCTCAAACACTTTTTATGACTAACTTTTTAAAAATAAATGACTTCAATGACTGTTCTCTGTATTAAGGGGGACGGGAGCCGACACTTTATTATAGCTGTTCGGGTCCCCATTGACTTCAATGGGGTTCGGTGTTCGGGGTGAAGTTCGGTCCCGAACCCGAACTTTTTTCTGAAGTTCGGCCGAACCTGCCGAACCCGAAAATCCAGGTGTCCGCTCAACTCTACTTATAACACATTCATTGAACAGTCCACATGGGATACTGAAAGTCTTAAATTGCTTGCAATGTGTCTCTGGTTTATATATGGAAGTGAACCAACCACGGGGAATATGGGATGGTAACTCACCCCTAGCTCTGCTATACAAGAAGGGTGATGTTGAAGAGCAAGGATCTTTTTGTCATTCTTTTAAACATAAATTTGGCATTTGAGTCTATTTGAGTCCACACCATACTTAGGATTTAAAGTGGTTCTTGTTTGAAAATAAAAAATAAAATCCAGCAGCTACAAATTGCTGTTGACTTTTCTGTTTCAATCATTTTTTTTTATATTTTGAGAAGAACAAAAATAAAAAGGCACCGTGCAGAGCAGCAAACAATCCTCTTGTGCTCTGTAAAGACAAATAAGCAATGGTACATAAATGGGGGGAAACAGAACAACAGAAAATCTTGACATTTGGATTAGGTCTTCTTTGAGATCACAGGTAATAGCCTGGCCACCAACAGAAGTGGACAGGGATAACATATTCTATCCTATAGCAAGGACACTCACCTGTCCAGGGGTCCAGCGCTGTCCTCACCCAAACTGGTTCTTCACATGGTTACTTTCGGTAGCTGGCTCTGATTCCTTGTGGCTTTACAGACAGCTAACTATTGCGCTTGCGTGAGCTGTCCTACACTTTGTGAATAATCCTGCAGCCTTCTGGGACCTGTAATGTGCCCCAAAAGGTTGCAGACAGAGGACTTCCAGTCCTGGGTCCGCCACGAAGATCCAGCCAGAAGATGGAGTAGGTACCTGTTAAAACAAGGTACCACCCCCCCTCTTCACCCAAACTGGTTCTTAACATGTTTACTGTCGGTAGCTGGCTCTGATTCCTTGTGGCTTTACAGCCAGCTGACCATTGCACTTGCGTGAGCTGTCCTACACCTTGTGAATAGTCCTGCAGCCTTCTGGGACCTGTGATGTGTCCCAAAAGGTTTCAGACAGAGGACTTCCAGTCCTGTGTCCGCCGTGAAGATCCAGACAGAAGATGGAGTAGGTACCTGTCAAAACAAGGTACCAACCCCCCCCCAAAAAAAAAAAACACCAAAAATAGAAGAGGAGGGGGATGAGGGCACAAAGCAGAACTTCCTCTTTAGAGTGAAGTTCTGTTTTAAAATGCTCTTGCTCTCTTTAGAATAAACAACTAAATCGATGATGATGAGCTGGCTGGAACCCCTTCTGATACATCCCTCTGCCTCCTCCAGCAGACAATTTCACCTCTATACCCCCATCTGCTGAAACTGCCTGACACCCACATAGTGCACCGCTGGGACTCCCACACAAAGTGGCAACAAGCTGCATCCTACAATGTGTTCTTCTTGTGCTAGTTGTTAGTGACACCAGCCACCTGTTATGCCCCGTACACACGTACAGACATTCTGATGGAAAAAGTCAGATCGGATTATGTTGTCGGAAAATCCGATCGTGTGTGGGCTCTATCGGACTTTTCCCATCAGAATTTCCGATGGAAAAAGTTTAAGAGCTGGATCTAAAATTTTCCAAAAACAAAATTCGATCAGACTTTTTCCGATCATGTGTAGAGAATTCCGATGCACAAAGTGCCACGCATGCTCAGAAAAAATTTGGAGATGAAAGCTATTGCCTACTGGCCTCTACGTAGTCCCGTTGTACTATTTGTACGTCACCTAGTTCCGTGCAATTGGATTTTCCGACAACTTTGTGCGATCGTGTGTATGCAAGACAAGTTTCGGCCGAAATCCGTCTGAAAAAATCAGACGCATTTTGTGGTCATTACGGGGCATTACTCTCTTAGTGACAATTTTAGGCCCACCTTTAGTGGGGTACCTCTGTTTTTAAAGGCAAATTTGTTTATTTTTAATCCATTTTGTGAATTTGGAGGGGGAAAGGGGTTATGTTTGTATTTAGTACAGCATACATTATAGTAAACAATAGTACAGCATACAGTGGTGTGAAAAAGTGTTTGCCCCCTTCCTCATTTCCTGTTCCTTTGCATGTTTGTCACACTTAAGTGTTTCGGAACATCAAACCAATTTAAACAATAGTCAAGGACAACACAAGTAAACACAAAATGCAATTTGTAAATGAAGGTGTTTATTATTAAAGGTGAAAAAAAATCCAAACCATCATGGCCCTGTGTGAAAAAGTGATTGCCCCCCTTGTTAAAACATACTATAACTGTGGTTGTCCACACCTGAGTTCAATTTCTCTAGCCACACCCAGGCCTGATTATTGCCACACCTGTTCACAATCAAGGCATCACTTAAATAGGAGCTGCTTGACACAGTAAGGTCCACCAGAAGATCCTTAAAAGCTACACATCATGCCGAGACCCAAAGAAATTCAGGAACAATTGAGAAAGAAAGTAATTGAGATCTATCAGTCTGGAAAGGGTTATAAAGCCATTTCCAAAGATTTGGGAATCCAGCGAACCACAGTGAGAGCCATTATCCACAAATGGCGAAGACATGGAACAGTGGTGAACCTTCCCAGGAGTGGCCGGCCGCCCAAAATTACCCCAAGAGCGCAGCGACGACTCATCCAAGAGGTCACAAAAGACCCCACAACAACGTCCAAGGAACTGCAGGCCTCGCTTGCCTCAGTTAAGGTCAGCGTTCATGCCTCCACCATCAGGAAAAGACTGGGCAAAAATGGCCTGCATGGCAGAGTTCCAAGGAGAAAACCACTGCTGAGCAAAAAGAACATCAAAGCTCGTCTCAATTTCTCCACAACACATCTTGATGATCCCCAAGACTTTTGGGACAACATTCTGTGGACCGATGAGACAAAAGTGGAACTCTTTGGAAGGTGTGTGTCCAAGTATATCTGGCGTAGAAGGAACACTGCATTTCAGAAAAAGAACATTATACCAACAGTAAAATATGGTGGTGGTAGTGTGATGGTCTGGGGCTGTTTTGCTGCTTCAGGACCTGGAAGACTTGCCGTGATAAAAGGAACTATGAATTCTGCTGTCTACCAAGAGATCCTGAAGGAGAATGTCCGACCATCTGTTTGTGTACTCAAGCTGAAACGAACTTGGGTTCTGCAGCAGGACAATGATCCTAAACACACCAGCAAGTCCACCACCGAATGGCTGAAGAAAAACAAAATGAAGACTTTGGAGTGGCCTAGCCAAAGTCCTGACCTGAATCCTATTGAGATGTTGTGGTATGACCTTAAAAAGGCCGTTCATGCTCGAAAACCCTCTAATGTAACTGAATTAGGACAATTCTGCAAAGATGAGTGGGCCAAAATTCCTCCAGGACGCTGTAAAAGCCTCATTGCACGTTATCGCAAACGCTTGGTTGCAGTTGTTGCTGCTAAGGGTGGCCCAACCAGTTATTAGGTTTAGGGGGCAATCACTTTTTCACACAGGGCCATGATGCTTTGGATTTTTTTTCACCTTTAATAATAAACACCTTCATTTACAAATTGCATTTTGTGTTTACTTGTGTTGTCCTTGACTATTGTTTAAATTGGTTTGATGTTCCGAAACACTTAAGTGTGACAAACATGCAAAGGAACAGGAAATGAGGAAGGGGGCAAACACTTTTTCATACCACTGTACATTTGCCAATAAAAACAAAAAAAGGTTGCGCTCTATACCTTGTACCTAAAATGTGGTGATAAATGATCAAAAATTACTATTAAAGGTCCCAAACCTAAACAGTGAACTTTATACAGTGATGGTAAATAAAAGTTTCAATATCGATCAATCGAATTCCAATGAAGCAGTCTTTATCAATTAGTGAAGATATCGACTTGTGATCAGTTCCAAAAATTGTGACCTTTCTTGCAAACCCACCACCATAAGAAATGTGCACTTACCAGATGCACAGACAATAATGCCTGTGGCTAACACCCAGCCAGTGCCTTTTCCTGAGTGGAGTTCCAATCCTAGTCCAATCACTGCATCAATAGGGGGGATCCTCCGAACCGAACATCAATAGACCCAAAAACTCTGCTGGAAGCTTGTGTGCAACTCAATGCATGGCGGATCAAATGTGGCTCGGAAAAATCATCAATGGACAGCCAAAGGTAAAACCTGCAGATGCACAGACAAATAATGCCTGTGGCTAACACCCAGCCAGGGTCTTTTCCTCAGTGGAGTTCCAATCCTAGTCCAATCACTGCATCAGTAGGAGGGATCCTCCGGACCGAACATCAATAGACCCAAAGACTCTGCTGGAAGCTTGTGTGCAACTCAATGTGTGGCGGATCAAACGTGGCTCGAAAAAAACATCAATGGACAGCCATAGGTAAAATCCGTTGTCTAGGTGGGCTCAGTCGCGGGTCCAACGGGTTTTACCTATGGCTGTCCATTGATGATTTTCTGTTGATAAAGACTGCTTCATTGGAATTCGATTGATCAATATTGGAACTTTTATTTATCATCACTGAATATTATAAAGTTCACTGTTTTGTTTTGGGACCTTTAATAGTCCTTTTTGATAATTTATCACCACATTTTAGGTACAAGGCAACCTTTATTGTTTTTATTTGTATTTGTGTGTATCCCACATTGTGTTGCAGCTTTTCTTTAGGGTGTTTAAGTTTTTTCTTCCAGCGCAGTTTTTTTACTTTATTATACATTTTCTAATGCAATTTTTTGGATGCAGGCACTTTAGGCCCCTTTCACGCTGGGGCGGTGCGGGCATCAGCGGTAAAGCAGCGCTATATTTAGCGCTGCTTTACCGTCGTTTTAGCAGCTGTATTCAGCCGCTAGTGGGGCAGTAGTAACCCCTGCTAGCGGCTGAAAAAGGGTTAAAACCCCCACTAAGCTCCGCTGCAGAGGCGCTTTGCCAGTGGTATTGCCGCGCTGTCCCATTGATTTCAATGGGTAGGAGCGGTATAGGAGCGGTGAATACACCGCTCCTTCACCGCTCCAAAGATGCTGCTAGCAGGACTTTTTTTACCATCCTGCAAGCACACCGCTCCAGTGTGAAAGCCCTCCGTGAAAGGACCCGCTTTTTTCAGTCGCTATACAGGCGCTATTTTTAGCGCTGTAGCGCCTGAAAAAACGTCCCAGTGTGAAAGGGGCCTTATGTTTTTTCCTTTTCCTTGTGGTAACAATTAAAATAAAACATTTAAAAAAATTGTATATTTGCAAACGCGTAAGCATTTGAATACATAAGGAACATTATGTCTTTTCTGCAACAAATTATTCTAACCAGCCTGTTCACATTACCAAGATAAATGAACTCTCACACATGCTCAAGGAAAAAATCATTTCAGCCTGGCTGGACGTGACGTGAGTATAGTGGAGTGGACGTGAGTATAGTTCTGCTTTAAATTGTAATGTATGGCCAGGTTTACACATATTTAATAAAGTTAAAATAAACACTTCAGTAATAAAACAACATACATGCACACTGAAAATACTCTATAAAGTAACTTTTCTATATATCTCAACAGTAAGCAGACTGCACAGCTCAGGAAAACAGAGTTGACCTTGCTCTTTGTATCAGAGGGTGGATAAAAGTAGTGACTGTTGTGCTATTTAAGCCAAATAACAACCAGCTTACTGGACATTCAACCAGGCTTGTGTAGAAAAGATACATTTCTCTGACACCATAGAAGAGAGAAGATCACAATACTGACACGACTCAAAGTAAGTAGCTGCTGAACAAACTTTATTCAATGAAAATGTACCCATTGTACAGTAAAACAGTTTACAGATGTACAGTACAAAGATATAGTCAAAAGTACGAATTGGTATTTGTGTCAGGAATTAAAGCTGAACTACAAGCATTTTTGTATTGCATGCCCTCCAGGTCCACCAGGTGCCTGATATCAGACTAAAGGGTTTATTAAAACTAAAATCTTAAAGCAGTATTAAACTAAAAGCCCAAAATGTATTATAAAATTTTATTGGAGAAAAAGTAAATCAATCACGATAACAGAATTATCATGCATACGTTCAGGAGTCACAGAATAAACGAACAAGTGAACAATGAACAGTAGTAACTTTGGATGAGACATATATATGTCTGACATCTGGGTATAACATAGATTCTCTCAGGTAAACAGTTTGAAATCCAGACGGAGAGTGACTGTTAGGCACTATAAAAAGAACCATATCAAATTAGCCTTGGGGTGAGTATTTCTTGGTATCATTGCATCTTGTTCCATCTTTTGGTAAAGATCTTCAAGGAAGGCTACAAGGAAGGCTACATATGTTTGAGTAGTGATGTGGATGTCTGCATGACAAATCCGTTTATAAGCATATGAGATTACGACCGGATGCCCTGTTTTGGGCAACCGAATAGTAACAGGTGAGATTAGGTCTTAGTGGATATCAAGGTACGAGGGGGTGAGGGGCTAGGGTGGTAGGTTAGAGGCTGTGTGGGGGGTGGGGGGGTGATGGTGGAGAGGAAAGGTCTGAGGGATTTAGGTATTGGTGGTTGCCTCCCCGGTCTCCGCTAATTAGTAAACAGTTTCGGTCTATTATCGCTTTTGGGCGGTGGGGGTTAAGTGTGTAAAACGTTGTTTAAGATGATTTACAGCGAATGGTGAATAACGCCATGTGGTCTCCCATACAAAATGTATTATATTGCAGCTTACCAATCATTAGTTTTCTTTTTCAATTCTTTTTCCCTCTATTTTTACCTGGTGATCTGGCCAGTAACATGCCTCCTGTATTACAGTGCCTGATGCCTCCACTATGTGAAAAAGCAACAGAGACAGCTTTGGACAGTAGCGTTGTTAAAGAATAAGTTTACAATTATTTCATATGGCTTAGTTCACATGACGTCCTCCCCAGAATGCACCCTGCATGGGCCACAAAGGCCACACTCTGGCGCGATTGGTCAGCTGCCCTGTCCACCGAGTGATACTGATCATTTATGACAAGCATTTTCATGTTTCTGTTTGGACTTATGGCATTTATTGAAGGGCTTGCGTTGATCATGGGTGGTGTGTATCTATCCAAGTGTTAAATCCAGCACATATTACCAACAGTGAGAATAACCCACCTTCCTGTTTTTTTGCTTTAGATATTCCTGAAGACATGTTTTCCATGGACCCTGTGACGATTCTTGTCTCCATCATTGTCATCCTTTTCTTGGCCAAAGTTTACAACAACCAAAAGCAGCAGAAAGGCAAAAACCTCCCTCCAGGACCCAGACCATTCCCCCTCATTGGAAGTATTCATCTAATTGACTTAAAGAAACCTTATAAATCTTTCATCGAGGTAATATTTTACTTATCCTTGAGGTCTAAGGGGGTCTAGAAAAAAATAGCTGGACCAATGTTACAAGCATTTGCTTAACCATGGCAAATTTTCCCTAAGTTTTGTCTAATATCATTATTTGCTATGACTTTCAGCCCCATCTAATGGCCCTAATGTGCCATTTTCAAAATTGAGGTATTTCAGGAAAAATACCACATGATGGGCACTAGATGGCACTTACGATCATTGATCATATTAGACAAAATACGAGAAAAATGTATTACAGCTGGGTGAATACTTATGATATTCATCCAGTTGATTTTTTATATCTAGGTCCATTAGTGTTTGCTGCATTAAAATTCATATTTATATGCAAAAAACACCTTCTGATACTTGACCCTGTGAATAGATTAGCACTTCCCTGTGAAAAATTCTGATTTACACTCACATTTCTCGTGGCTGGGTTGCAGGAAGTTGCAGATCTCCCAGTTAGAATATAATCCATCATGTCTAGTGTGTCATATAGCATGTCCCCCTGATGGCCACTCTGGCTCCTCCTGCTGGCCCCTAATCACTGGAGGATATAATAGTGATATAGGCGGGAGGACACATTATGCTGCACACCTGGAATGGAGAGCTCTGCAAGAAAGAGTTCCAGCAAACCAGCTGTAGGACAGGAATGTAATATAAAACATTAATAGAAAACGCAATGTCAGGTATATAAACAGAAAAAAAGCTGCTGGCAAAAAATAATCAGAGAAACTATGTAACGGTGGTAATTGTGTAAATTGCTGTGCTAAAATATAATAATATACAGGGTGACTCAATTAAAGTTAAATATAACATAACATATGAATAGAAAATGCATCTGCATACAGTATATACGTGAAAAAAAAAGTCCAGATTAGGTCTCCCAAAACACTGCAGTGACCCTTTGCAGAAAGAGGGTGTTAGAGGGGACCTTAGACAGTTTAAATTATTTTTACAGGTTACCAGTTTAGTTACAGAGGATGTCTAGCACTTGAATCATTGCTCCCACTATGCTGTTTGCGGTGATACCTTACATGTGTGGTGCAAACACAATTTACATACGCAAATGCAACCTACATTTGCCGTTGCTTTTGCGTGGAAGCACAGGGAGACAGGGGAGCTTTAAGGTTTTTTTATTATTATGTTTTTTATTTTTTTATTTTTACACTGTTCCTTTCATTTTTTTTTCCATTTTTGTTCCTATCACAAGAAATGTAAACATCCCTTGTGATATAAATAAGGCATGACAGGTCCTTTTTATGGAGACATCTGGGGTCTATAAGACCCCAGATCTCTCCTCTACCCTGGAAAGCATGAGATTAAAAAAAAACATTCTTCTCTGCTTTCCAGGAAAAAAAATGGTAGTGTTTACATCTGCCAAAACCGCAAGTGACATCATTAAGTCACTTCTGGCCTCCCAGGACCATCTGGTTCATGGCCAGCTCTATGGTAGCCCGGTGGCACCGCCGGATCGGATACCAGGCTCCCTGATCACAGGTTCCCTATCCCCATTTAAAAAGAAATAATACATGAATATCTTTTTGCAAGTAAAAAGAAATGTGCATTTATAATATTTTTATTAGGAGCTTTAAAGCATTGCACCCGTAATCAGTTTGCAGGTGCAATCTCAGGCTCCTGCAGACTGTCAGTGTAGCTGTCTGCTGTACATTGCATCAGATACTGAATGACAGGAAGATTCAATGAACTACCAGGGTGCTGTCGGCGCAATGGCTGAAGGTAGTTGTAGTTCTTCCATTCACAGAACTGTAAATTAATGATGTGGACCGGTGGGCGGAGCCCCGCACAAACACTTTTTTAAAATTGTGACAGTGGATGCAGGGAGAAGATCCCCGGACTACTGTCACAGCGGGGGGGGGGGGCTCTGGAGCAGAGCAGAATGGTCAGTTAGTAACATTTTACATGTTACACCTTAAATTTGGTGAAATTACGAAAGGTGAACTTATCCTTTAAAACACCCACCCCTCCCTCCTTCCTGAGCTAAAACAAGCCAAATGCTACCTTGGTACCTTGGCAGGGTAAAAACCCTTGGCAAACCTCATGTTAATGAGGACAAGGGTCTCTTCCACACAACCCTGGTTCACTGGTCGTGGGGGGTCTGCAAGCGGGGGCCTATTAGAATCTAGACACCCCCCTTATATTAATAAGGGGATCCCCAAATACTGCCCTCTGCTTGAATGAGTAAGGGGATACGTAGTACCCCTACCTTTCTACAAAAAGAAAAGTTAGTAGCAAATAAACATACACACACAATTTTATAGGTCCTTTAATTAGATAGAAAACAAAAATCCCATAATGTAAACCCCCCCACTGTCAATCACGTTGTCCAGTGATGCATGCAAATCCACATCAGTTACAATGCCTGGGCCATGTTGTCTTCCTTAACATGGGAACAAGGTGCTTTGCCGGGGTCTTCCCCCTTGCAAGGTACCGCCACCCCATCTTGTTGAGGGCATGTGGCCTGCTATGGTTTAGGAGGGGACTGGATGCTTATCCCACTTTCCTGGCCACCCAGGCTATATGCTCAGAGAAAGGCCTGATATGGTATGCCAGGCAGGGTCGCTGGTTGTTCGGATACGGGTAGGTCCTAACAACTTTCTATTGGTGAATAAAACAAATTATATATATATATATATATATATATATATATAATATATAAAGGCACAAAGGAAACAATACAAAAATCAAATATCAAATTAATGATATAACAATGTGTATCTAATTAATAAAGTGCACAATAAAATAAACCATCAAAAATATCCATAATAATCATATGTGAACAAATCTTCTTGTATATACTCCAACACCGTGAAAATAAAGTGCACACGTACTTCAGTAAACTTGATAAAAGTGCTTCACCCAAAGTGATAACATAATGCACTCACTGGATCGCCTCGGTCACAAAGTGACCTCAAAGCATGACTAATGGAAAGGACTCCTCAATTCAATGCTGTAGCTCCTTTATGCATCCCATTCCAAACAAGCAATCTTATATGGAAGAAGCTGGATCCCAATCCACTTTGCAGGTATACAAATGTAGGTGTCTTCACCTTATAACATCTCTCCATTGCATATATCAACTTGCATCAAGTAGGTCTGTGAAATAGCTCCCCAACAAAGAGCCACAGAAGGCAGGATATAGTGTAATGCTGCTTTATTGCTTAAAAAAGAGCACTTACATAGTCCAGCATGAAATCACAAACAATCCGCACTGGGGGAAGCAGAAACCGGTCCGACGCCGGTGTAAAACTTTCAATGTGCGTGTTGCATCTCAGCTGTGTAAGTGTAGCACTGACCCCCGAAGGAGCTGCTGGTTTGAATTGGGCCTGCACTCTACCAAGAAACCCCACTAACTTGGCTCAATCCCCTTGGCACAGCTGTGGTGCAATGCAATACAATACAATATAAGACAATGCAAAGTACCTGTATTGTAACCTTAGGATCCACTGGCTCCACCTGGTGGGGAAAAACAGTACGCCACACAACTGGATACTTAACCAGAAATATTTTTACTGAAGAATATTTAAACAGGTAGTTACATAAATTGTGCTGTCATTCCAACATAGGACGACAGCACAATAAATTTCAGTGAACAATTTGAAACAATATGTAAAACAATATATGTAATTGTATCTATACCTGGGAGTTCCCCCTACTTTAAAAGCTATGCGTGAGATCTCACTTAAAGTACTTAGTCCAGGATCTTCTTTCTTCGCTAGCTAAAGTAACTCTTTTGTAATTTGTAATCCACAGTCTATGAAAAATTACGTTGAGGTGCTCCTGGGGTGGCTCCGATAACTAATTTACAACGCTTGAGGCGCCAGAGTAGATAGGCCTCAAGCCTGCTCAGTGTCAGTTGCTCTGCTACTCCTCCGTGGAACTACATATTCCAGTGAGCCCTGTATGTGAGTCTAACTGCATGTAAAAGTTAACAAACAGTGGGCCGTAACCTGCTCACCAACTGGATCAGAGTTCCGTGTAGTAACTTTGGTCCGGTGACTGCTGCTTGCCTCTCCGTTGGCTGGACCAGACCTTCTGTACCACTCCGCTAGATGCATCCGGTCCTCCGATGCACTGCTGAATGTCTCTGGACCTTCTCAATCCGGTCACCGTCTCTCAGGCTCCGTCAGGTCACTTCACAAGTGGCTGTAGGCCGCTATCTCCGGGAAGCCTCCTCACAGATCCGCACAGGCAGGCAACACGATCCCAAGAGACCTAAAATGGCAGCTCGGGTTCCTTTTATCTCCTACCCAGCATGCACTGCGTAAGAGAGCGTTCATGGGTAGGTCACACAGACCCCTGGGTAATAAGGTCAACCTTCTGAATCAAAACAACAGTCACTTCCTGTGTAAGTCTTTTGGTTTGTTCATAGGTAATGATATCCAAGTGCATTACCTGTATTTGGTCACTAGATGGCTCTGGATACGGAACCATTGTAATGTCCATTAACTTTATATTAACGTTATGCATAACCACATCAATAGACAAGGATGTCAGCGCTACATAAGCAATAGTATAAGTCTCCTATAGTTGTAAGCGTCAGGCCTCACCGCTATGCATTTCACGCTAGAGCGCACGTCATCAGGATGTGGGCCTGACTCTATTTTCTCAGAGCCTAAATAGCAGCAAAAATGGCCGCGATTGGTCAGGATCATTAACAATGCTTTCCATAGATAAAAAACAAAGAAAAGTTTTTGGACTCAGCAAAAAAAAAATAATAAAAAAAATGGATTATGCTTGCCCTTAAAGTGGAAGTAAACCCTCTGGGACCACTTTGACCTACAGGTAAGCCTAGATTAAGGCTTACCTGTAGGTCCAATAAATATCTCCTAAACCTACATGGTTTAGGAGATATTTAGAAAAGAAAAGGCACCGCTATCTACGGCGCAAGTGCCGTAGACAGCGGCGCGCAGGCGCACTGCGCATGCCGAGATCACGGCGATATGCCGCTCTCGTGCGCATGCGCGGGAGTGACGTCATCGCCGCTCCAGCGAATCACAGTGCTGGAGCGGCGAGACCCGGAAGTCACTACTGTATCGATGGCGGCGGAGGAGGATGTGGATGAGGGGCGCTTCGGGGGCTTCGTTCTCAGGTAAGTTATTCATAATGAGCTAGTATGCTATGCATACTAGCTCATTATGCCTTTGCCTTGCAGGTTCCTATTTTTTTTTTTTTTTTTAACGGCTTTACTTCCTCTTTAAGGCGTATATAATTGTTTAAAAGAAGTACATCACAAATACTTGTAGAACATAATTAAAAAATATATATAATGACAAAACCACTCCAAGCTGAATACAGCCTAAGGAGATATTCCCTACTGATACTTATACAGACAACTTCATGATATATGAACATAAGGGAAAAAGAGGTGCCACTACTACCATGGTTAACATAAATGGAAACCTAAACATTAAAATTAAATGAGATCAACTAGGAAAAATGATAATACAATATATTGCAAACATTGCATGTACACTCATCGCCCTCTAGCGGACAAGAGTGATATCACAATCCATATATCCAAATAGCTGTTTAGGAAAAGATTTGCTCATACCCAGCCACATGGATATTAGAAACCATTCAATAGACGTGGTTTAAAACCTCCCAGACCTCTAGACCAATCAATCAATATTACCAGCAGTACCAGCAATATTACCGGCAGTCGGGGGAATGGAGGGATTGGAAGGAACCCTACAAGGCCACGTACACCCCCCCCCCCCCACAAGCACAGCTAACAGAAGGAAGAAAAGAGGCTGTAGAGGAGGCAGACAAAAAAAAAAGAGAGACAGCTAGAGTCGGGTATATTCAACCTGGCTGAGGAGGTCTTCACTGAGGAAGAGTTGCATACTCTCCAGGAGGGTTTGAAGTTTTCTCCGTCCAGATTCTTGAATAAATTGACTCCATGATAGACATTGAAAAATTTTCCAGAAAGCTTAACATCATTTTTTTTTTTTTTTTAGAAGCCAAATCTGGGGCAACCTACCTATAAGCACAGTGACCTGAAGAATAGAGATAGACCTTAACTGTTTTATTACAGATTTTTATTGGCATCTTTATTTATTTAATATGGTTTTTTTTTACATGACTATCCATCTGTTTGCTAAGCCTATGGTACCCATAGGGGCTAATGGGCTTGGACATGGTCTCTGGGTGGTTTTAACCACATGTCTATTGAGTGGTTTCTAATATCCATGTGGCTGGGTATGAGCAAATCTGTTCCTAAACAGCTATTTGGATATATGGATTGTGATATCACTCTTGTCCGCTAGAGGGTGATGATGAGTGTACTCGCAATGTTTGCAATACAGTGGAACCTCGGATTACGAGTAACGCGGTTAACGAGCGTTTTGCATTATGAGCACTGTATTTTTAAAAATCGTAACTCGGTTTGCGAGTGTTGTCTTGCAAAACGAGTACGATTCAGGCCAAAGCGGTGTGCAGTATCGCGTTTGGCCTGAGGTGGGGCGGGGGCACCGGAGCTGAGCATCGCTAATCAGCGCCGTTCGTAAATGCACGGAAAGGCCCGAGGACAGCTCTGCTGACCTTGGCAAATCTTGGGAGCAAAGTATTTCCGAGGTTTGCCGAGGTCAGCCGAGGTGTCCTCGGGGCTTTTCGGACGTTTCTGAGGCTCTCCGGGTCCCCCCGGCTCTGGCCGCATGCGGTATTGCATGCCATTGAAGTCAATGCGGAACAAATTATTTTCGTTTCCATTGACTTGGGAAACTTGCTTTGATATGTGAGTACTTTGGACTACGAGCATTCTCCTGGAACAGATTATGCTCGTAATCCGAGGTTCCACTGTATATTGCAATATATTGTATTATAATTTTTCCTAGTTGATCTCATTTTAATTTCAATGTTTAGATTTCCATTTATGTTAAACACGGTAGTAGTGGCACCTCTTTTTCCCTCTTTTTCCCTTATGTTCATATAATCAGCATATTGTTTTTTGTATGGTGGCGCTGAGACCTAACACTTTCCCCCTCACATTTCTATTGGTGAATGTTAGCGCCTATGGTTTAGTGTTCTTATGGCTTTGTTGAGAAAGGCAACACATATACTATCAAAAACATATTACAAACATTACATGTATTTTTTATTATGCGCAAATAATGAGAAAGCAAACATTTTATAGATAGACCCCATAGTATGTCTGCTACAATAAAAAGCCTCCCTGATCACATTTTAATACATTTTATGTAGACTTCCATTTATTTTATTTTTATTTTCTCAATAAATGTTTATTAAAGAATAGAATAAAAGCATACAGGTTATAGTGTGGTATGAATCAACATGAAAGGAAAAAAATAAGAAAAATTGTAATTATAAAGAAAATAAAAGTAAATAAATAATAAAAAAATACACTTTTTTATTAAAACTTCAGCATTTTTTAGCTTAACACATTCAGCACAATAAAATAAATATCCCTCGGTAAAGTATTAGTTAACATTCTTACCCCAACACTTGCAGTTTACAACTTTCACTGCTGCCTGCTCTTGCTCTCAGTGCTTTACTGACAATATATTTATTTTGATTAAAATGACACTAAACATTTTTTTTTTTTTAAAGAGAAGCTTCTATTCAAGTATGTATTATTAAAGTAGAACTATAGGCAAAACTGTTTTCTTTTTATTTTGGATAGAGTAAGCCCTGTCGGATTTTTTTTCACCATCTGTGTCCCATTTCAGAGATTTCCCTTCACTCCCTGTCCAATAGCAAAACAGGAAGTCAGAGGAAAACCCTGCAAATTAAGGGAATTAATTGGGGACCCCCAAGTCACAAGAAGTAGTCCCCCCATTGGAAGATTTCCCCCCTATTACTTTTCTAGGGACTATCCAAAATTTGGGATTTTATTTCACTTTCACTTTCACTTTCAATAATAATGATAAACAGGACAAATGAAGAAGGTGCATCTCCTTAACAGGAGCCCAGACAGCAATAAAAACTGACAGTGTTCTTATCCCTCTCCACTCTATCCAAAACAAAAAAAAAAGTTTTGCCTTTACTTATACTTTAACTTAACCACTTAAGCCCCGAACCATTTGGCTGGCCAAAGACCAGAGCACTTTTTGCGATTCAGCACTGCGTCGCTTTAACTGACAAATGCGCAGACATGAGACATGGCTCCCAAACAAAATTGACGTCCTTTTTTTCCCACAAATAGAGCTTTCTTTTGGTGGTATTTGATCACCTCTGCGGTTTTTATTTTTTGCGTTATAAATAAAAAAAGAGCGACAATTTTGAAAAAAAAAGCAATATTTTTTTTACTTTTTGCTATAATAAATATCCCCAAAAAATATATAAAACATTTTTTTCCCTCAGTTTAGGCCGATACATATTCTTATACATATTTTTGGTTAAAAAAAGTCGCAATAAGCGTTTATTGATTGGTTTGCGCAAAAGTTATAGCATCTACAAAATAGGGGATAGTTTTATGGCATTTTTATTAAATATTTTTTTTTTTACTAGTTATGGTGGCGATCAGCGATTTTTATTGTGACTGCGACATTATGGCGGACACATCGGACACTTTTGGTGCTATTTTGGGACAATTCTCATTTATACAGGGATCAGTGCGATTAAAAATGCACTGATTACTGTGTAAATGTGACTGGCAGGGAAGGGGTTAACCAGGAGGGGGCGCTGCTAGGTTAAGTGTGTTCCAGGGATGTGTACTAACTGTTTGGGGGCGTGGCTATGTGTGACATGACACTGATCACTGCTCCCGATTACAGGAAGCTGTGATCAGTGTCAGTGTCACTAGGGGATCTTCTCATGGAGAGGAAGAACGGGCAAAT
The DNA here is from genome assembly GCA_028564925.1 of Lithobates sylvaticus. Taxonomy (NCBI): domain Eukaryota; kingdom Metazoa; phylum Chordata; class Amphibia; order Anura; family Ranidae; genus Lithobates; species Lithobates sylvaticus. The sequence goes on from CM053028.1 coordinate 521,328,528, forward strand.
GCTAATGTAAACAAGCATTTCCCCGTTCTTCCTCTCCGTGAGATGATCGCGGGTATCACCGCAGACATCGAGTTTGCGGGACCCGCGATCACACGTGATCACACTCTCGGAGCTCACGGCAGGGTCGGGCGCTTGCCACTGGTGGCGCCCAAACGATCACACGGTGGCAAATTCAAAGGGACGTACCTGTACGCCCATTTGCCTGTTTGTGCCATTCTGTCAACATAAATGTACATGGAGAAAGATGTGTAGCGCTTTAACACTTAAGGCCATGTAGGTACACATGACAAAAAATATAAAGTGAAATCACAACATGTGAATATGAACAGTATACAGACAAAATTTCAGTGAACAGTGGTAAAACTGATTTGTGAGAGTCTCTCTTTCTGAATTCAGATGCAAGTGAAAATGTGTCACAGGTATCTCAAAGAGACTGTGTTGGCAGAAGTATGTTGCTTGGATCCCAGGGCACTACAAAAGGGTACTCTTACCAGCAGTGGTGGACACACATATCGTACGGCAGTGGGTCAAATGCGCTTATGGAGAGGCAGGTCCTAGTCCCAGGGGCACACCGTAGAGATGTAGACACACGGCCAAGGATTAGCTCCAGCTCATCCGGCATCATGAGTGGTAAAATGGAATATAAAAAATAGGAGAAAAAAGCTCCATATGGTGCAGATCAATCAATAATATTTTATTGGAAAATGTTCTCACAACAAAGGAGACATAAAATGGAACAACAGTCCAAAAAAGGATAAAATGGCATAAAACAGTAAAATAGCAATGTGGGAATCTCAAATGAGCAAGACCAACACGTTTCGACACAAATGGTCTTCAACTGGGGCATCCAATGCCCCAGTTAAAGACCATTTGTGTCGAAACGCGTCGGTCTGCCAATACAGTGTCTTTGAGATACCTGTGACACATTTTCACTTGCATCTGAATTCAAAAAGAGAGACTCTCACGAATCAGTTTTACCACTGTTCACTGAAATTTTGTCTGTACAGTATACTGTTCATATTCACATGTTGTGATTTCACTCTATATTTTTTGTCATGTGTACCTACATGGCCTTAAGTGTTTAAGCGCTACACATATCTTTCCCCATGCTTGTTTGATGTTGTTTGTTTGAGTGTTGGCAGCTATAGAAAGTACTTTTTCTACTTTTCACTTACCCCAGGTTAGTGCAGTATTATTCCCCTCTTTTCCTAACATAAATGTACATGCGGCAGTCAACAAGTGGTTAAAAAGTTCTTTTGGATGGTGGCTGCGTTGGTTTACCATGGTTGTACTTTATGTGGGAATGCAACTTCCCTTTCTTGCTTGCTCCCAAGATGGACTATGCATTATAGGATTGGTAGTAGGCATAAAGAGGTAAAAACAGGTTGCCCAAAGGGACTTTTGATGGAGTTGTAGTTACAAATACCATATATAAAATATTGTATGCATTATAAAAAGCAAAGACTTTATTATATAGGAAAACATTTTTTAAAAACAAAGAGATGCACCAAAACATTCTAAATATACTTATTACATGTACATTGATAATTAAGCACTTTAGTCTTAAAGGCTGATATAGTCTTATTATACAGAAGCAGGAAACATAATAAATCTCAATGTGTTTCATAAAACAATGTCCACTTCATCAGGGGTTTGATGGTTGATGATAGAGACATTCGACGAGATGTCTGCAGATCAAGAAAACATTGTAAAACTTCTATAATGAAAAAAAAATGATGGGAACTGGTCAGCAGCCAAACTTACTGAATAGTAGAGTAGCAGAAATAACTAAAAATGCCCAGTTGATGTTAAACATAGTCAAAGGATCAGCCACCAGGCACCAGGTCTCCTGAATTCCCAGTATAAACTCTCCATGTGTGGCTGATTCTTTGACTATGTTTGGAAAAAATCAATGTATGGTGTCGCGCTCCTGAACTGATGTCAGTATAAAAATCGCATACAGTTGCTGTAGTGTCAAATCAGCAAACAGGGAGTAATATGCGAATTAAAGTGACTGTGTGCATCGCAGGCTAAACCATCAGTAAGGCAATCAAATAAAATATATACATATATTGCAATACGCTGGCATCAACTGTAAGGCAACAATAAATAAATGCATAAAATGTATACGTATAAATATAGAAAGTGACTAGTGTGCAAAAACCATATTAAAAACACACTCGAGTGCATACGAAATTTTCTATGCAAAACACAAAAGTGGATGAGTGAAAGTGACTAAAACAAATAAACTTCCTAAGGTCGCTGTGAAGCAGTGAAATGGATGATGATAAAAAATATTTTTTAAATAAAGAGGTGATGAGTGGTTCAGGTTTGTGGAAATACCATAAGGTATAAAACCAGAGAAATGCAAGGAGTGGTGAAAACCAATAGGGTATTGGTGGATGTGATAGCAGCAATCAAAGTGCTGGAAATAGCGACCAATGTGAACAGTGGTACTAAAAAATATTAACAAACGGAGGTAATCAGGAAAATTGTAATGTGATGGAGAAGATCAACATATACAAGACAATACAAAGCAGTCCATATAGCATATGATTCTATAGACAGCGTGGAGGTGATGATAACAAAAGTGATCCAATCTGGGCTGCACTACGGTGCCAAGTGCTAGGTGGGGGTGGGAGGTGGTGGATGGCTTGCCCAGGGTGATAATAGTGCTGAGGTCTTCGGTGCTAATGGCACCCGTGGGTGTCCTTCCTAATTACCTTGTTACTGCAAGGTAAGCAGCATATATGTAGATGCCAGGAAGGTGGATTCTCTCTGGGGGATGCTTCGATGGTCTCTCAAGGGGATGTTGCACATGGGTCTCTGTCACAGTGCTCCTCTCCTATCCGCAGTGTGTGGAGCCTATATGGTTGTAGCTTACTGGTGCTCAGGAGCAGGTTCCGCTCGGTGTGTACCCAGGTATGATAGGTATAGAGGGGGGAGAGAGTGACAAAAGGGAGCCGTATAGTGTAGTATTTGGTGGTGAAACAAAGAATCAGCTTTATTTTTTAAAAAAGGGTACTCACAATAAACAATGAAACAGCGATAAACATTCAAAACGAGCGCCGAGCTCATGACCAATGCGTCACTTCCGGGGTCCGTGTCCTACGCGTGTCGTCACCGTCACGTGACTTCATCGGGGATAATGAATGGACCGTGAGAAGTGTCTTTAAATAGGGTATAGCGGTCGGCCATTTTCCTGTGGAAATCCTATGTTTATAATGGAGCGGCCATTTTCCTAGGGATAGGCTCCAACCGCGGCCATATTTGTGTGGATTATTTGAGACACAGGCAATGAAAGCTCGCTGTGGTGATTGCCAAAATCCAATAAAGGATATAGTGGGATTAAAAACTGTATACTAATGAAAAACAGATCGCAAATGTAATAAAAATATTGTGCACAGAGCGGGGATGAGTGTGACCCGGCTACAACGGAATATGATGCGCCTGAGGTCATATATATAAGTGCGCTCGATATGATGCGCAGTGATGGGACGCAATAATGGATATATTTTTAAGGAAATGAGGAGGTGTATATAAATATATACTATGATATAAAAATATTAAAAATTTGTCTGAGGAATATATATAATAATATGGTAATGGCTCAGGTAGTAATAAAAAAGTATATCTGTGTGAAAGATATATTATAAAAGGAATAAAATTCATATATATGAATTAAGATATAGGGATGACCCGAATAAAATCGTTTATTAAAATTACGGGACAACCCAAATAAAATGTTGTTGAATAAAGGGTAAATATAAAATTGTAGATTGATCGAAGATTAAAATACAAGTAGTAAAAGGATGCGGAATCATGTGTATAAATAAACACTAACGGACTCCGGAAATGATGTCAGGCAAACAGAGGTTACAAAAATGAAAGAGTGGCATGAAATGCCAAATAATGTGTCAACAGTAACATCACATAAAATTCGCAAAATGACTATGGGTGAGCATACGGCTGACCGACACTATTAGAAACGCAAGTTCTCTATGAAATGGATGGAGGAGTGGCATGTCGGTAATGAGTGCAAAAGCTTAAAATCGCATAATGACCATAGATAAAGATGAAACTATAAAATGTTAAAAATCGCTAATAAAACAATTGAGGTCAAATTCGATATTTAAACCGTGTGGCGTAGCTGTGTCTAGAATAAAAATCCACTTTGACTCAATCTGGCTGAGGGTACGGACCTTGTGTCCGCCTCGCCAGTGTCTTTTATAGGGTTTGATGCCCCAGAATTTGAGGTGTTTGGGGTTTCTGTTGTGATGTGTGGCAAAGTGTTTGGAAACACTGTGCTTATCAAAGCCCTTCAGAATATTTTGTATGTGTTCCTTTATTCTCACTCTCAGGGGTCTTTTTGTTCTTCCGATATACTGGAGGCCGCAGCTACATTCCAGCGCGTATACGGCGCCTTCAGTGTTGCAACAAATAAAATCGGAGACTTCATAGGATTTGCCAGTGCTTGTCGACTTAAAGTGAAATACTTTTTCAGCGGGTTTTCTAGCCTTGGTACACGCGAAGCATTTTTTGCATGGATAAAATCCTTTACCAGTGAAAAACGTATAGCCAATTTTCGGGGGATCCGGGATGTTCTTCACTAGTTTGTCTCTAAGGGTTGGAGCTCTTTTGTACACGAACTTCGGTTTTTCTGGGAGTAATGGTCCTAAATGTGTGTCGCTTCTTAAAATATGCCAGTGGTTCTTAATTATCTTTTCAACCGCTTTGTGTTGGGCATTATAGTCTAGAAGGATTGGTACCCCACTAATTTTGGAGTCGTTTTTTGGTTTATCTTTGATCAACTCTATTCTATTCATTTTCTCTACTTCTTCTATTTTGGTGTTGATATCTTGTTTATTGTAGCCTTTGTCGATGAATCTGTCACCTATCTTCTTAGCTTGGGTGATAAAATCACTGTCATGTGTACAATTCCTTCTTAAACGCATCAGCTGTCCTTTCGGGATATTGCAGAGCCAGTTTCTGTGGTGACAGCTGTCCATAGGTAGATAGCTGTTCTTATTACGTTCACACTTTGACTATGTTTAACATCGCTTGGGCATTTTTGGGTTTTTCTACTCAGATGTAAGTTTGGCTGGTTACCAGTCTCCCCCGCCCCACCCCCCTTTTTGTGCATTCATTATAAAAGACTTACAATGTTTTCTTGATCTACAGATATCCTGTCAAAAACATCAAACTCCTGATGAAGTGAACATTGTTTCCCGAAACTTGTTGAGATTTATGATGTTTTCCACTTCTGTACTTTCCTTATTATTCAGAAAAACTGCATCAGTCTTGAAGATTAAAGTTCCTTAATTATCACTGTACATGCAATAAGTATATGTATGATGTTTGGTGCATCTCTTTGTTTTTAACAAATGTTTCTATGTAATAAAGTGTTTTTAATATATGATATTTTATATATGGTATTTGTATCTATTTACACCTCCATCAAATGTCCCTTTGGGCATTTTAATTTGACTTCTTTGTAAGTATTTAGGACGGAGGTATCCGAGGCTCTGTAGGAGACCTAGCTGTTGTTTGTAGTGTGCGTAGAGCTCATTCCAAAAAAGGGAAGTGGTATGGAAAAGGAGAGGTTTAGGACTTCATAGATGATGTTACATGGAGGCAGAAAAATACAATAACAACTTCATTAAAAATTTGATTATAGGGCCATTTAGTGATGAATGTGTGTGGATTATTTTTGGAGAATAGGGATATTGTGTCACTTTAACTCCATTTCTTATTCTGTCCTTGCAGTTGTCCAAGCAGTATGGTCCAGTATACACCATCAATTTAGGAATGTCAAAGATGGTTATCATGTGCGGATATGATGCTGTAAAAGAAGCTCTAATCAACCACGCAGATGAATTTGCTGATAGACCAAGAAGTCCGTTGTTTTATAAGCTCCAAAAAGATCATGGTAAATCTTTCTTGGTTTCTTTATAAATCAATGTAAAAGTGTCAGTAGTATCCTATTGTATTGTATGGAGTACATTGGAACTCAAAGGCCAGTGATAGTTGGAGCTTAGATATAAATATGAGCTACATTTTTAATGGTCTGCAAATGGGGATAGATGTAAACAACAGTCAGGAGACCTAACCGTGCCTAACTTTACTTACAACAGAGAAATATTTTGGCTGAAATGGCTCCTTTAGGTGATAGTAAAGCGTGTATATACAGTATATATATATATATATATACACACACACCCGGTACAAATCAAGGGGAGAACGAAGATTTGCAGTCCAAGGACCACGGCTATGGAACGCTATACCTACAAACATCCACTTGGAAAAAGACCATCGGGCCTTCAGGAAAAAACTCAAGACCTACCTCTTCTAAAAAGGAATCAACGCAGGTCGGATCAAGCGACTCGAGGCGATTCAGTTCGCAGTTGCAGCGCTATACGAATCATTCATTCATTCACACACACAGTATCTCACAAAAATGAGTACACCCCTCACATTTTTGTAAATATTTTATTATATCTTTTCATGTGACAACACTGAAGAAATGACACTTTGCTTCAATGTAAAGTAGTGAGTGTACAGCTTGTTTAACAAAGTAAATTAGCTGTCCCCTCTAAATAACTCAACACACAGCCATTAATGTCTAAACCGCTGGCAACAAAAGTGAGTAACCCCAAGTGAAAATGTCCGAATTGGGCCCAAAGTGTCAATATTTTGTGTGGCCACCATTATTTTCCAGCACTGCCTTAATCCTCTTGGGTATGGAGTTCACCAGAGCTTCACGGGTTGCCACTGGAGTCCTCTTCCACTCCTCCAGGTCTGGAGACATGCTTGGCCAGTCAATCACCTTTACCCTCAGCTTCTTTAGCAAGGCAGTGGTCGTCTTGGAGGTGTGTTTGAGGTCGTTATCATGTTGGAATACTGCCCTGCGGCCCAGTCTCTGAAGGGAGGGGGATCATGCTCTGCTTTAGTATGTCACAGTACATGTTGGCATTTATGGTTCCCTCAATGAACTGTAGCTCTCCAGTATCGGCAGCACTCATGCAGCTCCAGACCATGACACTCTCACCACCATGCTTGACTGTAGGCAAGACACACTTGTCTTTGTGCTCCTCACTTGGTTGCCACCACACAGGCTTGGCACCATCTGAAACAAATACGTTTATCTTGGTTTCATCAGACCACAGGACATGGTTCCAGTAATCCATGTCCTTAGTCTGCTTGTCTTCAGCAAGCTGCTTGTGGGGTTTTTTGTGCATCATCTTTAGAAGAGGCTTCCTTCTGGGACCACAGCCATGCAGACCAATTTACTGCAGTGTGCAGCGTATGGTCTGAGCACTGACAGGCTGACCCCCCACCCATTCAACCTCTGCAGCAATGCTGGCAGCACTCATATGTCTATTTCCCAAAGACAACCTTTGGATATAACGCTGAGCACGTGCATTCAACTTCTTTATTCGATCATGGCAAGGTCTGTTCTGAGTTGAACCTGTCCTGTTAGACCACTGTATGGTCTTGGCCACCGTGCTGCAGCTCAGTTTCAGGGTCTTGGCAAACTTATTTTAGCCTAGGCCATCTTTATGTAGAGCAACAATTCTTTTTTCAGATCCTCAGAGAGTTCTTTGCCATGAGGTGCCATGTTGAACTTCCAGTGACCAGTATGAGAGAGTGAGAGTGATAACACCAAATTTAACACACATGCTCCCCATTCACACCTGAGACCTTGTAACACCAATGAGTCACATGACACCAGGGAGTGAAAATGGCTAAATGGGCCCAATTTGGACATTTTCACTTAGGGGTGTACTCACTTTTGTTGCCAGCGGTTATACAAGCTGTACATTGTACAGTGTACAGTGTCACTTCTTCAGTGTTGTCACATGAAAAGATAGAATAAAATATTTACAAAAATGTGAGGGGTGTACTCACTTGTGAGATACTGTATATAGATCAGCCATAACATTATGACCACCCACCTAATATTGAATATGGCCCCCTTTTGCTAAAACAGCCCTGACCCATTGAGGCATGAACACCAAAGTAACATCCACATGAATGGCAGAACCCAAGGTTTCCCAGCAGATTATTGTCCAAAGCATCACACTGATTCTGCCGAATTGCCTTGTTATAAAGCATCCTGGTGCCATCTCTCAGGTAAGTGACGCACATGCACCTGGCCAGCCACATGATGTAAAAGAAAACATGATTCATCAGACCAGGCCACCTGCCATGCTGGGCAGTTGCCCGGGGGGCCCCACTTGCCCAGCAACCCCAGCCAAGCATTATTCAGATGTGTGGGATGCCCCGGGTGCCACACACTGGGGGGGGGTGTCAGGCCTTGTCATCCAAGGGACTTTCAAGAGTCTTCTCCAACCCCATAGTTCAAAAGCATCAATTTTCCTTTGTTCAGTTGCCCGGGGGGCCCCACCTGCCCAGCAACCCCAGCCAAGCATTATTCAGATGTGCGGGCCGCCCCGGGTTCCACACACAGGGGGGTGTCAGGCCTTGTCATCCAAGGGACTTTCAAGAGTCTTCTCCAACCCCATAGTTCAAAAGAATCAATTCTTCGGCGTTCAGCCTTCCTTATGGTCCAACTTTCACAGCTGTAGGTTACTACTGGGAATACCATAGATTTGACTATACGCCACTTTGTCAGTAGGGTGATATCTCTGATTTTTATAATGTTGTCTAGGTTTGCCATTGCTTTCCTCCCAAGAAGCAAGCGTCTCTTAATTTCATGGCTACAGTCACCATCTGCCGTGATCTTGGAGACTAAGAAGATCAAATCTGTCATTGTTTCCAGGAATTGATAAGACCAGTTGCCAGGAATTGATGGAACCGGTTGCCATGATCTTATTTTTCTTAACAATTTTCTAACAATCAACATACAGGTGGCTAATTGTTAAGGATTCACTAAGCAATTACCCAGTTATCAAGCATTCATCCAAGTGAGATTTGATTAAATTTACCTGGCATTCCTCAATAACATTCCCTATTTTTACAATAGCATGAATGTACACCAGGCAAACACAACTGCCATCGAATGACTGAATAATACATGTAGAGTATCAGTAAGGAATCAAATTTAGTCTGCAGGTGAATTATCAGACAACTCTCCATAATGCTGAAACTGTGATCTTTCACTATTGAAGAACAGATGTTGCTGAATATCAAGGAATTATATTTTCACTGTGTGAATCTTGGTCAAATCTTTAGTGAATTTGTACTAATTTGTATTTGTACACTGGGTGATGGTTCACCAAAAAATTTTGAGCACATTTTGGTCAATATTATTGATTGGTGTAATGTAAAACATGTATTTATGATTCCACACATTTTTTTTTTTCCATGAAAGTTTTTATTGAAAACAGAATTTTTATACAAAGTTTAAACATATACAGTAGGTGTTTCGACAGTATGAATAGTGATACAATGGTGTCGCCTTACTCGTGTACATTCAGTTTGACAGATAGATATGACGGATGGCCGGTGGCCTCTGCAGTGAATAAAACAACTCAGCATAGCATTTTTTACATAGCTGACTTGGGTAAGGTTCCTGCTTATATCTCCATCTAGAGGACGTTGCGTAATCATACGTGTTTTCCGTCTAGTCTGTGATAAGTCTCGTAGTGGTGTGTTGCACCTTTGCAAGAGGGTGAGGTCCGGTTTAGAGTAATGTCATCTGTCTCGAAAGGTATTAGGAGTAAGGGGGGATAGTCAGACACCTGAGTCGAGTTAGTCTTGGGCGTGGGTGGGGGCGGGGGTACGGGAGTCATGAGGCCTAGGGAGATGTGGGAAGGAAAGCACTGGGAAGGGGAGGGGGGGGGTTGATCTGAGAGGGTCACCTCCCTGATCTCCACCGAGCTCTGTGGGTAGTGAGGGACTCGCAGGAAGAGTCCCTGTCTGTGCTGGGGTTCCCTTACTGAGTCTTTTCCTGGGGGGGGTATGGCATTGCGTGGGTCAGATTGGTAAAGTAGTCTTCTAAGGCTGAGTATTAGAGGTATCTTGTGTCCTGTTCAGGAGATCAGGGCGGTTCGAGTTCATGAGGGATTTATATCTTTCTGTGGTACAGAAGTGGGTCCAGCAAGCCCATGTGTGGTAGTATTTGTCCGGGGTGTCTCGAGCTATGTGGATGAGTTCCTCCAGTTCGGCTATCCTCCCCACTCTTGTAAGCCATTCAGAGATAGTTGGGGCATGGGGTGAGCCCCAGTGGGCTGGGATGCACAACTTGGCAGCATTAATCATATGTACCCCTAGAGATTTCTTATATGAGCTAACTGAAATCGGGGAGTGGTGGAGGATGAGCCGAGCCGGAGAAAACTCTATGAAATAAGTTGTCACATGAGAAGTGATATCGTGAACTTGTGTCCAGAAGGTTTGTATCATCGGGCATGTCCACCATATATGTAGGAGGGTTCCTTTTTCATTCGAGCACCTCCAACATTTGTCCGGTGTTTCCGGGTTAAATCTGTGCAGTAGATCGGGGGTTCGGTACCACCTCGACAGCGTTTTGTAATTGTTTTCTTGTGTCATAACATTTAGTGAGCCTTTGTGTGCTATTGTGAAAATGCGCTCCCATTCATCGTCGGAGAGGTCTATTTGTAATTCCCTTTCCCACGCCTGGCAGGCTTTTCCCTCCCTAGGGGAGATTGCGTCAAAAAGCATAGAGTGAGTGGTGGATAATAAGTGTTGTTGAGGTGTGGATTGGGAGCAGAGGTTCTCGAATGGGGTCAGTGCACGGGAAACAGCGGAGTTCTGGTCTATTGATCTAAGGTAATGGCGGATCTGGAAGTAAGTCCAGTATGGGACCGGGTCGGAATCTGGCTGAGTTGGGAGTGAGGTACGATCCATGAAATTCCCATTTTGGAAGAAGTGGCGCGCTTGCACGACTTTGTGTGCCCAGGAGTCTGTCAGGAAGTGGTTGGACATCCCCGGGGGAAATGCAGGGTTGTTTTGAATGGGCGTGAGGGGGCTCGGGTTTGAGGAGAGCTGGGAGTCTCTACAGATTTCTCTGAAGGTAGACAGCGTGGCGTCAATAAGGGGGTGTTCTTTAATGGATCTAGGAATGTGGGAGGGGAGGATCCACGGGGTTGATCTGATCGGGATGGGTGAAAGGGAGTCCTCTAATCCCACCCAGTCTTTTGTCTCCCTGTGGATCGACCAATCTACAATCCTCCCCATATGGCAGGCTCGTGAGTAGTTTCGGATGTCTGGGAGGCCAATTCCCCCTTTAGATTTAGGTTTCGTGAGTTGGGCGAAGCTTATTCTCGGGCGATTGTGTTTCCATAGGAATTTTATGGTCAGTTGTTTGATAGACTGGAAGAATGCTGCAGGCAATTTAATGGGTATAGTTTGAAGCAGGTATAAAATACGGGGGAGTATGTTCATTTTTAAAATGGCCGCACGTCCGAACCAGGAAAATTGGGGTTTGTTCCATTTACTCAGGTCGTCTGTGATGGTGCGAATCATTGGTAGAAAGTTTTTGGAGTAGAGGTCTGGCAAGTGGGCAGGAAGCTGAATTCCCAGGTAGGTGATAGCATCTTGTTTCCATACAAATGGGAAGTTGTTTTGGCAGTGGGTGACTAGGTCAGCCGGGAGTGATACGTTCAGAGCGTGGGATTTAGAGAAATTTATTTTTAAGTTAGATAAGTTTTGGAATAGGTCAAATTCTCTAAGGAGGTTTGGGATTGTGGTCAGGGGGTCTTTAAGAAATAGTAGTATGTCGTCGGCAAAAGCTGCCAATTTGTAAGTACGTCCAGCTATGGGTATGCCTTTTATGTTGTCATTAGAACGTAGACAGCGGAGGAGGGGTTCTAACGTTAGGACGAAGAGGATTGGAGACAGGGGGCATCCCTGTCTTGTGCCGTTTCGAATGGAGAAGGCGTTTGACAGGTGGCCGTTTACTCTGACTCTAGCTGTAGGTGTGGTGTATAAGGCCATGATGAAGTTGAACATTTGGTTTTTGAGTCCTATGTGGCGTAAGACGGCCCCGAGGTAGTCCCATGCCAACCTGTCAAACGCCTTCTCCGCGTCCAACGACAGGAAGAAGCCTTTTTGTTTCTGGGTGGACAGCCAATGATGTACGTTAATTGCTTTTATAGTGTTGTCCCTGGCTTCTCTGCCAGGAACAAAACCTACTTGATCATTCCCTATTAATGAGGGGATGAGGGGAAGAAGACGGTTGGCTAGGATTTTTGCAAATAATTTCAGGTCCACATTGAGTAGAGATATCGGTCTGTAATTTGCGACTGAGGTGGTGTCCCTCCCTTCCTTGGGAATGACCGTGATGTGAGCTTCTAATAGTCTGTGGAAGGGTATAGTTGTTGAGGTGAGGGAGTTGAAAGCCTTTAGGAATGGGGTTGAGAGGGTGTCTGAAAAGGTTTTGAAATAAGGTGCGGAGAAGCCGTCTGGGCCAGGGCTCTTGCCCGTTTTTAGTTGTTTGATCGCCCTCTTAAGCTCATTCTCAGTTATAGGGCCCTCAAGTTCCCGTGCGTCATCAGGTGTGATAGATTGGGGGCTGAATTTCTTTAGAAAGTCCGTGATGAGAGTTTTTCTTTTGTTTTGGCCTTCAGGTGTTTCTGCTTGGCGTGGTAAGTTGTATAAGTTTAAATAAAATTGCTCAAACTGTGAAGCTATTTCTGCAGGGGCCGTGTTGGGTTTGCCTAAGGAGTCTTTTATCGTGTGGATATTCGTACTAGCTTTCTTGGTTTGAATGGCTCTGGCTAACACTCTGCTGCACTTGTTCCCGTGTTCATAAAATAGCTTTTGGCTTAGTATGAATTTGCGTCGCGTTTTGCGGTCGAGTATATCATGGAGTATTTTCCTAGCTTGTGTAAGTTCCTGGTAGGTATTTTGTGCTTGAGAGCGCTTGTGGGTTAGTTCAAGTGTCTTTATTTTATTAGTCAGTTCTATAAGTGTGGCCTGCTGTATTTTTTTCCTACTGGCAGTGAGTGATAAGAATTTCCCCCGGATAACACATTTGTGAGCTTCCCAAATGGTTATCGGTGACGTCTCAGGGTTATTATTTTCCTGAAAGTAGTTGCGTAGACTGGAAAGAATAATTTTGGTGTCACATTCTGATGTGAGGAGCGATGGGTCTAGGCGCCAGATTTTTGTATGTGATTTTCTTTCAGGGAAGGTCAGTGTGAGAGTAATGGGGTGATGGTCAGAGAGGAGTAGTGGTTCAATGGTTGCGGATGTCAAGAAGGGGAGATCCTTTTGGGAGAGAAAGAGGTAGTCTAGTCTAGAGTATTTGGTATGGGGTATAGAGAAGAATGTATAGTCCTTTACGTCGGGGTGGAGGGTGCGCCACGTATCATGGAGGAGGAGGTCACGTAATTGTGTGTTAATTTGCTTTAGTGCCCTATAGGGTAAGGTCGATGTTCCGGATGAGGAGTCTAGAAGGGGTTGTAATGTCACGTTAAAGTCCCCTCCAAGGATAGTGATTCCCGATTGGAAGCCCGCAAGTATGGATGCGATTGAGCGGAAGAAGGTGACTTGAGCAGTGTTGGGGCTATAGATATTGGCTAAGGTGACCAGGTGGTTGTGGATGGTACCTTTCACGAATATGTAACGGCCTTCAGGGTCTATTACAGAGTCTATCAATTGCCAGTTCAGGTTTTTAGAGAGCATGATCGAGACCCCTTTTGTTTTGGCTAGCGGATTGGTGGCGTGAAAGGAAGTAGGGTATTTGTGGTTCGTGAGTTTGGGTATATTGTTTGTACAGAAATGGGTTTCTTGCAAGAATACCACTTCTGCTTTAAGGGTGGACATCATACTGAGGACTTGGCTTCTCTTCTCGGGGATATTAAGTCCCTTTACGTTTTGGGAGACCACCTTAAGAGTGGTGGGTTGCGAGGTAGAGCTCGGAGTGGTCATGGTTACAGGGTTCTGTATAGGTGCTATGGTAGGCGCGGTCTGAGGTGTGCCTCTAGTTGTCATGGTAGGGAGAGGCCCTTTGGAGATTATGGGTTTTGAAGTAGTTTTGGTAGTTTAATTGAAAGCTGCGGTGGAGATCAGGGGGGGTGAGTCTCGGGGGTTAGGGGAGAGAAGCGGGTCGGGAGGACGAGAGGTAGGGGGACTGGTTGGCAGGGGGATGTGGGAGGAGGGGGGAGAGGTTGTTGGAGAGAGGGTGTGTGTACCGGAGGTATGAGTAGCCCAGCTACCTTACCCTGTTGTGGGGAGTGAGGTCCGGTGTGGGTCAACGGCGGTAGTCAATATCCCGTTGTGCGAGGAGGTGGAAGGTGTCCGAGTATTTGTCTGTTGGAAGTCTAGTCCATCTGGAGGTCATCAGTTGTCTTTGTATAAGTGGAGCGGGTACCTGCTTGTAGGTGGAGGAGAGAGGAAAAACAGAAGCATACGTCAAGTCTGGTTGATGGGTGGTCGTAGGACCTCCTAGTATCACAACATGTCTAACAGTTAAGCAAACCTTAAGAATAACATAATCTGAACTATGCCTGGAGAGAAATAGTTCCAGAAGGGTGTCTTGGATGGAGACCCTGGCGTACAGGTGTATGAACAAACTGGGTGAACAACAAAAAACTAACGATTAAGCCATCAATAATAGAGAAACATAACATTACAGGTCAGGGTTGCCGGAGCGTTATACCTAATCCTGTATAAGCGAGACTATTATTTCACCCCAGGTGATATCAATGCTTGTGCGATTAGGGGGAGACCGCCTCTATAAACCTTCATCTTTCGTGGGTTATGGAGGCAGTTGTGTTTGAAGGGAGTGGGATAGGGAGCCTAGAAGGCGAATACCTACGGGTTTGCCTTTGTGGGGGTGTTCGGGTGATAGGGCATTGTAGTACCATAGGTTGTACCGTCTGCCAGCATTTGCCAAAGCAAAAGGGGGTAGAGTGCACTTAGAAGAGTTATGTGCATTACTATCCTAGGACGTGGCTCCCTGGTAGGGTTTCGGGGAGGAGCACTTGTCGGCATAACTCTTTGTAAGATTTGCTTATTAAAGGGAATTAGGCATCTACCCCTCATAAGATGTAGAGGGTGTTGATGCGGGGGGACACACATTGTGTAGCTGACTCTTCTGCATCCATGTAGAGCATCCGGGAAGGAGTATTGGGGGGGGATTACATGGGTACAGAAGAGGGTGAGCATAGACAAAAATAGATAACAAAAATAAGAAAAATCAAAACAAAAGCTTATATTGCATATCTGGAGAGCTGATACCCATATACACCCCGCACGTGTCCTCGGTCTGTAGCAGCGGCGACACTTCAGTATCCTAGAAACAAAACATGGTTAAGGGAGAGGGAAAGGGAGGGGGAGGGGGGGAGGGGGGGGGGACGGGTGTGGGGTGAGGTTATGGGAGAAAAAAGAGTCTGGAGAGTCTAGGAAAATTTGGGCACATCTGATAAGAGGCTAGGTCGACTTGCCAGAAGTCTGCTCCAGGACGTCTTCTGCAGGCAGGGTCCGGTGCGAACGGGCAGCAGGTGTAAAGCTGGTGTTCAGAGAGACCCTGAGTCTGTGCTGGCGTTTCTTCCTGTTCACGCTGGGTTTTGCTTGCGAAGGTGTGTAGCTTTCGGATGGTGTGCAAGGCTGCAGGTGTCTGTGGGGGTGGGTCTTCAGACCATAAGTCCTAGGCTCTGTAGCTGGGTCAGGTTGGTGGAGGGTGTACCTGGGTATCACTCGACCGTGATCTCCACATCGAGGCATGTGTCGTGTCAGCCTGAGTCATGGGTATGGGGACTGGTATTACATCAGGTGAGTCATGTTAGAGTACATGTGACGTGGGGGCGACCTGGTCCCGTCGTCTAAGAATGTAGAATTCAGAGGCATGGGGTGTAGGACAGGAGGCGGTCTCAGGATAAGAGAGCTTAGGTCGGGTAGGTTTAGGGCTCATCAGGCCTGCTCCGCCTGTGTGCTGGAGAGGCAGTTGGGCTCAGGCGGTCTCTGTCCCTCTGATCCCTCTGAGGAAGTGGTCTCGGGGACGGCGACCTGCGCCTTCTGATTTGAAAATCATCTCTTACCGGAATAGCGTCCATGGAGTTGGTTCTCTGGAGATGAGGGGTGCGATATGTTCTATACCAATCCGGCAGTTCAACGAGTGGTATTTGTAGCGTGTTGCAGAACCCCCTGAGATCTTCTGGGACTTTGAGATTAGCCGTACGTCCTGCTGCTGAGGCTGAAAGACAGAAAGGAAATTTCCAGCGATACTGGATGCCTTTGCGGCGTAGCAGGTCAAGTAGTGGGCGCAGGTCTCTTCTGTTTTTCAGGGTTATTGGGGACAAATCTTGGAATATTTTGACCTCTGTACCTTGAAATAGCAGACTGCGTCGGTCTCTCGCTTTTCGCAAAATGTCCTCCTTCAGTCTGAAGTTCACTAAGCAGCACACGATATCTCTAGGAGGGTCTGTATCTCTGCCTCGTGGTTTGAGAGCCCTGTGCAGTCGCTCACACTCAATTGGGGTCTCAGGGGGTCTGCCAAGGACATCATTGAAAATCTGGATTGTGGCTGACATTATTTGGCTCTGGTCTACGGATTCAGGGACACCTCTTACCCGTAGATTGTGCCTGCGTCCTCGGTTGTCCAAGTCCTCCATGTATCTGTTTAGATCTCTAAGCTGGGAGTTGTAGGCCTGGGAGGTGTGTTGCAGCTGTTGGATAGAGGTGTCATGGCGGGTTGTTGTGTCCTCCAGCTCGTCCATCCGTGTGCTCATCCTCTGCAGGTCTCTCCTAAGGTCAGTAATGGCATGTGTGAATGCGCTCTTTATATCAGCTGCCATTGCCTGGAGATCGCTAATGTTCAATGGTTGTGGGGAGGGAGAGCTCTCCATTTGCTGAGCGTTTCCCCTGGCAGTCGGGCTGAGGCTGGCGGCGCGTGGTTCTGTGTAGGCCGAAGCCCCGGCCTCGCGTGACTGGGATCTGCATAGCTCCGGGATGTTGCGTCCGGAGTGCGGATCGGGGCCCCTCGGGGGTCGGGGGGAGGGAGAGGGAGAGCTTTCCATGTGTGGAGTATGTCTCCTGGCTGTCGGGCTGAGGCTGGCGGCGCGTGGTCCCGTGTAGGCCGAAGCCTCGGCCTCGCGTGATTGGGATCGGAATAGCTCCGGGATGCTGCGACCGGAGTGCGGATCGGGGCCCCTCGGGGATCGGGACCGAGACTGGGGCTGTTTTCCCTTCTGCTTCACCATTGCGGTGTGTTGCTGGCTCCGCTTTGCTGATGTGCAGGACCTCCGTGGGACAGAGCGGGGAGATCAGGCGTCCATCTCTCTTCGGCCGATTCCACACATTTTGGTGTGAGATTTTTAATAACTCAGTTCTCTTTTTAACATTATGTAAATAGGAAAATGTTTCTGATATGTATTCTTTCTATCAGGAATCGTATTTTCCAATGGAGAAAGCTGGAAGGCAATGAGAAGATTCACTCTATCAACTCTCCGAGATTATGGAATGGGGAAGAAAGGTATAGAAGACACGATTAATGAAGAAGCTGAATGCTTAGTACAAACCTTTAGATCCTATGGAGGTAAGATGTTATTCTTATATTTTTTTGTGAGATTTTTATTTTTTATTTGATACAGAAATTTGAATGTTTTGAGTTCATTTTTTTTTTCAATTGTCTACTTTAAAAGTTAAAATGATATGTTTTTATTTTTTTACTTGTAAACTTCAAGGCCCCATTCACACTTGCAATGGGGCCGCCGTCAGTTACAATGTGCCGGGGTTCCTGCATTTGATCCGTGACGACCCCATTTGCAAATAAGAAGTGACATCTAAAAATATAAAAAAAGAGAAGAGCATTCCTTGTTTTCTTTTAGAAGCACTATATAGAAGCATAATAATCTGTCTTGTCATACCTTCATACAGTTTTGTAGCCTCAGTGAGCATACTCCAGCTTCCTGTCTGCTCTGGTCTTCAATGGTCACTCCCCATCCCAGCTCTTCCTTTGTAGAAGGGCTCTTTCTGACAGCTGTATCGGAGATTTATGGAACACATTCAGTTTTACTTTCATATTTAAGCCTAGTTCACATGATGGGGGATTACAAGGCAAACAGGCTGTTCATTTTGCAAGGGAAGTTGCACTTTGTAAAGGGAATTTGTCAGCAAGCTTAGTGAATGGGAAGAAGCTCTGTTAACTTCCATCATCCAATCATGTGCAGGCAAAGATGCTGTGTATGATTGTGTGTTCTTTGCAAAGTGAAACTTCATCACATTCACTAAGCTCTGAAGAAATGCTCTTGCAAAGTGTATCTTCCCTTGCAAAGTGAACAGCCTATTTGCCTTAACCCCACAATCTCAGAGCAATGAAACACTTATGCCCCGTACACACGGTCGGATATTCCGACGGAAAAAGTCTGATCGGATTATGTTGTCAGAAAATCAAATCGCGTGTGGGCTCGGAAAGTTTGAGAGCAGGATCTAAAATTTTCCGACAACAAAATCCGATCAGACTTTTTCCGATCGTGTGTCGAGAATTCCGACGCACAAAGTGCCATGCATGCTCAGAAAAAATTTGGAGACGAAAGCTATTGGCTACTGGCCTCTACGTAGTCCCGTCGTACGTTTTGTACATCATCTCGTTCCAAACGATCGGATTTTCCAACAACTTTGTCCGACCGTGTGTATGCAAGACAGGTTTCGGCCAAAATCCGTCAGAAAAAATCAGATGGATTTTGTGGTCAGAATGTGCGTCCGCGTGCACGGGGCATTTGGCTGCCACAGTCCTATAGCCAATTATGATAAGCTATGCACTAACATGAACATATCACTTGAGGTATATAGTGCAATACAGATTGCCATGCAACCTAATTATCTGTGCATGAGCAAAAATTCTTTGCATAATAATTTGGAAACACAGCAAACAGCTGTGTAACTTTGCCAGCCATATTAGTATACTGTCACTTCTTCCATGTTTCTGAAGTTTTATTTAAATATATTTTTTACACTGAAGTATAAGCACAAAGTGGTTAACTAAAGCCAGTTAACCTCTTCAGCCCCGGAAGGTTTTACCCCCTTAATGACCAGGCCATTTTTTGCGATACTGCACTGCGTTATTTTAACTGACAATTGCACGGTTGTTTCAACGCTGTACCCAAAGTAAATTAATGTCCTTTTTTTGGCACAAATAGCGATTTCCTTTGGTGGTATTTGATCACCTCTGTGGTTTTTATTTTGTGCGCTATAAACAAAAAAAAGATCAAAAATGTGGAAAAAAAAAACAATATTTTTTACTTTCTGCTATTAGACATATCCAATAAATTATTTAAAAAAAAAAATCAAATTTCTTCAAAAATTTAGGGCAATATGTATTCTGCTACATATTTTTTGGTAAAAAAAATCCCAATAAGCGTATATTGATTGGTTTGCATAAAAGTTATCGCATCTACAAACTATGGGATATTTTTATAGCATTTACATTTTTTTTTACTAGTAATGGTGGCAATCAGTGATTTTTAGCAAGACTGCGACATTGCCTTGTTTACATAGGCAGATCATGGATGTCCGCCGAGCCGCTGATTGGCTCCCCCTTTGTCAAATGGGCGCACACGTGTGCCCACAGTATCTATTGCATGTAATGATGTACAGGTACGTGATTTCACGCAATATAGCCACCCTGCCACAGTTTATATGTGGTCGGCGGTCTTTAAGTGGTTAAGTGATGCAACAATTAAATAAAATACAAATTACCCATTCTAAGAACGCATACACTTTACTAGAGTTTCTAAATTAAAAATAAATATTTTTTTATTTTTTAATACTTTGTTTAAGTTCTTAGTTTGAAGTTTTCATTGACATTGGTGTGAAATTGTAATAGTTTTGTATTAATTATGTTTAAGTGTTTTTTTTTTTTTTTTCATATGTTTACTATAGTTAAACAATCGTTGATTTACAAATAAACATATGACGAAAGATTCTCAACGCAATAATTGGTTAGCTAAAAAGACAGCACAGCAATAAACACTTCCTTTCATGCACACTGTCTGTCAATGAAACTGTAAATTTCACCTTGTAAACAATAGGCCTCCTATAACCACTTCTGCCCCGGACCAATTGGCAGCCAAAGGACCAGGCCCCTTTTTGCGATTCGGCACTGCGTTGCTTTAACTGAGAATTGCGCGGTCGTGCGACGTGGTTCCAAAACAAAATTGGCGTCCTTTTTTTCCCACAAATAGAGCTTTCTTTTGGTGGTATTTGATCGCCCCTGCGGTTTTTATTTTTTGCGTTATAAACAAAAATAGAGCGACAATTTTGAAAAAAATGCAATATTTTTTGCTTTTTGCTATAATAAATATCCCCAAAAAATATATAAAAAAACTTTTTTTTCCTCAGTTTCGGCCGATACGTATTCTTCTACATATTTTTGGTAAAAAAAAAATCGCAATTAGCGATTATTGATCGGTTTGCACAAAAGTTATATCGTTTACAAAATAGGGGATAGTTTTATAGCATTTTTATTAATATTTTTTTTTTACTAGTAATGGCGGCGATCAGCGATTTTTATTGTGACTGCGACATTATGGCGGACACATCGGACATTTTTGACACGTTTTTGGGACCATTGTCATTTATACAGCAATCAATGCTATTTAAATGCATTGATTCCTGTATAAATGACAGTTGTAGTGAAGGAGTTAACCACTAGGGGGAGGGGAGGGGTTATGGGCTGTGACGTGTGTGTGTTTTTTTTACATTAGGGGGCGGGGCTGACGTCTGACGTCATTGATCAGCTTTCCCGATGACCGGGAACAGCCAATCAATGACAGGCAGAGTAGGAAGCGCGGGGAGAGGTTTGTTTACACATACCTCTCCCCGTTCTTCAGCTCCGTGACCCGATCACGGGACACCAGCGGCGATCGGGTCCGCTGGTCCCGTGGCCGGGGTCACGGAACTCCCGACCAGGTCGCGAGCGTGCCGCTGGCGGCGCGCACGCGACCCACAGGCAGGCTTTAAAAAATCACGTACAGGTACGGGATTTTGCCTGCCCGTGCCATTCTGCTCACGTATATATACATGAGGCGGTCGGGAAGCGGTTAACAGAAATCGCCCAAGATGGCTAGCTGCAGTCTTAAATGATAAGGGAATATTTTCAATAGCAACAGATGGCACCTCATATTCTGTGGCAGTTATAAGTGAAACCAAATTTTAAGAAAACTTCAGTAAACAATATACACAAGAGTATAATTTAATACTTACCTCTGTAAGAAACTTCCAGCTAAATGCCTGCTTTTTTTTCTCTATTTTTTACAAAAAATATTGTTTATTTTGCATTTCTTTTTTCATTTTAGGGAAGCCATTTGAAAATAGAACCATCCTTAATGCTGCAGTGGCTAATATAATAGTTTCCATGCTACTAAATCACAGGTTTGAATTTGACGATCCCACTTTGATACGCCTCATGAACTCTGTTACTGAAAGTATAAGACTCAGGGGGAAACCTATGGCCAGGGTAAGCTTCCTTTTTATTCATATATTTGTGTCTAAGCAAGGCATCTACACCATTACATTTTAGTAAAGCATACAAAATGATTATTTTAAATGTCAGATATTTTTACATGTCCTGGAGTAGAATGTTGCCATTATGAATATAGAGAGATGTTATGATAACTTTATGCCCCTAATCATTAACGATGAGCTTCAGGTCAAACTCATCTGTCGACGTACATCTGTGTGCGCCGGTCGGCAAGTGGTTAAATAGCTTTTTTTCCTGCAAAAATTACACTTTGTGCAGGAACAGTTCTCTATATTAGATATACTGAATCTCGAATGTATTCGAATCATTCGAAGCATTCGTTATATCCGCTATTATAATTTCTTTCATATTAGTTGAAATTCGATATTTGTAGATTTATTATTGATTCGTAATGATTCGTAACGATTCGTAACGATTCGTAACTTGAAATTGAAATTCGATATTTGTAGTGGGATTCGAATTGTTCTCTGTGTTATGAGAACCGACAATTCATTAGCCACGTTAACGATTCGTAACGATTCGTAACTTTACTAACGATTCGAAAAAATTATTTTTCGAATTCGAACGGAATTTCGTACACGAATTACGAATTACAATTTTTTTTATATACGAAACGGAACGAAACTAAACAAATTTTTTGACAGTTCCCATGTCTAATGCTGGCGTTCTCCGGTCAGCTGTGGAGAGCTTTCGGCTTAAGCTGCCTTAACCGCTTCCCGACCGCCTAACGACGATATACGTCGGCAAAATGGCACGGGCAGGCAGAATCACGTACCTGTACGTGATCGTGCATGTGCCTGCCTGTGGGTCGCGCGCGCGCCGCTAGCGGCGCGCTCGCGACCCGGTCGGGAGCTCCGTGACCCCGGCCGCGGGACCAGCGGACCCCGATTGCCGCTGGTGTCCCGCGATCGGGTTGTGTAAACAAACCTCTCCCCGCGCTTCCTACACTGACTGTCAGTGATCGGCGGTTCCCTGTCATCGGGAACGCCGATCAATGACGTCACACGTACAGCCACGCCCCCCCTACAGTAAAATAAACACAACACGTCACACTGACTCATCCCTGCCCCCTAGTGGTTAACCCCTTCACTACAACTGTCATTTACATAGGAATCAGTGCTATTTAAATAGCACTGAATTCTATATAAATGACAAATGTCCCAAAAATGTGTCAAAAATGTCCGATGTGTCCGCCATAATGTCGCAGTCACAATAAAAATCGCTGATCGCCGCCATTACTAGTAAAAAAAAAAAATATTAATAAAAATGCTATAAAAACTATCCCCTATTTTGTAAACGCTATAACTTTTGCGCAAACCAATCAATAATTGC
Organism: Lithobates sylvaticus; assembly: GCA_028564925.1. Classification (NCBI taxonomy): domain Eukaryota; kingdom Metazoa; phylum Chordata; class Amphibia; order Anura; family Ranidae; genus Lithobates; species Lithobates sylvaticus. Next base: position 521,351,269 of record CM053028.1, read on the forward strand.
TAATTGCGATTTTTTTTACCAAAAATATGTAGAAGAATACGTATCGGTCGAAACTGAGGAAAAAAAATGTTTTTTTATATATTTTTGGGGGATATTTATTATAGCAAAAAGTAAAAAATATTGCATTTTTTTCAAAATTGTCGCTCTATTTTTGTTTATAGCGCAAAAAATAAAAACCGCAGGGGCGATCAAATACCACCAAAAGAAAGCTCTATTTGTGGGAAAAAAAGGACGTCAATTTTGTTTTGGAGCCACGTCGCACGACCGCGCAATTGTCAGTTAAAGCGACGCAGTGCCGAATCGCAAAAAGTGGCCTGGTCCTTTGGCTGCCAATTGGTCCGGGGCTGAAGTGGTTAAAGAGCGCTTGCAAGCCATGCACCCAATTTAATTTATTTTACAGGTTACCTGTTTACAGTTACAGAGGAGGTCTAGTGCTAGAATTATTCAAAATCTATTCATGGCTTTCCAGGGTCTCTTTCAAATTGGCAGTCTTGAGGAGCTAAAAATGGATGGCCAAGCTGTGGTAACAGCCATTTAGGGCTGTATACATATCCTTGCCGCAATGCTTTGCTTTGTGGCCATGGCATTTTTAACTTGAGGTGCAGAGTTTGACAAGCAGTACTGCTTGTCAAACTTGCCCCTTGAGCTTAATGGGACTGTGGAGCAGTAGTGTGGCATTTCAGGGTTAAATCAGGCAGTGAGAAGGCAAAATAACACCTCCTCACCGATCACCAAGTGCCCTGAATGTGGATCACTATTCAGAGAGCACCACACTCCACTGCGAGAAGAAAAGAGCCCTACGTGTGTAATCTGATCTATCTGGATTTTTCCATGTCTGTTTCAAAGTACAGAATTTAACTCAGCTTCCAGAGAGTTATTTCATTATGTCAGGTTCACTATCCTTTTGTTTCAAGTGGTATATGAATTCCCTTTGACCTCCACTCTCTTTTTCAGCTGTACGACATGTTCCCTAAATTGATAGATCCTCTACCAGGAGTCCACAACAAGATTGTTGAACACACTGAAAAGGTGAATGATTTTATAAGAGAAACATTTACCAAGCAGAGGAAAGACCTGGACGTAGATCATCACAGAAATCTTATTGATGCTTTCTTGGCAAAACAGCAAGAGGTGAGGATGCCATTTTTTATTTATATTGCCAGAGAGGGGTTGGGGGCTGTTACCATACCTGTAAGCCCCTGTACACACGTTCGGAAATTCCGACCACAAAATCCGTCAGATTTTTTCCAACGGATTTTGTCCGACACTGGTGTTTCATACACGCGGTCGGACAAAGTTGTTGGAAAATCCGAACATTCTGAACGCTGTGACGTTCGTTGCGTACGATGGAACTACGTAGAGGCTAGTAATCAATAGCTTTGGTCTCGTAATTTGATCTGAGCATGCGTGGCACTTTGTCCATCGGAATTCTCTACACACGATCGGAAAAAGTCCGATCAGATTTTGTTGTTGGAAAATTTGAGAGTCTGATGGAGCCCACACACGGGCGGATTTTCCGACAACATGGTCCGATCGGACATTTTCCGTTGGAATTTCCAACCGTGTGTACGGGGGCTGTGAGAAGATTAAACATAATACCTGATTCCAAAAGCTTGATATGCTCGGGCATTCCCAAAATATGTGGAGAAGGTGACCTATTTGACCACAGTTTCGCCAGCAGAAAGGTGATGTAGCAGGGAAGTATTTTGCTAGCCTGTAGGGAGTGTATTGTTGCCATCTGTTACTTATTCTAAGTGTCATTTCCCAACACAGTGAGAGGCTTTGTGGATTTCCCTGAAGGCAGACTGCCCTTGCTCATTTGTGAAATTGGTGCTCAGGTCTGATTCACTCTTTTTATGTGCTGCTGATTTGCGGAAGGAACGCTCATTCTGGATGAGATTATAAAAGAATGAGATACCTTTAACGTTAAATCTCGGATGAGTAGAAATTCCGGAACATGCATTTCTGGGATAGGATGTGAACTCAAGAAATGCAGTATATGGGTACATGTGAAATGCATGCTACTTGGTAAGTTGTAGAGGATGACATTTTTGATATAAAAAGTCAATGGTTTATGAGGAGAACCAAAGATTTTTTTGAATAAAGAACATAAAATAAATCAAACTGATTTGACACAATATACACTGCAGCACTCAATCATTCCTATTTTTCATCACCATGGTTGAATAGAATAGTTGAACTGTAATCTACCTGGTGGTGGAGCCTGATGTGTGGCGGTAGGCATCTCTTACACCTCTGGATCAGGAGCCCTAGTTAAGCAACAGTACTGCCAGAGCACATAGTGACTGACTGGTCTTCCATTGCAGGTTGCTAATAAGCAGGCTGTATGTTGCTGACGAGCAGGCTGTGTGTCCTGGCGTGAAAGGAAGACAGGCTGGAAACTGTACTGGCAGGTAGACTGGAGCAGGAGACTGGCACAGATCAGCAGACTCAGATGCATGGAAGACATCTGTAAGCAGGGTGTCAGGGTCCTGGCCGCCCGGTGCGGCCCAGATTGCCTCCACGTAGGCAAATAGTTACCCCCATGCCCTCCAGGCATCAGCGCGGGCGTTGGCGCGCGCCGCGGGCGCGTGCACGCGCGCGACCGGCCCGCGGGCGCGCTCCCGTGCGCTAATAGCGGGGGCGCGCGCCCCGTGCGCGTGCACGTGCGCGTTTAGCGCTGTTTGGCGCCAGGGCGCCTATTTAAGGATCAGGGCTGCAGCCCTGCGGTGCTGTTCGTCTGCAGCTCTGACCTGAATCTCCTGTTTGAACCCGCCTGAACCTATCTGTGATCCTTGGAACCCGACCCGGCCTGTCTGACCCCGCTGACCTCTCTACTCCTTGACCCCGGCTTGCCTGACTCTGCTAAAAGACTTACCACCTGTTGCCGAACCTCTGCCTGTCACTTGACCATCCGTCTGCCTGCCGTCTATGCCTATCTGCCTTCCCTGTGACCCGGCCTGTCTGACTACCTCTGCCGTCCGAGTGTGCCTCTCTCCCGCACAGGATCTGCCTCCGCTGCTGCTGCTCCAGAGACTACCTCTCTCTTCGGTCATCCGACCCCGAGCCTGCTGTGCCATCACCTGCAGTTCCTGCCACCTGAAGACCAGCACCAGCATCCTGCTTCATCCTGCACCAGCTGACTCACCGGACGGACACTCCTACTCCGCTGTGCTCACGGGTCCCCTGTTCCCATTCCAGTGGACCCTGAACCAGAGTCGTAAGAGAGGTCCCCTTCCGTCAAGCCAGGCTCGCCACCAGGTACCTTACAGTACGAACAGCCCAGATGACCGAGCCTGCGGAAGGAACCTCGTCCATGCAGGACTTTTGCTCCCACCTTGCAGCCCTCACCCAAGCAGTGAAGTCTCTACAAGAAGGCTATACCAGGCTAGAGGGACAGGTACAGCAGCTCTCCGGTCCTATGGCCGCTGCACCTCCTGCACCACCGGTTCAACCCACGGTTCAGCCTGCAGTAGTGATGCTTCCTCCAGAGCCAAGGGTACCCGTTCCGGAAAGATTCTCAGGAGATCGGTCCAAGTTCCCTGCCTTCCGAGATGCCTGTCAGCTTTATTTTGCACTTCAGCCCAGGACTTTTTCATTGGAAGCCACCAAGGTGGGGTTCGTAGTATCTCTCCTGCAAGGAGAACCTCAATCTTGGGCCCACCGTCTTCTGAGAGTCGATAGCCCACAGATCCAGGATCTTGCTACCTTCTTCCAGGCAATGGAACAACTCTATGACGACCCCCAAAGAACCACTACAGCCGAGACCGCCTTATCCACGCTCCAACAAGGCCGTAGAATGGCCGAGGACTACATCTCCGATTTCAGGCGCTGGAGCGCGGACACTCGGTGGAACGATGCAGCCCTTAGGCATCAATTCCGCACAGGCCTATCTGAGAGTCTGAAGGATGAACTGGCTCGAGTGGGGGTTCCCGAGTCTCTGGAAGACCTGATTACCTTGACCATCCAACTGGATCGCCGGCTCCGGGAACGCCGAGCCGAACGTTCCTCTCAACCGACCCGCCCGGCCTGGATGGTGGCAAGGGCACCAACTCCAGCTACCCGCTATTTTCCTGCACCTGCTTCAGTTCCAGCCAGCCCTGCCTTCGACGGCCCTGAACCAATGCAGATTGGACTTATACGCTCCACCCTAACTCCTGAGGAGCGTGCCAGGCGCCGGCAGCTGAACCTTTGCCTCTATTGTGGTGGTCCTGGACATTACGTAAACAACTGCCCAGTCAAGATCCGTAAGTGTCTTTCTTCTGTCTCTTCTAAACCTGCACCTTGTCCCAGCAACACCACTCACCTGGCTCTTCCCCTCTCGTTGCAGCTTCAAGGAAAGACAATCCACACCAACGCAATCCTTGACTCCGGAGCCTGCAGTTGTTTTATCGATGCCACCTTTGCCAACTTACACGGCCTACCCCTCCGAGAGAAGACCCAGGGACTTTCTGTTTTCTTGGCCGATGGGTCACGCATTAAATCAGGTCAAGTGACCCAAGAGACCTTGCCCCTGCCTGCCACCATCTTGTCCCAGCACCAAGAACTATTGATACTGGATGTAATTTCCTCTCCTCTCTTCCCGGTGATTTTGGGCATGCCATGGTTCCAAGCCCACAACCCTTGCATTGACTGGTCAACAGGACAAGTAAAATTCCAGTCCCCTTATTGCCGTCAGCACTGCCTATCTGAGCCCGCAGCGGCACCCTCTGCTCTGTGTTGCCTGAACTCCGATCAGGATTTGTGCCGGGCCGTGCCCAAAACTTACCACGACTTTCTCGACGTGTTCAGTAAACGAGGGGCAGACTCCCTGCCGCCCCATCGTCCATATGACTGTCCTATCGAGATCCTTCCAGGCGCCGAAATCCCATTCGGTCGCATCTTCCCTTTATCCGAAAAGGAGCAGGAGGCCCTGAAGACTTACATCGCGGAGAACCTCGAAAAAGGGTTTATCCGTCACTCCACTTCCCCAGCAGGCGCAGGGATATTCTTTGTTACCAAAAAGGACCAAACACTCAGGCCTTGTGTGGACTATCGTGAATTAAATAAGGTGACAGTCAAGAACCGATACCCCTTGCCGTTGATACCGGAACTCTTTCAGAAACTACGAACGGCAACTATCTTCTCCAAGCTGGATCTAAGGGGTGCCTACAACCTGGTCCGTATCAGGTCCGGGGATGAATGGAAAACGGCCTTCCGGACCCGCTTTGGTCACTATGAATATCTGGTCATGCCGTTCGGCCTCTGCAATGCCCCTGCTACCTTTCAGCACCTGATCAATGATGTCTTTAGAGACTTTCTGGACATTTTCGTAATAGTATACCTCGATGACATTCTAATTTTTTCCAATTCTCTTGAACAGCACCAGGGGCATGTGGGCAGAGTACTACTTCGTCTCCGGCAGCACGGCCTATATGCTAAGGCAGAGAAGTGTCTGTTTGAACAGCAAGAGATTCAGTTTCTGGGACTCGAGATTTCCCCAGCAGGGATCAGGATGGATCCCCAGAAGGTGACTGCTGTATTGGACTGGCCGGCACCATCGGACAAGAAGGGCATTCAGCGCTTTATAGGATTCGCAAATTTCTATAGAAAATTTATTAAGGGATTCTCTACCATCGTCAACCCTATTATTCAACTGACAAAGCAGGGTACACGCTTCCAGTGGGGCCCCGAGGCCCAGGAAGCTTTTGAAAAACTTAAGAGACTATTCACCTCTGCCCCCATCCTTAGTCACCCCGACCCTGCCCTCCCATACATTCTGGAGGTCGACGCCTCCGAAGTGGCACTGGGAGCGGTGGTATCTCAGCGTCAAGGCAGCAAGGATTTGATGCATCCGGTGGGGTTCTTCTCTCGAAAACTAACTCCTGCAGAGAGGAATTACGACGTTGGAGATCGGGAACTCCTGGCCATCAAGGCGGCTCTGGAAGAATGGAGGTACTTGTTGGAGGGCGCAAGTCATCCGGTATTGGTATATACCGACCACAAAAACCTCGAGTATCTACGGACAGCCAAGCGACTGAAGCCTCGACAAGCCCGTTGGGCCTTGTTTTTTTCTAGATTTTGTTTTCATATCACCTACCGCCCAGGATCCAAAAACGTGAAACCAGACGCGCTCTCGCGCATGTTCGACAGTCCAAAAGACACAGCAGCTCCGGATACCATCCTATCACCCGGCAACTTCCTACTCATACAACCAGATTTGCTCTCGCAGATTAAGGAGGCATCTGCAAATGACCCAGCGACCCCAGGGGCTCCCCTGACTCCCAGAGACGGCCTCTTTTGGAAGGGAAGCCAAGTTTTTGTCCCGGAACCCGTCCGGACCAAGGTCCTGAATCTGTGCCATGACCACCCTCTGGCAGGACATTTTGGAGTCCGCAAGACTATCGATCTGGTGCAACGCACCTTCTGGTGGCCAAGTCTGAGAAAGGACTGTAAGGAGTACGTCAACGCCTGCCCTGTCTGTACCCGGAGCAAGACCTCAAGAAGCCGAGCTTGGGGCCTTCTTAAACCTCTTCCTGTACCCGATCGTCCATGGAGGATGATCACCATGGACTTTATAGTTGAACTTCCATGCTCAGAGGGATGCACAGCTATTTTCGTAGTCGTAGACCGGCTGTCTAAAATGGCCCACTTTCTGCCCCTTAAGGGAACCCCGTCCGCTTCCGAAACGGCCCGTGTCTTTATCAGGGAGATAATTAGGTTGCATGGGGTCCCTGCCAGCATAGTCTCCGATAGGGGGGTTCAGTTTACGTCCCGTTTTTGGAGGGCCTTGTGTAAATCCCTGAAAATTGAGTTGGCGCTGTCCTCGGCCTATCATCCCCAAACGAATGGACAGACAGAACGTACAAATCAGACCCTGGAACAGTACCTTAGGTGCTTCTCGTCCTTTGTGCAGGACGATTGGGTGTCCCTACTACCCTTAGCCGAGTTTTCATACAACAATGCCAACCACTCAGCCACAGGTCAATCCCCTTTTTTCTCCAACTATGGCTTCCACTTATCCTTTCTCCCTGACTTTCTTCCAGAATCCCCGGTTCCAGCGGTGCAGGATACAGTCACCTTCCTCAACCACAACAATCAGATCCTCCAGGAGACGATAACCAAGGCCCAGGCGGACTGCAAAAGGTTCTTTGACCGGAAAAGAAGGGGAGAACTGGACCTCCAGATTGGAGATCAGGTATGGCTTTCCACTATTAACTTGAAGTTACCTTGCCCCTCCAAGAAACTCGCTCCCAAATTTCTAGGACCCTTCTCTGTGAAAAGGAGGATCAACCAGGTGTCCTACGAACTGTCGTTGCCCACCTCAATGAAAATACATCCAGTGTTTCATGTGGCCCTGTTGAAACCCGCTGTACCCGACCCCTTTCCCGATAGGGGAGCTGGACCTCCTGGTCCTGTTCTTGTTGAGGGCGGTGAAGAATACGAGGTGGAGGCCATTATTGATTGTAGGAGGCGGCAGGGACAGACACAGTTCTTGGTTAAATGGAAGGGGTACGGGGCTGAGGACAATTCCTGGGAACCCGATAGTAACCTTCATGCCAGAAGACTGATCCGTGCCTTCTTTTCTGCCCACCCAGAGAAGAGAAGTCTTTTGGGCACCCGGAGGTTGCCCCTTGTGGGGGGGCAATGTCAGGGTCCTGGCCGCCCGGTGCGGCCCAGATTGCCTCCACGTAGGCAAATAGTTACCCCCATGCCCTCCAGGCATCAGCGCGGGCGTTGGCGCGCGCCGCGGGCGCGTGCACGCGCGCGACCGGCCCGCGGGCGCGCTCCCGTGCGCTAATAGCGGGGGCGCGCGCCCGTGCGCGTGCACGTGCGCGTTTAGCGCTGTTTGGCGCCAGGGCGCCTATTTAAGGATCAGGGCTGCAGCCCTGCGGTGCTGTTCGTCTGCAGCTCTGACCTGAATCTCCTGTTTGAACCCGCCTGAACCTATCTGTGATCCTTGGAACCCGACCCGGCCTGTCTGACCCCGCTGACCTCTCTACTCCTTGACCCCGGCTTGCCTGACTCTGCTAAAAGACTTACCACCTGTTGCCGAACCTCTGCCTGTCACTTGACCATCCGTCTGCCTGCCGTCTATGCCTATCTGCCTTCCCTGTGACCCGGCCTGTCTGACTACCTCTGCCGTCCGAGTGTGCCTCTCTCCCGCACAGGATCTGCCTCCGCTGCTGCTGCTCCAGAGACTACCTCTCTCTTCGGTCATCCGACCCCGAGCCTGCTGTGCCATCACCTGCAGTTCCTGCCACCTGAAGACCAGCACCAGCATCCTGCTTCATCCTGCACCAGCTGACTCACCGGACGGACACTCCTACTCCGCTGTGCTCACGGGTCCCCTGTTCCCATTCCAGTGGACCCTGAACCAGAGTCGTAAGAGAGGTCCCCTTCCGTCAAGCCAGGCTCGCCACCAGGTACCTTACACAGGGTCAACTCGTAGTTAGATCAAGTACAATGCAGCAGGCAGAAGAGTAGTCAGAGGTCAGGTTTGGTAACAGCAGGCAGATGTGCAGATGAACAGAAGGAACAGGCAGAGACTAAATCCAACGATAAGCCATGGGTCGGTACAGGCAGCATTTAGGCAGAGTCAGATCAAGTCGGTAACAGAAGGTCAACACAGGAACAGGTAGCAGATACTCAGGAAACATAGTAGAGCAAACGGCAAAGACCCAAGGCCATAGTGCAGCTTAAATAGTCTGCCTGCCATTTGTGGGTGCCCATACACCTGTTCTCGAACGTGCAGGCGCCCGAGCACCTGCAAATTGGCCCTGGTCCATGAGAAGGAAGTGTCACCAGCACACCAGGATCTCCAAAATTGGGTCCAAAATTTTAATCACATAGTATCAAAAAATAAATAGAAGCAACTTTTCGGAGCCACACAGGACCCCTTCATCAGGCATGTGAGAGCAAGTAATAGAGCAAACGGAAAAGACCCAAGGCCATAGTGCAGCTTAAATAGTCTGCCTGGCATTTGTGCGTGCCCATACACCTATTCTTGAATGTGCAGGCGCCCGAGCACCTGCAAATTGGCCCAGGTCTAAGCGTCTAGCCATTCTGTGCCTGCGCACAGGTATGCACCTTTCCTGACATGATCCTTGTGTGTACAATGTTCATATGTTTGTAAGCACCTCTGTGACCCAGGCTGATGCTCGCTATGGGGAAAGTTGGCACAGCAGGATGCCCATCAATTATCCACCTATCAGAATTGACGCTCCCAAGAAAGATGAATGACTGCCGTTTTAACCCCTCTTCCCCACAGGCAAAAACATGTATTTTATAGCAAAGAGAACCTGCATGGTTCAAGAGAGATTTTTGTTATTTTAGAAGGATTGGTTACTGAGTTTATCGTCAGCTGTCATTGAATGTTGAAAGAGGCTTTAGCCAATTCAGCAGGTTTATATGGGGCCTATGAGGAAGTCCAGTGAAAGAAATTGACGTAGTTACGCTGTCCCGGGAGTAACATGGATGTGACGCAAGCTGCGAGTGGGTGGGACACCGGGGATCTGGCTCATTGATTTTATATTATGTTTGTAAGTGTTTCTAAAGGGGTTTGAATACATTTAAAAGTGTTACGATTGCACTTTTGCAACCTATTCTTTTTCATTGTTAACTGTGAGATAGAAAGTTTTAAAACTGGCATTAAATAATGGCAGATGGGAATTGATTTAATATCAGGAACTAACCATATTAACAAAGCTAATTTTGCTGATCATCTTTAATGTGATGCAAAACGTTCTGGTGACTGAGACCTATTACACTTTAGAAGTGGTAATCACAAGCACAGCAAAGTGGAGCATAATTTGTAGTAGATTTGTGGTAAATTTGTGGAAGATTTTTGGAACTTTAGGCACATTCGTGTGGCAGATTATACTACACCGGGCAGGGACGGGACTAGGTCATCTGGTGAAAAACTGCGCCCCCGCCCCCCTGTGAAAAGCTACAGCACCTACAGACGATGGGATCTATACTAATGCATCAGTGACAGTGCATTAACCCCCTTCCTGCTGCATATTACCAATACCATTGCTAATTAAGCAACTTTCTTGTTATAATTAAGCAACTCCCCTCAGAGACTGCAGACATGATCAGTGATGTAAGTAACTGAGTTAAAATAAACTGTTACTTTAGAGGGTAACGAGTAATCTAACTGATTACTTTTCCCCTCATGGTAACTCAGTTCCCATTACTTTGGCTTAGTTACCCCAATTACATCTACCGCCACTAGATGGCAGTAGTGTAATTCCGGTGTCCTGCCGAAAAAGTTCCCCCGCCGGATAAGGACCCCCTGTACTGCGCAGGCGCAGGGCTTGCGCAGTGCGAAGGACTATGGAGCTTCCGAAAATTGCCGAACCTAAACGGCTCTGAGTGAACTCTACACCGCGCAGGTGCAGTTAACATGTAATTGTACGAGGCGATTCCGCACGCTCCTGATGCTCGTGCTACTCTGCAAGGGGCGTCTATCGTGTAAGTAAGGGGCGGGTCTAGTATTACTGTAACCAAGGGGCGCATTTATTATTATTGTTATATATCGAGCTCTGCCCATTAAGTTAACATTCGCCCTCTTCTGTAGCCATCCGCCCCTTACACGATATAATAATAATAGACCCGCCCCTTGCTTACACGCTATAACAGATCTGCCCCTTGGTTAGAGTAATAATAGAGCAGCCCCTTGGTTACACGATATATAATAATAATAATAAATGCGCCCCTTGGTTACAGTAATACTAGACCCGCCCCTTAGTTACACGTATAGAATATTTAAAAAAAAAGTCAGTTACTTTGCTGCGTAACTAATTACTTTTCCAATGTAGTAACTGAGTTACTAACGCAATTACTTTTTGGGAGAAGTAATTTGTAACTTAACTAATTACTTTTTTAAAGTAAGATGACCAACACTGGACATGATATAAGACAAGAGATGGTTAGAGACTGAGGACATCATACTAAAGATGGTCACAGAGACTGCAGACATGATACAAGAGATCAATGCAGTCTCACCAATGCCCATCAAATGCAGCCTACCGCTGTTCCCATAATTGCAGCCTCTCTGTGCCCATAATCGCAGCCTTTGTGCCCATAATTTCAGCCTCTCTGTGACCATAATTGTAGCCTCTCTGTAACCATAATCTCAGCCTCTGTGACCATAATCGCAGCCTCAGCCACGCCTCTGTGCCCATAATCCTAGCCTCTGTGACCATAATTGCAGCCTCTGTGACCATAATTGCAGCCTCTGTGACCATAATTTGAGCCTCTCTGTGACCATAATTGCAGCCTCTCTGACCATAATTTCAGCCTCTCTGTGACCATAATCGCAGCCTCTGTGACCATAATTGAAGCCTCTGTGACCATAATTGAAGCCTCTCTGTGACCATAATCCCAGCCTCTGTGACCATAATCCCAGCCTCTCTGACCATAATTGTAGCCTCTGGTTTGGTGGTGGTATGAGGGAGAGGAGGGGCTTGAGTTCAGAGGCGATGCAACCCAGGAGGCAAGGTAGTTGTCAGAGTTGTCAGAGAGGCACAGTAACCAGGGGTGGAGGAGGGTGGGAGTTTCTATAACTGGTGGAAAGAAGGTAAGGTAGAATGGGGGGTGGATTTAAGGGGGCAGAGCTGTGACTAGAAGAGGGAAAGAACTGTAATAAAAGGGTGTTGGAGGGAGGTGTTGAGACCTCACTAATGTTGCTGTTAGCTTACATTAGTGGCATATTCTCCTCACCAGACTCCTGACACTAAGAGCACCTCTTCCAGATCCATCATTGTTGATCCTGCTTCTCACAGAAGATGCCAACAAAGCCACAACCCTCTTGCAGTATTTGGTCTGCCTGAACTAGTAGCAGAGCCTGCCCCTGTCCCAACTGCTTTGATATCATTCCCCGCACTATGGCTGAAATGCGAAATGCTGAAATTCAGTGTATATGAAGCTGTTTCATTTTTTGAAGCTGCCAACTACCTGAACTGAGGTGTACTTACATGATTGCAGGGCTGTCAGCATACCTCAGTCAGGTAGATTTCTAGCAGTGTCACACAGCTGGGTCTGTGTGTTCGGCGACGCCATAACAAGGTCCCCCCCCCTAGACCGCCTTGTGTGATAGGCGGAACACTGATTCAATCTGCTACCACATGAGCCGGTCTAGGGGGGCGCGTCCTTGTTAAGGTGCCGCCGAAAAAACACACACACAGACCCAGTTCCCTGTCACACAGCACTCCCGGCGCTGTGTGACAAACAGGAGGAGGTGGGAGGGGAGCGCTGCGGCCCCAGGACAGGCGACCTGTAGAGTGCGCCCCCTTCCTCCAGTAAATGGTCCCGCCCAGGGCATTCGTCGCTTCTGCCCACCCCTTGTACCGGCCCTGACACAGAGACTTATTTAAGATTCTCTAAATGTGTTTACACTTCTATATATAACTTTTTATGTAGATATTCACTGATTTAGTATATTGTGTGCTATTTTATGTTTTATATGGGTATGTTTTGATGTGTGTAGCGCCACCTATGGTCTGTATACTTTGGTTGTTTCAGACACAGTTGGGAGTTTGGATTTCATTTAAAGGAGCATTAACACTATAATAGTCACACTTTCACAGAGTTTTTTCACATAGTTTATTTGAGTTTTTTTTTCTAACCTCTTGGGCACAGTAGAATTTTATTTATAGGTTTATATGAAGGTTAAATTGTTTTGACTTTGAAGTTTTATATGTATTTGTATTTTTCATTTGTATGTATTTTATGGCCCTGATGAAGGGTGAGTGATTTGAGACCCCGAGGCATTAGATATTTTATATAACCATATGATTAAACATTACAACTTCTTTGACCCTTTCCCCATTTGGTTTAGTGCTCCTGTTGTGTTTTTACATTTTAAGATATTTATTGCAGTGTTCGTTCCTGTAAAGCCCCTTTCACACGGGACGGATCCGTATTGATCCGCCCCGTAAAGATCCGCTGCTCAGCGGGGATCGCTCAGCTGATCCCCGCTGAGCCGGCTGATGACAGGGCGGTCCCTGCACACTGTGCAGGGACCGCCCTGTCAGTTCTTTGCTCTCCTCTATGGGGGATCGGATGAGCACGGACTGTCTGTCCATGTTCATCTGATCCGCTCTGCAGACGGATGGAAAAATAGGGTTTTCCTCCGTCTGCAGAATCGGACAATAGCGGAGGCAGACGGTAGCAGGTGTCAGCGGATGCTCATCCGCTGACAACCCGCTATCCCATAGACATGCATGTATGTCCGTTTTTCTCATTAAGATTTTTATTTTCACAAAGTAAAATCATTACAGAAGAATTCACAGTAAATCTAACAAATGTGACTAGTTAACATACCAATGAGACATTGAGAATTTAACAAAGTAAGAAATAAGTATGTAACTTAAGCTGTGACAACTCATTTGTATGCTATATCCCAGAACACTCCAAGAAGGGTAGGAACTCCGCATCCCCTCCGACACCCCAAACGGGATCAAGCTGTGTCCAAGGAGGTGCAGATATCCCCCCCCCTCGAACGAATAGAATTTACTATATAACTTCTGAGAAGCAAGATATAATACTATTAACTTTTCGAGTTACCCAGACAAAATAAAATTGTAGATTCTAACATGGATACAACATCATGTTCTCACTGGATTAAGCCCAGGAAAAAATCCTATATTTAGTAAGACATACTAATGTAAAAAACCTGTCAATTCCTAGGTAATTCAAGGAAAGATACTCTAGTCAAAAAATATATACATATATATATATATATATATATATATATATATATATATATATATATATATATATATATATATATATATATATATATATATATATATATATATATATATATATATATATATATATATATATATATATATATATATATATAATAAAAAAATAATAATAATAATATCCAAAATAAAAATAAAAAGGAAAGACTAAAAACTGAGAAGAGAGAGAAAAGAGATAGAAAGAAGAAGAGATGATGCCTTTATGTCCTATAAAAGATCCAAAGATCAGCGATTAATATTGCTATCTGTGCCTGACCTCAGTGAAATACCCAGATACTGAGCCCAGGGATCCCATATGATTTCAAATTGTGTGGTCTTGTCCAATAGGGAGCTGACCATTTTCTCTTGTTCCATTATCCATGAAATTTTCCTTTTCATGGACAATACAGATACCGAGGGCTTCTTCCAATCTTTTGCAATGGTTAATTTGGCTCCCGTTAATATAAATAGAATCAGTCTTCTAATGTTTTTAGGCACGTGCGGCACTAATCCATTGAGCAAAACCAAAAACAGATGGATGAAAAACGGACATAGGGTCCGCATGTGTGAAAGGGGCCAAAGGGAAATTGACTTCCTCTTATGGTCCTGTTGTACACTGTCACCAAGGCCTAAAGTTAGGTAAAATCCAATGTTCTGAGTTTTCACCAGAATAGGAATCCAATTACAATGTAGAGTTTTTGAATTTCTTGTTCTTTGAACAGGACAGGAAATATAGGGAACGCCCCACCCAGGGACACAGATTGCAAAAAAAAAAGACAGATGTTTTAACCATTCCCTATTGTACCCAGAATCTAAAATTGTTTTTTTATTGTGCATGCAACTAATGAAACAAAGGATGAAGCAATGATACTTTGACAGATACTTTGTCTTTTTCCCATTATTTAGGGAAAGCCAGAATCTACACTGTATTACCATGATGACAACTTAACTGCCTTGGTGACCCAACTGTTTGGAGCTGGAATGGAAACTACATCCACCACTCTAAGATGGAGTCTCCTGATCATGATTAAATACCCAGAAATCCAAAGTAAGAGATATACAATTACTAGTGGCTCTGAGTGTGCTCACATTTTGTTAATTATTTGATCTTCCCTTGGCTATTTTAAATTCCCAGCATCCAAAGACAATTCACTCTTGCTCAATTATATGAAGGTAACAGGCACCCTACAGATTTACCAACTGCATGGCAGGTTTTTTTTTTCACCAAATTTTTATATATTTTAGAAAGAATAACTAGACATGTTTGGTAAGGTGGGCAAAAAGAGCCAATGCTCCTCATACTCCAGTAAACATTATGAAGTACAGTAGTGCCTTCTTAGAATAAAAAGTATCTACATGTTTCCCTCCATCAAAAAGACTGAAAACAAAGGGTTTCGTCCTCATTTTAGGATAGTAGAAAGATACTGGTGTGTCTCCCTAAACCATACTACATATAAGCCGCCCATTCCATGGATTGGCCAACTTGCCTGAAACAGCCCCGTGCAGGTTTATATAAATAGCTCTATAATATTAGGCTGTTTCTGTACTATAAGAAATCAGACATTATTCATGCACAGTAAGCCAAGGGCTATAAAGGAATGATTTGCATTGCTCTACTAAATTACTAAATTAGGACCCTATGTTGATAGCCTCTCAATCCCCAGCCAGAAAGGCCTTGTGCCTTTCATATCCTTTTTGTTTGAACTGTTCCTGTTTAAAGATGTTTATAATGTTAAAAAAAAAAAAAAAACATAATAACAAGTTGATAACTTAAATAAATGACTGAAAATGCAAAAAAAAACAAAAACTGTGGCCCACTGCCTCCCTAAAACCTCCTTAAATTATTTTGCTTATTCCTAATCACCATGTATCATTGTTTCTTCCTTGATTTTTCTATATAGAATGGGTCTATAATATTAGGCTGTGTCTGTATTATAAGTCAGACATTTTTCATGCACAGCAAGCCAAGGGGTATAAAGAAATTATTTACACTGCTCTGCCAACTATCCTAAAATGGGGAACAATCTTAATACCCTCTCAATCTCCAGCCAGGAGGGACTTTTGCCTTTTGTAAGCCTTGTGTTTGAACTTTTAAATATGTTTACAGTGTTTTTAAAAAATAATAATAATGACAACATAAATGAATTACTGCAATTGCAAAAATAAATAAATAAATGAATTAATTGTTTAAAAAACCCTGTGGCCCACTGCCTCCTTAAAACAACCTTAAATTATTTCGCTCATCCCTAATCACCATCTATCATTGTTCCTTCCATGGTCTCTTATGCTGCTGTCCTCTGAATTGTGTTTCAAATGTCCTCAGGCACTCACAAACCATCAAGGTTTTTAAGCACACTTTTAAGACTGAATAACACAACTTCACTCATGCCATCTCATCTACCAAAATTCTCTCTGCCTCAGGATTTTATTACAATTTCTATTTCTAATACTCCTTTTACCCCTTTTTACCCATCTATTCCCTTTTTGATTATGTGTTTTATGGGCTGGGTTCTCATTTTTATAATTGTAATGCCACATACACACGAGCGGAATTTCCGCTTAAGCTTGGCTTGCATACACAGGGTCACAAAAAAGTTTGCTGATCTTTCGACTGTCAAGAACGTGGTGACTAGGGATGGGCCCGGTGCTCGATGCGAACCCACGTTCGCATCGAGCACGGGGCGTTCGCTCGCTCGGCGCGCCCAGAACTATTTTGGCCGCTCGCATCACGTTCGTGTGATGCGAGCGGCCCCGCAATGCATTGCGGCCGGCGCGGCCGGCGCAGTGCATTGCTGGCTGATGATTGGCCAAGCATGCACTGTGACCCCGCATGCTTGGCCAATCACAGCCACGGAATTTCGAAGAGCCATAATTGGCTACAGGCAGGACGCCTGTAGCCAATTACAGCTCAGGGGCTGTAGTACACGCCCCCCCCTATAAAAGGCCGCCACGCCGTCTGCGCCGGTCACATGCTGTTCCGGCGCAGATTGAGCAGGCTAGATCTGTGACACTCTGCTGCATTTAGTTAGTTAGAGAGATTTACTTACAGAGATTGAGTTAGATAGATTCAGTTACAAAGATTGATTAAGAAAGAGGGGCTTGTAGTGTGTTCGTGGCAGGCAGGCAGAGCTCCTATATTTTGTTCCCAGAAGCACCTATAGGACTTGTAGTGTGTTCGTGGCAGGCAGGCAGAGCTCCTATATTTTGTTCCCAGAAGCACCTATAGGACTTGTAGTGTGTTAGTGGCAGGCAGGCAGAGCTCCTATATTTTGTTACCAGAAGCACCTATAGGACTTGTAGTGTGTTCGTGGCAGGCAGGCAGAGCTCCTATATTTTGTTACCAGAAGCACCTATAGGACTTGTAGTGTGTTCGTGGCAGGCAGGCAGAGCTCCTATATTTTGTTCCCAGAAGCACCTATAGGACTTGTAGTGTGTTCGTGGCAGGCAGGCAGAGCTCCTATATTTTGTTCCCAGAAGCACCTATAGGACTTGTAGTGTGTTCGTGGCAGGCAGGCAGAGCTCCTATATTTTGTTCCCAGAAGCACCTATAGGACTTGAAGTGTGTTACCATCACACAGACCTACATTTTCTTCCCAGAAGCACCTATAGGACTTGAAGTGTGTTAGTCCCATCACACAGAGATCATATATTTTGTTCCCAGAAGCACCTATAGGACTTGAAGTGTGTTAGTCCCATTACACACAGACCTACATTTTCTTCCCAGAAGCACCTATAGGACTTGAAGTGTGTTAGTCCCATCACACAGAGATCATATATTTTGTTCCCAGAAGCACCTATAGGACTTGAAGTGTGTTAGTCCCATTACACACAGACCTACATTTTCTTCCCAGAAGCACCTATAGGACTTGAAGTGTGTTAGTCCCATCACACAGAGATCATATATTTTGTTCCCAGAAGCACCTATAGGACTTGAAGTGTGTTAGTCCCATTACACACAGACCTACATTTTCTTCCCAGAAGCACCTATAGGACTTGAAGTGTGTTAGTCCCATCACACAGACCTTTATTTCCTTCCCAGAAGCACCTATAGGACTTGAAGTGTGTTAGTCCCATCACACAGAGATCATATATTTTGTTCCCAGAAGCACCTATAGGACTTGAAGTGTGTTAGTCCCATCACACAGACCTTTATTTCCTTCCCAGAAGCACCTATAGGACTTGAAGTGTGTTAGTCCCATTACACACAGACCTACATTTTCTTCCCAGAAGCACCTATAGGACTTGAAGTGTGTTAGTCCCATCACACAGAGATCATATATTTTGTTCCCAGAAGCACCTATAGGACTTGAAGTGTGTTAGTCACATTACACACAGACCTACATTTTCTTCCCAGAAGCACCTATAGGACTTGAAGTGTGTTAGTCCCATCACACAGAGATCATATATTTTGTTCCCAGAAGCACCTATAGGACTTGAAGTGTGTTAGTCCCATTACACACAGACCTACATTTTCTTCCCAGAAGCACCTATAGGACTTGAAGTGTGTTAGTCCCATCACACAGACCTTTATTTCCTTCCCAGAAGCACCTATAGGACTTGAAGTGTGTTAGTCCCATCACACAGAGATCATATATTTTGTTCCCAGAAGCACCTATAGGACTTGAAGTGTGTTAGTCCCATCACACAGACCTTTATTTCCTTCCCAGAAGCACCTATAGGACTTGAAGTGTGTTAGTCCCATTACACACAGACCTACATTTTCTTCCCAGAAGCACCTATAGGACTTGAAGTGTGTTAGTCCCATCACACAGAGATCATATATTTTGTTCCCAGAAGCACCTATAGGACTTGAAGTGTGTTAGTCCCATTACACACAGACCTACATTTTCTTCCCAGAAGCACCTATAGGACTTGAAGTGTGTTAGTCCCATCACACAGAGATCATATATTTTGTTCCCAGAAGCACCTATAGGACTTGAAGTGTGTTAGTCCCATTACACACAGACCTACATTTTCTTCCCAGAAGCACCTATAGGACTTGAAGTGTGTTAGTCCCATCACACAGAGATCATATATTTTGTTCCCAGAAGCACCTATAGGACTTGAAGTGTGTTAGTCCCATTACACACAGACCTACATTTTCTTCCCAGAAGCACCTATAGGACTTGAAGTGTGTTAGTCCCATCACACAGACCTTTATTTCCTTCCCAGAAGCACCTATAGGACTTGAAGTGTGTTAGTCCCATTACACACAGACCTACATTTTCTTCCCAGAAGCACCTATAGGACTTGAAGTGTGTTAGTCCCATCACACAGAGATCATATATTTTGTTCCCAGAAGCACCTATAGGACTTGAAGTGTGTTAGTCCCATCACACAGACCTTTATTTCCTTCCCAGAAGCACCTATAGGACTTGAAGTGTGTTAGTCCCATTACACACAGACCTACATTTTCTTCCCAGAAGCACCTATAGGACTTGAAGTGTGTTAGTCCCATCACACAGAGATCATATATTTTGTTCCCAGAAGCACCTATAGGACTTGAAGTGTGTTAGTCCCATCACACAGAGATCATATATTTTGTTCCCAGAAGCACCTATAGGACTTGAAGTGTGTTAGTCCCATTACACACAGACCTACATTTTCTTCCCAGAAGCACCTATAGGACTTGAAGTGTGTTAGTCCCATTACACACAGACCTACATTTTCTTCCCAGAAGCACCTATAGGACTTGAAGTGTGTTAGTCCCATCACACAGAGATCATATATTTTGTTCCCAGAAGCACCTATAGGACTTGAAGTGTGTTAGTCCCATCACACAGAGATCATATATTTTGTTCCCAGAAGCACCTATAGGACTTGAAGTGTGTTAGTCCCATTACACACAGACCTACATTTTCTTCCAGAAGCACCTATAGGACTTGAAGTGTGTTAGTCCCATTACACACAGACCTACATTTTCTTCTCAGAAGCACCCACAGGACTTCTAGTGTGTTAGTGGCATCACACAGAGCTCCTCTATTTTCTTTGCATAAGCACCCACAGGACTTCTAGTGTGTTAGTGGCATCACACAGAGCTCCTCTATTTTCTTTGCAGAAGCACCCACAGGACTTCTAGTGTGTTAGTGGCATCACACAGAGCTCCTCTATTTTCTTTGCATAAGCACCCACAGGACTTCTAGTGTGTTAGTGGCATCACACAGAGCTCCTCTATTTTCTTTGCAGAAGAACCCAAAGGACTTCTAGTGTGTTAGTGGCATCACACAGAGCTCCTATATTTTCTTCTCAGCAGCACCCACAGGACTTCTAGTGTGTTAGTGGCATCACACAGAGCTCCTCTATTTTCTTTGCAGAAGCACCCACAGGACTTCTAGTGTGTTAGTGGCATCACACAGAGCTCCTCTATTTTCTTTGCAGAAGCACCCACAGGACTTCTAGTGTGTTAGTGGCATCACACAGAGCTCCTCTATTTTCTTTGCAGAAGCACCCATAGGACTTCTAGTGTGTTAGTGGCATCACACAGAGCTCCTCTATTTTCTTTGCAGAAGCACCCACAGGACTTCTAGTGTGTTAGTGGCATCACACAGAGCTCCTCTATTTTCTTTGCATAAGCACCCACAGGACTTCTAGTGTGTTAGTGGCATCACACAGAGCTCCTCTATTTTCTTTGCAGAAGCACCCACAGGACTTCTAGTGTGTTAGTGGCATCACACAGAGCTCCTCTATTTTCTTTGCATAAGCACCCACAGGACTTCTAGTGTGTTAGTGGCATCACACAGAGCTCCTCTATTTTCTTTGCAGAAGCACCCACAGGACTTCTAGTGTGTTAGTGGCATCACACAGAGCTCCTCTATTTTCTTTGCATAAGCACCCACAGGACTTCTAGTGTGTTAGTGGCATCACACAGAGCTCCTCTATTTTCTTTGCAGAAGCACCCATAGGACTTCTAGTGTGTTAGTGGCATCACACAGAGCTCCTCTATTTTCTTTGCAGAAGCACCCATAGGACTTCTAGTGTGTTAGTGGCATCACACAGAGCTCCTCTATTTTCTTTGCAGAAGCACCCACAGGACTTCTAGTGTGTTAGTGGCATCACACAGAGCTCCTCTATTTTCTTTGCATAAGCACCCACAGGACTTCTAGTGTGTTAGTGGCATCACACAGAGCTCCTCTATTTTCTTTGCAGAAGCACCCACAGGACTTCTAGTGTGTTAGTGGCATCACACAGAGCTCCTCTATTTTCTTTGCAGAAGCACCCACAGGACTTCTAGTGTGTTAGTGGCATCACACAGAGCTCCTCTATTTTCTTTGCATAAGCACCCACAGGACTTCTAGTGTGTTAGTGGCATCACACAGAGCTCCTCTATTTTCTTTGCAGAAGCACCCATAGGACTTCTAGTGTGTTAGTGGCATCACACAGAGCTCCTATATTTTCTTCTCAGCAGCACCCACAGGACTTCTAGTGTGTTAGTGGCATCACACAGAGCTCCTATATATTCTTCTCAGCAGCACCCACAGGACTACCGACTACAATGGCTGGAAGACCACCAAGGGGAGGCAGAGCGTGCAGAGCCAAGAACACAGGGCAGGCAGGCTCTGTTTCTAGTGGACGTGGCCGTGGACATGGTCGTGCATCGTCATCAGCACGTGGCCATGGGACACGCGCGTCTTTGTTTTCGGCAGCTGGACATGTGGAGCCGCATCATGCTGAAGGCTTGGTAGAATGGATGACCAAGCCCTCCTCATCCTCCTCATCCTCTCTCACCCAGGCTCAGGGTACTGACAGAGCATCATCAGCCACCCCTTCCCTAGACCCACCATGTCCTCCTGAGGAGTCCCCCGAACTCTTTGAGCACAGTGTTGGGTACATGCTCCAGGAGGATGCCCAACGATTCGAAGGCTCGGATGATGATACCCAGCTTGAGGAATCTGGCAGTACTGTTCCACCAGCTGCAGCTTACTGCCAGGTTTGCTCTAGTGGTGAAGAGGGAGGGGATGATGAGGTCACTGACTCCACGTGGGTGCCTGAAGGGAGAGAGGATGAGGAGGAGGACGAGGAGGAGGAGGATGCGGCGTCACATGTCCAACGAGGCAGGATGCCCCCTGGAGGCCAGGTAGAGGCCAGCACAGCAACTGTACAACACCGCAGAGCTCCGCCTGTGCAGGGCGGTGCCTCTGCACGTTATCAGAAAAGTTCTTTGGTGTGGGCCTTTTTTGAGACGAGTGCAGCAGATCGCACCACTGCTATTTGCAATATTTGTCTCAAGCGTATCTCGGGTGGCCAAAACATCAGCCGCTTGGGCACCACAAGCATGACCAGACATATGGCGACGTGCCATGCAGCTCGTTGGCAGGCACACATAAAAGACCCACACCAAAGAACTAAGCGGACCTCTCCTTGCTCCTCCTCAGCTGGGATCTCCATCCCCACTACACCTTCAGTCCTCTCTGAAAGCTGCTCTGAGAGGACTGAAGGTGTAGAATTAGGTGTGTCACAACCAAGTACTTGCAGTACACCGACGTCCGATTGCAGCAGGCAAATTTCCCTGCCCCAGCTGCTGGACCGTAGAAAGAAGTACACTCCCAGCCATCCACATGCCCAGCGGTTGAATGCTAGCCTGGCTAAATTGCTAGCACTTCAACTGCTGCCTTTTCAGTTGGTAGACTCGGCCCCCTTCCGTGAGTTTGTTCAATGTGCGGTTCCTCAGTGGCAGGTTCCCAAACTACTGGTTGTGACACACCTCTCTCCTCCACCCCCTCCTCTTCTTCTTCCTCCAGTGCTCTGTCCTTGGAACCAGCGGTGCTCCGTAGGCGTACAAGGGGCTACGCAAGTACGCAGGCAAAAAGATGCCATGCCGTGCTTGCGCTGGTGTGTTTGGGGGGACAGGAGCCACACTGGGCCAGAGGTTCTGGCAGCTCTGCAGGGGCAGGCCGAGAGGTGGTTGACGCCACGTCAGCTTAAGCCAGGAATGGTCGTTTCTGACAATGGCACCAACCTCCTCTCCGCCCTGCGACAGGGGCAGCTCACCCATGTGCCCTGCATGGCTCACGTCCTCAACCTGGTGGTGCAGCGGTTCTTGGGCAGGTTCCCAGGCTTACAGGATGTCCTGAGGCAGGCCAGGAAAGTCTGTGTGCATTTCCGCCGATCTTATAATGCCAGTGCTCGGCTGACTGAGCTGCAAAAGGAGCTGAACCTGCCCAAGAACCGCCTAATATGTGACATGCCCACCAGGTGGAACTCAACGTTGGCCATGCTGCAGCGACTGCACACGCAGCAGAGGGCCATCAATGAGTACCTTTGCGACTACGGCACCAGGACAGGGTCAGGGGAGCTTGGTTTTTTTTCCCCACGTCAGTGGAGCATGATCAGGGATGCATGCACTGTCCTCTCACCATTTGAGGAGGCCACGAGGATGGTGAGCAGTGACAGTGCATGCATCAGTGACACTGTCCCTCTTGTCCACCTGTTGGAGCATACGCTGCGTGGGATAATGGACAGGGCACTTGAGGCAGAACAGAGGCAGGAAGAGGAGGACTTCCTTGCCTCTCAAGGCCCCCTTTATCCGGACAGTGTTCCTTCTGTCCCACCCATCACACAGGAAGAGGATGAGGAGGAGGAGGAGGAGGAGGAGGAGGATTGTGTGAGCATGGAGGTGGAGCCTGGCACTCAGCATCAGCAGCAGCAGTCTTTTAGGGATGATGTACAGTCCCAACAAACCAGTGCACTTGTACGTGGCTGGGAGGAGGTGGCTGGCGATCATGTCATCCTCAGTGACCCAGAAGACTCCGGACCGAATGCCTCAGCTAACCTACGCTGCATGGCCTCCCTGATCCTGAAAAGCCTGCGGAAGGATCCTCGTGTTCTTCGGATCAAGGAGAGGGACCATTACTGGCTGGCCACTCTCCTTGATCCGCGGTACAAGGGTAAGGTTGCGGACCTTATCTTGCCGTCGCAGAGGGAGCAGAAGATGAGACATCTCAGGGAGGCCTTGCAGAAAGGTCTGTGCAACGCGTTCCCAGAAACTGGGAGGCTACAAACTCCTGGTCCTGGGCGACGAGTTGCTGAGGCTTCGGTCAGTGGCAGAAGGAGCGGTGGGGAAGGTGGACGTCTGACCGATGCGTTCAGACAATTTTTTAGTCCGCAGCCCCAAGGTATGATCGGTTCCAGCAACCATCGCCAGCGTCTGATATACATGGTGCAGGAATACCTTGGGGCAAGGTCAGACTTGGACACCTTTCCCACCGAAAATCCTCTGGCTTACTGGGTCCTGAGGATGGATCACTGGCCAGAGCTTGCACAGTATGCAATTGAGCTACTGGCCTGTCCTGCCTCCAGCGTTCTTTCCGAACGCACATTCAGTGCTGCTGGAGGATTTGTGACTGATCATAGGGTGCGCCTGTCCACCGCCTCGGTTGATCGACTGACATTCATCAAAATGAATCAGTCTTGGATCACCACCAGCTACCAGGCACCTGAGGCGGATATAACCGAATAATTTTTAATGTCACATCCCTTCAAGACTGCCTATGCTGATGCTGAGTGACTGTCCTCTTATGTTCACTGACTATCCTCTTCCTCCTCCTCAATGATCCATGCCACCACACCAGTGCCTAAGGCACAATTTTTCAGCCCCTGTTTAACAGGGGCGTGTACTTACAATTTTTTAAAAAAATGCTTCGCAACACGTGTGACTGCTGTGCTCCAAGTACAGTCTCTGTGAGGGCCGTGTTGCAGTGTTGTGGCACCAGCACCAGTGCCTAAGGCACAATTTTTCAGCCCCTGTTTAACAGGGGCGGGTACTTACAATTTTTTTAAAAAAATGCTTCGCAACACGTGTGACTGCTGTGCTCCAAGTACAGTCTCTGTGAGGGCCGTGTTGCAGTGTTGTGGCACCAGCACCAGTGCCTAAGGCACAATTTTTCAGCCCCTGTTTAACAGGGGCGGGTACTTACAATTTTTTAAAAAAATGCTTCGCAACACGTGTGACTGCTGTGCTCCAAGTACAGTATCTGTGAGGGCCGGGTTGCAGTGTTGTGGCACCAGCACCAGTGCCTAAGGCACAATTTTTCAGCCCCTGTTTAACAGGGGCGTGTACTTACAATTTTTAAAAAAAATGCTTCGCAACACGTGTGACTGCTGTGCTCCAAGTACAGTCTCTGTGAGGGCCGTGTTGCAGTGTTGTGGCACCAGCACCAGTGCCTAAGGCACAATTTTTCAGCCCCTGTTTAACAGGGGCGGGTACTTACAATTTTTTAAAAAAATGCTTCGCAACACGTGTGACTGCTGTGCTCCAAGTACAGTCTCTGTGAGGGGTTGCAGTGTTGTGGCACCAGCACCAGTGCCTAAGGCACAATTTTTCAGCCCCTGTTTAACAGGGGCGGGTAATTACAAATCTTGATCTAATAGTTCACAGCAGGGCCCATTCCTGCGCCCACCAAGAGTAACTATGAGGGCCTGCAGTCTTGTGGCAACACCGTCCACCACCACCGCCAAAGGCCCAATTTTTCTGCCCTGTTCATCAGGTGCTTGCAATTACAAATCTTGATCTAATAACTCACAGCAGGGCCCATTCCTGCGCCCACCAAGAGTAACTGTGAGAGCTTACAGTCTTGTGGCAAAACCGTCCACCACCACCACCACCACCCCCAATTTTTCTGCCCTGTTCAACAGGTGCATGCAATTACAAATCTTGATCTATTAACTCACAGCAGGGCCCATTCCTGTGCCCACCAGTCTTGTGGCTACACCAACATCTAATAGGGCAAATTTCTGCAGAGTATATACGCCAGGCCCCTACTTTCAAACATCCAACTTACAAACGACTCCTACTTGCAAATGGAAAGAGAAAACAGGAAGTGAGAGGAAATCTACCCCTAGGAAGGGAAATTCTATCCTGTTAGATTTAATTTGGGAAAAAGGTATCTTCTCTCTACTGATACTTTATCACCAATCCTTGTTTCAATTAAAACCCCACTTTTTCCAAAAACATTTGTCATTGGGACGGAAAGTTAGGTGACATGTTCTGAACAGATGTGCAAAGACAGCAAATGTTACAGGGGTGATAACCCCTCCCTATGTTCTCCAAAAAGCTTAAAAATAGATTTTTTTGGGATGGAGCTACACTTCATAATGTACCTGTTCAGATTCTACTTAAGAACAAACCTAAAGCCGCAAGTGGTTTTAAATGGCTTCTTTTTTTCCTTTACAAATGTCATTTTGTGCAAGGACAGTTCTAAACACGGAAACACATGCCACTTCACAGGCATACTTTAGACACCCCCCAGGTACCATATTTAAAGGAAAATTTCACTTTTTTTTTTTCACTTTATGCATCATTAAAATGACTGCTCCCGAAAAAACGTTAGTTTTTAAAAGTTCTTTTTGCATTGATATATGTCCCCTGGGGCAGGACCCGGGTCCCCAAACCTGTTTTATGACATTAACATGCATATTGGCCGTTGTAATTAGCACTTTTGATTTCGAACGTTCGCGTCCATTATAACGTATAGGGTTCGAAAATTCGCGCGAACTTTCGGTCGGTTCGAAGGTTCTGGTGCGAACCGAACCCGGGGGTGTGTTCGGCTCATCCCTAGTGGTGACGTACAACACTACAACGAGCCGAGAAAATGAAGTTCAATGCTTCCGAGCATGCGTCAAATTGTTTCCGAGAATGCGTAGGAATTTCTTTTGCGTCGGAATTTCAGATCGGAACTTTTTCTGACCGAAAAATTGAGAACCTGCTCTCAATCTTTTGCTGGCGGGAATTCGGCCAGCAAAAGTCCGATGGAGCATGCACACGGTCGCATTTTCTGACCAAAAGCTCTCATCGATCTTTTGCTGGCCGGATTTCCGATCATGTGTACGCGGCATAAGTGTTATGTATATTATAATACAACAATTTCCCAGCACTGATGCCAGCGAGCCAGCACAAAAAAGCTACACTGTTTCAAGTATTTATGTGAAAAACAGAGGTTTTTGTTGCACACATCTGCAAATATATATTGAAGCCACCCCACCACCACCCTAACTCCAGTTTAACATACAGTAGCTCCAATTATAGAACATACATATAGCAATTTATAAATTGAGGGCAAATATGCCTAGAGGTAACCCAGGACACATTAGAAGCTCAGCATAGCTCAATAGCAGCTAATCCAGCAAGCAAAAAAAAAAAAGGAAACTTCCCCAAAAAATGTATAGGTAGCTTTTTAGGCGTCTTCCACGCAGGTGTATTTTTCCCAAATGTAAATCCCAGGTGCTGCGTACAGCCAGCCATAGATATATGCCTGTGTTCACATAAATATGAGTATAGCATTTGCAAAAAATAGAACATTTTCTATTATTTGCACATGCCTTTACATTATAAGCATTTTTTTTCTTGTATTATTGTTAAATTGGTCAGGCAATGCACTGACACCTTTGCAGCCATTGTGCTATGTGCTGGGTGTTCAGTGTGCCCCTGTACCTTTAAGAAGGGGTGGGTTCCCCTCAGTTCATCTGCCCTCCATCTATCCATCAGAATGCATGTGCTTCCATTGTGGAGTCACTCATAAGCTAGTGATAGGACTAGAGATACCAGGGTGCCTTGGCGGGGCCTGTAGCTTATGCATGCATTTGCAAATGTGTGCAGACTAAACCCCTCTTTTAAATGCATACTGTTAGACAGGTTGATTTGGTTGTCCGCGGGTTGGTCGGTAAGTGAGCTTGGAGTTTTCCTTGGATTTTTCCTTGGCTTTTTTCTAACATATGTTGCCTTCCAATGCTACTTGCCGCAATGGCCAGTTATAGGTGGGGGCAGTGGCGTATTTTTTTTACATTATATGCATGTCTACATGAGCACCAGCATATACACAAGTAAGGCCACACACAGCCATTCATGTCTATGAGTAGCTGTATGCAGCACCAGGGATTTCTGGGCAAGGGAAATAGGCCAGCATTTATATGTCATGGGCTCTGGCAAGAGGCATTAAAGTAAGTGCACATGAAGAGAGCATTTTTCATAAAAAACATGCAATGCAAAAGAATTCCAGCATGCATACCTGCTAGCTGGCAAAAAATAAATAAAAAATAAATATTAATAATAATAAATCTATACAATTTTCATTAAAATTAGGTATTTGTTGCTTAGATTCTAAAATATATATAGAAAACCACCCTGCCTTATGTGCCCTCTTGTTTTGTTTGTACTGTACTATGTAGGTGATGGTGGTATTGATGTCACTGATATCCTTATGCTGTAAACCACTGCAGAAGAGATTGTAAATATATAAACTAATACTGATGATTTATTTTTGAATATCCAACAGAAAAAGTGCAAAAAGAAATTGAGAAAGTTATAGGCATGGCTCAACCTAAGATAGAGCACAGGAAGCACATGCCCTATACAGATGCTGTTGTGTGTGAAGTTCAGCGCTTTGGTGATATCGCTCCAACCAGCCTTCCACATGCAACGGCTCGTGATCTCACATTCAGAGGCTATTTTATTCCAAAGGTGAGTGATTTAATAAAAATCTGTGTATGCGTGTCTTTGCATACTGTATATATGCGACATGGAACAGGTGGTATTTCTGTGTCGGGGAAGTTACCGCACAATACAGTTTCTTTGAGTTGATTACTTGTCCCACATATTGTATATTTTAACGTCCAGCTTCACTTCAGCAGTAAAACCAAAGAAACAAAGCCCTGTATAATTCAGAATATACATCAGTCCGTATAGAAGGCTTCCAATCCTGAACAAACTCACAGTTTGAAAGGTGAAACCTCCATGTGTTCTTGCACAAAGCGTTTATAAGTCCTTCTATACCAAGCTTGGTGACCCGGCAGGTAGACTTGTAGACTGGGGTGGCCAGGATGCAGACCTATCCAATCTTTTCTGCAGCCTGAACTCCAGGCCCAACTAAGGATTTTTTTAATCAGCCTATTAAAGGCAAATTGAGCCTCAGCAGGCTAGCTTGGAGCCCACAACCATTTTGAGCAGCATATTGCATTTTGAGCAGCACATATCTCCCATCTACCACCTTGTCTGGTGTCCGCCATTTTGGCACAGACTTTTTCACTATATACTGTACTGCAGGGGTGCCCAACCTTTTGAAGAGCGAGGGCCACTTAAGCGACTTGGTAACCGGTCGTGGGCCACAATGAGCGGAGCGGGTGGATGGCATGTCCGTGTCCACTCTGCATTTGGAGAGCGGACACGGATTCATCCCACAATACTTTTTGATCGTATTGGAGGTAAAACACAAGTCGGTTTATGTCTGCCACTACTTAGAGGTGAATGGAGGGTCCAATTGGTCAGACTGTCGGACTGACCTTGTGAAAGGGGTCCAAGGCTGCTTTCACACTGATGCACTGCGGTTTACCCGCACCACGTGTGCAACGCAGTGTACCTTTGGCTTTCCTGCAGTTTGCAATAGACTTCTATTATATTCTGCAGGTTTGGTGCACTTTCAGAAAGCTCACCAAACCCGCAGGTAATAATAGATGTCTATGGCTCAGTGCAGGTAACCCGCAGATAAACTGCTCTGCACCTGTGGATCAGTTTGAAAGCAGCCTAGTAACCACTGCAGAAAATATATGCCCATATATACACTGTGATTTTAGTAATAAACGGACCTTTAATAACAGTATTCTTTCTATTCTATCCCAGAGCAGGATGTCGCGGGCCACATCAGAGGGCTCCGCGGGCCACATGTGGCCCCTGGGCCACTGGTTGGGCACCCCCGCTGTACTGTATATGATAGATTGGGTAATAGATTGTGATAGGATCCCTGGTTGTGCCAGTGGATGTAATATGTGTGTAGCACAACCCCTAAAGGGGCAGCTGGAAAAAAACTGTCCCTAGAGTATACCCTGACCTTGCAAGCCTCCCAACACTTCTGACACCCTGGGTTCTGACATAATTTAAAGAGAGAATACAAATGCAAAAGACACCAAAGAAATAACAGAGATTGCAAATTTATTTTACTATATACTCTTGGGTTAACAAGGGAAAGAAGAATGTAAAATGCGGGTATAGCATAAACAGAGTTACAGAGCTATGCAATAAAATGGCAACAGTGAATCTGGTGGTAAAAGACGATAACTCTTTTAGGCTTCCTGTAGACAGGAAGCCTAAACGCTTCTTCTAAACGCTGGAACTTGACAACTAGTAACCAACGTTTAAAAACGTCCCTTTTGCCACTTTTACATGCAGTGTTTATGCGTGTTTAGCTGTGTTCATAAGTGTTTTTTTGTAACAGATTATACTGATCAGTATACCCTCCAATATGCCCCCCTCTCTCTCTCCCTCTCCCTCTCTATTTCCCTATCCCCCTCTATTTCCCTATCCCCCTCTATCTCCCCCTCCCTATCTTCCTCTCTCTCTCTCTTCCTCTCTTCCTCTCTCTCTCCCCCTCTCTCTCTCCCTCCCTCTATCTCTCTCCCCCTTTCTCTATCTCTCCCCCTCTATTTCGCCCTCTCCCCCATCTTTCTTTCTCCCCCCTCTCTCTCTCTCCCCTCTCCCCCATCTCTCTCTCTCCCCTCCCTCCCTCTCTCCCTTCCTCTCTCCGTCTTCACCCCTCTCTCTCCCTCTCCTCCTCTCTCTCCCCTCTCATTCTCATTCTCTCTCTCTCTCTCTCTCGCTCATCCTCGCTCGCTCTCTCCCCCTTTCGTCCTCTCTCTCCCCTCTCATTCTCTCTCTCTCTCTCTCTCTCTCTTATCCTCTCTCGCTCTCTCTCTCCCTCTCTCTCCCCCTCTCTATCTCCCTCTCTCTCTATTTCCCCCTCTCTCTCCCTCTCGTCCCCTCGCTCTATCCCCTCTCATTCTCTCTATCTTTCTCGTCCTCTCTCTCCCCCCCTCTCTATCTCTCCCCTCTCATTCTCTTTATCACTCTCATCCTCTATCACTCTCTCTCCCCTCCCCCCTCTCTCTCTCTCTCTACCCCTATCTCTCCCCCCTCTCTCTCCCTCTCCCCATATCTCTCTCTCCCCCTCTTGCCCTCTCTCCCTCTCTCGCCCCCTCTCTCTCCCTCTCTCTATTTCCCCCTCTCTCTCCCTCTCGTCCCCTCTCTCTCTCCCCTCTCATTCTCTCTATCTCTCTCGTCCTCTCTCACTCTCTCTCCCCTCTCTCCCATCTCTCTACCCTCCCCCTCTCTCTCTCTCTCTCTCCCATCTCTCCCCCCTCTTTCTCCCTCTCCCCCCTCTCTCTTCCTCTCTCTCTCCCTCTTGCCCTCTCTCCCTCCTCTTCCCCACATTCTCTCTACCCCCCCCCCTCTCTCTCTCCCCCTCTCTCTCCTGTCTCCTTTTCCATATTGCAAATAGTCAGAAATGTTTCCCCATTAAAAACGCCTATACATGATGCTTTTAAACACAATTTACCGCATTTAGATGCATTTGAACGCTGTCACGCGCATTTGGCGTTTCAAATGCCAATAAACTTACGTCCTGAACACAATTTTTTGCTTTAAAAAAAAATGCCACTAAACTCAAATGCCTATAAACGACTATAAACTACTCAGTGTACATGTGCAGAGAAGATTTTTTTTTTTGATATCTGTTTATTGCAGAAAAGATGTTGACAAACAGGAAAGACATTAGAAGAAAGCATAGAACATGGAAGTAAGGAATAACAATGTGTGATAGCCTGAGTCTGGGTTAATAATAGGTAAAACTCTAAAATGAATCACTAAAGTAATTAAGATAGGGAAATTTGAAAGGAGAGCATAGGAGGAGGGAGGAAACATGTACAGATAAGATAACATAGAGGAGAGTTCAGGCCCTGAAGACATAGGTGAAAAGACAATATGTAAAATAGTTCCCCTTTAAGATAAGCAGGTGCTGTAGGTTGATTTCTTTGCATGGAGGAGTCTTTGAAATAAAGGTGTCTGATATCTTCAGATAGCTATTAAGGGTCTCAAATGTTTTGCTATGCAATGGCGACCAGCAAATGTAAATAGAATAAGCAAAGTGTTTCTCAGTTAAGCATGCAGTGTGTCCGAATGTAATATTAAGGGTGGGCTTCTGCCCGCTCACCAATCCTGGAGATACCAAGGCTTGTGGAGGTAGAATGTCCCAGAATAGGCTCTTGAAGGATCTGCAGTCAGATGAAAGATGCCCTGGCGACCCTGGGATTCAGCGGTGTGGACGTAAGTGAACGTGGCCCCAAATAGCCACACTGCTGATGAGACGCCAGTAATTTTGCTGCCCTCATTCATTACACTATGTACGGCCGCTCTGTAAGCAGCCTTACATAGTGTGGGGTGTGGACTTAGCCCCCTGAGCCATGATTGGCCAAAGGCACCCTTTGGCCAAAAATGGCTCTCACAGCAGAGCGCGCTGTGATTGGCCAATGCATGTAGGTCAGGTGCATGCTTTGGCCAATCAGGAGCCTTCAAGGCACTGCGATCATGCAGTGCATTATAGGGCATTCCGCAGGCACTCAAATTTCCTGTAAACGCCCCATAATGTTCTAAATTCCAGAAGCGGTGAACATCGGATGTTCGAGTCAAACTTATTTTTGACTCGAATGTCGGGCTCATCCCTAATAGCGAGCCAGTTAGCGTTATTTTGAGTGTAGAATGTCAGTTTAGGGTCAGTGTAATGTCAGTGTAGTGTAATTGTAGTGTGTCAGTCAGTGTTTAACAGCATTGCATTTAGTGCTGTATACACTTTTTTTTTTTGCTGCACCTTTTTTTTATTCCCCTGCCCCCTTTTTTTATATTGTCAGCTGCAGTTTGTCTTACTGTGACGCCTTTTTTATTAATATATATATATGTTTTTATAGTTTTTCAATTTGTGTTAGCGGCAGTCCTCAATTTATAGTGCACCAAACACCACATTTCATTAATAAAGTGCATCCAATCCATTTCCTATTATCTACTAAATTTGTGTAATAAGCCCCCATCATGTCTGGGAGGCCAACAATGTAAGGCAGATGTTCCCATGCCACTATGAGGGGGCCAACAGCATCTGTGTCCACAGGCAAAGGTGGACGTGGTCTGTCCCCAAGGACACCTTTGTCTCTTTTCACTGATGTTGGCTATCCAGCTACAGCATGGAGAGGAGGTAATGGACTGGCTTACTAAACCATCCTCCTTATCCTCTATCACCCAAGCTGACACTAGTTCACAGTCCACTGCAGCTGCCAGAGTGGCTTATTTTTCCTCCTTGTCCACAGCTACTCCTGCCATAGCCCCACCATCATGCACGGAGAGGTCAGCTGAATAATTTGACCACAGCATCAGCCACTTGATTCTTGAGAGTGCCCAGCCATTCCTTAATTCTAATGATGGTTTTGGGGTTGAGGAAGGGAGTAACATGAGCCTACAGAAAGGGGAGAACACTGATAAACAACAAATTGGAAGTCATGTTCCCCCCTGCCCACTATCCAGAGCTCACCTGTGTGACATAAATTTTAAGAGCAGAGTCCAATCCTGCATTTGCCAAGGATAACTGTTGTGTGTGTGAAGGCACCACCAACACCTAAGGCCCAATATTTCTGCACCTGTTACTTCTAACCAAAGTCTACGAAAGAAACACCAGACTTTATCTAAAATAAATTTTAATCTCAGCCTGAGTGTACTATAATTTGGCTTCTTCACATAAAGCTTGCTCACTGTGGTGCAGAACTTTGTTATTTGCAAAGTCTACCTACGAGACACCAGAATTTATCCAAAAAATGTCTAATCTTGTTCTGATTGTACTAAATTGTGGCCTCATCATACAGACTGCCTCTCCAAGCAGTTGTTTACAAAATAAAGAAAGCTTGGAGGGAAAATCTATTTAAATTACTTTTTTTTCTTTATATATGTCAGTTTTTCTGCAGCAGGTTCTATACCCGGTACAGATGGGCCACTTTACAGGCAGACTAAGGGGATCCCCCAGGCACTATAGTTAAAGAAATTTTTCATTTTTATTGTTTCACTTTAAGCATCATTAAAATCACTGCTCATTTAAAAACAATATTTTTTAAAAGTTTTTTTCGCATTGATACATGTCCCCCAGGGCAGGCCCTCATACCATTTTTATGGCCAATAGCTTGCATATAAGCCTTAAAAATGGGGGCTTTTGATTTTTCGAGTTTGAGTCCCATAAACTTTAATAGGGTTCTGGTCCAAACTTTTTCCCTGTTTGGGAGTTCTTAGAACAGAACCTGGGGATGTTCGGACCATTACTACTCTATCCCATGATGACAAAAGCTATATGGCCAGCACTTGGCTACATGTGATACTTGGAGAGCCAGTTTGGGCAGAAAAGGGGTGCCTCGTGTCTTACGATGAAGGATTTTAGGCAAGCACAGGTGAGTTTCGCCCACAAAGAGGAGACTTATGAATGTTGAGCCTCAGCGCAGTAAGATGTGTCTAAGCTCAGACATCTGTTCTTAACCCCAGGTAACCGGTTGGTGTACATAATGATAGATACATACAGTAGATGGCTTGCTGTCAGCCTTTTGCTACTTTGTACAGGCTTAGTGGCTGCCACCATTCACTTACCTCTCATCCCAGCCACAAGAATCTGCTGATTCTTGCCACTGGAATCTGGTGTATGCATATAATTGCCCATGTAAAGGAGGCCTAACAGAAAATTTCAGATTGGCCATTACCAGAACACAAAAGCATACAACTTTCAGCACCTAAAATATCTCTCCTCTTCATTAGTCCCAGTTTGTCTTATCGTTGCCACAAATGTTTTTAGATGTTCATTTAATTAATAATTCAGTGTGACTAAACAAATCAAATTGAAAGAAAATCACAAACCAAAGATATACTATTCAAACAATTTAGTGAGCTCTTGATCAATTTAAGCTTAAAGTGAATGAGCCATGGCGAAATTCTATCATTTGTTCCTGATTGATCAAACAAATGTCTGTATGTTAAGTAATAGTGAAATCATGTATACTGTACATTATTTATTTATTTATTTTTTAATTAAAGTGTAGTTTGTAACTTTTTTCCTCCCTAGGGATTCACTATTATGCCATTGCTGTCCTCCGTATTAAAAGACAAAGCTTACTTCGCAAAGCCTGATGAGTTTTACCCAGAACATTTTCTCGATGCTGATGGGAATTTCAAGAAGAATGAAGCATTCATACCCTTCTCAGCTGGTAATTTAAAACAGAGTTTCCAGACAGAACTGTAGATGGACAAAATGTAGGATTTGTCATTTCTAACCTGTTTTTAAAATGTGCAGTCTTTGGAGCTGTTTTGATACTGGATTCTATACCTAGCAAGTCGGTAGAGTAAGTACAATGGTATGAAGTTCAGATTTTTTGACTGCATGTTTGATCCAGGTCACTCATTAGGTAGTGAAACAAGGGTGACAGTCCTGGACCCCGCACAAACCAGCACCTTGTTGAGCATATATTTAAAAAGGAAGGCCTTTCAACCCATGGCAGCTATCTGAGTATTCTGCTTGGTTATCTCTCCTTTAAGAAGTGTTTGTATATACTCAAACCTTGCCTGTGGTAGCACATACACCAGAATGGCCTATCCAATGGCACATTTGAATCTGTCATTTGGTCCAGAGTATAACTGACCTGTGAATATTTACTATATACAGTAAGGGAAAAAAAGTATTTGATCCCCTGCTGATTTTGTACGTTTACCCACTGACAAAGAAATGATCAGTCTATAATTTTAATGGTAGATTTATTTTAACAGTGAGAGACAGAATAACAAAAATATCCAGTAAAAACCTTTCAAAAAAGTTATAAATTGATTTCCATTTTAATGAGTGAAAGTATTTGACCCCCTTTGCAAAACATGACTTAGTACTTGGTGACAAAACCCTTGTTGGCAATCACAGAGGTCAGATGTTTCTTGTGGTTGGCCACCAGATTTGCACACATCTCAGGACAGGAGGGATTTTGTCCCACTCCTCTATGCAGATCCTCTCCAAGTCCTTAAGGTTTTGAGGCTGACGTTTGGTAACTGGAACCTTCAGCTCACTCCACATAATTTCTTTGGGATTAAGGTCTGGAGACTGGCTTGGCCAGTCCAGGACCTTAATGTGATTTTTCTTGAGCCACTCCTTTGTTGCCTTGGCCGTGTGTTTTGGGTCATTGTCATGCTGGAATACCCATCCACTGCCCATTTTCAATGCCCTGGTTGAGGAAAGGAGGTTCTCACCCAAGATTAAACATTAATTGTTCCTGTCCTTTGTTCCTTTGATGCAGTGACGTTGTCCTGTCCCCTTAGCAGAAACACCCCCCCAAAGCATAATGTTTCCACCTCCATGTTTGATGGTGGGGATGGTGTTCTTGGGGTCATGGACAGCATTCCTCCTCCTCCAAACACAGCAAGTTGAGTTGATTCCAAAGAGCTCGATTTTGGTCTCATCTGACCACAACACTTCCACCCAGTTCTCTGAATTATTCAGATGTTTATTAGCAAACTTCAGACAGGCCTGTACATGTGCTTTCTTGAGCAGAGGCACCTTGGGGGCGCTGCAGAATTTCTTTCCTTTACAGCGTAGTGTGTTACCAATTGTTTTCTTGGTGACTATGGTCCCAGCTGCCTTGAGATCATTGACAATATTCTCCCATGTAGTTCTGGGCTGAATCCTCACCATTCTTATGATCATTGAAACTCCACGAGGTGAGATCTTGCATGGAGCCCCAGACATAGGGGGATTGACAGTTATTTTGTGTTTCTTCCATTTGCGAATAATCACACCAACTGTTGTCACCCTCTCACCAAGCTGCTTGGCGATGGTCTTGTAGCCCAATCCAGCCTTGTGTAGGTCTACAATCTTGTCCCTGACATCCTTGGACAGCTCTTTGGTCTTGACCAGGGCATGGTGGAGAGATTGGAATTTGATTGATTGCTTCTGTGCAATGTTGTCTTTTAAACAGGTAACAAGCTGAGATTAGGAGCACTTCCTTTAAGAGAGTGCTCCAATTTGCAGCTTGTTACCTGTATCGAAGACACCAGGGAGCCAGAAATCTTACCGATTGATAGGGTATCAAATACTTATTTCACTAATTAAAATGCAAATCAATTTATAACATTTCTGAAATGCGTTTTTCTGGATATTGTTGTTGTTATTCTGTCTCTTACTGTTAAAACCTACCATTAAAACTATAGACTTATGATTTCTTTGTCAGTGGGCAAACGTACAAAATCAGCAGGGGATCAAATATTTTTTTTCCCTCACTGTATGTAAAAATTGAGCTTGATCCTACTCCCTTTGAGCCTCCATGTTGGTCACGGAGGCTGGCCAAAAGGGAGGATCCAGAGGTGTGATGTCAAGGTGCAAGCTCAATTTGACATTAAAAGTCAGGATTTTCATGTAACCTCAGCTTATTATATTTTGTATTTATTCTTAGTGTGCCCAGCATGAAGTATACATTCTAAGGCTTGAGGTGTTGATCAGAAATTCTTTCAATAAGCCTTTTTTTTTTTTTTTTCAGGTAAGAGAAGTTGTGCCGGGGAAAGTTTGGCCAAAATGGAGCTGTTCCTCTTCTTTACCACACTGCTTCAAAACTTCACCTTCCAGGCTCCAATCGGGACTGTTGTGGATCTCACTCCTGCACTGGGGTCTACAAATGCTCCTTTGCCTCAAGAAATCTGTGCTATACCCCGAAACTAAAATCTTCCTCCAAGACAATTTGATATTGTTATGGCATTCTTCTTGCACAGGAAAGACAGCATTATTTGCATAACAATTGGTGTGACATATTCTTTTTTTCATTAAAAGGCAATGATGTTCTGCAGATATTATTGTTCATCATTAACATTACTGAATTTTTTTGACCACTTTATCTGGAAAATACCAGCTGATGCTTAACTTTTTTTGATTGGCTGAAAAGTTGCACAGAAGATGGCAAATGTACTGTAAAGTATAGAAACATCTTAACATAAATAGTACACTTTAGCAGATTTTGATATAAGCTCATTCAAATATTTGTAATCTACTTAAAGCAAACTTTACCACAATTTGAACTAATCCCCCCGCCCCCCCCCATTTTATTTCTTTTTCCTCTCCCCTTCCGCTTTCAAAATCGCTTATGAAATTTTTGTTAACATTTTGTAAATACCTGTCTTCGTTATGAGGATGTTCTTGTGATGACAGCAGTCTCACTATCCCACCACAGCCACCAATATGTGATGACGGCCTTTTCAGCCTCACCCTGTGCAGAGATTTTCCAGCGCATGGATCAACAAAGGATAGGTTGAGAGTGATTGTCCCTTGGGTTGATTAACACACAATGTAACATAAACATGCACCATTCCGAATATCTGCTTTAGTAAGTTTGATTATTTAGGAATTATCTGTGAAGCTCGCTGTCACGCCAGATAGGGATATGGCAGAAGTTAAAGTATTTAAAAAAAATCTTTAAAATAATTCACTTCAATCCTTAATTATTCCTAAGCTAAATTTGGAGACTTCTATTCCAGTTTAAGAAAAATAATTATTTTCAGCTCTTCTTTCAATCCCTCTCCCAATTATGGGAGAAGGAACGAGAGGTAATGTAAACATCCATATTCAATCTTGCATCATTTCCTCTACCTAGCTTTATACCATCCCATCCCTTCTCTCTTATCACCATGTCTTTCATTTCCTTTGCCTCCCTGTTTATTCTCCTTCTCCCCCCAACAAGTTAGAGAGAGTGGTGAGGGGAGAGGAGTGGGGAAAGTGAGAAAATAGCTGAGAAGAGAGACGTGACAGGGAAATCTTCAACTTCTCTCACCCGGAGTTCTTTTTTTTTCCTGCCCCCCCCCTTGACGCCTTCCATAAAAAGATACAGAACAAAACTACACCTCTAGCGGTGTCCCAATGGCTTTCTTCCATCCAAGAACAACCCTTGTACAATCACAATTAACACATCACCAACAGGTATCTTACATTATTTAGGACAAACACAGAATACCAGATCGAAAATAGCTTACTTTATACTAGGGTGCTTTGTATTTCTTTATGACCTAGTTAACTAGG
Source organism: Lithobates sylvaticus (assembly GCA_028564925.1). Lineage (NCBI taxonomy): Eukaryota > Metazoa > Chordata > Amphibia > Anura > Ranidae > Lithobates > Lithobates sylvaticus. The sequence continues at coordinate 521,389,874 of CM053028.1, forward strand.
ATTATTAGGTTTAATTGTTCTTTTACTTGATAACCAACAAGTTAATCTTATGCCGTGGTTTACATTGGATACAATCAATATTATTAAATGTGTCTATTCCATGTTCTTTTTCTAACAATTTATTTATACTTTGATATATCGCTTACTCATTAAAACTTTATGAAACAAAAAAAAAAAATTCTTACTCTTTAATAAACTTTACAAGTTCTGGTAGAGAGCATTTAGAGAAAAAGCTTAAAGATTTTTAGATCTTGTTTAACGAAGTGATAACAAATTGCAAGAAAAATATTTACTGAAAATAATTAAAAATACAGACAATATCAACAGTAAAATAAATGGGAACAAAAGCAAAAAGTACTAAACAGGGTTTTCAGCCTGTTCTTTGGTTCTGGCAGAGTAGAGTTCAATGTAGTTATGTCCAATCTGGTGCAACACTGGCCCTCAGATGATTTGTCCATATTTTCAATAGAAAATTGCTAGCTCCAGTTGCCAATTGCAGCAGTTTTTTGTGGACCTTTATGACTTGTGTGACTGAGCCAACCCTGAGGCTCGATTCACACCTAAACCGGCCGCGGATCACACAGGAACGTACAGTCCCTGTTCTCCATTTCAGGGACGAATCAGGGCCAAATCTTTGCCTGAATTTGGCCCTAAAACAGAGCCAGACGCACACCGTTTCTATGCAGTGTGCTCCGCAGCCCCCCCCCCCCCGGAGATATGTGAACTGGCTCCATAGAGAGCTGGTCACATTCTCCTGCTATGCGAATTGTATGCAGGGAAACCGCATCCAATTCGCATAGGTGTGAACCCAGCCTTAAGAGAGATTAGAGGTGTGTGTGTGATAGGAGGGCTGAAACTGACTTAACTTACTTTATTGGGAGGAGAGCACTGGGAGAGCACTGGGGGGGTGGAGAGAACATTGGGGAGGGTCTGAGAGCATGGGTGGGTCAGAGAGCACTGGGGGGTCAGAGAGCACATGGGGGGCCTGAGAGCATGGGGGGCTGAGAGCACTGGGGGGGGGGTGGCGAGCACATGGGGGAACCTGAGAGCACAGATGGGGCAGCAGAAAGTAGCTGGATGGGAGGATTTAGAAAAATCAATCTCTCTATCTTCCTCCTGCAGCCTCTGAATGTGTGAGAGAGAGGAGAAGCTGGCTTTAAGAGGCCGCAGGAGTAAAATATAGAAATTGATTCTTGTATGCAGCCATCCCGCCGCTCCTACTATCCAGGCGCACAGGGAGCGTTACCTTCATTCAGGTCCGGTGTGTCCTCCAGATCCCCATCCATGTCATGCTCACACAGATCACCTGACCTGTAGTTCCCCCCTCCCCACGGCGGAACTGAACTAGCTGGGCCGGCCGCAGAGGCCAGGTAAGCAGCGCGGGCTCAAGGAGCAGCCCAGCTGCTTTGGCGATACAGGACATGAGGCCGGCGGCTGCGGCCCACCCGGCAAGTGCCCGGTGTGCCCTATGGCCAGTCCGGGCCTGTGCCCACACTTGTCTTTGCACTTTGTACTTTGTCTTTGTACTCCTCACCTGGTTGCCACCACACACCAAATAATTTGTTGTCTTCAGCAAGCTGTTTGCAGGCTTTCTTGTGCATCATCTTCCTTCTGGGATGACATCCATGCAGACCAATTTGATGCAGTGTGCGGCGTATGATCTGAGCACTGACAGGCTGACCTCCACCCCTTCAACCTCTGAAGTAATGCTGACAGCACTCATACATCTATTTCCCAAAGACAACCTCTGGATATGATGCTGACTAGGGATGAGCTTGATGTTCGGGTCTTTGGCCAATCATGGCTCAGGGGGCTAAGTCCACGCCCACACTATATAAGGCTGCCTGCACGGGGGCCCTGTGTAGTGTTGTTGGCATGGACGGAGACATAGCTTGATTTTGATTTCAGCAGGCAGGTTATCCAGTTAGTGGCAGTGTATTTAATATATATATATATATATATATATATATATATATACACATATACACAGTCATTCTAGTATATAGTGTGTGTAAATATAAATAAATATATATATATATATATATATATATATATATATATATATATATATATATATATATAATATATATATATATATATATATATATACTAGACATGTGCACACACATTGTTTTCATCTGAAAAATAAATTTATTTATTTATTGCCAAAATTTGTTTTTATTTATTTTATTTCGTTAAAAAATGCATTCGTCCGAAAATCCGAAATAATTAAGGTCGAATCTGTCATTGAAGGCTTATGGTGTCTGTCGAATGTTCTAAGAAGATTTGACGGCGCAGCTAAACTGTACGACGCCGCAATCGTTCATTTACGGTCGAATGTTCCGCCTACAAGCTATATTAGAATTCTAATGTTGTATGACACTAGTAATAATTATATTTATTAATAATTATTACTAGTCAACCAACATTAGAATTCTTCTATAGCCTATTGGCAGAGCATTTGACCATAAATGTCCGCTCGTGCCGACTGCTTTGTCGAATCTTCATGTTGAATCTTTTCTCTCTATGTTGAATAATCTTGGACTAATAGAGTTAGGTTAGGCACATTCAACCTTTTTTGCTATTGTCTCTATAATGTCAAATCTTTTCTCTCTATGTGGAATCTTTTCTATTTATGTAAAATAATCTTTGACTAATAGAGCTAAGGTTAAGCATATTCGACCACAGGTTAGATGGACACAGATCGCTATTGTCAGCGTCATGTCGAGTCTCCTATCTATATCGAACTGTTGTCGCAATGAAAATAAAGCATTTGTTTATGTCGGATCTTTCGGTTTTCGGATTCTGCACGTTCGTTATCGTATGTTAAAACGATAATGAAAATACCCGAAATTCGAATGAAAATGCATTCGGACGAAAACGAATGCACATGTCTAATATATACACACACACTCTGCATCCAGTCAGTGTAGCCTAGAGATGTACATTATACAGTGCATTCTGTGGTGTACTATTTCTAATCTACTTCAGGCAGTGTATTTGATATATATATATATATATATATATATATATATATATATATATATATATATATATATATATATATATATATATATACACAGACAGTCTAGTATATATATATATACACTCTGGTGGTGTACACAGCACACAAAACAATGCAACCGTAGTGCAGTTGCTACTACTTTTCTGGTGGTGTACACATTACACAATACAGTGCAGCCGTAGTGCAGTTGCTACTACTTTTTCTGGTGGTGTACACAGCACACAAACCAGTGCAGCCGTAATGCAGTTGATACTACTTTGCTGGTGATTTACACATCACACAATACAGTGCAGCCGAAGTGCAGTTGCTACTACTTTTGACCTGGTGGTGTACACATCACACAATACAGTGCAGCCGAGTGCAGTTGCTACTACTTTCCTGGTGGTGTACACAGCACACAAAACAGTGCAACCGTAGTGCAGTTGCTACTACTTTTCTGGTGGTGTACACATTACACAATACAGTGCAGCCGTAGTGCAGTTGCTACTACTTTACTGGTGGTGTACATAATGGGATAAAATATTTGGGGATAACGTTAACAGCGTCCACCGAAAACCTACTTACGGACAATTACACTCCATTCCTTTAGATCGCTTAGTAAGAGCCTACAGGATATTGCAAAGGTGGAACTGTCATGATCAGAAAGTTTAGCAGCATTTAAGATGATATTGCTACCACAATTGCTTTATCTGTTAAGGACTTTGCCAATACCAGCCCCACATTCCTTTTTCCTCAGCGCCCAATCCATGATAAACAGGTATCTGTGGCAAGTTAAAAGGGCTATATGTGCATTTAAAAGTCTAATAACATCAAAGAGAGCTGGGGGAGTGGGACATGTACTACTAAAAGACTACCACACAGCTTCGATCCAATCACAGGCTTGGTTCTCTCAATCACATGACTCTAGATGGTTGGAACTAGAGAAACTACAGGTTCCGGGTAATAACTTATGTGATCTTCTTTTAATCAGCAATCTCCACACACATACAAATACAACCCTATCACCCACGATAATAGCTATACTACAGGTATGGAGGACCTTCTCATCCATGCTGTTTCTAGGCGCTGCAACTAAAACCCTCCCCTTTACCATATCAAGTTTAGCCTTGATCAAACCAGATATACACATATCACACTGGGTATCTAAGGGCGTAAGAGTAATAGAGGACCTCATGGTGGGCCCTACACCCAAAACATTTAGAGCCTTGCAACTAGAATATGGCAAAGAAGAACGTGACCACTATAGATACCTTCAAATTCTCTATTTCCTCCACAGCAATCCCCAAACCTGCACACTGCTTCCGTGGAGAGTGGTCTTGTACCTCACAAACCCCCTAACAATTATCAAGGGTATCTCATTATTCTAACACTTTGAACAACAAAAACGATTTCACAAAATCCACACCCATTAAAGCATGGGAACAGGACATAGATATGACTTATACCACAGACCAATGGCAAAAAGCACTGCGCATTACATATGCAGTGACCAAATGTGTCAACCTATGTGAACTTACCCACAAAATACTACTAAGTTGGTATCTAACACCTTACCGAATATCAAAATTTGATCCTCGTACTTCCTCACTTTGCTGGAGGAATTGCGGATGTACTGACACACTGCATTACATAGTGTGGACATGTCCAGCATTACATACATTTTGGTCCAAAATTTTTAGACTAATCTCAAACATCGTAGGGATACAGGTCCCCCTCTTTGCAGGCATGGCCATCTTATCCTTAGGCATAGACCACATACCAGTAGCTGCAAGAACTATTGTAACCCACATTCTGCTTAGCACCAGAGTGTTAATAATGAGACACTGGAAGGACACAAAATCACCCTAAATAAAGGAAGTAGTGGAGACAACTAATACACATACCACATACGAGCTAATGTTCACAGCAGCCCATCTTAGTGTGAGTTCCCAATGGCAACATTGGACCGATTGGTACCAACCAAGTGATAAAGATCAAAACAAGCAATAAAATGATAATTACCACAATACATTCTAAACTAGTTAGACTGTGTAATAATACTATTTCCTTTTTATTCTCCTTTATTTTTGCATTTCTTTTCAAGTTAAGTGTATTTAGAGCATACCTATTCTTTCTCACTACTCTCCGTTTTAGTTTAAGCTCAATAAAGTTGTAAATGTTTAGAACATCACAGTTGATAACATACCATATTATTTACATGTATTAATATATAAATACTATACAATGTAAATCTCATATGTTCAGTCCTACGTTATAAATGCTATTTTATGATGTCATATGTCAAATGTTTATTTCCATAACCAATAAAAACTATTGAAACTAAAAAGAATAAATATAGTTGATTGATAATGTTAGGGTTTGGCTGAAGCTATTTATAAAGTGAAAGAAATTTTTTTGTGTTATCTTTCATATTCTCTGAAAAATGGCCAAGAAATCATAAATTCTGCCAGGGTATGTAAACCTTAAAAAAAAATTGTAAATATGTTCACTTGATAGCCAATCCGGTTTCCCTGATGAAGTCATGTGATGTGACGTAATGCGTAGGGCATGGCCGGAGTGCGTCCCTATAGCTAATTCATCACTGCATAGAGGTGAGAGTTCTGTGAGCACTGAGCAGTTGTGTGAAGGCACGGGATCATTGTTATTTTTTGGTGGAAGTTCAACTTATGATGACTTGATTTGTCACTTCATTCAGTAACATTTTCATGTTTGTTTTTGGATTTACTCACACCCACCACTTATATATATTTATATATATTTGATAATTGAGGAATTGTGCTGATCACTTTTTTCTCTACTTTGTGTAGATAGATATGTTTTTTTTTTTTTTAAGTGCAAGGTGGAGCTGCCTCAGGTTGAGGTGGGGGTTTCGCTAGACTTCCATCCTCTAGTATCACGTCTTTAACTTCTTCAAATTATAGGTTCAGGTTGTTTAATGCCTTTAAACTGCCCTGAGGTTGTAAAAGCATGCTGCACATACTGTTCTTATTAAGCAAAATACCAAAGCAAAAATCACAACTGTTCAGATTAATGTATAACTAGTTAAAGGAAAGGTCCATATGGGTAGGACAATCCACAGAACAACATAAAACAATTTCATACTAATCATTACAAAAAGCCTGTTCAAACTGTTTCAACAAAATATCTCAGCTTAAGGTATGCTATTTCTAGACACATTAGCTCATGCTTAAGGTGTGCTATTTCTAAACATATTAGGTCATGTGCTATTGCTGAACATGTTGGATCAAGCTTAAGGTATGCCATTACTAAACATATTAGAGCATGCTTAATTTATATGTAAACACACAGCTGTTAAAGAGGAAGTAAACCCTCTTAAAAAAACTAAAAAAAATCTGCAAGACAAAGGCATAATTAGCTAGTATGCATAGCATACTAGCTCATTATGTATCACTTACCTGAGATCGAAGCCCCGGCATTGGTCCTCTTCTCCCCCTCCGACCGCTGACATGTTCTCCCGGAGTGACTTCCGGGTATCGCGGCTCCGGCGCTGTGATTTGCCAGAGTCGCGATGCTGTCGCTCCGCGCATGCGCACGAGATTGGCATAGTACAACTGAAGCATCGGCATATAGCGCCATTGCTTCAGTTGTCGCAAGTGCGCATGTGCCGCATGACGTCAGCACATGCAAATACAGGTATATCTCCTAAACCGTGCAGGTTTAGGAGATATCCTTTTTGGTTACAGGTAAGCCTTAATATAGGCTTACCTGTAACCTAAAGTTGTAAACGAGGGTTTACAACCACTTTAAGTAAATAAGTACTTCTTATGTAGGGAGCCATCAGCTCCTCCAAACCAGCCAAAGGCTCCTCCCATCTCCTTTATGCTCAGAGATTAATTAAGGTATGCACACACCTATATAGGGAGAAACTCATTATCCTGGCCTGAGGACCACTACCGGAATAAAAATAATATCAACACATTAACAATAGCCTTTTAATTGTTATACTACGGTAGCATTCTCTAACTCCATAACTCCTTGTGCAGTACACAGCTGAACATCAGGTATAAATACATGAACTCAGAATGTCCAGCAAACTCACCCAATGTAGGCCAACTCCTTCTCAATGTACAGTGGTGTGAAAAAGTGTTTGCCCCTTCCTCATTTCCTGTTTCTTTGCATGTTTGTCACACTTAAGTGTTTCGGAACATCAAACCAATTTAAACAATAGTCAAGGACAACACAAGTAAACACAAAATGCAATTTGTAAATGAAGGTGTTTATTATTAAAGGTGAAAAAAAATCCAAACCATCATGGCCCTGTGTGAAAAAGTGATTGCCCTCCCTTGTTAAAACATACTATAACTGTGGTTGTCCACACCTGAGTTCAATTTCTCTAGCCACACCCAGGCCTGATTATTGCCACACCTGTTCACAATCGAGGCATCACTTAAATAGGAGCTGCTTGACACAGTAAGGTCCACCAGAAGATCCTTAAAAGCTACACATCATGCCGAGACCCAAAGAAATTCAGGAACAATTGAGAACGAAAGTAATTGAGATCTATCAGTCTGGAAAGGGTTATAAAGCCATTTCCAAAGCTTTGGGAATCCAGCGAACCACAGTGAGAGCCATTATCCACAAATGGCGAAGACATGGAACAGTGGTGATCCTTCCCAGGAGTGGCCGGCCGCCCAAAATTACCCCAAGAGCGCAGCGACGACTCATCCAAGAGGTCACAAAAGACCCCACAACAACGTCCAAGGAACTGCAGGCCTCACTTGCCTCAGTTAAGGTCAGCGTTCATGCCTCCACCATCAGGAAAAGACTGGGCAAAAATGGCCTGCATGGCAGAGTTCCAAGGAGAAAACCACTGCTGAGCAAAAAGAACATCAAAGCTCGTCTCAATTTCTCCACAACACATCTTGATGATCCCCAAGACTTTTGGGACAACATTCTGTGGACCAATGAGACAAAAGTGGAACTCTTTGGAAGGTGTGTGTCCAAGTATATCTGGCGTAGAAGGAACACTGCATTTCAGAAAAAGAACATTATACCAACAGTAAAATATGGTGGTGGTAGTGTGATGGTCTGGGGCTGTTTTGCTGCTTCAGGACCTGGAAGACTTGCCGTGATAAAAGGAACTATGAATTCTGCTGTCTACCAAGAGATCCTGAAGGAGAATGTCCGACCATCTGTTCGTGTACTCAAGCTGAAACGAACTTGGGTTCTGCAGCAGGACAATGATCCTAAACACACCAGCAAGTCCACCACCGAATGGCTGAAGAAAAACAAAATGAAGACTTTGGAGTGGCCTAGCCAAAGTCCTGACCTGAATCCTATTGAGATGTTGTGGTATGACCTTAAAAAGGCCGTTCATGCTCGAAAACCCTCTAATGTAACTGAATTAGGACAATTCTGCAAAGATGAGTGGGCCAAAATTCCTCCAGGACGCTGTAAAAGCCTCATTGCACGTTATCGCAAACGCTTGGTTGCAGTTGTTGCTGCTAAGGGTGGCCCAACCAGTTATTAGGTTTAGGGGGCAATCACTTTTTCACACAGGGCCATGATGGTTTGGATTTTTTTTCACCTTTAATAATAAACACCTTCATTTACAAATTGCATTTTGTGTTTACTTGTGTTGTCCTTGACTATTGTTTAAATTGGTTTGATGTTCCGAAACACTTAAGTGTGACAAACATGCAAAGGAACAGGAAATGAGGAAGGGGGCAAACACTTTTTCACACCACTGTAGGTCCTCCACAAGTGGATTCTCCCTCAGGGCGTTAACGGCCAACCCCAAAGGAACCTCACCTACTTAGTGTACAGACTTACATGGCATGTATCAGGGGTAATCTGTTCTCATTACACCCCTCCCTGAGACTCCTCCCATACCAGATTATGTAGGGGTATAATACTCAACCCACTGGTTCCACCCAAGGACCCAATTACTAAAAGATGTACTAGCCCCTGCTTACAACCCAGTTCCTTCTTAAAGAAAAGTAAGGGTGAAAACACTGGGATTTGTTGGAGCTGGTAAAATTGATCCCCATAATTTTAACATATATACGGTACCTTTGGGAAGTATTTACTATAGATTTGAGAGCATATAGGTATTTGTTCTCTTTTTTCAGGCTTTATACCTGTCAGGACCTGAATCTTCTACCGTGTCTGGTGATGTCTCTTCTTGCCAAGCTCCCTGGACAATTATTTAATCCTTCCTTGCACATTGGTTCTCTTGAAAATTTTAACCCTTTGCTCCTCCCATACAACTCTTATATTAGCCATGACTTTGCACTCCCTGTTTGCCAGATTATTGTGATTTGGGTCCTCTGCTCTGGTCCAGCCATATGTGAGGCCTCACAATCACTGACACCACCAGTAGTATATTAAGAGTATATTGGCACATGAACATCAATCAGCATGAACACAATATTGACTTAATAATTAACTTTGCAGGTCCTCTTATAGAAACTTTAGTCTCCAGCAAATACTGTGACCCCCAAGGGCATAAACATTACCCTCCCCTTTGAGATAAATCACACCAAGTGACTAAATAAGAGTAACAACGTGGACAACTTTGCCACTTGAGAGCTCTCAAACAAAGGTTTAGGGCACAAATCTGCCCTCAGGTTAGAGTGTTTTGAATAAATATTTGTGTTGGATCCTCTGCTGGGTACATTGGGGCCCTTCAAAAATGTGCATATGAAATCTTAGAAGACGCAGTTGCAGCAGCCAGGTGCTAAGAGGTGCCCGGTGGCAATAGTTATATGTAAGGATGGGCACGGTTGCAGTGTTTAGATGTGATGGTATGCATAAAGTAATGTCAGCACTCAGGGAATCAGATAAAATAACTGAACAGTGCTGGGCCCAGTCTATGACAGCATGAGCAGTTCACTTACCAGCAGGAGTGGGGTCTATAAATGTAAGTTATTTGTGAATGGGTGCAGATTAACAGTAGGAATATGACCTTCTCTCTGCTTCTTCTCTCGATAATCTTCTGAAAGTAGTTGGTTGGATGAACGGATGGGGCAGGTGGAAGCAGATGGGATAGCAACCTCTTCATCAGATCTGGATGATGGCAGTCTGGATCACAAGCATCTTGGGGTGAGCACCGGAAAAACTGATAATGCAGTAAACTCTGACCAGTGCAGCCTCCTGGCTCTCAGATGCAGCCATTTCCAACTAACAGCTCTAAAACACCTCCTCCCCCTGCCTTTCCAGTTTGTGTGCCCCCCCCCCCCCCCCCGATTACCCTGCTCCTTTCCAGGCTTTTGCTTTTATCAGATCCCTCCTGCTCCCAGATATTACTGGGTATTGTGGTTGGTTTCCAAGTGAAGGCTATGGCTCAGATCCTACTCTAGACTACATCTCCCAGAGGGCCACAGCCTAAAGTCAGTCACAAGCTGAAAGCACACTTGCTACTGCCATCTTGTGGGACATAAAGAGTTGTGCAGCCAGTAACATTAGCTTCTGTTGCATATGACTATGATTATGTATGGCCTGAACACAAGTTCAGTTAAAACTTTGGCTGTTCAGGAAATTTGGATAGAAACCTAAACAGTTTTTTTTTGTTTTTAAATACCAAACATGCTATACTTACCTCCACTGTGCAGCTCGTTTTGCACAGAGGGGCCCCGAACCTGGTCTTCTCGGCTCCCTCCCGCAAGGACTCCACAACTTCATGCGAGCTCCCTCGCATGCTGTGGAGTGCTTGCGGATGCGCTCCCGTGATACAGCTGGCGGCTATAGCCGCTCACTGTATCACTCGGTCCGCCCCCTGGCATGCCACATCATTGGATGGGATTGACAGCAGCACGAGCCAATGGCTGCGCTGCTTTCAATCCATCCACTCTAGCCAATCAACGGCCAGGGTGAGAGGCGAAGAGGACGTCGGGGGCGAGCGTGGGACTTTTGAGGGGCCAGGTAAGTATAACGGGGGGCCTGGGGGGGCCGGCATTGACGGATGTTTTTTTCACCTTAATGCATAGAAAAAAAAACTTTTACCTTTACAACCCCTTTAATGTTATAACGGTATTATTATTGCTATCATCCACACCATCTTCCTGTTGTCAATGGTTGCTAAGTACGCCGGCGCACATCATGATTGATGTGGATCTGCATCACTAGATGACATGATTTATGATTGATTTCCAACACAGAACTTTTTTGGTGATTTTTTTTTTTTTTTTTTAATAAAGTACTTGTCAAAGTTTGGGTGTCTTTATTGGGGGGTGTAGTATCTGGGCGCCCCCTTATTGTTAAACGGGGGCTTCCAGATTCTGATAACCCCCTACCCCCACAACTCTTGTCTGGCAAAGCACACCCCATGTTGAAGGCATTTTGCCTGGTATGAGAGGGACACATTCATTTTCAAAGGAGCAGGGTAAAAAAAAAATACTCACTGGACATGTGTGAACCAGCCTTAGGCAGTTTGCCTACTTGATTACGCCTTTTTCATCCACCATCCAAACTCCAGGCAGGTGGTGCCACGGTTGGGATTTGAACCCATGACATGAGTGCTGATAGCTCAGAGTGCTAACCACTAAGCCACTAGTGTATGGTCATCATAATGGATAACCTAAAGGCAAAACTTTACTTTTAGTTTTATATTGAGTAAAGAGGGAGAACATTAGCATTAGCTATCTGTGCCACCGCTAGGGAGATCCACCATCTCTATTTATTCTGTTTACCAGGGAAAGTGAAAAAAAATCCTAAAATGTAGGGTCTTCACCAGACAAATCTTCCAATTGGGACACTAGTTCTGGCAACCCTGGTGACAACCTGGATTTCCCTCACTTCCTGTTTTGGCTATGCAGCAGGAAGTGAAGGGAAATCTTCCCAATGAGATACAGATGGCAAAAAAGACTGACAGGGTTTATAACACTCCCTTACTCTATCCAAAATGGAAAAACAAAAAGTTTGCCTTCTTTAGTTTTACTTTAAAGTGGTTGTAAAGGCTGAAGTTTTTTTTACCTGTATGCACTATATGCTTGAAGGTACAAAACCTTCTGTGTGCTGCCCCCCCCCCCCCCACACAGTGCCCATAATACTCACCTGAGCCCCCTCTCGATCCAATGCTGAGTCCTGGGACTCTCCTCATTGGCTGAGACAGCAGCGGGAGCAGGCTCCCACTGCTATCAACCACAGCCAGTGATCCAATCAGGAGAAAGGGTGGGGGGGGCAAGCCGACTCTTATGGAAGCATAAAGGAGGGCTTGGGAGGGAGTATGCACCAGTGCCCCCATAACAAGTGGCTTGCTATTGGGGGCACTAGTCAAGAGGGAGTAGCCAGGAGCACCAGCGGGGAATCTGAAAAAAAAGAGCATCCCGTCTGGTCTATAACAGAATGATGGCTGGGAAGTGGTTCAGTTATCCTGACTGGGCATCAGATGACGTCCAGCAGGATAACAAGCCAGCGTGCATCCGCAGGGACGCTCAGCACGGCGATAGGTGGTGTGGTGTGTCAGTCTGACACACCGCAACTCCGGTCTAGGTAAAGAGCCTCTGACGATGGCTCTTTACCACATGTTCAGTTGTGTCCAATCACAGCTGATCACAGTGTAAACAGGAAAAGCCGAGTATCGGATTTTCCTCTATCGCGTCTGACAGATGCGAGTAGAGGAGAGCTGATTGGCCGCTCTCTCGACTGGGGGGGTCTGTGCTGATTGATTACCAGTGCAGCCCCCTGAGGATGCCCACCCAGGACCACCAGCGATGCCACCCAGGACCACCAATGATGCCAATAAGTGCCCATCAGTAATGCCTGCCAGTACCTCCTCATCAGTAATGCCTATCAGTGCCATCTATCAGTGTCCATCAGTGGCACCTATAAGTGCCGCCTATCAGTGCCCATCAGTGCCACCCATAAGTACCCATCAGTGCAATATTTCAGTGCCCATCAGTGCTGCCTATCAATGACCATAAGTGCTGCATATTAGTGCCACATCATCAGTGCTGCATATTAGTGCCACATCAGTGCCACCTCATTGGTGCCACCTCATCAGTGCCCGTCAGTGCAGCCTCATCAGTGCCCATCAGTGAAGGAGAAAACTTACTTATTTACAAATTTTTTCAACAGAAACAAAGAAAAACTTTTTTTTTTTTATTTGTTTAAAAAAAAAAATAATAATAATAACCCAGAGGTGATCAAATACCACCAAAAGAAAGCTCTATTTGTGGGAACAAAATAATAAACATTTAGATTGGATTGCAAGAATCTCACAGTGTTTAGTGAAATCAGAATAAGCAGTTTCAGTACATAAGAGGAGCCTAATCAAAGAAATCATCAAAATCACCTTATCGTGATTTAAAATATGTCGTTTTTTTCACTTTACAATCAAGATTAGAATCTGTTTTTACCTACCTGTGTACTAGTTAGAAACTTACACAATTCAAGAGCAGTTCGTTTACATACATTACATACTGTGGGTGGAGGAACGGTTGAATGTTTGCAAGGCCATTGTCTGTACAAGGTTCACATATTCCCCGACAGTAAAGATATAAAACTCACTGCAGGTAAACTGGAGACGCAAAACCTGATTACGGAATATCTTCAGCAGAAAGATACAGTAAGTGGCATCCAAAAAATTGTATATCATTCTGATAATTGTGTGCAAATTATTTGCAGGTAAATAAATGTATAATATATTTTCACAGATTTTTTTCGATCTTAGATTATTTAGATCTCTGAATGTACAGATCATTTTACCATGCTGTTTTCACTGGAGTTCATTTTTTGTTGCATTTTTTCATCATGTGCTCATATAAATTAGCCCAGGATTGGGACAGGGACAATTTTCTCTCCATAGAACATATAAAAAAAATCCTGGATTTAAACGGGTAAAGTAAGTTTATGGTTGCAACTTCGAGTTTCATGGCTGTCATTCCCTGGCTGTAAGAAGCTAATTAAGTATAGTCTGAGCTTGTTGGAGGGCAGGAGAGACACACTAGGGGTCGAATAGACCCCTAGTATATCAATAAAGAGTACCTGCCATCTGTTCACAATAGCAATGCATTTAAATAGAAAAAAGGTGTAAAAAATGCATTTTAATAAAATACATAAAAAAAAAACAAACAAAAAAAAAAAACATTAAAAGCACCCCCCCCCTCCCCACGAAATGGACAAATGTAAATGCACATTTAGTCTGCGCACATGTATGTAAATAATGATTGCACCACACAGGCATACAGTGAGAGTGATAACAATGATTCTAGGGCCATCATTCACGATTAATCTTAAGCCCCATACACACGGTCGGATTTTCCGATGGATTCTGTCCTATCGGACAATGTTGTCAGAAATTCCGACCGTGTGTAGGCACCATCGGACAGTTTCCATCGGATTGTCCGATGGACAAAGTCATATCTCCTGCTGGATAGATTTTTTGACAACAAAGTCCGATCACACCAAATCCGATCGTGTGTAGCGAATTCCGACGGACAAAGTGCTACGCATGCTCAGATCACATTACAAGACAAAAGCTATTGGCTACTAGCCTCTACGTAGTCCCGTCGTAGGCAACAAACGACACCACGTTCAGAATGATCGGATTTTCCGACAACTTTGTCCGACCGTGTGTACGCAAAACCAACATCGGACAAAGTACGACGGACATGATCTGACGGACCTGGTCCTCGGATAATCCGAGCGTGTATATAGGGCATAAGAGTGATAACCTGTAGAGACTTTGAAAGCATTTTTTTTTTTGTCGCAACTTCACTGGTTCCAAATTTGAGTCTTGATATGTTTGGTATCTATATACTTGACACAATATTGTCTTTAATATTTTACCAAATAATTGGATATTATATTGTGTTTGTATGAATTCAAAGTCAGTGACGACCCAATCCATGTGTCCGGTCCCCCAATCTGCATGCGGGGCGCCTGACGCATGGATTCAAATGTTTTTTTTTTTTTTTTGAAGCATGTGATTAAATCCGGAGGCTCTAATAGGTTTAAAAAAAGGGTGGGCTCAGGGCGCAGAGCCCTGAGCCCCAAGCCCACCCAGTTGTGTGACAATAGCGAATAAATATTTGCTATTGTCACACTGATTCTCCTCCTGGCCAGTCAGGAAGCAGTCTTGAGAGGTGATCCTATTGGCCTAGGAGGAGGAGGGAGCAGGACAGAGGAGATGCACAGCCGCCGCAAGAAGACGCAGGAGAAGCTGCCACCCATCGCCTGGAGGAACCTGCGAACTGCGCCATTGATGGGGTAACTGTGGGGCCGACCAACCGGGTGGGAGTTGCCAATGACCCAACCTACCCACTGTGTTGCGGGTGACCTGACCGACCGGGGGGGGGTTGCTGTGGATGCATTGCATTGTGTAGCGGTACTCCTGTAGGAGATTCTGAATGTAGTGGTCCGTCTGTCACCCTGCCCAGCCAGGCACACACTCATTCACTCAGAGACATTAAAAACAGAGCTTGCACTTGTTTTTTGATGTTTTATTGAGGGGAATTTAACTTAGATGGTAAATAGGAAACTTTTGAGATGCCCATGTAATTAACAGTCAATCAAAGTTGGAACAACTATATACATCACAGTGTAAGCAATCTCCTCTTCTCCTCCTGCACTTCCTTGCTTGCAGACTATCACTCCTCACTCCTCCAGCACATCACTTGCTGTATTTCCTGGACTAGCCAGCACTGTAGTCCTGATACTGGCTCAACCAGGGCTAAAGAGGATGCACTTTACAGGCAGGGACCACAGGCCCATATGATGTAGCAAAATAGAAAGTTCCAGTGATAGCTATCCCTGTGGCTAATGCTCCCAGTACCACCTTTTCAGGGGCTGCCAGCCTTCCTGGTTACAGCTGTCCCTTTCAACTGCCTGTGACACCACCATCCTCCAGACTGGCTCTGCACCCATCCCAGACTGCTCATCCCAGTCCTCTCAGGCATGCCTCCCAGTCCCCCTGACTGTGTAAACACTCACCAGCCCTCTTGGCTGCCTCTGTGGTACTACTGCAGACTTGCCCAGCAATGTTCACCTGCTGTCCTCTCTTGGTCCTCCTGTGCCTTCTGGCCAGGACACCTCTGTGGGTTGTAAGAGGGTCCCGTCCGCAACCGAGCCCAGGCCCAAGGTCAAGGTGTTAGGCTGTCATGGCCTTTTAGGGAGCTCCCTAAAAGGCCCTGGCAGCCTAATACTCCATCTCCATCTTCCACTTAATCAACTCCTCTCCAGCTGGGCTGACCCTGGGTATTTAACCACTTCCCGACCGGCGCACAGCGATGTACGTCGGCCGAATGGCACGGACAGGCATAAGGGCGTACAGTTACATCCCTTTGAATATGCCGCCGTGCCATCATGTGCGCGCGCTGGTCGGGACCCCCATAAGTCCGGTCGCTGGTCATGTGGACTTGATTGCCGTGGGGATACCCGCAATCATCTCAGGGAGAGGATGAACAGGGAGATGCGGAAGTAAACAGCATCTCCCGTTCTGCCTAGCAACAAGTGACACTGATCTCTGCTCCCTGTGATTAGAGCAGAGATCAGTGATCACTAACACACAGCCACGCCCCCCACAGTTAGTAACACGCCCCTAGGACACACTTAACCCTACACTGCCACCCCCTGGTTAACCCCTTCACTGCCAGTGTCATTTACACAGGAATCAGTGCATTTGTATAGCACTGATTGCTGTATAAATGAAAATGGTCCCAAAAATGTGTCAAAAATGTCCGATGTGTCTGCCATAATCTCACAGTCACAATAAAAATCGCTGATCGACGCCATTACAAGTTAAAAAAAAAATATTAATAAAAATTCTATAAACCTATCCCCTATTTTATAAACGCTATAACTTTTGCTCACACCGATCAATAATCGATTATTGCGATTTTTTAGCCAAAAATATGTAGCAGAATTCGCATCAGCCTAAACTGAGGAAAAAAAATGTTTTTTTTTTATATTTTTGGGGATATTTATTATAGCAAAAAGTTAAAAATAATGTGTTTTTTTTTTCAAAATTGTCGCTTTTTTTTGTTTCTAGCGCAAAAATTAAAAAACCCAGGGGTGATCAAATACCACCAAAAGAAAGCTCTATTTGTGGGGAAAAAGGACATAAATTTTGTTTGGGAGCCACGTCACATGACCGCGCAATTGTCAGTTAAAGCGACGCAGTGCAGAATCGCAAAAAGTGGTCTGGTCTTAAGCCAGCAAAATGGTCCGGTCTGAAAGTGGTTAAGGAGGCCTGCCCCTTGCCAATCCAGATTGGGGATTGGTCAGGGCTCCTCAGAATACCCCAGGTGGCTCCTTCTCCCCTCTCCACCTCACTTTCCAGAAAGCACCAAAAGATTCTGGAAAGAAGTGGGAGGTCCTAGTGACACCACCTGAGAGTCACCCAGCTCTACTCTAGGTCACTCCCAACCGAGATCACAAAAACACACTCAGACTTGGCTACCAGCCAAGCTTGGAAATTTAACTGCTCTCTAAGTAAAATTATATTATTCTTCTAGCACATTAGAGGGTGCTACAATTGTTTGACAGTGGCAATGAAGTTTTAGACATTGTAGAGAAAATATAGTGGAACTACAGGTAAAATATATTTTTTTTATATGGTGCAGTCTGTCAAAAGCATTAACACTGCAGACTTTGAGTCATAACTGCAGCATAGTTGTATTACCCATTAAACCTGCCAATTAGTGTGTTATTTTTCAATGTTCTTTCCTGGTCCTTAAGCCCCATACACACGGTCGGACTTTTTCATGGATTCTGTCCGATTTGTTGAAAAATCAGACCGTGTGTATGCACCATCGGACAGTGTTCGTCGGTTTGACCGACGGACAAAGTCTTATCTCCTGCTGGAAATCTTTGCCGTCAACACGGTCCGATCACACCAAATCCGATCGTGTGTACGGTTGTCCGACCGGACAAAGTGCCACGCATGCTCAGATCACATTACAAGACCAAAGCTATTGGCTACTAGCCTCTACGTAGTCCCGTCGTAGGCAACAAACGTCACCACGTTCAGAATGATCGGATTTTCCGACAACTTTGTCCGACCGTGTGTACGCAAAACCAACATCGGACAAAGTATGACGGACATGGTCCGACGGACCTGGTCCGCGGATTGTCCGACCGTGTGTATGGGCCTTTACAGTGGTTAACTGATTGGGCGCCTGCCCTACGGCCCTGTTGGTGACAGCTCAGTCATAGTGTTAACAATACAATGTTAGTACAGCAATCACCCCTGCTGTTCTATTGTGTTCCGACAGGGGGACATCCCCCCGCCAGAACACTCCGCTCAGCGTTCTCAGCTATTGGTTGAGAGCACTGATCAGGAGCTGGTTGGCTGCTGGTTTTCCATTGGTATTTTGACCGTTGGTATTTTACACACTGTCACCAGAGGAGTGCAGTGTCACTATGGTGACAATGCACTGCTGTGGCTAGTGATCAGGTACAGTGGCTGGCTGCACTGAAAACACTGTATGTCAGTGCAGCCTGTTATTGTCTCTGATCACCGGCACAACTGTACAATGTCACCAGACAAATGCAACCCGTTTCAGTGTTTCCAATTACCACCACACCAGTCACAGTGTCCCCAATCACCAATGCACCAGTCACAGTGTTCCCAGACCAGTGTAGCCAGAAACAGTGTTCCTGATCGCCTCTACACTAGACCAGTGCAGTCAGCAAGAGTGTTCCTGGATCACCACCACACCAGTCCAAGTGTCACCAAATGTATGTAAGCCATCAACAGTGTTTCCTATCACCGCCACACCAGTCCCAGTGTCACCAGACCAGTGTACGCCATTGACAGTGTTCCTGATCACCAACACACCAGTTACAGTTTGACCCGAACAGTGTAAGCCCGCAACAGTGTTCTTAATAACGTGAACACCAGTTCTCAGTGTGGTCAGATCACCCCAGTATAGGTCAACAACAGCGTTCCTGATTTCTGTCCTGATTGCAACACTGTAGGTAATTAGAAGACTCTGAACGGCCGCACTCCAAAACAAATTCAGTGCCTTTATTAAAAAAAAACACAGAAACACTACAAATAACATCACAGCAAGAAGCAACAACAGCTGAAGCGTTTCACACTTCAGGGAGTGCTTATTCACAGCTATGAATAAGCACTCCCTGCAGTGTGAAACGCGTCAGCTGTTGTCGCTTCTTGCTGTGATGTTATTTGTAGTGTTTCTGTGTTTTTTTTCAATAAAGGCACTGAATTTGTTTGGGAGTGCGGCCGTCCAGAGTCTTCTAATTACCTACATTGTCTGCATGCTGTGGTCCGCACCCAGATCTCTCTGCCTGGAGAAGCTATTGTTGTGTTCTCTGGATTTGCCTAGAGCGGTGGTGTTTCTCTTACCTGATTGCAACACTGTTCCTGATGTTCTTGATCACTGCCACACCAGTCCCAGTGTCACTAGACCAGTGCGCACCATCAACAATGTACCTGATTACCACCATATCAGTCCCAGTTTGATAATATTGTTCAAGCTAACACTGCAGAATCCACATGACATATTAGCACTGGATTTCTGGCAACACCAACAAGTATTTTGTGCTTATTAAACAGATATAATAAAAAGCTTTCATATTTAAAATACCGAAAGGAAGCAAATAAGTGAAGTTAATTGCTAGGGTTTAAATACCCAAATGTATTATTTCTGCCTTTACCCACAATGTCTGTGTTTCTCTTCAGTAGATATTACAAGACGATGTTCACAACTGACCCAGTGACGATCCTTCTGTCGGTTGTTGTCATCCTCTTCTTGGCCTATGTATACAACAAGAGACAAGACAAGTACAAGAATTTCCCACCTGGACCCAAGCCATGGCCAATTATTGGAAATATGCTCAGTGTTGACATGAAGAAACCACATAAGACATTTATAGAGGTAACATACTTCTTGTCCTATATCACCTGAGGCAATACAGGAACTCCAACAAAAACTTCATCTGAGAAAGAAATCCATATTTGAGAGAACAGTTGATGATCTCAACATTCAACAGAAGACCTTTTATAAATTTGAATATTGTTATTTGCAGTCCAGTTTTAAAGTTAAACTGTTCCTTTTTCACTCTTGATTTTATCAATATCTCTTGATTTTTTGATCTCTTGATTTTATTTTATTTTTATTTTTTGATCTCTTGATTTTATTTTCAGTTATCCAAAACGTACGGTCCAGTGATAGGTGTCCAAATGGGGATGCAGAAGATGGTTGCCCTCTGTGGATATGACGCTGTGAAAGATGCTTTAATCAACCATGCCGAGGAGTTTTCTGACAGGCCAAGGGCACCAATACTTAATAAAATGCAAAGGGAAAATGGTATCTTTTTGTTTATTCAATGAAGCAGCATGAAAACATATTGCATAAAATATATGAACATTAAAAAATATAAGTAAGTAAATAAGTAAACTTGATGATTAACGCTAATGCATACACACGATCGGACATTCCGACAACAAAACCGTGGATTTTTTTCCGAAGGATGTTGGCTCAAACTTGTCTTGCATACACAAGGTCACACAAATGTTGTCAGAAATTCCAAACGTCAAGAACGCGGTGATGTACAAGACGTACGATAAGCTGAGAAAAAATAAGTTCAATAGCCAGTACGGCTCTTCTGCTTAATTCCGAGTATGCGTGGAATTTTGTTCATCGGAATTGTGTACACACGCTCGGAATTTCCGACAACAAATTTTGTTGTCGGAAAATTTGAGATCCAGCTCTCAAACATTTGGTGTTGGAAATTCCAACAGCAAATGTGTGTTGGAGCCTACACACAGTTGGAATTTCCGACAACAAGCTCACATCGAACATTTGTTGTCAGAAATTCCGACCGTGTGTACGTGGCAAAACAGTTTGCAGCCCTGAATATATGTTCCTTTTAAATAAAACCTTTCCCTTTTCATTTCATAGCTTATTTTTTAGACCTAGTAACATCATCATTGGGTTTCTGTGCTGCTACACTATATTGCCAAAAGTATTGGGACGCCTGCCTTTACACGCAAATTAACTTTAATGGCATCCCAGTCTTAGTCCGTAGCGTTCACCATTGAGTTGACCCACCCTTTGCAGCTATAACAGTTTCAACTTTTCTAGGAAGGCTTTCCACAAGGTTTAGAAGGGTGTCTATGGGAATGTTTGATCATTCTTCCAGAAGCGCATTTGTGAGGTCAGGCACTATTGTTGGACGAGAAGGCCCGGCTCACAGTGTGTTTAAGGTCACGCCAGCCAAGTTCCTCCACTCATCCATGTCTTTATGGCCTTTGCTTTGTGCACTGGTGCACAGTCATGTTGGAACAGGAAAGGGGCCATCCCCAAACTGTTACCACAAAGTTGGGAGCATTAAATTGTCCAAAATGTCTTGGTATACTGATGCCTTAAGAGTTCCTTTCACTGGAACTAAAGGGGCCAAGACCAACCTCTGAAAAATGACCCCACACCATAACCTCACCTCCACAAAATGATTTGGACCTGTGCACAAAGCAAGGTCCATAGACAACATCAGTGCCAACATCAGTGCCTGACCTCACAAATGTGCTTTTGGAAGAATGATCAAACATTTCCATAGACACACTCCTAAACCTTGTGGACAGCCCTTCCAGAAGAGTTAAAGCTGTTATAGCTGCAAAGGGTATCTTGCCAACTCAATATTGAACCTTACGGACTAAAGCCCCATACACACGGTAGGATTTTCGCATGGATTCTGTCCGATCGGACAATGTTGTTGAAAAATCCAACCGTGTGTATGCACTATCGGACAGCGTACGTCGGATTGTCCGACGGACAAAGTCCTATCTCCTGCTGGATAGATTTTTTGACAACACGGTCCGATCACACCAAATCCGATCGTGTGTAGCGTTGTCCGACGGACAAAGTGCTACGCATGCTCAGATCACATTACAAGACCAAAGCTATTGGCTACTAGCCTCTACGTAGTCCCGTCGTAGGCAACAAACGTCACCACGTTCAGAATGATCGGATTTTCCGACAACTTTGTCCGACCGTGTGTACGCAACACCAACATCGGACAAAGTACGACGGACATGATCCGACGGACCTGGTCCTCGGATAATCCGAGCGTGTGTATGGGGCTTAAGACTGTGATGCCATTAAAGTTCATGTGCGTGTAAAGGCAGGTGTCTCAATACTTTTGACAATATAGTGTATATGTGATGTTTTGTGCTCTATGCAGAGCAGGTTAGGCCATGGGTGTTGGGAGGAGTGGGCAAGGTGTTGCATACTCACCCGAGGAGCAGTGGACTGGCTCTTGGGAGGAGTTATTCAAGTATCAAATTGCCTGGGTAGGCAGATGTCAGGCTGGAGGAGAGGGCATTTTCTAAGCTAGCTGCATTTGCATGTCAACTGCCCTGGGTAATGGCCGTGTAAGGCATATGTTATGCTGACCCTTCATGAAAAAACTGAAAGCCAATAAATGAAAGGGGTGGGCCAGGTACAAGGCTGAAGGTAAAAAGATCCAGAAGAAGCTGAGCATCCCCCAGCCAAGAAAAGAGGCAGGTTCTTTTCTGACTTGCTGCAACTTCCAATGGTTACTTTGAGAAGCTTACAATGTACAATGAAATCAGAGTTAGGGCAGCAGACTGTTTTGCATTGGTAGGGCCTATGAAATGTGTTATCACATTTACTTTTTCTTTATCTTTAGCTTTATCAAAATGTCAAAAAATAACATTTAATTTAACTCTATGCATTAAGTGCTTGTGTTTTATTCTTAGGCCTTGTCTTTACTAATGGAGAGACCTGGAAGGTGATGAGAAGGTTTGCTCTTTCCACACTACGGGATTATGGGATGGGAAAGAGAACTATAGAAGATAAGATTAGCGAGGAAGCTGAATGCTTGGTGCAGACTATTAAGTCACATGGAGGTAAGTGTTCTCAGGGACAACTCTAACCATGATGCTATTGTTCTACTAATTGCCTGTTAATTAAGTAACTCGCACTCAAACTTCACCAATGTAAACTAAGCTTTCTTTAAGCCATCAAGCTGAGTCTCCATATGTAAGGAAAAATAAAGACAGTTTCCTATGCTTAAATAATTACAAACGTTACATAAAAACATGATTTTTAAGCTGATTAACCACTTACTGGGCACTTAAACCCCCTCCTGCCCAGACCAATTTTCAGCTTTCAGCGCTCTCACTCTTTGAATAACAATTGCGCGGTCGTGTAACACTGTGCACCCAAATTATATCTTTATCATTTTTTCCCCACAAAAAGAGCTTTCTTTTGGTGGTATTTGATTACCTCTGGGTTTTTTATTTTTTGTTAAAAAAAATGAAAATTTAGAAAACAAAAACAAAACGCTTTTATATTTTATAAAAATTTTGCAAACAGGTAATTTTTCTCCTTCATTGATGTATGCTGATGAGGCTGCACTGATGGGCACTAATATGCAGCCCTGGGCACTAAAATGCGGCAGTGATGTGCACTAAGAGGCGGCACTGGTGGGCACTGATGAGGCGGCAATGGTGGGCACTGAGAGGTGGCACTGAAGGGCACTGATGGGTGGCACTGATGGGCACTGATGGGTGGCAGTAATGGGCACAGGTAGGTGACACTGATAGGCAGCACTCCTAGATGGCACTGATGAGGCACTGATTGGCATCACTGGTGGGTATTGATAGGTGGCACTGTGGGTATTGGCAGGTGGCACTTGCAGGCGGTACTGGTTGGCACAGATAAGGCGGCTATGCCTCTTCTTCTTCGGGACCGATGTCCCTTGCACTGAAGCTGGTGATCAAAAAAAAACTATTAATGAGCTTCTGTTTTCATTGGCTGACAGCTGATCACGTGGTATGGGCCAGGAGAAGGTGCAATGTTGTGTTAGTTAACTTCTTCCAAGCTAGGGCAGAGGCTCTCATCATGGAGGGTAGTGCTGTTGGGATGGGAGACCCTATGTTTAGTGAGTTTAGCGTGTGCACATCTAGGTTTCTTCTCTTGCCATAAAAACTTGTTAAGTATGGTTTGCAGAGATTTAAATTGGGACTTTTAGAACATTGGATTTGGGTGGGTATACCACCGGTTAGAACGATAGGTGGAGTAGAGACACAAGGATTTCAACTAAACCACTACGAGGGGAAACAATAGTCAAGTGTTGAATGGCTTTATAAATCTGAAAGCCGATAGATATAGGCCCATTAGAACTCTTTACTTTGATTTTGATCAGGTGTAGTCTCTACCTTGGGTGCGGCGTGATTGGTGAGGTCCGCATTGTTCCAGTGGTGAATTGGATTCCTGAGGGGTCTCTGGAATGATTCCCCAAGTGTGAAGTAGTTGCATGCCGCTTTTTAGGGTATTGATCACATGTGACATACCATTCCTTGTTATAAGCAGTGTTGCTGGGTAGCGCCATTTAAATATAATTTTGTGGTTGTGGAGGCTTTTGGTGACAGGGTTGAGTTGTCTCCTCGATTGCAGGGTATATTTTGAAAGATCCAGGAAAAGTTGAATTCCATCATATGGTGCAGGAATGCGGTGAGCTGGTTCTGGCTGTCGTGAGGAGTTTTTCTTTTATGTGGAAGAAGTGCACTCTCATTAATACTTCTCTAGGAATGGAGGCTGCTAGGTGAGATGGTTTAGCAATCCTGTGGATTTTATCTACAATCAGATCTTTAGGTGAGGCATCAGAAAGAATTGTATGCATGAGCTCTTTGGCATATTTGGGAAGGTCAGTTGACAGGATAGATTCAGGAACCCCTCTCAGTTTTATATTATTCCTTCTGGATCTATCTTCTAAATCAGCCAGTTTGGCCCTTATCCAGGTTTGTTCCTCTCTCACTTCATCGTATGTGTCGATTAGATCATTGACAGTTGTGGTACATTCCTCCATGCTATTTTCAATATATGACACTCTTTCATAAAGGACATGCATGTCAGTGGATATCTTGGTGAATAAAGATGAAAGATCAGTCATTAATGAGGATTGGAGAGACAACAGCATATCTTTTAGGGTTGTATCAATCACCGGCTGCCCTGTAGTGGGGAATGAGGCCATGGATGTGTGTAAGGCCTGGCTGGATTGGAGGGGGTTGAAAGCCTGGGCCTCAATTTGTGCAGGTAGCGGCGGCGGATCATGCAGGCTTTCACTGGGCTGCCTGTGTGGGGGTTTCCCTCTGATCTGTGTTTTTGGGGTGAGGTAGTTATTGTTGGGGGTCACGGTCCTCCTGGATATCATCTGGGCGATCCATGTATGCCTCGTGTAGCACGGCCAAGCCGGCGCCATTTTGTCTGTGACTGACCTTAGGTGCTTGTTTGAGGAAGAAGGCCGTCAGTCTTTTCAGGTGGTAATCACTCATCCTCTTGCGGGACATGGCTGGCTGGGATGCCTGGGTCATAAGGAGTCAGGATGGCCGTGGATTGTCCGCGGGATTGGGCCTGTGTTGCTGCTGTTCTCTCCCCTGGTTGACGATCTCTGTGTCTAGGTGGCCATCTCCGGCGCTGACAGACCACGCCCCCCAGGACTAGCAGATTTAGATGGATGTTATTAACAAATTAATGCTGAACTCAAGCTAACACTTTTGTAGCTTGAGTTCAGCAAGGGTTTGTAACAATCAGCTAGAGGCCAATTTTGCTGGACAGCTTGGTCTGTAAAAAAGTTGAAAAATAACAGCCAAGTAAAAACAACGAAAAAAAGCTCCTCCCTCTAGTAAGATGCAACATATTAAAATTTTGTTTTGGAGTTTAATACCCACTTTAAATCACTTCTAATGGGTGAATGAGGTTCAATTTGCATTGCCCTTGATCTTTTACATTAAACAAGATTACTTAATGGAAAACTATTCTGTTTTACTTGATATGTCCTTTTTATTTAATATATGCATATGAATAGTCAAATTGAATGTATTTTTTTCTGTCTGTGTTCCAATTCCAGGGAAGCCTTTTAACAATCAGACTATCATAAATGCAGCTGTGGCCAACATTATTGTATGCATACTACTGAGCCGTAGATTTGAGTATGAGGACCCTACTATACAGAAGCTCATGAGATTAGTTAATGAGAATGTAAGACTTCTGGGTTCCCCTACAGTAAGGGTAAGTTGTTTTTACTGTTTGGTTCTACATAAGTGTATGACAAAGTAACAAATACCGTAAACTCACAGCTGTACGTAGCCAATACCTAATTGAATGTTATATAAAATGCAAAGAACTAAAAACAGAAAATTGTATCAAATACTTACAAGGAAGTATTTGATATATTTGCCTTTATTGAAGAATATTCACAAAAACAATGTGAAGTGAACAAAAAGAGCTAACATGTTTTGCAGTTATAGTTAGTGCAAAACATTTTCTCTATGTTCCATCGTTTAACATTGTTTTTATGACTATTCTTCATTAAAGATATATCAAAGTGCGGTCATCAACAAATCTCTTTCTTGTATGCACCTCAGTGCAAGCTGGACCGACACCTGATTCCCTGTGGAAGAAATAGTGTCTACACCTGGAGTGATGTCCTCTTCTCATTTTCAGCTACGTACCAAATACTTATTGTAATTTTTCTTTCCTGGTGCATTAAATCCATTACAGCATATCTGTGGTAGTATGCTGACATGTTGGTTCCAAGAAAATGAAAAATTGTATAAAATACTTACCATAATTTCCCCCTAGTACCAATCGATGCCAGCATAATATCACATGTATGCTGCCATGTTGGCAACAGGAAACAGAGTTTCTCACCCTCTATTATTGAGGGTAATTTACTCATTGTTTCCTGGTTGTATTATTACTGAGTCGTGTGTATGAAAAGGGTGGGCTGGTGCCGCTGAAAAAGAGAACGTGTTCCAAGCGTAGTATCCTCTTTTGGGTTAGGCACGCTCCAGTCTAACTGTGAATCCAGACAAACTTGGACAAGCAGATCTATACCCAGACAAAAAAAAACTGTCTCGATGGATGACTTGGTTTTTTTCTGCCATCACTCTTCTATGTTTCTATGTTATGAAGATAACAAGAATGAATAAATAACCATTTTACATTGATCTTTCCAGATGACAGTCATGAGTCAGTGAGCTCTGGTTTTTGTTGCTTGACCAATACACACTGATACAAAAAGGGAGCCACTGCCCCCACCTATAACTGGCCATTGCAGTAGGCAGAATTTGAGGGCGACATAACATATAAACATGGCCAAAGATAAATCCAAAGAGAAAAAACAAGCTTACTTACCGACAAGCCCGCAGACAACCAAATCAACCTGTCTAACAGTATGTGTTAAAAACAGGGCTTTAGTCTGCACACATTTGCAAATGCATGCATAAGAAGGGATGGGCTCCCTTTCAGTCCATATTCCCTGCATCTATCCATCCTAAAATGTATTTGAAAAAAACAATAAATATTGTCCTTTTTTTTCCCCCCTTTATAGCTGTACAACAGCTTTCCATTTCTGGTAGGTTTTCTGCCCGGAGGCCACAAGAAGATGGATGAAAACCGCCTACAGATTCAGAACTTTATAAGAGCAACATTTACTGAGCAGAGGAAAGAACTGGATGTAAATGATCAGAGAAACCTTGTTGATACATTTTTGGCCAAGCAGCAAGAGGTAAGGATTAAAGCAGTATTAAAGTGGTTCTAAAGGCTGAAGGTTTTTTACCTTCATACATTCTATGCATCTTCTAATTTCAGGTGCGGCAACCCTTTCTTTCTTTTTTCTTTTATTATTGGTGCCGGTTCCATTTATTCATTATTCATCACCAACTTTCAATACTTCCGTCTCCTGTGCTGCATTCCTGAACTTCCATATAGTGAACTTGGTGTTGAGTTAATCACTTTATAGTCATCACAGAGGACAAGGGGGCAATCTTTACGCCTAGAGGAAAAGAGATTTCATCTCCAAATAAGGAAAGGTTTCTTCACAGTAAGAGCTGTGAAAATGTGGAACAGACTCCCTCCAGAGGTGGTTCTGGCCAGCTCAGAAGATTGCTTTAAAAAAAAAAAAAAAAGGTCTGGACTCTTTCCTAGGTGTACATAATATAACTGGGTACTAACATTTAATAAGCTGATCCAGGGAAAATCAGGTTGCCTCTCGGGGGATCAGGAAGGATTTTTTTCCCCTGCTGTAGCAAATTGGATCATGCTTTGCTGGGGTTTTTCCCCTTCTTCTGGATCAACTGTGGGTATAGGATTTTTTTTATAGGATTGTATGATTATTTTTTATTTATTTATTTTAATGGTTGAACTAGATGAATTTCTTTTTTGAACCTGACTAACTATGTGACTATGTAACTTCAGGTCTTCACAGAAATGACTCAACAGTGAACAGAACAGTCTCATTAGCTTGGATAAGGGAGGGAGAAGGAGCAAGGGAGTGCCTTGTTATCATAGGCAATGGAGCTTTGTGTAGTCTTTGTGTACAGTGCCTAAAATTGTCCATAGGTGACACTTTAAAAGCTTTTACAGGTTATCAATTTAAAGTAAATTAGAGATATTGCTCTCACTCCAACATTCAAGGTAATACCTCACATGTGTGGTGGAATATTTTTTTATTCTTTTTTGTTTCACAAAGTTTTTATTGAATGAACATAAGAACATATTACAAAATAATGTAGGTATGAACATGTAAACAAATTACATATGACAGTTGGGTTTTAGTACAATTTATAGAAGAATACGGTATCAATATGATTATATACTTTGTCTAAGTTTTCATTTTATGCATACATTTATGCAATATCTAGACTTTTTTGTATGGAAGTGGTGATATTTAAAATGGAATGTAACACATTGAGGATGAGGGGGAAGAGAAAATAAATAAAAAAAAAAAAAAAGGGTGGAAAAAGCATAAAGATAATATGCGATTATTGTAGTAGTTTCTCAGAATTTCCTATGAAGTTCATTTCTTGTAGATGGATTCTGTTATTATGTAAAGGTTGCTTTATACGCCTGAGAGTTTTTTAATTCTATCCATTTGTACCATATTGATGCAAATTTGGTTATATTCTCCTGTGAAAAGCTTATGAGTTGTTCTATTTTTATTTATTCTCCGGAACCATTCTTTTTTCGTAGGGACAGTGTTTGAAACGTCAGTGGCATGGGATACAATGTCTTGCTGCATTTACCATGAACATAGATAATGATTTTGGATATTGTTTTTTGGGGATTGAGTTATAGTGTAGCAGGTATTGTGCTGGGTTAAATCTTAGATTTTCTGAGGTGATTGAGATTATGGTTTAGTGGACTATTTTCCAAAATTTTTGGATTAGAGGACAAGACCACCAAATATGTATCATCGAGCCTTCCTCACATTTGCATCTCCAACATCTGTTTGAGATCTGGGGAGAAAATGTATGTTAAAGAGTAGGGTTTCTGTACCACCTAGTGATTATTTTGAAGCCACACTCTTGGCTGGCTACATTTAGACACCCTTTATGTGCGTACATGTAGATTGTTTCCCAGTTTCCTTCTGTTAGGTTTGTATCTAGTTCTTTCTCCCATGCTTGGCACGACAAACTGGAGTACAAAGATCTTCCAGTGTTGTAAGGGGTCTTGTCCAATATTGGGCTGTCTCACTTCTAGTCAGAAAGTGTCTAATTTGTATATAGTTGCATTGTGGGAACAGGTTTGGGTTAGTTTCCTTATTTATTTCATTTCTAGATAGAAGTTTCCCATTTTTGAAGAAATGTTTGACTAGGATTTCTTTGTGTGGCCAGATATTAGTCAGGTAATTTTGCTCTTGACCTGGGGAGAAATCAGGGTTATCTCTTAGCGGTGTGAGAGGGCTAAGCCATGGAGATGGGTTAGAATTTTTGAAGGTGTTTCGAAAGATTTCTAGTGTGGGACCTATGAGGGGGTGACATTTGATATTTTTAAAGTGATGTTTTGGATTTATCCATGGTGAGGATTTTATCTGTTGGGAGAATTGTAGTTGCTTTAGGGATACCCAGTCCTTAACTAAATGGTGGATGTTCCAGTCTACAATTCGTGCTAGGAGAGTTGCTTGGTGATATTTTTGTAGATCAGGTAATGCTATCCCCCCTTTATTTTTGTGTAGATTTAATTTAGTGAATTTGACTCTGGGTGATTTACCCCTCCAAATAAAGCTAGAGCATGCTTTGCGGAAGGAAGCAAAGAATGCTGATGGCAATCGAATGGGAATTGTTTGCATGACATATAAAAATTGGGGTAATATTGTCATCTTAATTAGTGAAGCTCTTCCAAACCAAGATACATTTAGAGAGTTCCATCTTTCTAGATCCTTGTAGGTTTCTTTTAAGATGGGTAAGAAGTTGATTTTAAAGAGTTCATTCAACTTTGTAGGGATTTCACTTCAAAGATATGTTAAATTCTGTTTGGCCCATGAGAAGGGGACGTTTTTCTTGCATAATTCTACTGAACGTGGGGGTAATGTGATGTTGAGGGCATTACATTTTGAGTGATTGATTTTTAAATTTGATATTAATTGGAAATGTTTTAGGTATAATATTGGGTAAAGAAATATGGGTTCTGATAGGAAGAGGAGCATATCATCAGCAAAGGCTGCGACTTTATAGGTACGATTTTGGATTTCTATTCCCTTAATGTCTGTGTTAGATCTAATTTTGTTTAATAAAGGTTCCAATGTGAGGTCGAACAATAGTGGGGACAAGGGCATCCCTGTCTTGTGCTGTTGAGGAGGTTGAAGGCGTTCGACAGGTGGCCATTGACCCAGACTTATGCTGTTGGTTTGGAATATAATGCTCTGATGTACGATCTCATTTGAGGTAAAATACCTATATGTTTTAATACTTCGTCCATGAAGTCCCAGGCCACTCTGTTGAACGCCTTCTCAGCATCTAGGGAAAGAAAGAATCCTTGTTTCTTTTTGGATGTTAACCAGTGATTTATATTTAATGCTTTAATTGTTTTATCACGCCCCTCTCTGCCTGGGATAAATCCCACTTGATCCAGGGAGATAAGGGAAGTTAGTAAGGGTAAAATTCTATTAGCTAATATTTTGGCATATATCTTTACATCAACATTTATTAATGATTTTGGTCTGTAGTTAGTAACTTGATTCATATCTTTACCTTCCTTGGGAATTACGGTTATATGTGCTTCTAGCAGTTGTTTTGGGGGTTGTTGTTCAGAGTGTAGTGACTGAAAAGTTTTCAAAAATGTTGGCTTTAGAATATTGGTGAATGTCTTGTAATATTGTAAGGGTAGTCCATCAGGACCTGGGGCTTTGCCTATTTTCATGTCTTTTAATGCTTTATCAAATTCTGGGCCGGGGATAGGGGTTTCAAGTTCTTGGGCTGTAGTTTCTGTTATTTGTCGTGGGCTATGTTTCGCTAGGAATTCTTGGATGAGTTATTTTTCTTTTGTCTGTGTTATGTGGGCTTTTGGGGTTGGATGGAATGTTATATAGGGTTTGGTAGTAAAGTTCAAACTGTTTAGCAATCTCCTCATTCGAAGAATGTGGTAATGTCACGTACCTGGAGATGGAGCCCAGAATGCAGGGAGTGGCCTCTCGTATGGCTCGAGAACCCCTGGTAGTGGAGACAGGAGCTCAAGAGTGCAGGGGAGCACAAGTGCCTGACAGGTGGCTGATGTGGGGCTAGTCCGGGCCTCAGAGGTGGTTGAAGAGAGACTGGCAGGAGCAGCGTGCTGGAACTGGAGAACTTGAACACCACAGACAGCCGGGAGGAGTTCTGTAGAACAGCCAGTGCAACAGGTAGCACGGAGGTGTTCTGTAGTATGGCAGGAACACTGGAACTGCAGGCAGCACGGATGTGCTCCGTGGCTTGGCAGGAACTCTGGAACAACAGGCAGTGAGGAGGTGTTCTGTAGTTCATCAGGAATGCTGGAACAGCAGGCTGCAAGGAGGCGCTCTGTGGTCAGACAGGAACACTTGGCAAGGTCGGACAGGCCAGGTCAACACTGGCGGGCAGAGCAGGTACCAAACGGAAGCAGGAGGGTAGTTGAGGTGCAGGCCAGGTCGGCAACAGACGGGCAGTGATCAAACCAAAGGGAGAGGCAGAAAAGTAGTCGGGTCAGAGGCAGGCAGCAAGCAGGAGTTGTCAGGAACAGGCCAGGTAGACAGGAATCAGGCAGGTAGGTAGGTAGCGAGTAGCAAGGGTCTCAGGAAATACTGTAGACCGGACAGCAAGAAGGCTAGGTGACAGACTCCTTTAAATAAGCCTCTTGGCGCCAAGTGCAGTCACATGGCGCGTCTGCGCACACGTGTGCATCCGTGCGCGCCCGTGCACATTCGTGCACGCCCGTGTGCGCCGTTTGCACTATCACGCACCTGCGCGCACACGTTCGCGCTACCGTGCACACGCATGCGCCCGTTAGCGCTGACGCGCACCCATGCACGCCGGTCGGCTCTTCTGATAGGCATTCTGTGGACAGATCTTCCATGGACAGCTGGATTACCAGGACGGTAGGGTGAAAGTTCAGGTACTTTTGGAACTGCAAAGATAGGAAGTCTCTTAGAGGATTAATCCAGAGAATAACTGTTTCACAGCTGGATTATCACAACCCCGGATAGACCTCCTCTCACTAGGCCTAGCATCCAGTGAAGTGTTAGGTAAAGTAAAGTCTCTGCCACAGACTTGAATGTAGAACACTTCAGAAAAATCTCTGCCACAGACTTAAACGTAACTGAGGGACTTAGACAAATTTAGAGAGCTATCATATGGTACCAGTATCTCGCAGCCGGTCCGGCGATACCGTATGAGTGTAGTTCCAGAAAGTGTCCTTCAACTGAGTCTCCAGGCTCCTTCAGAGAAACCAGCCTTGTACATGGCCTTCTCCCGAAGAGTCCTCCCCTGGATGCTTCTCCAGTTCCTGGGCCACTCCTTAGACGAGACGGCACCGGACCACTCCTGGATAATTAGACCCCAATATCCATTCAGGCCTGTCCCTGCAGTTGCTTTGCCTCGGGCTATCCAGCCCCGAGGCTTGGAATTGCATGGATCCGCACCCCAGGCCAGGAGGGCCATGAGGGCTGGTCAGGAGGACCAGGACCAAACAGACAGAAGATATCTTCTGGACCGGAACCCCAAAACACGTGATCTCAGCACCTTAAATACCACCTCCCAGAATTCACAGCAGGATGACACTCCCACTGGGCTGGTTCAGAGAGAAGAACGGTATCCAATAAACCCAGCCAAACTGCATTCTCATACTTGCCGGCAGTGACAGCGACACCTGCGGCCAAGGAGAACTCAGTGCAATTCCAGCTAGACTGATACTGAGACCATAATTTGGTATAATTAGCCCTAAAACCCTGTGGTTTCAGGAACATTTACTTTGAAAAACACATAGTGTGTGCTCTTCAGGAGCCAGCTCTACATACATATATATATCTACATACATATATATATAAAATGTATGAGTGTATATATGTGTATACATGTATCTGAATGTGTGTATATATGTGTGTGTGCATGTACTGTATGTAATTGAGCATATGTACTGTATATATCTCAGTATTGAGTATGTATGTTTATGCATGTGATTAACTAAGAATATATTTATATATCTGAGTATGTATACATACCTCCCAACTTTTTGAGATGGGAATGCGGGACACCTATCAGCAAAAGAATGCAGGCATAGGACACACACCCCTGCCACACCCCCTTAAATGAGAATTGTACAAAAAAAACAAGATTGGTTAAACCCACAAGTGCTTTTTTAACGACTAATATTCCTTTATATTGGCTTTTGGAATTTACAAATGCAGCAATTTAGAAATTGGATTAAAGGTTTAGCACTGGAAAACACTTTTTGATAGATAAAAAGTGAATTTTATATACATCTATATAGATCAGACCAAAATGAGGGACAAATGAGGAGGAATGAGGGACAGAGAGACCCTGCTCCGAATCAGGGACAGTCCCTCAAAATCAGGGACAGTTGGGAGCTATGTGTAATTTATTATCCTCCATTGATGTGAACATCTGATAATTCATACAATTAATTACTAATTTCTCTACATACATGAACCTAAAAAAAGTGAACACCAACTGTGCAATAACTTAAGTCCATTCATGTGAAACAATATTAAAATGAATAAATTCTTCTTCCATGCCTCACACCTAAAGACAGCAGCTCCCCCATAATTTTGACCCACCAGATCAAAATGCAATACAGAGCTTCACCATCTATCCCTGGGGCAACTGCCACACTAAGCATCACAGACATTGCAAGCAGATCTCACAGATAAAAATACATATAAGCACTTTAAGGAGAAACTAAACTCACAATAGTGAAATACCATCAAGAATTTTTATATACATTTTTTTTTTTTTTAGCTGACTGACATAAAAGCATACAGGCCGTCCCATCTTTCCCATCCCTCAAAGTCTGTTGGTGTACTCCATCCACTCCTGCTCCAAAGACTTTTACAGTCCTATTGTCTATAGTGTATACAAAAAAAAATGCCATGCGCCAGTAAAGTGTTGTGGTGGCAACCCTAATAACATGCGCCAGTAAAGTGTTGTGGTGGCAACCCTAGTAACATGACTTAGTCCCACCCACAAACTGGGGCCATGTGGAGGAAAAGAAAAGCAGTCAAGTGACCTGCAAAACAAAAAAGGTTAGGTTAATCACTAATGGCATCAATTGCTAGTGGTGCGCCTAACCTAAAAAACTGCCCACCTGAAGTGTATTCACACCCTTAACCGGTTCCCGACTGGCTCACGCAGATAAACTGCGGCAGAATGGCTCTCCTGGGTGAAATCCTGTATGGGTACGTCCTTCGCTTTAGTGGGTAGTTTGGGTATAGCATTGCATGACCGCGCAATTCTCAGTTAAAACGTCGCAGTGCCAAATTGTAAAAAGTGCTCTGGTCAGGAAGGGGGTAAAATCTTCTGGGGCTAAAGTGGTTAATGTATTTAAGATTTCAATCATATCTCCCCTTTCCCTTCATTCCTGCTAATGCCATTTTTAAATAAACCCTTTCCTTTTACATTACATGTACCGTATATACTCGAGTATAGGCCGACCCGAATATAAGCCGAGGCACCTAATTTTACCACAAACAACTGGGAAAACTTATTGACTCGAGTATAAGCCTAGGGTGAGAAATGCGCAGCTACTGTAAGTGGAAAAGAGGGTCAACGATGCCCATTTGCAGCCTCACTGTGCCCATGCAGATGGACACAGTTGACCGATTTGGGGCCCTGTATCTCAGGGTCACTTAGTGCTAGGAACCCCATATTTAGATATGTTGTAGTGCTAATTCCACTGGGTTGGAATACAACATTTGGGGTTCCTAGCACCAAGTGTCCCCGAGATATGGGGCCCCAAATTCGGGTCAGAAAATCTCAAGCACTTTTCTGCAGCAGAGAATGACATTTTCTGAACCAACTTTGGGGCCCTGTATCTCGGGGCCACTTAGTGCTAGGAACCCCATCTTTGGATATGTTGTAGTGCTAGTTCAACAGGGTTTGAATGTCAAATTTGGGGTTCCTAGCTCCAAGTGTCCCCGAGATATGGGGCCCCAAATTCGGGTCAGAAAATCTCAAGCACTTTTCTGCAGCAGAGAATGACATTTTCTGAACCGACTTTGGGGCCCCATATCTCGGGGCCACTTAGTGCTAGGAACCCCATTTTTGGATATGTTGTAGTGCTAGGTCCACTGGGTTTGCACACCAAATCCGAGATACGGGGCCCCAAAGTCGGGTCGGAAATATTTTTTTTTTTGCTGCAGAAAAGTGCTTGACTTGAGTATAAGCCGAGGGGGGCACTTTCAGCACAAAAAAATGTGCTGAAAAACTCGGCTTATACTAAAGTATATACGGTATGTACATGTATATTATTTTAGACCGATTTATGTCATCACTATGTGTTTGTGATTCTCTATGCAATGCAGGCAGACCGTGGCTGGTGGGAGGAGCCAGCAGGATGCTGTACATAGCTTCCAGAAAACATAGTTACATAGTTAGTCAGGTTGAAAAAAGGTTGACACAAGTCCATCAAGTTCAACCATTAAAATAAATAAAAAATAATATCATACAATCCCATATACCCAAATTTGATCCAGAGGAAGGTGAAAAACCCCAGCAGAGCATGATCCAATTTGCTACAACAGGGGACATAAATTCCTTCCTGATCCCCCGAGAGGCAATTGGATTTTCCCTGAATCAGCTTAACCTATAAATGTCAGTACCCAGTTATATTATGTACATTTAGGAAAGTATCCAGGCCTTTCTTAAAGCAATCTACTGAGCTGGCCAGAACCCCCTCTGCAGGGAGTCTATTCCACATTTTCGCAGCTCTTACTGTGAAGAAACCTTTCCGTATTTGGAGATGAAATCTCTTTTCCTCTAGACGTAAAGAGTGCCCCCTTGTCCTCTGTGATGACCTTAAAGTGAATAACTCAACACCAAGTTCACTATATGGACCCCTTATATATCTGTACATGTTGATCATATCCCCCCTTAATCTCCTCTTCTCAAGAGTGAATAAATTCAGTTCCTCTAATCTTTCCTCATAGCTGAGCTCCTCCATGCCTCTTATCAGTTTGGTTGCCCTTCTCTGCACTTTCTCCAGTTCCCTGATATCCTTTTTGAGAACTGGTGCCCAAAACTGAACTGCATATCCCAGATGAGGTCTTACTAATGATTTGAACAGGGGCAAAATGATATCTCTCTCTCTGGAATCCATACCTCTCTTAATACAAGAAAGGACTTTGCTTGCTTTGGAAACCGCAGCTTGGCATTGCATGCTATTATTGAGCTTATGATCTACCAAAACCCCCAGATTACGGATCCCCTCAGTTGCACTCCCCCTAGTATGTATAGTTTGTATGATACATGCATATTCTTAGCCCCCAAGTGCATAACTTTACATTTATCAACATTTAACCTCATCTGCCACATAGTCGCCCAATTAGACAGAGCATTGAGGTCAGCTTGTAAATTGGAGACCTCCTGTAAGGACGTTATTCCACTGCATAGCTTGGTGTCACCTGCAAAGACTGAAATGGTACTTTTAATCCCAGACCCTATATCATTTATAAAGATATTAAAACGATAAGGGTCCCAACACTGAACCTTGGGGTACACCACTGATAACCTTAGACCATTCAGAGTAAGAATCATTAACCACTACTTTCTGAATTCTGTCTTTTAGCCAGTTTTCTATCCTTATTACAAACTGGTCTTTCCAAGCCTGTAGACTTTACCTTACACATGAGCCGTGTGTGGGGAACTGTATTGAAGGATTTTGCAAAATCCAAGTATACCACGTCCACCGCCACCCCTCTGTCCAAGGTTCCACTTACCTCTTCATGAAAAGAAATCAGATTTGTTTGACAACTTCTGTCTTTCATGAATCCATCACAGCACCTTGTCTCAGTACTTCTATCAAGAGACCTCAGCCCTGATGAAAGCAGTGGGTTGCCTCTTGGGAGAGATTGGGCAAATATTAAAATGCTTGATTGGTGGATATCATCTGGAGGGGTGGATGTTTCTCGGCAGGCTGCATTTGTATGTAATGCTGAGCCTCTCTGATTAAAATGACTGAAATCCAATGAATAAAAAATAAAACCAGAATAAAGGTAAAATCTTCCAATATGGTCACTTCAATGGGAATCCAGCCACAATTTTGGATATATTAGTAAAGGGTCAGAGCTGAAAGTTCTGCAATACATGTATATATGAATTATTGCTGGAGAACTGTTGCTACATTGCATCTAAAGTAAATATCTGAATATCGTCTCTCTGTTTCTCTAGGGGAAGCCAGAATCTACTCTGTATTTTCATGATAATAACTTAACAGCCCTGGTGGCCAACTTGTTTGCGGCTGGAATGGAGACAACATCCACCACTTTGCGTTGGGGCCTTCTTCTAATGATGAAGTATCCTAATATACAAAGTAAGACATGCCACTATGTGACCTCAGACTGATCATGGAACATCACCCCGGGATTTTCCTCCTGGGTTAATATTTTCCCTTGACCAGTACTTACTGAACTTTGAGATTTGTGCTAAGTGTTAGTAACCTACTGTGCAGCACTGACTGCATTCTTGGCACCAGGGACCGATTTTGTGGAAGAAAATATTTTTACAAGGACTGGGGTGGGTATCAGGTTAGCGGGATTAGCGCTTCAATCATCCTGACACTATGGTGATAATGTCACCATTAAAGCCTTTCACCAGATGCAGTTGCTTGTCACTTGCCCCTATAAAGCCTTCAACCATATGCAGTTTGTCATTTGCCACTGTAGCCTATCACCAGATGCAGGTTGTCACTTGCCAGACCGGCATTAGATTTTCAAGGAGCAGGAAACCTACAACTGGCACATGCAAAATTGACAGTAGGGTTCCCCTCCTACTGTCAACTCCTAATGCACAGCTGATCTCACAAGAGGCGACCTGGCTCACAGGATCTGACATGAGAGTGCCGCTATGTAAACAAACAGTCTCTCTGCTCCTGGCAGCACTGCGGCTTGTGTGGCCCAGTGTCTGACAGGCCACAGACCGGGGGTTGGGGACCCACGATTTAAAGAGTTAATTTGGGCCAAGCTGGCCAAGTTCTTTTACTCTGCTATAACACAGCGCTATATACCATAACGGCACTCAACCTGACTTTACTTGTTCAGGTAGGGGAACAGAAAGTCCCCGTCACATTGCTGGAACAAAGTGCTGTATACTGTATGTAGCTGGGGCTACATAGAGTTACTATAGCGTGCCCATTAAGTGCACCTGTTGCAGTAAATAGTTTTTGGGCCAGCTTGGATGGATAGATGCAGAGACAGCTCCCAGTCTCTATTAATGATCAAGAGCTAAGAGGGCCCGTTCCCAATCAGGTGATCATTCAGAAAGTCCTCCCTGCCCCTGGGAAGAAAGATTCAGTTAAAGTAACACAGAGGCTCAATGGGAAGTGGTAAATGTGTGTTTTTTTGTACCTTGACATGCATTGTGTTACTGGAGCAGTGATTTTAATGATGCATAAAGTGAAAATATTCTTTTAAATATGGTACCTGGGGGGTGTCTAAAGTATGCCTGTGAAGTGACATGTGTTTCTCGTGTTTAGAACGGTCCCTGCACAAAATGACATTTGTAAAGGAAAAAAAGAAGCCATTTAAAACTGCTTGCGGCTTTAATGTCATGTCTTGTCCAGGCAATATGGATAAAAATCTTTGAGAAAAATGACATGGCTACCCCATCACCCCCCCCCCCCACCCCAGCCCATTACCAGCCCCTTTGGGTCTTGTATGGATATTAAGGGGAACCCTGCACCCAAAATAAAACCCTATACCTAAAACCCTATATACTCTGAACCGCAGTATACAGGCGGTGCAAACAAGACAGGGACTGTAGGTATATACTGTATGTATGTATGTATGTATGGACTGTTGGTGTATACTGTGCTGTGCTGGAGGCACACAAAACACACTAACTCCTGCAGATGGCTGTCTTAGGTGACAACAGGGCAGATACAGTGTAAGGTGGTTTAGTGTGCTACTGCTGTGCTATACTCACACAGCACACACACACACTAACTCCTGCAGATGGCTGGATTGGTAGAGAACAGCACTGAGAAGAACACACTATCCCTGCCTATTTTTCCTCTATCCCTACACTTTCCCCACAAGCAAAGGCTGAGAAGAATACACTATCCCTGCCTATTTTTCCTCTTTCCCTACACTTTCCTCACACAGAAATGATTCACATATAGTGTGTACATGTACAGTACACTGTCACTGTTCCTCAAGCCGAAACACACTACACGAGGCCACCGGCGCGGCGGCCTTATATAGTGTGGGGCGTGTACTAAACCCCCTGAGCTATAATTGGCAACAGGCATCCTGCCTGTGGCCAATTATTGCTCTCCTCGCCGCTGGGTCTATGATTGGCCAAGCATGCGGGGTCACAGTGCATGCTTGGCCAATCATCTGCCAGCAATGCACTGCAACTGGCGCAGTGCATTGTGGACCGTTCGCATCACACGAATTTGATGCGAACGGCCCTCAGAGTTCTGCCCTCGACGAGCGGACGAACGGCCGATGTTCGATTCGAACATGGGTTCGAATCGAACACCAGGCCCATCCCTAGATCCTTCTATTTAGTGTGCTGTGTTGTGCTCTATTTAAGTCTTAAGAAGACTGTGGTCTGAAAATAATTGTACTTTTTGAACATTTGCAGGGATTTTCATCATATTGTGGAACAAGTCGAATTTTAGCAATTGTCCTCTAAGAGGCTGCCACTGAAGCAATTTTTCTTAATGAGAAGAAGGTCTCACATAGCTATAGTGATTTATCTCTCTCTGGCCATTGGGTAGCCCAGGTGATAGCTTAAAATTCAATAGGAAGAGTATAAAGAGACCCCCACTAATTTTAACAACAATCTTTCCATAAGGTTACACGTATTTTATGCATGTTACTTACCTGTAAAAGCTTACATTGTGTAGACATCCAAAACCCCAGAGATAGCTTCTGGGTTTTCTTAAAGAGTGACAGACCAATGTGAGTATGGATGTGGCATAGCTGTGGGATCCATGCGGAAGCTGGAAATCACTGTAGTAGTCACTGCAACTACTTTGATCTCCACTAGATTCCTTGTATCATGCCGAACAGCTGCCCTGCTGCATTGTGAACACAGAAGATTGCGTGCATGGTATTAGCACCATTCAGAGAACACTTTGTATTTTCTCAATAAATGCAAATAGTTCTCTGATAGGATGAGATGGAGAGGTGGGGCAGTGACATTACAATCTGCACGTATTCCTATCAGAGAACAACCTCCATGGAGATCCCACAAGTATGGTA
Organism: Lithobates sylvaticus; assembly: GCA_028564925.1. Taxonomy (NCBI): domain Eukaryota; kingdom Metazoa; phylum Chordata; class Amphibia; order Anura; family Ranidae; genus Lithobates; species Lithobates sylvaticus. Next base: position 521,430,525 of record CM053028.1, read on the forward strand.
CATACATACAGTGCCTTCAAAAATTATTCATACCTCTTGAAATGTTCTACATTTTGTTATGTTACATCCAAAAACCTAAGTGTATTTTATTAGGATTTTTTTGATATACCAACACAAAGTGGCATATAATTGTGAAGTGGAAGGAATATTATGAATGGTTTTCAAATTTTTTTTTTGCAAATAAATATGTGAAAAGTGTGGCATGCATTTGTGTTCAGCCCCCTTTACTCTGATACCCCTAACTAAAATCTAGTGGAACCAATTGCCGTCAGAAGTCACCTAATTAGTAAATAGAATCCACCTGTGTGTAACTTAAACTCAATATAAATACTGCTGTTCTGTGAAGCCCTCAGATGTTTGTTAGAGAACCTTAGTGAACAAACAGCATCATGAAAGCAAAGAACACACCAGACAGGTCAGGGATACAGTTGTGGAGAAGTTTAAAGCGGGGTTAGGTTCTAAAAAAATATCCCAAGCTTTGAACATCTTACGGAGTACTGTTCAATCCATCAGGAGAGCATTAATCAGAGAAGCAGCCAAGAGGCCTATTTAACTCTGGATGAGCTTCAGAGATCCACAGCTCAGGTGGGAGAATCTGTCATAAAGCCATTGTTGAAAGAAAGCCATTTGCATTTTGCGAGAAGCCATGTGGGGGGCACAGCAAACATGTGGAATAAGGTGCTCTGGTCAAATGAGACCAACAATTAACTTTTGGGCCTAAAAGCAAAACGCTATGTGTGGCGGAAAATTAACACTGCACATCCCCCTGAACACACCATCCCCAACGGGAAACATGGTGGTGACAGCATCATGTTGTGGGGATGCTTTTCTTCAACAGGGATAGAGAAGCTAGTCAGAGTTGAAGGGAAGATGGATGGAGCCAAATACTGTACAGTAATGTTTCTCAACTCCAGTCCTCAAGTACCCCCAACAGGTAATTTTTCAAGATTCCCCTCAGATGAAAGAGCTGTGGTAATTACTAAGGCAGTGGAAGTGAACAAATCACCTGTGCAAAACAATAGAAAGCCTGAAAAACATGACCTGTTGGGGGTATTTGAGCACTGGAGTTGAGAAACATTGCTGTACAGGGCAATCTTAGAAGAAAACCTAAGTAGAGTAAATGGAAAAAAGTAGTGGCGCGCAAATTTAAACTAAGTATTAAAAGACAAAAGATAACAGGTCATAGACATAAATAGCCAATAAAACCTCTAGGTATATAAAATGGCATATAATAAAATAAGCAAAAGTGCATAGAGTGGTGTGATAAAACCCAAATTGTGTGGTAAAACGCAATCCTGGTTAAAAATGCATCATAAAAGTCGCATGATGTGACTAAAATAACATTGCATCCAAATGAGTGTAAAACTAGTGATGAGATATATAAAAACGTGATGGAGATCTGTAAACGCATAAGTTGTGCATCCAAGGTTGTGAAAGAGGGAGTGATCCAAACGGATAAAAACAATATATCATAAAAGAGATAAAAGAAATACAATGATATAAAGAGCAAGAAAGCAGAGGAGACTCAGGGGTCTCATATAAAAATTATAAAGATAGATAAGTAGCAAATTCGTGCAGGTTGAATCAACCTTAAAAACTAAAACGAAAGAAATGGTGAATAGCGATTAATAAATCGCAGAGTATGAAAGTCCAAATATAGAGTCCATATGTGGCATAAGTGCAAAGTGATATTTATATCTTCTATCCAGCAGGTGGCAGGCTATTAGTGCTGAGGTTTCCAGTGGTGATTAGGGATGGTCTATAAATCCTGTGCAGTGTTCCGTGTATTTCTCTCGTGAGATCCTAGAAGGGGATATGGGTGGCCCCTTACCTTACAGCTGTAAGTTTACAGCAGTGAAATATGGGTCTTTGTGGTCATAAGAGACCGTCCTCCCTGGGGTGTCTTTATGGTTTTTCTCAATGCCTTTTCCCTCTCGGCTTCTCTCCTTGGTCCAGGCAGGGGCGGGTGGGGGGGGGGGGGGTTGTATTGGGGGGCTTTCACCTCAATGTGCACATAAAGTAAAATAGCCTCATAGTGTAGTATGTAAATCATACAATGGTATTTATTATATTTAAAAACACGTGACAAGTGACGAACACGCATCGGGACACGTGACCTACCGGAAGTGACGCCGACGAGCTTGAGGCTCGTTTATACCCTGTCTGTGTACTCATTGACTGAATGTGAGTACCCATTTTTATCTGTTGACTGTTTTTAAATATAATAAATACCATTGTATGATTTACATACTACACTATGAGGCTATTTTACTTTATGTGCACATTGAGGTGAAAGCCCCCCAATACAACCCCCCCCCCCCCCCCCCCGCCCCTGCCTGGACCAAGGAGAGAAGCCGAGAGGGAAAAGGCATTGAGAAAAACCATAAAGACACCCCAGGGAGGACGGTCTCTTATGACCACAAAGACCCATATTTCACTGCTGTAAACTTACAGCTGTAAGGTAAGGGGCCACCCATATCCCCTTCTAGGATCTCACGAGAGAAATACACGGAACACTGCACAGGATTTATAGACCATCCCTAATCACCACTGGAAACCTCAGCACTAATAGCCTGCCACCTGCTGGATAGAAGATATAAATATCACTTTGCACTTATGCCACATATGGACTCAATATTTAGACTTTCATACTCTGCGATTTATTAATCGCTATTCACCATTTCTTTCGTTTTAGTTTTTAAGGTTGATTCAACCTGCACGAATTTGCTACTTATCTATCTTTATAATTTTTATATGAGACCCCTGAGTCTCCTCTGCTTTCTTGCACTTTATATCATTGTATTTCTTTTATCTCTTTTATGATATATTGTTTTTATCCGTTTGGATCACTCCCTCTTTCACAACCTTGGATGCACAACTTATGCGTTTACAGATCTCCATCACGTTTTTATATATCTCATCACTAGTTTTACACTCATTTGGATGCAATGTTATTTTAGTCACATCATGCGACTTTTATGATGCATTTTTAACCAGGATTGCGTTTTACCACACGATTTGGGTTTTATCACACCACTCTATGCACTTTTGCTTATTTTATTATATGCCATTTTATATACCTAGAGGTTTTATTGGCTATTTATGTCTATGACCTGTTATCTTTTGTCTTTTAATACTTAGTTTAAATTTGCGCGCCACTACTTTTTTCCATTTACTCTACTTGGGTTCAGACATTTCCCTTAGTGTGCGCAGCATCCCCTTAGCTAGTTTCGGTGTGCTGGCGCAGGATTACCTTATCCCATTTGTTAGAAGAAAACCTGTTAGAGTCTGTAAAAGACATGAGACTGGAGCGGAGGTTCACCTTCCATCAGGACAATGACCCTAAACATACAGCCAAAGCTACAATAGAATGGTTTAGATCAAAGCATATTCATGTGTTAGACTGGCCCAGTCAAAGCCAAGACTTAAATCCAATTGACAATCTGTGGCAAGACTTCTGTTTACAGATGCTCCCCATCCAATCTGACAGAGTTTGAGCTATTTTGCGAAGAAGAATGGGCAAAAATTTGACTCTCTAGATGTGCAAAGCTGACATCTCCAAAAATACTTGCAGCTGTAATTGCAGCGAAAGGTGGTTCTGTGGAAAATTCCAATGGGTATGAATACTTTTTCAAGGCACTGTACTTACATTGGTCCAAGTTGGACCAATTTAACTATGTAAAATTGGCCATACCCAGTCTTCAGCTTTAAAGTGGTTGTAAAGGCAGAAGGTTTTTTTATCTTAATGCATTCTATGCTCGATCCAGTGATTTTGCACGAGAGACTAAGCTGCCCGGGACTCTCCCTCCTCATTGGCTGAGACAGCAGCGAAGCGCCATTGGCTCCTGCTGCTGCCAATTAAAATCAGGGAGCCAATAAGGAGAGAGAGGGTGGGCCATGGCTGAATGGACACTGGGAGCTGTGGCTCAGCTCGAGTGCCCCATAGCAAGCTGCTGTTTGGACACTCAACAGGAGGGAGGGGCCAGGTGTTGAGTTAATAGGGGGGGGGGGACATTCTAATTGGATGAATTATACTCATTTAGGATATACATTCACATATCTCCCAATATTTTGAGATGGGAATGAGGGACACCTATTTGCAAAATGATGTAGGCATAGGGCACATTCCCTGCCACGTCCCCTTAAATGAGAATTATACAAAAAAAAGATTAGTTAAACCCAAAAGTGCTTTATATTGGATTTTTAAATTCACAAATGCAACAATTTAGAAATTGGATGAAAGGTTTAGCACTGGGAAACACTTTTTGAAATATAATTAGTGCATTTTGTATACAACTATAGAGATCAGATCAAATCGAGGCACAAATGAGGAGGAAAGAGGGACAGAGGGACTTTAATGCGAATCAGGGACAGTCCCTTGAAATCAGAGACAGTTGGGAACTTTGCATTTATATAAATTCATTCTGATATCTGTATGTCAACAGAGAAAGTGCAAGAGGAAATTGAAAAAGTCATTGGCACAGCTCAGCCTAGATTAGAGCACCGGAAACAAATGCTGTACACTGATGCCGTTGTTCATGAGACCCTGCGCTATGGTGATATCGCACCAGGAAGTGTTCCACATGCCACTTCACAAGATGTCACATTTAGGGGATATTTTATTCCAAAGGTAAGTGATTGAAGTATAAGTATAATATGGTAATGTCATTACAAAAGCTGTTTTTAATCTTTTGATTTGCATCTTACATTCAAATAATTCCTGATGATGCTCCCTCCTATGAAGGTCCTTTTTAGGCACTTTCAGTTACTGACTTACAACTGTCTCCCAGTGCTGCTCATGCATTGTCACACTATCACACAGACCACTGATGGAAACTATAAGTGGCCATGCTGACAAAGAGCAGGCATGGTCCATTATTGTCACTATTAGTAATCTAACCTAAAGCAATAAGGAGTAATTGCTGCTGAACTGATTGCATATAGACAGGGGATGGCTGAAAAAAGGCTGGAGTAGTTCATCAGCACTGAGATTAAAAATTTTATAAAAAAGGTAAACACTAAAAGCATCCCTTATGCAAATTTTTTTTTTTTTTTAGAAAAGAGGTTTTAATCACTTGCCTACTGGGCACTTTTGCCCCCTTCCTGCCCAGGCCAATTTTCAGCTTTCAGCTCTGTCACACACTAAATGACAATTGCGCGGTCACGCAGCACTGTACCCAAACAAATTTTTATGAATTTTTTTCACACAAATAGAGCTTTCTTTTGGTTTTATTTAATTTATTTATATTTTTTTTTCCAAAATATTTTTATTTGTTTGTGTATAAGAATAACATACAGAAGGCTTGAACATGAGTTATAAAGTAATAATATTTTTTTTTTAGAACTACATGGTATATTTGCAAATGAACTACAGTCACTTCTGTATTACCGTAACATAGTGGGTCCGGGCCCATAGTGTGTTTCAGGGTATACAATATTCCTATGTAGAACATTTCCTAGTTTAGATGCCCAAGTTGGTTTTGAATTGCTGCATGTTTTAGTCAGTTAGGGATGGGTTGAGGGTAGAGCTTTTTGTAAAATGAGTGGTCTTGATGAAATCCTCAGGGGATGGAGCAAGACTAGTACTGTATTTAGGAAGGGTTTACAGTATGTTTTGTATGTGTAAGGTTTCGTAAGAGGGTCCGGTGTGATGTATGCAAAGTGTATTTGGGGGGGGGGGGTCGATGTGGGTATAGAAAGGGGGAACATGAATGGGGATGGGAGAGGTGGAAGAAGAAAGAAGGGGGGGGGGAGAGAGAAAAAAAAAAAAGATAAATAAATAGATAAATATGAGGGAGAGGAATATCTCTGACTTCCCTCCTCAGTGGCTAATAAAATGTATCCGACTCTGACTGGAGTTCCTGTTGGAGGGGGACAGCTCTTGAAAGGTTGGGGAGTGCTAAGCCAAAGCTTAGGTATCAGAGGAGAGGCACTATCGGGTTTGGGGAACTGATTGTGTATTAAGATTAGGTTTTTCCTTATGTGGGTAGATTGTGTAAGCGTGAGTACTCTGGGTTGTCTGAAAGTGTATCCAGCATGCCCATTTGGCTCGGAACTTTGTAGGAGTGTCACGGGAGATGTGAATTAGTTCTTCCATTTTGGATTCTGTTAAACCATTCCTTAATTAAGGGTATGTGGGGAGAGCCCCAGTGTGGGGGGATGCACTGTTTAGCTGCATTAATCGTGTGCATTGCTAGAGATTTGTGGTAAGATTTGTGTGGTAGGGGTGAGTGGTGTAGTAGGAACTGGGCTGGGGTCAATTCTAAATCATAAGAAGTTACATGAGAGGTGATATGACATACCTCTTTCCAGAAAGTTTGTATGGGAGAGCAGGACTACCATATGTGCAATAGTGTGCCTCTGTCTTTATGGCATCTCCAGCATGTTTCTGGTGTAGTAGGTTTGAATTTGTGTGAAAGGGCTGGGCTGACCTACCAACTAGATTGGATTTTATATCCATTTTCATGTGTGGACACATTTATTGATCCTTTATGAATATTCAGGAAAATTTGTTCCCAGTTTTCTATTGAAAGTGATAGGGAGAGGTCTCTTTCCCAGTTTTTGCAGGCTTTACTATCGTTGGATTGTTGGTCAGCAAAAAGTAGAGCGTGTGCGGTAGATATAAGATGGTTTTGGGTTGTTTCTCGAGTACAAAGTATTTCAAAGGGAGTAAGTTGTCTTGAGCACCGTGAGTTTTTGTCTAAAGCTCTTAGGTAGTGTGTGAGCAGCAAATATGTCCAGGGGGGGGGGGGGGGATGGGTGGCTAGGTGGGAGGCTAAGTGGAATTTCCCTTGGTTATAAAACTGGTGGACTAGAATGTGTCCATGTGACCAATGCTCTGTAATAAAGTGGCGATACATGCCTAGAGGGAAGTCTGGATTTAATTTTATCGCGGTTAAAGGCCCAGGGATAGATGATAAGGTGGTTTGAGTACATACCTTATTGAACCATTGTAGAGTGGGTCCAATTAATGGATGAAGACGTGTTTCCGCTGGGATGTGACATATAGTTGTCCATGGTAGAGATTCGAGGGGGAGGATGGTGGCAGATGCTTCTAAAGAGACCCGAGCTTTGTTGGGGGAATGGACATTACAGTTTATTATTCTGGAGAGGTGTATAGCTTTATAGTAGTTTAAGAGGTCTGGGAGGCCTATCCCTCCCCAGTGTCTGGGTCAGGTAAGCTGTGTGAAACTGATTCTGGGTTTACGTTGATTCCAGAGAAATCTGGAGAATATACTTTTATACGTTTTGAAAAATGCTGGTGGAACGTGTATGGGTATAGTCTGTAGAATGTATAGCAGTCTAGGTAGAGCATTCATTTTCAAGGTAGCCGCTCTGCCAAACCATGAGAATATTGGTTTATTACAGTTTTTGAGATCATAAGTCAGTTTGTTTAGGATTGACATGTGGTTTTTCATGTATAAATCTGATAGATTGGTGGGGGGTTGTATGCCTAAGTATGTGATTGAGACCGTATTCCAGTGGAATGGGAAATTTTATTTGCATTGGTCTACTAGGTGCTGTGGTAAAGAAATGATGAGGGCAAAAGATTTGATGAAATTGATTTTAAGGTTTGAAATAGTTTTGAAGTGTTGGAATTCTGCTAGTAGTACTGGTAGTGTGGTAAGTGTTTTAGTGAGGAATAATAGAATGCCATCTGCAAATGCAGCATATTTATATTCTCTGTTGGCTGCTTGGACCCCTTGTATGTTTGGGTGTGTTTTAGGTTACGAAGGAAAGGTTCAAGAGTAAGTACAAAAAGGATCCGTTGCGGATGGGGAAGGCATTCGACAGATTGTTGTTGACTCTCACTTTGGCTGAGGGATTCGCATATAAAGAAAATATTAGGCTAATCATATATGGGCCTATGCCTATGGCTTGTAGGACTGTTTTCATGTAGTCCCATGACACCCTGTCAAATGCCTTCTCCACATCTAGGGATAGGAAAAAGCCTTTTTGGTTTGTTTGTGTTATCATGTGGTGTAAGTTGATTGCCTTGATGGTGTTGTCCCTGGCTTCGCCACCAGGAATGAAGCCTACTTGGTCTCGGGAGATAATTGAGGGGAGAAGTGGGAGGAGCCAGTTTGCTAATATCGTAGAGAATATCTTAATGTCCACGTTAAGTAGTAATGTTAACCTATAATTCCCGGTATGCGTGGGGTCTTTCTTTTCTTTGGGGATGACTGTTATGTGAGCTTCAAGCATCTCATGTGTGAGAGGATTTGCAGAAGAAAGGGAGTTGAAAGTGTTCAAGAAGGGGGAATTTAGTGTTTCCAAGAAAGTCTTGTAGTATACTGCAGGTAGGCCGTATGGGCCAGGGCTTTTGTCAGATTTTAATTGTTTTATTGCCTGTTTCCATTCTTTTAGAGTGATTGGAGTTTGTAGCTCTTTGGTGGCCTCTGTTGATTCGAGGGGGCTCTAGGGGCAAATTTGTCTAGAAATTATTTAATCTCATTATGTCTTTCCGATGGGGGAGAGGTGGGGGGGGGGGTAAATGTGTTAAGGTCATATAAGGTGGAATAGTATCTTTCAAATTCTTGATCAATGTCACAATTTGTCGTGAGTACAGTAGTGCAGAGTGCCTGGGCTAATAGATGGCCACATTTATTTCCAAATTCATAAAAGAGCTTCTGTGAGAGAGTGTATATTTTCCTAAGATTGCGTCCCAATTCTTCCTGTAAGAGCACACGGGTTTCAGTAAGTTCCATGTAGGACTTTTGAGCCAAGTTACATTTATGTATCGTTTCAAATGTTCTGAGCTTAGTGAATAATTCTGTAAGTCTGGCTTGTTTTTCTTTTTTAATTGCTGCTGCTAGGGAGATGAGCTTTCCTCTTACTACACATTTGTGTGCCTCCCAATGGGTCAGTTTGGAGGTATCTGAGGTGTTGTTCTCGTGGAAGTAATCAACAAGGCATTTACAAATCTCTGCTTCTCTGATTTTGTCTGTCAGAATGTTTGAATCTAATCTCCAGATTTGAGTGTGGATGATCTTGTCGGGAAAGGTAAGTGTGACTGAGATAGGATGGTGGTCAGATAGGGTAATTGGTTCTATGGTAGCCACCTTCAGGTAAGAGAGATCTTGTTGTGTAAGAAATAGGTAGTCGAGACGAGAGTACCTGTTCCGTGGGATAGAAAAGAAGGTGAAATCTTTGTCCTTTGGGTGGAGAGTGCACCAGGTGTCATGAAGTAAGAGATCCTGAAGGCATATCCTAATTTGTCTAATTGCTCGATATGGTAGATGGGACGGGCCTGATGAAGTTCTGAGAAGGGGATCTAGAGGAACGTTTGAAGTCTCCCCCTACAATTAAGACTCCTTTTTGGAAAGTGGATAGTCGTGCGATGGTATGGAAGAATGGCACTTGAGCTGAGTTGGGACTATATATGTTTGCCAGCGTGATCGGTTTGTCTCTTAGAGTGCCTTTAAGAAAGATGTATCTACCCTGGTCATGAGGGTGTCTGAAATTTGGAGGGGTACATTTTTGGATAGGAGTATGGAAGCTCCTTTAGATTTAGAAATCGGGATGTAGCGTGATAGCTGTGGGGGAAGAAGTTATTTGTAAGTTTAGGGACTGTTTTGGAGCGAAAATGTGTTTCTTGCAGAAAACCTATGTCTGCTTTCATGCTACGCATGCTGGATAAGATTTGTGAAAGTTTTTCAGGTATATTTAGGCCTTTGGCATTTAAAGAGATTAATTTCAGGGAAAGATTGTTGGTTTTCATTTTAGGTGAAGTTATGATGAGTGTGGGGTGTTAAAGTTTTGGTTGTAGCATCCTGAGGGAGGGAAGGCAGAGAGGACGGAGTGGGTGAAGAAATAAAAAGGGGAGAAAGAAAGGAAAAAATGAAAAAGAGAAAAAAAAGGGGGGGGCGAAGGAATAGAAGGAAGGTAGGTTAGGTGGGGAGAGGGGGGGTGATTTGTATTGAAGATAGGTTTTTGTTAGGTGGGGGTGAAGGTCAGGTGGCTATAGGATGCTTCAAGGGTGGGGGAATGGTAATACCGCATGTGAGTGTTAGACATGTGCACAATAGAAAAATTTGTTTAGTTTTGTTTTGTTTCTGTTCGTTTCCGTTGATTCGTACTGATTCGTAATTTCGTAAGTCGTCGGTGTTCATATTCGGACTCGTTCATATTTTCGTAAGAGTTATTTTTTCGTTGATTCGTATTCTAATTTTCGTTTATTCAAAATTCGTATTTTCGTTATATTTCGTATTCGGACGCATTCGTATTTTCGGAAGAGCTATATTTTCGTTGATTTGAAATGATTCGTATTTCCGTTAATCTGATTTTCGTTGATTCGAAATTCGTATTTTCGTAGATTTAATTACATTCGTACTTTCGTGAGATTGATTTATTCGTACTTTCGTAACATTGTTTTTGTAGATTCGTAATCGGAGCATAATTCATAATTTTACGTAATGTGTATGCTATTTATATATCAGGGTGATAGTATAAAATCAAACGTTGGTATTGGTGAGATAAAATACTAAAAACAGCGCTAAAAGCAGTGAGATAATTAAATCTTTCCGTGCAAAGTCCATGAATCTGTGTCATAAACAGTATTGTACTAGTAGGTAGTCCTTGAGTGTTTCTGAGAAAGTAGTGCACAGTTCAATCGGTAGTGACTTTCCTTGTGATATATAGTGTATACAGTTGTATATCCAAGCACCGTTATAGACAGCTTCACCACGTGAGACACTCTCCCCTCAGGGGGTTAAACTCACCGGAATGACAATTTAAACAGGCCTTAAGATATGGGGTATCGCTATGGCTACCACTGCCCAGGACGCGTCACACATCCACCGTTATACAGGGTCTGGTCACTTCCTCAGATTTAGGTATCAGCAACAAGGAATCAGGGGTTCAGAGGGGAATCAACTCGCAATGATGGTCATAAAAAAGCGGAGAGAATAGCATCCATAGCGTAATCCCGTTTTTATTTCACAACATTAAAAACATTGAACCCTACAACTTCCCCTTTAAGAAAATAACGTACAATAAGCATTCTTTGAAAACAGCATGTAAAGTAATCACTTGCGTGTGGGGAATGGGTAGATGGCAATCCTCCACTTGGCCACAGCAGCAGTAACGTTCCTCCTGGATCAGCGTGTGTGTGTCTCTGCTGACACTTCGCGTCACTTCCGGGTGGGTGGTTAGCGCTGGTGGAGCGCAAACGATACTTCCGGTCAAACGTCGTGTAGGCCACGCACTGACGCGTTTCATCACTTCCTGACTTCAACAGAGGGCGTCAACAGAGGGCGTTGAAGTCAGGAAGTGACGAAACGCGTCAGGGCGTGGCCTACACGACGTTTGACCGGAAGTATCGTGTGGTAGCCATAGCGATACCCCATATCTGTTATTTTTGAATCTTTGTTCGGTATTTTCGTTGTTTCTGTTTTCGTTTTTCAGATTTTCATTCTTTCGTAGTTTCGTTGTTTCTAATTTAATTATTTCGTATTTTCGTTGTTTTTCATATTCGTTCTTTTCGATAGTTCGTTTTTTGTTAGAATTTTTAGTAAACCATTCATTCATTCGTACGATTACGAATGAACGAATATAACAAATTTGAACGAAAAACAAATTTGTAACTAAACGAATTGCCCATGTATAGTGAGTGTGAACCTGCAGTCCCACCTGATAGGGGGAGGGGGATCCAGTGTGGGTCAGCAGGGTCTACCAGAGTCCGCTGTGAGTGGGGGTGGTAGGTGACGATCTACAAGAGGAGGCAATCATGTGTCCCTATGAGGTCAATAGGGCAAAGAGGTGTGTTTATGATGAGCTCAGTCGGGGAGCTGGAGAAGGGGTATGTCTTCCCTTCTGGTCACACCTGACTATATTGAGATATTCATCAGTTTGGCATGGAGATAAAGTGGTTGTTTGGGGTGAGGAGGAATGTCAAGTCTAGACGTCAGCCTCAGTGTTTGTCATCAAAATGTAGGTTAAATTAAAACATAGAAGAAAACAGAAACATGTTCATATACTATAACATAGCAGAGGTGTAGTAGGTATATCTGCAGAGTCTGGTGGCAGCATAGAACAGTTGAGAACATTTTAACTTGTAAATTGTGGTTTACACAACACATGTTCAACAGCAAAAACAGTAGTACCCTTAGGTATTTTATATAAATCAAGAGGGGAAGTTACTTATAATAGATATGTATTGGAGCTTCTCGCATCTATTCTAGATTGGAAAGTAGTTCGTTTGGCATGGTATTGGAGGTATGAGGATATGCCCATGCTCAATTGATTGTAGAATTTGAGGTTTTCTAGAACCCTCAACTGTGTATATCACCCTCGGACATCAGATTATGTAGCTGCAACAGGAACATAATAGAGGTACGGATTATGATTATCTGTCCTTAGGGGATCTCAGGGACACATTGCATGGTCATGCATATACTATTCAGCCAACTTGCATGTAGGGTAAAAGGGGTGTGGAAGGATATAGTGTGGAAAAAAGGTTGGTAGGTAGGGATGAAGAGGAGATTTTTTGGGATATGGTAGGGGAGATGAGAACAGAAATTAATGGAGTTAGGAGGAGCAGAGTGGAATCTCGGACTGGGAGGAAAGTAGTACTGGATTGGCCGGTTTCTACCCTGGGTGGTTATAAAGGATAGGTTTAAGAAGATGTAAGGTGGGCTACCTGATCCCAGTCATTGATGATATGGGGTTGTTCTCGGAGTCCCGTACGTTGTTGGAGTATAGAATCCCATTTGAAGGAGAATATGTCTGTTATTCTAGCTTCCTCTGGTTGTTGAGTGTCGTGGTTCCACAGGCGGTTTCTGGGTTTGTCCTGGTAGAAGTTCACTGGGACGAAACAGTAAATTTTGCTTTCATAGGGGTAAGCTGTAGATTGTTCTATTTGAGGGCGTAGGGGGATCATGCAGCTTTGAGTTTGAAGGGTCTGTATGTAAGGGGTAAGTCATTATTGTTTAGTTAGTGAGGCACCGGTGTAAAAGCTGGGTTGTTCAAGCTTGTCTCTAATCATGTTACTCTCGTTTCCCTTCTCTTTGGTCCGGTGAGTAATGTTTAGGTGGTTGTTGTTCTGCGGTGTTTTCCAAGGTGAGTGGGTCAGTTGATTTAAAGGGAATCTGAATGGAAGCAGTTTTGGGGGAGCTTTGGGGTAGCTATAGTAAAGCATGGAGGAAGCCTGCAGGAGCCAGGAAAAAAGGTAAGTATAGCTGATTAGTTCTTGGCCATTAGACAAAATTAGCAATTAACTCTTGCAGTGGTTAGAGGTTCATTTTCTTTCTGGACAGGCTTTTTTTATATAAACATGCCAACATACTGTATCTCTTTATGTTTTTGTTAAATGCTAACTGGTTGGTAACTATTTTTCCTGCAGGGAACCACAGTCATCCCAGTGCTATCCTCTGTTCTGAGGGATAAGTCCTACTTTGAAAAACCGTACGAGTTCTACCCAGAACATTTTCTGGATTCTAAAGGCAATTTCAAGAAGGTTGATGCGTTCATTCCATTTTCTATTGGTAATACACATGTTTTTTGCAATAATAATTTCATTGTTGGAAACAGGTTTCAAGTAGCTCTGGTAAACTTCAAGGACACTAAACCTAAAACCAATAGCAGCTATTACAATATCTGATGAACACATGCATATTCTAATTTTACTGAGGTGGAATGCTTGCTGCAGATTCCCCCTTTCAATGGCAGCCCACCAGCTAAAACTGGGATATGTGGGGAGTATGTAGCACTAGGAAGAAGCTCAACTCAGTTACAGAGATCACGTTGCTTATTTTCACTAGGAATGAGAGAAATTTGGATTTTTCATTTCACAAATTGGGAAATGTTGGCAACATTTTGGTAAAATGCATTGAAATCAGTGGAGAAGGTAAAATGAAGGTAAAAGTAAGGTGGTAGGATCATCCATAATCCTGACTGGTTCCAAGGAAAAAAAAAATGTTGCTAAAAATATCCGATCTCCATCTCTGTCCTATGCAAAAGAGTCTATTTATCTACTATGTGAGTCAGCTACATCAAAAATCTTAAAACTAGAACCCAGGGTTTCATCCTTCCAATTAATCACTAACAGAAAAAAAGCTACTTAAATGCCCTTTCAACACACCTAAATATGCAATTTAGTGATGTTCTAGTCTTGAGAATTTGTACGGGGGTCCACATCACTGTCCATGTGATGAGGACACATCCTATTGGCTGTGCAGCATCAGGAACCAGATTAGGAGTTTCAGCGATGAGCTCAGTAAAAGATGATCCACCAGAATCTGCACATCTACAACGCTGGACTACCAGTCCCTGGCACCTGGAAACAGCACTAGCGAGGGAACCAGACAGCAGAACAAGGTAAGTGAAGTATTGCTTTGCAAGAAATTAAAGAAAATTGAGTGGGCAAGAGGGTGGTTAATTTTTGTAGGATATGGGTTTTTTCCAACAAAACAATTCCCAAATCCAGTTACTATGGGATGTATAAGCCTCATAAAACAAAAAAACGTCCTTTACCTTTTCTAACTGAGCCAAATCCTCCTTTATTTGTGTCTCATGCACTCTCCCTCCCAGACACTGCAGCTCACAGTGGAGGCTGTGCTGTCCATACAGAAAGCAATGGGCAGGGTCAGATGGAATCAGGTCCTGAGTGGCAAGCTATGAGCTTATCAATTATTAGTGACAATGCTGATAGCCACATCCCTCTGCAATAATTTTTCATCCAAATGTAGTTCAGGCAGGCACAGCCAACCCGAGAGTGGTGCACTCTCATGTTGGCTGTGCCTGCCTGAACTACAGTCCTATGCCTTCCACTATGAATTCAGGAGCAGGGTAGCATTATTGCCACACCATCACTGGAAGCTGCATATGGTGAACTTCAATGCCAGGATCAACAGGTATTTGTGAGACTTTGCAGAGGGACTATAAAGTGCATATGGACTTGAAACTAAGTGCATGTTCTACTTTAAGATCCCATTACCCTCAGGCTTTATTTAGGCTACCCTTATGCCGCGTACACACGTGCGGACTTTTGCCGGCGGACCTAGTCCAGCGGACAATCCCGCCGGACTTTCCAGCTGGGTCCGCTGGACTTTCCGAGCGTGTGGACTTGCCCACACACGTGCGGACTTGCCCACACACGCACGGACTTCTCCGGCGGATAATCCGCCGCCCAAAGTCCGCGGGACTTTTGAAAATGAACCGACTTGCCGCTCATCGGCAAGTCCGTTCATTTAGCACGTGACTTCAGATTACGTAGCTAGCGTAGGCATTAAATGCCGCCGCGCTAGCTCCGTCACCTGTCATGGATTTAAAGGGACTCCCCACGCCGAAAAAACGGCGTGGGGGTTCCCCCCAAATCCACGTCAGACCCTTATCCGAGCACGCAGCCTGGCAGGCCAGGAAAGGGGTGGGGACGAACGAGCGCCCCCCCCTCCTGAGCCGTACCAGGCCGCGTGCCCTCAACATGGGGGGTGCCCTGGGGAAAGGGGGGCCGTGCGGACCCCCCACCCCAAAGCACCTTGTCCCCATGTTGATGAGGACAAGGGCCTCTTCCCGACAACCCTGGCCGTTGGTTGTCGGGGTCTGCGGGCGGGGGCTTATCGGCATCTGGGAGCACCCTTTAATAAGGGGGCCCCCAGATACCGGCCCCCCCACCCTATGTGAATGAGTATGGGGTACGATGTACCCCTACCCATTCACCTAAGGTGTAAAATGTAAAGTTAAAAAAACACCCACACTTTTGAAAAAATTGTTTATTGCACTGCTCCGGGGGTCTTCTTCCGTCTTGGGGGTCTTCTCGCCGGACTCCCCCGCCATTTACCAAGCTCTTTTACCGAGCGGGGGAAGTCCGGCTACCTTCTTCGTCGTCGCCGCCGTCTGGGGGTCTCGATCCGCCTTCGGGGGTCTCTTCAGTTCTTGCGGCGGTCGTCGTCTTCCGCGCCGCCGGCGCCTTGTCCTTCTTCTTGTCCTTCTTCTTGTCCTTCTTCTTGTTCTTGTTCTTGTTCTTCTTCTTCTTCTTCTTCCGATGTTGACCCGACGCTCTCTCTGCCCGGAATGCCTGTGCCGCTCTGCGCTAGGACTTATATAGGGGCATGGGGACAGGGTCACATGTTCATGTCACATGGTGACCCCGCCCCCTTGCGATGTCACAGTCCCAGCATCCTCCGGTAGTGTGACAACACAAGGGGGCCGGGTTCACCATGTGACATGAACATGTGACCCTGTCTCCATGCCCCTATATAAGTCCTAGCGCAGAGCGGCACAGGCATTCCGGGCAGAGAGAGCGTCGGGTCAACATCGGAAGAAGAAGAAGAAGAAGAACAAGAACAAGAAGAAGGAGGACAAGAAGAAGGACAAGGCGCCGGCGGCGCGGAAGACGACGACCGCCGCAAGAACAGAAGAGACCCCCGAAGGCGGATCGAGACCCCCAGACGGCGGCGACGACGAAGAAGGTAGCCGGACTTCCCCCGCTCAGTAAAAGAGCTTGGTAAATGGCGGGGGAGTCCGGCGAGAAGACCCCCAATACGGAAGAAGACCCCCGGAGCAGTGCAATAAACTATTTTTTCAAAAGTGTGGGTGTTTTTTTAACTTTACATTTTACACCTTAGGTGAATGGGTAGGGGTACATCGTACCCCATACTCATTCACATAGGGTGGGGGGGCGGTATCTGGGGGCCCCCTTATTAAAGGGTGCTCCCAGATGCCGATAAGCCCCCGCCCGCAGACCCCGACAACCAACGGCCAGGGTTGCCGGGAAGAGGCCCTTGTCCTCATCAACATGGGGACAAGGTGCTTTGGGGTGGGGGGGCCGCACGGCCCCCCTTTCCCCAGGGCACCCCCCATGTTGAGGGCACGCGGCCTGGTACGGCTCAGGAGGGGGGGGCGCTCGTTCGTCCCCACCCCTTTCCTAGCCTGCCAGGCTGCGTGCTCGGATAAGGGTCTGACATGGATTTGGGGGGGACCCCCACGCCGTTTTTCGGCGTGGGGATTCCCTTTAAATCCATGACAGGTGACGGAGCTAGCGCGGCGGCATTTACAAGTTACGTTCGAAATGAACGGACTGCTCCGTGTGTGGGCAAGTCCGTTCATTTTCAAAAGTCCCGCGGACTTGCCTACTAACGGCGGGATTGTCCGCTGGACTGCCAAGTCCAGCGGATAATTTTAAAACCAAACTTAAAACTTTGGTCCGCCGGACTTTGGCGCCAAAAAGTCCGCCGGCGCCCACACACGAGGGGATTATCCGCTGGACTTCAGTCCAGCGGATAATCCCGCGGGATTGTCCCTTCGTGTGTACACGGCATTACATGGACCAGTCAGTCAGATGTCATGATTTTGCACTATTCTGATGATTATCTTGAAGGACCATTCGGCCCATTTTATAAACAGATGCAACTTTATGGCTAATTCAAATGAACCAGATAATTTTCTTTTTTTTTTATTAGGAAAAAGAAGCTGTGCTGGGGAAACATTGGCTAAAATGGAGCTATTCCTCTTCTTTACAACACTGCTGCAACACTTCACCTTCCAGGCCCCTCCCGGAGCTGAGCTGGACCTCACCCCTGCACTGGGGGCCACAAACTCCCCATTACCATATGAAATCTGTGCAATCCCCATAACATAGATTAAGCCTGCCTTGAAATACATAGTAATTTATAAAAAATTGCATCTTTTGTTGAAATTAAATAACAAAACCTTTTCTGCTTAAGTTACCAATTCATATTAGCAAATTGTAGTTGTTCCTTGAACAGCTAATTTAAGATGATGTGTTTTATTTCAATTTCAGGCTTAGATATTCTGTAACTCGTGGTACTCTCTGCTCTGCTTTTTAAATACAGCTCACATGGAGTTAACGCAGCTCAAAAACATGGATATTGTCTTTCACATACTCGAATAATAACTTAACATCGCAAGCTGGACAGCGGCATACAAGCTCCTGTTATATTGTCAGCACAAATTAAATTGATGTTCAGTTTTTCCCACAAATAGAGCTTTCTTTTAGTGGTATTTGATCACCTCATGCTGTTTTTATTTTTTGCACTATCAACAAAAAAAATTTTGAAAAAAATAATAATAATAACTATCTGCTATAAAGCATACTCAATGAAAAAAAGTAAAAAAATCTAATTTCTTCATCAATTAAGGCCAATAAGTAGTCTGCTACATATTTTTGGTAAAAACAAAAAACCCAATAAGCGTATATTGATTGGTTTGTGCAAAAGTTATAGCTTCTACAAACTATGGGATATTTTTATGGAATTTGTATATATTTTTTTACTAGTAATGGTGGCGATCAGCAACTTATAGCGGGACTGCCACATTGCGGTTGACAAAGCAGACACTAAGTGAAACTTTTTTTGGGGACCAGTGACACTAATACAGTGATCAGTGCTAAATAATATGCACTGTAACTGCACTAATGACACTGGCAGGGAATGGGGTTAACATTAGAGGCAATCAAAGGGTTAAATGTGTTCCATGGGAGTGCTTTCTAACTGTGTGGGGGGTGCTTGTGCTGTAAGAAGACAGAGATTCATGTTCCTGCTTAGCAGAAACACAAGATCTCTGTCTTCTCCTGTCACTGAACAGCGATCTGTCTTGTTTACATAGGCAGACCGCCGTTTTGTCTGCCTCGGGAGCGATTGGCGGGTCCTGGCGGACATCGGGTCCGCCAGACCTGCTGAATGGCTCCTGTTGTGTCCAATTACAGTGGGAGCTGGTAGGCGGTAGTGTGCATGCCCCAGACCCAGGGAACAAAATCATGTACAGGTACGTGATTTTGCGCTGAAGGGTCGCCCTGCTGCAGTATATCTGCGTGGGGCAGTCCGGAAGCGGTTAAAGGTTTTTTCTTCAGACCATGTACAGTATGTGAGAGATAAAAGCTAAAGTGATATCAGAAGGCTTAAAATGTTGCTGGACAGCTCCCTGTCTTAAAATATTGCTGGTCTGGCCTTTGGATAATCCTGCCTCGTGCCTTGTTTCTGGTTAACCTTGAACTCCTTGCTCCTCCCATTCCTATTTAAGCTAGGCCTCTTGTATGTTTGTCAGATTATTGTGTTCTTCTCCAGCCAATATCTTGCTCTTGTCCCTCCTGCTACAGCCCATATCTTTACTACTACTCATTACTAAAAGAAATAGAAAACACTGTGGTGTCATGCCTAGGATTGCTGCCATGCATTGTAAGCTTTATGGGTTTGATTACATAGTTTAATTAATGCTACTGTAAATTAGAAAAGCTTTAAAATACCGTTGTCCTATAAATTTGAAAATAATTGAATGGCAGATGATCTAAGGCAACTGTGGACTTTCATGGTACGGTATGGACTTACATAGACTCTCATTAAAATTATATCAATTTATTTAGAAAAAAAATTAAAAAAATTGTAAAGAATCCTCAAGACGAGGTATAGACAATACACATAAATAAATCTCTATAATAGAACTAGACAGCGAAATGTATATTCATTCATCCACAATAAGGGAAAAAAGCAAAATGACGATCAGAGCTGGTTCAGACTCAACATGTTTTGCGGGGTAACCGCTTCTTCAGGAGTATGTTTCACCAGAGATTTATATGTAGTTTATATGTAGTTGTCACTAAATATTGAATAGATTGATTACATAGTTGTTTTTGACTTGACTTTTTTTTTCAATATTGCATTTTATTTATTTTGGAGTCCATAAATTACATTTAACACAAATAAAGTACAGGACTCATATTCTGAACCCTATAAATAAAAAGTGTCTATTGTACTGCATTTCATTGTTCTCTTTTTTTTACTTGATTATGGTTTAGTGTTTCATGTGATGGAGATGAACATGTTTGCAATATTTTACAAGAGGGAACATAAACAAGTTAGGAGTTTTAACATTTGTTTTAAACACTATCAGAACTTTTTTGGGAAAATAATAGGTTTATCACTGTTGAACATACTGTCAGGAACTTAATCACCTGCTGTTGGCAGGTTCTGGTTCCTGAACCAGAAGGTTGTAGTTCTGGTGTTCACCAGTGGGTGTCTCCCAGCAACCAGCAGATCTCAGCAATTAGTCTTTACCTGATGCTGGCTGCTGGAAGGGTATTTAATCCCTACTAGTCTCACTTCAATGTTTTGCCTGCTAGCCAGATTCCACTTGTTGATTCACCCTGAGCCTTATTCCTGATCATGATCCTGCTCCTTCCCTTTACTAATCAGGAGGAGCCATCGCTCCTCCTGATCCTGTAGATCGTGCGCTGCTGCCTTTTACCTGCTCCTCTCACTTCTGATTCCAGTTCTGGCCCCTTCATGACTGTTCCTTGCGCCTCCAGTTTTAACCTGTGGATCCATGTTCCCTATTTTCTATATGTTGTATTATAGTTGGTTTGCTTGTTAGGTATTTTGTCACTTGTTGTATTTTATATACTTTGTACTTTGTATACTTATATCTTCATGTTTGCTGCACATTCCATTTGCTGGTGTTTGAATGTGTTTTGTTTCACTATTAATAAACTTCCTTTATTATACACAGTCAGATTTTAGTTTCCTAAGTGCAGCTACATGGATCCCTGCTGCTGGATGCCTACTTTTGGTATCCCTGACACCTACACCCATACATACTGGCAGAAAGAACACTGAACATTACACTAACCTAGCAATTCTTCATTGCTGCTAATTACTATGACTATTCAATTATACCTTTTACTAATAATAAGGTTTTAAAGCCACATTCAAGAATCTAAAGTTGGCTACACACTATACCATTTTTATACAGTTTTCTTGTACACATTTCCTTTAGATTTACCAAAACGATGTAATATGAGGTCAAACCTAAACACTTTCAAATTGTATGCAATCAGGCAAGCTCTCGCACCACATAGTTAAAGGTAAATTTAAAGGAACTTGAGCAACAAAAATTATTTAATGTGTATCCAGCTTAAGTGAGCATATTCACCATACTATGCCTAATATTAACATTTGTTTTTTTCAATTAACATCCAAAAATAATTAATGACAGTAACAAACAGGAGTATTTTTTAGAATACTAAGTTTTTTTTAATTTTAAAAGCATATACATTTATCAGGGCTCAAAATTTCAAGTCCTGAGCTACTAGCCAGGCCTCAAAGGTTACTCGCCACCAGTTGCCCCACCCAACCCCGCCCAACAACACAGCCCACCTTGCCCATAAACATGCCCCACCCGCCCCTAAACACGCCCTCATAAATTATCTAATTTAATGACACTTAAATGTTTTATGCAGAATTTAGTTATAAAAAAAATATTAACAACAACTTTATCCATGCCCACCAATGCAAGCTCGTGTCCACCATGCAGTCTGTGTCCACTAGGCAGCCTGTGCCCACCATGCACCAAGCAGCATGTGTCCACCATGCACCATGCAGCCTGTGTCCACCATGCACCATGCAGCCTGTGTCCACCATGCACCATGCAGCCTGCGTCCACCATGAACCATGCAGCCTTTGTCCACCATGCAGCCTGTGCCCACAATGCAGCCTGGTACACCATGCACCATGCGGCCTGTGTCCACCATACACCATGCAGCCTGTGTCCACCATGCACCATGCAGCCTGTGTCCACCATCCACCATGCAGCCTGCGCCCACCATCCACCATGCAGCCTACCTGTGCAGGGGAGGAGAGGAACAGGAGAGCGGCCCAGATGTTCAGAGTGCAGCCAGGGAACACAGCGATATTAGATTTCATTTCAATTGATGTGTTCCCGCAGCTCAACATTATATAGAGCCCCGCCCCCTGGCTGGGGAACTTTTATTGACAAATCACCTGGCCTGGGATTGTTATGATCTGTCTATCAAAGTCATGGGTCCAGGGGGCGGGGCTGTATCTAACAGCGAGCGTCAGGGAACACTGCAATGTGAAATGAAAGCTAATATCGCTGTGTTCCCTGCGCTGCGCTCTGAACATCTGGGCCGCTTTCCTGTTCCTCTCCTCCTCTGCACAGGTAGGCTGCATGGTGGGCGCAGGCTGCATGGTGGATGGTGGGTGCAGGCTGCATGGTGGATGGTTTCTTCTTTACTGTATTAGATCCTTCCTCTGTAGTATTACGCATCTGTAGAAGGATTTATCTCATCTTCTGTAGCAATCTGGCATTTGTCTGGATATGAAAGACACCTCCAGAAATAATAGTACCAAAAACTGTCAGGATTAAATACTTTTCTGGCAAGTATGCAGAGCAGCCTACAAAGTAATGGATCTATTTTGTTTAATTCTGTATGCACAATATGCACATATCTGTTTATTTTTATCATAATACAAAACTCTTATGCCGTGTACACATGGTCGGATTTTCCGACGGGAAATGTTGGATGTGAGCTTGTTGTTGGAAAGTCCGACTGTGTGTATGCTCCATTGAACATTTGCTGTCGGACTTTCCGGCAACAAATGTTGGCTAGCAGGTTCTCAAATTTTCCTCCAACAAAACGTTGTTGTTGGAAAGTCTGATCGTGTGTACACAAGTCCGTGCACAAAAGTTCACGCATGCTCGGAATCAAGTACGAGCCTGAAGCGCTCGGTCTTGTAAAACTAGCGTTCGTAATGGATATAGCACATTCGTCAGGCGGAAAAAACGTTGAAACTCTCAATTCAGCGTATTCTCTTCTTCTTTATAATGTTAGAATAAAGAAGTTGCTTTGCTGCTGATAATCACAGAGTTCTTACAAACTGATTTTTTATTAATTCTCGTGATCTCCTAAATAATCTTAGTTTTTTTTCTAGTGATCTCAATAATATTTTTGGTCGTTTTGTGTGTCAAGTTACCACAACACCATTATTATCTTGTATTTTTTAACCTCAAAAAGATACAACTATGTTGGTGTCCCTTGTTAATTTGACACGAGTTAAAAGCGCAAATCATTTCTCACCAAACTTCTACTAACACAAGATAAACACGAGATTAGCAGAAGGCTCCTGTACCCCAAGCACACCAGCGCAAGCACCGCATGTCACCCTTTTGCCTGCACTTGCGTAGCCCCTTGAACGCCTACGGAGGACCGCTGGTTCCGAGGACAAAGCAAAGGAAGAGGCTATGGAGGAAGAAGAAGAAGAGGAGGGGGTGGAGGAGAGAGGTGTGTCAGAATCACCAGTAGTAGCATTTTGGAGGCGTGGTGGCAGAACAACCTCCAACACTACTGCACCTTGTCCTGCATCCCTCCCAGCTGCCAGCAGAGTCACCCAATGCGCCGTGAAAGATAGGTAACGTCCCTGTCAATGCCTGCTGGACCATGAGTCAGCGGTAATATGCACCTTACCACTGACCGCCCTGTCCAGCGAGGCCAAGACATTGCCTTCCACATGCCGGTAGAGAGCCGTAATCGCCTTCCGTGAGAAAAAGTGGCGTTTGGGAACCTGCCACTGAGGAACCACACATTTCAAAAACTCACGGAAGGGGGCAGAGTCTACCAACTGAAAAGGCAGCATTTGAAGCGCTAGCAATTTAGCCAAGCTAGCATTCAACCGCTGGGCATATGGAAGGCTGGGAGCAAACTTCTTTTGGCGGTGCAGCAGCTGGTGCAGGGAAATTTGCCTAGTACAATCTGACGTCAGTGTACCGATAGCAGATTGCCCACAAGTATTTGGCTGTGACACACCTAATTCTACACCTTCATTCCTCTCAGTGCAGGTTTCAGAGAGGACTGAAGGTATAGTGGGGTTGGAGATCCCAGCTGATGAGGAGCAAGGAGAGGTCCGCTTTGTTCTTTGGTGTGGGTCTTTTAGGTATGCTTGCCAACGAACTGCATGGCAGGTCGACATATGTCTGGTCCAGCATGTGGTGCCCAAGCGGCTGATGTTTTGGCCATGCAAGATACGCTTGAGACATATGTTGCAAATAGCAGCAGTGTGATCTGATGCACTCATCTCAAAAAAGGCCCAAACCAAAGAACTTTTGGAATAATGCGCAGAGACAGCAGCACCCTGCAAATGCGGAGCATCCTGCCTGTGGCCAATTATGGCTCTCCTCGCTGCCGGCGCTGTGATTTGCCTGCGACTGGCGCAGTGCATTGTGGGCCGTTTTCGTATCACACGAATTTGATGCGAACGGCCCGCAAAGTTCTGGTTTCGTCGAACGGACGAATGGCCGACGTTCGATTCGAACATGGGTTTGAATCGAACACCGGGCTCATCCCTACTGGGAAGACACACAATACAATTCCACAATCGCATCCTCCCTAAAGTTACTTTTTTAGTGCTAGATCGTATGCATCCAGGGATCAGAGGGGGAGACTGGAACAAAATCCTGCTGCAGTATGAGCAGCGTTGGATTTTCAAACTGGGCGCAACTCGCTTCCTGGGGCTGAACAATATGGTGTTGTTAAAACCCTTTCTGGAGGGTTTTGTTTCTGGCGGCCCGGAATTATAACCTCCCCCCCCCCCCCCCCATTACTCACTTCTTTTTCCAATGCAATATGCATCTTTCCAAGTAAAGATATCCTGCCTTTCTGATCCAATGGGAGCTATATTTTGGCTTTCCATTTCTTTGTTTCTATTTAGCTATAAGAAATTATGTTGCACTGTGTAATTAACTGCCACCCATTTTTGGTGACAATCTTTATTTTTTTAATTTTTTATTACTATTTTTTCTTTTTCATGATATAGGTTGCAGGACTCACTTGACGATTGCTATTGATTCCTGCAATGTGTTTTTGGTTGTAATGGGGGGGGGGGGACTGTCCATCCTTTATCAGGTACCTGCTATTTACCTGCCTACAAATATCGTTCCTTTGTGACTATGATGCTGCAGGAGCGTAGGGTTAATTGCGCCAAGGATGTCTTCATATAGATCTGTCTAGCAATCAGTAAATCCTCTTCCTTTTTTTTTTCTGTCATCCTTTTTGGCCACAAGATGTCGCCAGTCATGAATTTTTCCGATTGGCTGATACAGGTGCAGGTAATTATCCTGATGCCTATTTAAAACCAGATCTTGCTACAGCTCATTCACTGTCGTTTGACTGACTATATGAGCCATGCTTAACAATTCCCAGGACTAAGGTGCGGAAACTTTTTTGCAATCCACATTCTGCTCTCCCAGCCAGCCGTTTGGTGCTGATATGGAGGCAGTCTGTTTTTATATCCAGCGTAACAAATGCCACTAAATAGAATTACAGATCCTTCAGTGTAGGTGATACCCTTTCCCCCACTGTGTCCCGTCCAACTACTAGACACAATTAGGACACGGAAAGTCTGATCATGCCTAAATCTGGCTGATTTTTTTTGGATCTGTTTTGGCACACAATTTCAAACTCTTAGGTAAGCCTATAATCTTAGTGATTTACGTTTTTTACTGCTCTCATTTAGTGTTCTTTTTAAGCTATATAACTAGGATAATAAGTGTAGCGCCATAACCCCTGCGGGGCGGCTATGTATTTACTGGGCTTACCAATTACCTCCTCCTTGTAGCTCGTTGTTTGTTGTCTAGGGGTTCCCAGGGTTAGTACCCAGTAATTTCAGAAGCTGACACTCGAATGTCCTTTTTGAGGATTTTTTATTTGCATAAAGTAACGTTCAAATAACAGTCTCTAGGGGCGTGGCGACCGGACTCCAGGATGGCCGCTTAACCTGGAGCTCCGCTCGTCCGCAGGAGACATTCGTCAGCCACACACTGTTTCCGGCGGAAACCTACCTCCACAAAAGGTCAGTGCGACCCTGAGAACCGGAGGCAGACACTAGGGATGGGCCGGCACAGGAAAAACCCGCCACAGCCGCCGAAACTAGCGGGCTACTGCGCCACGAACGGCGCCTCACAAGATGGCGACGGCGGCGGGAATGCTGACATTCATACCTTACCTCAGAGCCTGGGAGAGGACATGTCCGAGACTTACCGCACTGATAGCCACACGCTGCAGACTCCCAGCGACTCCTCCTCCGGTCCCGCAACACCTACCACACGGAGCCCAGTGAAATCTAGGCCGAGGAGGGAATCCCCATTTAGGCCGCAAAACGCTCCGGCTATGGAGGTAAGCGAACCACACACATACCCAGCTAGTCAGCACACCATGAGAGGAGACTCAATTATGGACTTCCCTACAACAGACGGGCCCGTGTCTGACACTATAATAAAAGACATGCTGATTTCATTGAGATCATCACTACAGGCTGATATGGTCAGGGGGATTAATGAATGTAGAAGAGAAGTGCATTCACTAGGCCTAAGAGTGGACAAAACAGAGCACAAGATGGAGGAATTTACCTCAGCTTATAATGTAATGGTTGACTCAAATGCGGCTCAGGGGGAAGAAATAGGATGGATTAAAGACAAATTAGCAAATCTAGAGGACCGCTCCAGGAGGAACAACCTCAAATTGAGGGGTATCCCTGAAGATGTACCCCCAAATCAATTACTACCATTTGCCCAAGCTTTATTTTCAACTTTTTTACCTCAGGCTACAGCACAGGACCTCATTGTGGACAGAATTCATAGAATTCCTAAACCGTCATTTCTGCCTGCAGAAATTCCCAGAGATGTTCTTCTAAGAGTCCACTATTTCCACATTAAAGATCAAATCTTGCAAATTTCTAGAAAACAGGAAAATTTACCCCCACAATTTGCTAATGTCAGATTGCTCCCTGACCTATCCAGACATACTTTACAACGCAGACGCAATCTTATGACCATTACAAAAGCCTTAAGGAATCATAATATCATTCACAAATGGAAATATCCTGCCACATTATCCATTATTCACAATGGCACCACCACCATGATCTCCTCGTTGGATGAAGGTCTAAATCTATTACGTAGATGGAAAATTTTACCTGATGCAAACACCAATTTTCCCGCCATAGCAGGCCCATCACATATCCCTAATGAATGGCAAGCAGTGACTCATAAAAAATCTCTTAAAAAATCTGCTGGTATACATAGTACAGAATCTCAACAGATTACTTGAATGTCTCCTAGGAAGAGTGCCTTATACTCTGTCCTTGTTACCCTCAGGTTACCATTAGCAGTTACATCTGCTCTTGGATCGCTTTATGGATCCTTTTCTTATTTATCTTTTCTTTTTTTTCCTTGATATGCACAGATCTCCTGAGAGCAATTTATCATCCTATGTCTACTCCAGAAACCCGTATGATGCCTGTCAGCAACTAGAAATATTCGTGCCAATCGTAGTGAGTACTTTCTTGTCTGTCCTCCATATCCTTTACACAGAAGGTCAATGACGATCTCTTGCTTATCAATCAACGCACATGGTTTAAACCACCCGGCCAAACGATTTTCCTTATGGAAGGAGGTTCATAAACATAAGGCAGATATTGTATGTGTACAAGAAACGCACTTCCAACTAGATAAAACTCCGCAGTGTACCCACAAAGACTTTCCACACATCTACTTAGCATGTAATCCTCTCAAAAAAACTGGAGGCGTTCTTATAGCCCTGAAGAACTCCCTTTCATTTCAACACAGAGATTCGTTTATTGATGCTGCTGGCAGATTTATGATTGTCTCAGGCGACATAAATTCCCAACCATTCACTTTGGTTAACTTATATTCACCAAATACACATCAAATTCGCTTTTTTAATAAGGTCCTTCGCAAACTCAAATCTATGCAATATGGTAAAGTTCTGATATGCGGAGACTTTAATGCTACTGCAGACCCCCAAGTGGACACCTCTTCGGCCAAACACCGCTCAACACCAGCCCTGCAAACCATTCTTCACAAAGAGGAACTGTTCGATGCGTGGAGATGTCTCCATGCTGGTGAAAAGGACTTCACTTTTTTTTCCAACAGGCATCCTTCATATTCCCGCATTGACATGTTTTTAACTGATAAATGGTTGTTACAGGATATAGCCACAGCTGCCATTCACGAGATTACGTGGTCTGACCACGCAGCAATTTCCTTATCCATTATGGAGAAGGGTGTCTCTTCTTCACCTCCCATCTGGCGGTGTAATACTAGACTAGTACAAGAACCTTCCTCTAACAAACTACTGACACAACACATCACTAACTTTTTCTTAGATAACTATGGCTCAGTTACGGAACCACATGTTTTGTGGAATGCCCATGAGGCATACATGAGAGGTATTCTAATACAAATTGGGGCTAGAGCCAAACGCCAGAGGTCTCAACAAATCCAAACTATACTCCATGATCTTAGAAACTTTGAAACACAAAATAAAAAATCCCCTACTTTAGCAATAACTCACAAACTTTCTATCCTTAGGGAAAAGCTTAGAGAAATTTTATCCCAACAATATGACAGACATATCAGACGCTTAAAATTGAATTTCTACCATAACGCCAACAAAACAGGTAAGCTATTAGCCAACAGATTAAAAGCAAAACGCACTAAGACAAGGATAGCACATCTAAGACACCCCACCTTACACCACAAAATTATCCATCCTAAAGATATAGTTGACAAATTTGCAGAATATTATAGCTCACTTTATAATATACACAAGGATCCCGCTACAACCCAACCATCTAAGGAAAACATAAATGATTTCCTACAACGTATTCATTTACCCTCACTATCTACTGAACAATTAGAATATCTTAATACTCCCTTTACCACTTCTGAAATTGAGAAAGTTATTGCTTCACTTCCTAACGGTAAGTCCCCTGGCCCTGATGGCTTCTCAAATGAATATCTTAAAGCATTTAAACATATCATAGCACCTCATCTTACACATTTATTTAATGACACTGCTGAAAGTGCTAGTATGCCCCCAGACATGCTTAAAGCATACATAATCACATTACCTAAACCTGGTAAGGAACCAGACACTCCGGCCAATTATAGGCCGATATCACTGCTTAACTCCGATACCAAGGTATATGCCAAATTATTAGCCAATCGTTTATCAAGCATTATTCCTTTACTAGTCAAAAATGATCAGATGGGATTCGTGAAGGGGAGACAAACTTCTGATGCAACCAGGAGAACTATTAATATATTGTATCATGCTAAACTGCACCGAACGCATTCTCTGCTGTTATCTATTGACGCAGAGAAGGCGTTCGATAGAGTCCATTGGACATACATGGAGATGACGCTTAGTAAGTTCGGATTCCACGGTCGAATACTTAAAGCTATTCTAGCATTATACTCCTACCCCACCGCACAGGTATACTCGACAAATGCTTTATCTTCACCATTTGAAATTGGAAATGGAACTAGACAGGGCTGTCCCCTGTCTCCTTCCATTTTTAACCTTATGATGGAGCCCCTTGCAGAAACTATAAGGTCTCACCCGCTGATTTCGGGTTTCCAGTTCGGTAATACTAAACATTCCATAAACCTTTTTGCCGATGATGTCATTTTGCTATTGACTAATCCAAAAGTTTCCCTGCCACATGCTCATGATGTCCTACAAGAGTTTGGTAAGATCTCATACTATAAAGTGAACTTTTCTAAATCTTTGATCCTCGCTCTCAAAATTCCACCCAAACTTAAACTTAGTCTCCAATCACAATTTCCATATACATGGAGTACTGATGGTGTTCCGTATCTGGGTATTGTCCTGAAAGCCAAAGTTTCTGAACTCGTCAAATCCAATTTAAAACCACTTATTGCCAAACTGGAAACCCAACTCAAGGATTTTTCGATGAAAGAGGTTTCATGGTTTGGTAGGATTGCTGCATATAAAATGCTGATATTGCCTCAAGTATTATATGTTTTTCGCTCACTACCACTTCATATTCCACAACACTTTCTTAAAAAACTTACTAATATGTGCTGGAAGTATGTGTGGAATGGTAAAAAAGCTAGATGCTCCAGGAACAATCTTATCTCACATAAGAGATTCGGTGGTGCAGGTTTACCTGACATTCATGACTACTACTGGGCAGTTAGATTGGACCAACTTAAACATTGGTTTCCGACTAAGGACCCACCAGTTTGGGTAGACATTGAAAATTCATTAGTCCCCTTATCCTTATCCAACGTACGTACTCTTTTACTGACTGATAGCTGGTCTACTTGGGACTTACGTAAATTATCCCCTACAATTCAAATATCCTTAAAAGCATGGAGACACGTACTACCTACTAATCAAGATGACGTTATAGACTTACCATACAATATACCTCTTTCTATTCTTAAGACGAAACTTCCCGACATCCCTGTAACTGACTTCAATAATATAGGGATTACGCTACTATCTGACTTCTCCGATGGCAACAAGCTTAAGTCTGTAACGCAACTGACTTCACAGTATAACCTCACTACTGATATGGCTCTTTACACACTTCGGATCTTAGAGTTACTTCAAACCTTACCTTCTCCTTTAATTGCCATTCCACGCAGACTATGGCAGTTTTATTATCCAAATAGTAAAGAAGTGAAAGGAATTTCTTATTTTTACAATCTTTTACATGATAAATTACAATTTATCAAAACACCTGCCATGCTCAAATGGGAAGCAGAACTCGGTTCTGACTTCTCGGAGGATCAGTGGCGCCACGCCTTCTCTGAAATTCATTCTGCATCTCATTGTGCTAAACATTGGGAACTTACCATTAAACTCTCCAATAGATGGCATTACACTCCTTGTCGATTGGCAACTTTCTTTACAGGTTTTTCTCCGAATTGTTGGAGGGAGTGTGGCCACTTAGGTAATCTATTACATATGCTTTGGTACTGCCCTACGGTTAAAAGCTTATGGAATAGTGTTTTTCAACTTATATCTACCATTACAGGTATATTCACTAAACCAGACCCTGCCTTAGGTATTCTTCATATGAATATCGATAAATTTCCTAAATCATTTAGATCAGTTATAACTCATATTCTACTAGAAACCAGGTTGCTGATTTTATGCAATTCGAAGTCTAACATTGCTATCAATTTATCAGATGTAATTTCTGCGGTACGTAAAAACCATACTTTTGAACGTCTGATAGCACTAAATACTTCTAAATGTGTACAATTTGATAAATACTGGTCTATATGGCCTAAAGATTCCTCTCAGGCTGATGTATAACTCTGTCGCTTGCTTGCTATGAATGCTCTATATACATTCTTTGAACATGTTTTATCCTTTATGTATTATATATTCAATGGATACTGACACATACCCCACGTTGTGCATATCTTATTGTTTATTTCTTTTAATGTTTATTTATTTTCTGTATGATTTCATGAAAATACTCAATAAAAATTGAATGATTCAAAAAAAAAAATAACAGTCTCTTAGATGGGAATAGAGGGCACGGGTGATAAAGCTCAGGCACTTCAGAACTGCCGACATCAAATGAATGTCTCTTTAGGTAGCCCAGAGAGTAGCCACTCGCAACTGGGTGCTTCACTGTTGGATAAACCCCTGTCTGTAAATTTAGCAGCCAACAAGTGATTCAAAGATTTGCAAAGTCTCTGCCACAGACTAGGTTGTAACTGAACGATGAGTTAGGAACTTTTCCTACAGTACCTGAATCTTCCAGCCGTTTCGGCGATACCGTAAGAAATGCAGATTCACTAGTGTCCATACAATCTCAGCTCCCAGGCTCTTACCGAGCAGCCAGCTTCTTAGCCCTCCTCCGAAGAGTCCTCCCCTGGTCGCTTGTACGAGTTGCTGTGTCTCTCCAATCCTGAGAGAACACAGAGACACCTCAGAATCCTTCAGTTACTGTGCCTCGAGCTAGCCAGTTCTGAGGCTCGGGAATGGATGGATCCCCACCCCAGACCATGAGGGCCTCTGGGGCTGGTCAGGGTGACCAGGCTTATGGGGGTAGCAGATACTCCTGGATCCGGGACCCCTCACGGGGTTGATCTGGACCGGAACCAGGAATCAAAGAGCAAGCCGAACCCTGAACACGTGACTTCAGCATCCCAAATACCCCCTCTCAGAACACACAGCGGGGCCAGACACGCCCACTGACTGGCTCAGAGAAAGACCGGCACCCAACACGTCAAAACAGGCTGTGCTCTCAGCCTGTCACAGGTGCCTCACTGCACCCATGACCAGGCAGAACTCCAGTACAGCCCAGCCAAGCTGATGTCAAAGTAAATGACCTTAAAAAAAAGTGTCGGCGCTACATAAGTTTTCCACATCTATTTTCTATTTAGATTAATTTTCAGACAGTCCTGGCGATTTAAACTTTTCCCTGCTCACTGCAGCATATCCTTTGGGCAAACATCCACCCCCTCTCTGGGTGTGTGGCAGTTTGATCTACGGTTGATTGGGACGGTTGGACAGCCTCCCCTGATTTCCTCTCTCTGGGTGTGTAGCAGTTTTGTCTATGGGTGCTTGGGACGGTTGGACATCCTCCCCTGTTTCCCCTCTTTTTCCTAACTGAATTATCGCATTTGTGTTGGTAAAACACTCCTAGCAGCGGTCAGTAAAAACCATGTGTTTTTTTTCGAAACGCGTTGGATGGTCTGTCGTCCTGACAGCTTCTGGGCTTTGGTTCATAGTTGGTCTTCTGTTTTTTTATGTACATGTCTTGGTTTTATCCAATACTTTGTATTTTGTTTTTCACCATGAGTTGTCTAGCCATGTAGTAATAAAATTTAATAATTTTTCTACAATATTTCTACAATATTTTTTCTGTCTGTGATCCATTCAAAGTCCCGCTTTTCTGAGGAAATTGGTCTTACTACAGGTTATATTGTGTATTTTGGCATCTATTACTTTTTTAGAAGGTGTTTGTCTGTAATAACATGGTCTATCCTGGAGAAGGATTTATGAACATGTGAAAAAGTGTAGTCTTTCGGTTGTGTGTAGGCATTTCCAAGGGTCATATAGGTCTTTCTCTTGAAGCATCTTGTTCAGTCCAAATCTGGTGGAGTTTTCATTTTTGGAGGTGTCCATAATGGAATCTAGAGGTGCGTTACAGTCCCCACACACTATAAGTTGGCCCTTTTGTAATTTCCTTGCTGTCATTATTGTTTTCCGTATAAATCTTTGTGGGTGTTAGGAGCATATATGTTTATGATTGTATATTCTGTTAATGGTTGCTACTAGAATTGTATATCTTCCTTGATTATCCATTTTGAGGTCCAATAGTTGAAAGGTGACTGTATCCTTGATTGCAATTACGACTCCTTTTTTATTTTTTTTTATTTTTTGTTGGAAGTAAAATTTTTTGGAAACTTATGGTGAGAATTTGGGTGCCTTATCTTTTGCAAGAAGCGATTCCTGTATACACACTATCGCTTTTGTGTTTCAGTGCATCATTCCAGAGCTCTTCTTTTATATGGGCTATTAAGGTCTTTGGTGTTTGACATCAGTTTAATACCCATATACAGTGGGTGCCGCCGATATTGTGTCAATCTCGCCGCTGCAAAAAATTGCCCCTCAAGACATTTAAGTGCAGAGCCTTAAAGTGAGCAGTTCCATCTGTCCAGTCAATATCTGGATAATTAAATTCCCATAATGATTAGATTGTCTAGACTCTCTGCCATTCGTGACTGTGAGATCGGTCTCATCTTCATACTTCAGCTTAGGGGGCCTGTAGCATACCCCCCACTTTTAATTCCCCATTTGTTTTTTCCCTTTGTAGTTCCAGCCACAAGGATTCCATCCTTTCCATTACCCCGTCACCCCTCATGTTCAGCGTCAAATCACTATTGACAGACACACACACACACACACCCTACCCCATCTTTTACCTACCCTGTCTCTTGGATAACATCGCAAGCCAGTCATATGTACTATGAAACCTGGTCTCCAATACTACCACAAAGTTAAAATCATCCTCATACATCAGTAGTTCTAGTTCCTCCATTTTGTTCATCAGACTTCTAGCATTAGAGAACATGCCTTTTTTTTGTTTTGTACAGCCACATGTTGTTTTTTTCTCTGCTTGTTTCGAGGCTGCAGTAGGAGTCTGTCAGCCTACACGTGTTGGTTTTAGGTACTCCAGTTAAATTGACCAGTCACACTTTCTGCCATTCATTCACTAGCTGGGAAAGCTACCTTTGTTTCCCCCCCCCCCCCCATCACCTAGTTTAAAAGTTCCTTCAAATTTTTTGGCCATCCTTTCCCCCAGCAGGGCTGCACCCTCCCCATTTAGGTGCAGTCCATTCCTACTATAAATCCGGTAACTGACTGAAGAGTCAGCCCAGTTCTCCAGGAACACAAAACCCTATTTTCTCTAGTCATCTTCCAGGACGGCACACCTGAGAGGATGACTGGTCACACCTGGCAGGAAACACAATTAACAAAGTTTAAAAAGCCCCACCCCTCCCTCTGACCCTCAGTTATTGATTGTGTTTCCCACACGCTGATGGCTGCGAAACCGTTTGTTATTTTTTTCTAAGACCTCAGGTCTGGGACCATGGTCGCCCCCTTAATGAACAAACCCAGAGCAGTCAGTGGTGCCTGTGGGGTTCTCTGTTCAAGCATTTTTTAAATGCCTTTAGATTAAGGGGTTTTCCCTCTGCTCTCCCTAAAAAGAAACATTCCTGAATGGGAGAGGCTGGGGCACTAGGACAGGTGAGTTGTCCATAACCCCAGGGGCCACCTAACCTTCCCTATTTTCCTTTCCCCTCATACCTGACAGTGGTGGACGGTTGGGGGGGGGCGCTGATACACCCCACGTCGGCCGGAAGCTGGGCTCCAATGGCCGAACGTTTTCTTCCCCTTGGGGAGCCGTGCCATCCTTAGGGATAGACTGCGGTGCAGAGCGGCGTCTGTAGCCGCTTGTGCGCATGTCCTGAAGCCGCCGGGCGCTGGTGTGACGTCATATCCGGCGCGCCGGGGCTTCAACAAAATGGCGGCGAGCGCGGCGGTCAGAGCACGAGGCGGCTGTTTGGAAAGAGGGGGCCCAAGGTCCACAGCCTTCACAGAAGATCCATCTACCGGTGTAGAGGCAGAGGATGGAAGGCGGACCAGAGCTCACGGCATCAGAGGTCGCCACAGGGGGTGAGTGACTCGGCTGGAGCGAGGGGGGGGCAGACATTTGGGGTGGCCCTATTGTCCCTGTCCCCCACACTGTTTGTGTATGTGATGTTGGCTAATGGGGTGTCCCTTTCTTACAGAGACCAAATGCCCTGCTCAGGAGAGAGCCAGTAGGTCTGGGAAAGCCACATCCAAAACTAAACGCTGTGGGTCTTGTAGCACTAAACTCCCACAGGACCACAGCAAGCCTTTTTGTTACAAATGTATTTACAAATTGGCAGGCAAAGAGACAGCAGAGGTTGCGAAGGAATGCAGGGCACTTCAGGTTGAGATGCTAGCTACCCTTCAGTCTTTTAAAGCCACACTTGATCAGCATCAGGGGGATGCCAGATCAGTAAGGGAAAGCTCTCCCTCACAGGAAGATAGATCTACCTTTACAGGAGGGTCTCAGGAACCTGCCCCATACTATTCAGAGGAGGAGGTTTGCAGCTCTGACCTGAGTTCCCAGGAGGGGGAGGACTCAGATCAGCATAGCCATGTAGAGACCAGATCTGGGGGACACCTCTTTTCAGCAGAGGATATGGAGGGTCTCCTCAGGGCAGTATATGCGTCAGAGGACATTCAGTTACCTTCCGCCCAAGTGTCAGCTCAGGATAAGGTCTATAGAGGTTTGGGTAAGCCACAGGCCAGATCCTTCCCAGTTCACCAGTCCCTGAAAGATATTATCTTAAGGGAATGGAAGGAACCTGAGCGTAAACTCCTCAGACTTAAAACTTGGAAACGGAGATGTCCTTTTAAGGAGGAGGAGGAAGAAAAAATTTTCAAAGTCCCACGTTTAGATGCGTCCTTGGCGCAGGTTTCTAAACGGTCGGACTTATCTTTTGAGGACGCAGGTAACATTCAGGATCAGATGGATAAAAAATCTGAGATCCTGTTGCGTAGAGCTTGGGAAGCGAATGCATCGGCCATGAGCCCTGCATTGGCTTCAGCTTGTGTAGCCAGGAACGCAGACGCATGGCTCAACAAGCTGATGGACCATCTCACACGTAAGAAGGAATCCAGGGAGGTAGTAGAATCCCTGGAAGTGGTGGGGAGAGCTATCGCCTTTTTGGCGGACGCGGCAGTAGAGACAGTAAGGACGACTGCTAAGTCAGCGGCATTACTGAACTCAGCCAGGAGGGCCCTTTGGGTTAAGACTTGGGACGGAGACTTCACTTCTAAGTCCCGACTCTGTGGTATCCCCTTTGAGGGCTCCCTACTCTTTGGTTCGGGTCTGGAACAGGTCCTTTCCCGATCCACAGAAAAAGGTAAGAAATTTCCCTCCAAACCCAAGAAGGAAAAAGGGAGGAAATTTTTTCGTGGCCCCCCTGCAAAAGGCCAGTTCAAGGGCAAAGGGGGACAAAGGAAGAAATGGGGGATCGGAAAGGGCAAAGAAAAAGGTGGAATCCTTTTTTCCGGGTCCGGACCGTCCAGCAAAGATTCTAAATGACACCATAAAAGTGGGCGCAAGGCTCTCATGTTTCCTTCCCCAGTGGGAGAAGATCTCAGAGAGCCCTTATATTTTAGACCTGATAAAACTAGGTTACAAGCTGGAATTTCGGTCACTCCCACCTCAAAATTTTTTGGTTACTTACCTTCCCAAAGATTCTCTAAAGGCAAAGGGTTTGCTAGACAGTGTTCGCATGCTCGCAGAACAGGAAGTGATTATCCCGGTCCCAGTGACTCAGAGGGCTTTCGGTTTTTATCCCCACATTTTTGTGGTTCCGAAGCCATCAGGCAAGTTTCGGTTGATTATCAATCTACGGAAACTGAACCACTACCTGTTGTACAAGCGATTCAGAATGGAGAGCATCTACACGGTCAGAAAACACCTCCAGAAGGGAGTTTTCATGATCACGTTAGATCTCAAAGATGCCTACCTGCATGTACCCATTGCCCCGGATCATCAGAAGTACTTGCGTTTCGCAGTACGGACAGAACAGGGGGTGCAGCATTGGCAGTTCAGGGCACTCCCCTTCGGCCTTGCGGCCAGTCCAAGGATTTTTACCAAGGTCCTGGCAGAGGCGGTATCTTTCCTACACCTTCAGGGGGTAGCTCTGATACCATACCTCGATGATCTGCTGATCTACAGTCCATCCAGAGACCAGCTCCTGAGAGATCGAGAGCTGGTCTTGTCGACCCTGGATTCCCTAGGTTGGATGGTGAGTCAGGAGAAATCCTCCCTGGATCCCTCACAGTCAAAGGTATACTTGGGGTATCAGTTAGACTCAGTAGCCCAGAAAGTGTTTCTTCCTCCCGAAAAGGTGGAAAAAATTCGGGGCGCAGTGACAGTGTGTCTCGAGGCCCCAGAGGTATCTTTGAGAAACATCATGAGGGTGTTGGGCCTGATGGCCTCTTGCATCCCGGCGGTTCCCTGGGCTCAGCTCCACTCCCGCGTCCTCCAGGGCTTCCTTCTCTCCTCTTGGGACGGGAGAAGAGAAACCCTGGAGGAGAAAGTTTCTCTGTTAGAGGAGGTAAGAAGCTCCCTAGATTGGTGGCTCGATCCCGTCAACCTATCTGGAGGTCGGACGTGGACACAGCTAGACCCAATAGGCATTACAACAGACGCAAGTGCCTGGGGTTGGGGGGGCTCATTTAGGAGACCGCTACGCCCAAGGTCCCTGGGATCAGAGTCAGAGCAGAGCGTCCTCAAACTTCAGGGAGCTTCTGGCAGTCGGGAAGGCATTATGTGTCTTCCGGGACTTGATCCAAGGAAGGGAAGTCCAAATTTTCTCGGACAACCGGGTGGCAGTATCCTATTTGAACCGTCAAGGGGGAACAAGGTCAGTCAGTCTAAGGGCACTGACCCAAGATTTCCTGGGAAAGGCAGAGAAGAACATTCTCTCAATCTCTGCGGTCCATATAAAGGGATCCCTCAATATACAAGCAGACTTCCTCAGCAGACAGCCCATTCTTCAGGGAGAATGGGAGTTGAACGAAGAAGTTTTCGCTCTGGTAAGTCGTCATTTCGGAGTACCAGAGATAGATTTATTCGCTTGTCAAAAGAACGCAAAAGTGCGGAGATTCTTCTCTCTCACAAGAGAACAGAGATCCTCAGGGGTAGACGCCCTCGCTCAGAACTGGGTCTTCAGTCTGGCATATGCCTTTCCTCCCCTGGTACTCATCCCACGAGTGCTTCAAAAGCTGTCACAGTCGGATGGAGACCTTATCCTGATTGCACCCTGGTGGCCGAAGCGGGTCTGGTTCCCCACCATGTGGAGGTGGTCAGTTGTGCCTCCGCTGCATCTCCCGGTCAGGCGGGATCTTCTCTGCCAGGGCCCAGTGCTTCATCCCAACCCGGGGTTTCTGTCCCTGATGGCCTGGCTCTTGAGAGGGAGATCCTCAGGAACAGGGGATGCACGGAGAAGGTAATTGACACTCTTCTCCTTAGTAGGAAGAAGGTTACCAGACAAATTTATGCAAAGGTCTGGAAGGTCTTCTCTAGATGGGCTCAAGCAAATCAGAGAACTATCCAGACGATTCCAACCGTTCTGGATTTTCTCCAGGAAGGGGTAGACCAAGGGTTAGCGGTCAGTACCCTTAGGGTCCAGGTAGCAGCCCTGTCAGTGTTCTTTGACACAAGGTTAGCTCAAGACCCTCTTGTTAAGAGATTTTTGCTAGCCAGGGAAAGGTTAACCCCGGTAAGGACAGTTAGCTTCCCGCCGTGGGATTTGTCCCTGGTTCTGGACGCCCTAACGAAAGGGCCATTTGAGCCGTTGGATCAAATTTCATTTAAATTTCTTTCCTTTAAGATGGCCTTTCTTCTAGCCATTACCACAGCTAGAAGAGTAGGCGACCTACAGGCCCTGACAATAAAAGAGCCTTTTTTGTTGATCCTAGAGGACAGGGTAATCCTTAGACAGGATCCTCTTTATTTACCAAAAGTGACCTCTGGGTTCCACAGGTCACAAGAGATTATTCTTCCATCATTCTGCCAGAATCCTAAGAATGATAAGGAAGAAAGATTGCACCTTTTAGATGTTAGACGCTGTCTTTTAGTCTATCTAGAAAGGGCAAGGGAGTTTAGGAGATCAAATCATCTTCTAGTTACTTTTAGGGGCCAAAGAAAGGGTCTTCAGGCCTCAAAACCTACGATAGCCAGGTGGATTAAGCAGGCAATAGCATTAGCCTATAAACACTCGGATAAACCGGTTCCATCCCACCTTAAGGCTCATTCAACCAGATCTCTGGCGACCTCCTGGGCAGAAAGGGCAGGTGCTTCCATAGATCAGATCTGCAAGGCAGCAACATGGACGAGCCATAATACCTTCCTGAGGCATTACAGAGTGGAGCTGTTGTCCCCTCAGGACTTGGCTTTTGGCAGGAAGGTCCTACAGGCGGTGGTCCCACCCTAAGGTAGGCCTTAACTTCTTGCTCATCGTCTCAGGTGTGCCGTCCTGGAAGATGACTAGAGAAAAATACCAGTTACACTTACCGGTAACGGATTTTCTAGGAAATCTTCCAGGACGGCAGGCCTACTTCCCTACCCTTAACTGTTGGTGATGTTTTATTCTTCACAGAATGTACCCTCTGACACTGGTCTGGGTGTTTACTTTGTCATAACTGAGGGTCAGAGGGAGGGGTGGGGCTTTTTAAACTTTGTTAATTGTGTTTCCTGCCAGGTGTGACCAGTCATCCTCTCAGGTGTACCGTCCTGGAAGATTTCCTAGAAAATCCGTTACCGGTAAGTGTAACTGGTATTTTTCTGCACCATTTCCTCAGCCACTTAAGTTCCCTAATCTCGGTTTGCCGGTTATTAAAGTTGATCTCCGGAGAATAGCTGGAACAGGCAGAATGCGCTGTAAGGTAGACATGCTTAGGTGGTGCCAGATGTATGTGGCAGTGGACAGAATCAGGAGCCAGGCCAGGGGTCATACACAGCAGATCAATCCAAGGTAGGTTCACATAGCAAAACTGGGACAAGCCGGAATCGTACACGGTGAGATTGGTAAATTGCAGTCGTGAGTCAAGCTGTGGGTCAAACACGATGGAGCAGAGTCAGGGGCAAACCAAGAGATCAGGGTTGGTGGGTCACAACAAGCTGGTTCAGTAGCGGGAGCAATCAGGATACACAGAGGCATAAGGAAATACGGGGGAGCTGACGATAATCCAGCAATTTGCAGGTGTCAGTAGCAGCTTTAAATAGGCCAGAGGGCGCCAGCATTTGTCACATTGTGTGCCCGCATCTGCATACCCGTTCACAGCATTGCACATCTATGTACGCCCATTCATGCCAACGTGCATCTGAGTACGTGCATGCGCACAGGTGTTTGCCTGAAGCAGCCGTGATGAGTGCTGGTAAAATTGCCAGTTTATTGGCCATTTCCCTGACGCCCTGAAATATTTTTTAAGACGCTCCCTCTTCCTCTAACTTTTTCACCAACGTTGGTACCAATGTGCACAATGACAGCTGGGTCCTCTCCAGCCCCAGCCAACAATCTGTCCATCTGAGCCAAGATGTGCTGAAACTGAGCGCCCGAAAAACAACATACCATTTGGCGATCATGGTCTTTGTGACAGATTGTCTTATCTGTCCTTTTAATAGTTGAGTCCCTTGCCACCAGTATCTGCCTAACCTTGCCTGTACCCCTGCCCCATCCTCACCAGAGCAGTCATTATCCTGGCAACTAGGGGAGGAAGTCTGCTCCAGCAACACCACCCCTGAGCTAATATCCCCAACATTATGCAGAATGAAAAAAATGAGCTCCCCCACAAAATCCACACCACACATTTATCAAAGAATGCAGTCTGGCAGGCCAGGAAAGGTGAGCAGGGAAGAACTTGTTGTAGCATACACCTGGGTGGGATTGGAGCACATTCTCTGAGACCCAAGCCCACCCTATTTTGAAGACTATTAGAGTCTCTGGCTCTAATCAGGGGCTTCAAAAAGAAAACCTGGCCGCTGTAATTCATGCACCCGGTGCCCTGAAAGGGGCTGGATGCATGAATAGGGGGTGGCCATGGCAGCCGTGGATAGATTCATGCTATGCATGAATCTATGCATTGCATATAGGAGGGTGGCATGGAGAGAGTGGGTGGCACCCGGGTGCTCCTAATGGACAGGCCGCCACTGAATATTAGGCATTTCTAGTTAACAATAATATACATTTTCTAATGAATCTCTGTGAGATCAGGTGCTCTCTTTCTCCATGTGGTTACAGTTAAAGTGGAAAATAAAATGTAAAAATGTTGGCGTTTTACCCACTTGACATCCATGCTATAGCCGAAACACGGCTGCAGCACTGACATCAATTGCCGGGAGGGATTCCATGTACGTCCACCCATTCTCGCGTGGCCAGATGGTGTGCACTGTGATCGCAGAGTCCTTCAGACTCGGCTGATCACAGAGCAGGGTAAAGGGCCAATGACAGCGGACCCTTTACCACATGATCAGCTGCCAGCCAATGACAGCTGATCACGGAAGTAAGCAGAAGCTGGTTACCAGCTTCTTTTTTTCTTCATGCTGTCAGCCGGTAACCAGTGCTGCTAATCAGTGCCCTCCAGTGCTGAAAATCCATGCCCACCAGTGCCACCTATTAGTGCCCATCAGTACTACTAATCAGTGTTCTCATCAGTGTGCCCATCAGTGTCACCCATTAGTGCCCATCAGTGCAGCTTCAGTGCCTCTTGATCAGTGCCCTAGTGAAGGTGAAAAATTACCTGTTTGGAAAATTTATAACAAAATATGAAAAACATTTTGT
The DNA here is from genome assembly GCA_028564925.1 of Lithobates sylvaticus. Taxonomy (NCBI): domain Eukaryota; kingdom Metazoa; phylum Chordata; class Amphibia; order Anura; family Ranidae; genus Lithobates; species Lithobates sylvaticus. Next base: position 521,472,021 of record CM053028.1, read on the forward strand.
TTTTGTTAAATTTTTAGTCTGTTTGTTTAGCAAAAAATAAAAAATGCAGTGGTGATTAAATACCACCAAAAGAAAACTCCTATTTGTGTTGCATGACCGCGCAATTGTCATTCAAAGTGCAGCAGCGATGAAAGTTTAAAATTGGCCCTGGCAGGAAAGGGGTGAAAGTGCCCGGTAAACAAGTGGTTAATATAGTACAGTCATGTTTTTTTTTTTTTTTTTTAAACGTATTACCTGCCTGTTCACTCTGCACATGCACAGGAATGATGTTATCTCAGCCTGGCCAATCATAATGGTCAGATTAAAACCCAGAAAAAGACTGGCCAAAGATGCCAGCAGCCATTGAGGAAGCTCCAGGTTAGTGGAGGTGAGTATAGTTTGCACTTTAATTTGTGGTGTGTGCTAAGGTTTACATGTATGTAACAAAGTGAACATTTTGGTAAAAAAAAATAACGTACAGTATACGCTCCCTGAAAATGCACAACAGTGAGCACACTGCACTGCCTAGAAGAACTCAGGTTGACTTTGCTCTTTGTGTCGGAGGGTGGAGCAGAGTAGTGACGGTTGTACTACTAAGGCATAACAACCAGTCTGTACAGGTTGTAGTTTAGACATCCAACCAGGCTTGTATAAAACAAATAACTCCCTCTGACACCATAGAAGAGAGAAGATCACAATGCTGACACGTCTCAAAGTAAGTACCCCCGGACCTATTTGACCTTTATTCAATGTACACATTGCACAGTGTATACCTGCACAACAAGGCTTTTTTTTTTTTGTAAGTTCTTTTATTCATACTGTATTACTCAGAACAAATACAGTAATTTGGCACACACTGAAAAACAGTTCACCATTGTACAAAGATATAGTGAGAAATAGAAATCTGTATATGAATGAATTAAAGAATAAGTTCCCCTTTTAACAAAATAATAAATGCACATTTTTTTGCAGGTAAAAAATGTGCATTTATTATTTTTGTTGTAGGAGCCTTTAAAGCATTTCACCAGAGATCAGCAGACCGTTTCTGGTACGGCACTGGTTACCGCCACCAAAAGGGTGGTGTTAGATATTGCACCTTTTGTTTAGTTCCTGTTTCATTTGTGATTTGGACTTTTTTTGTTTACCTCAAAATCATTATTTATTTATTTTGTATTTTGTATTTTTTTTTTTTATGAATTTGACTTTATTTACCGCATGTGATCATTTATGCAAATGAGTAACATTAAAACCCTTACACATGCGGTAAAGCTTATTGAATTGACACTTATGACTGTTGGGACATGTAGGTTTCCATTCACACAAGGGATTGCTCCTCTCTGCCAATCCCTTCACTGGCTTCCCCTACCCCACCGTGTAAAATTCAAAATGCTAACCACAACATACAAGGCCATTCACAACATCACCCCCAGCTACATCACCAACATATACAGATATAGCCCAAATCGTCCCCTCCGCTCCTCCCAGGACCTCCTGCTCTCTAGCTTCCTTGTTACCTCCTCCCATGCTCACCTTCAGGACTTCTCCCGAGCCTCTCCCATCCTCTGCAACTCCCTGCCCTGGTATATCCGATCAGCCCCTACCCTGTCCACCTTTAGGAGATCCCTGAAAACTCATTTATTCAGGGAAGCCTATCCCACACCCACCAACTGTCCCTGAGCCACCCCATCAAATCATTCTCTGCAGCTATTACCTTTTGTACCACAACCCACTCCCTTTTAGAATGGAAGCTCTACGAGCAGGGCCCTCCTGTACCTTTTGTGTTGTCCCCCCTATACATTGTAAAGCGATGCATACTGTAATTGTGTTGTCCCCCATGTACATTGTAAAGAGCTGTGTAAACTGTTGGCACTATATAAATCGTGAATAATAATAATTCAGAGAACACTGAATGAGTGACGTGGCCAGGCAGGAGGAGCCCTGCATGGCTGCATTTTTAAAAACTTTGATAGCTAGTGGAGGGAGAAGATTTCCCCCACTAGTTGTCAAAATGGGGGGGGCAGCTCCACAACATGTTATGAAAGGTGGACTTATCCTTTAACCACGTGCTTACTGGGCACTTAAACCCCCCTCCTGTCCAGACCAATTTTCAGCTTTCAGCGCTGATGCACTTTGAATGACAATTGCGCGGTCATACAACACTGTACTCAATTGAAATTTTTTTATCATTTTTTTTTCCCACAAATAGTTTTTCTTTTGGTGGTATTTGATCACCTGGGGTTTTTATTTTTTGTTTAAAACATTTAAAAAGACAGAATTTTGAAGAAAAATTATATTTTTTTTTATATTTTGTTATAAAATTTTGAAAACGGGTAATTTTTCTCCTTCATTGATGTACACTGATGGGCACCGATGAGTGGCAGTGATGGGCACTGATGGGTGGCAATAATAGGCACTGGTTGGTTGCACTGCTAGGTGGCACTGATTGACACCACTTGTGGGCATTGATAGGTGGCACTGGCAGATTGGGCTGTTGCTCTAGACCAGTACCTATGCAAATGAAATGGATGTATACACTCTTTATAATTTATAATAATAAATTAAAATTATATTATAATAAATTTATTATTTTTGCAATAACAAACTGAAGTGAGGTTATATAGGTAGGATTAAATTTAAAATTAAAAAGTATTGCACTTCCATTTGTTAAAAGCAAATCACGCAGTATAGAATACGGAGCCGGACGTCTCTCGATTGCAACCCGTGGTTCCGGGACTTGTGGCCCTTACCTGTAAGGGCCACAACACCTGGGAAGACGCTGAGACCTTGACTGTGTGCATAAAAGGCCCGTGCAGGGTATTAAACCAGAAGTGTTTGAGATCTCCTATAATGAGAGATCAACAGGAGTCGGTAAGCGGCAGTGTGTGGAGGTGGAAGGCAGATCTTTTCTCTCATCGCCATTCCCGGGTGCATTGTGTGTTTTCACAGTGAAGATCTACTATCAATAAAAGTGGACTGTTAACAATGTGCAATTTGAAAAATCTCATTTATGATATTCACTTTAGAAAGGTTGAATTATTTTAATTAACAGCATGGATTCATTTATGGAAATATAGCGCTGCTTCACATTGGAAATTGTTGATTGTGTATCTTGCAGAAAGTCACATTTTTTTCTATATTCATTTCAATTTTTATCACAATTCATATCACAGAGCATTTAGGACAGCGTAGTAATTAAAAAAAAATTCTGATAAAAGTTACATTATACATGCTCTATAAGAGCAGACAATTAAGAATAATGAATGTCCAGACAAATTACAATAATGAACATGACAAGACGATGATTGAAAACCACAGAAATAGAGAAAATATCCTATATACAGTATGTAAAAATAAAATATTTGCAGAATATACCAGTAGGTGAACACGCCCTCAATGTATTTATTGTGAAAGCTGTTGAATGTAAGAAAGTGCCCACTATACTCCAACAGATTATAGTAGGAGCTTGCAACACAGAGGTGTTTACATGGGATGTGTGGCTTGTTAATATACACTATATGGCCAAAAGTTAAACAACCCATTTCAAAACCATGGGCATTATTATGGAGTTGCCCCCATCTTTGTATCTATAACTACCTCCATACTTAGCCAAAAACTTTCCAGAAGATTTTGAAGTTTGTCTGTTGGGATTTGTACCTGTTCAAAAGTCAAGACCCCAAAGAGCATTTGTGAGTTCAGGCGCTGATATTGGACTGGAAGACAATATTTCAATTCCTCCCAAGGATGTTCCATAGGATTTTGGTCAAGACGTTCAAGTTCTACGACACAAAACGTGTCCTACAATTTCTTTATAGAGATGGCTATGTGTACAGGGGAACATTCATGTTGGTAGAGAAAAGGCTCTTCCCCAAACAAATGTCTAAAATGTCTTTATATAAGTGGCGGCCAGTGGTATATTTATTTTTATTTGGGGTGGCAAACAGTGCACAGCCAGCCACACCCCCCTCCTGCTCAGGTCACCTGCATCGCTCCTCCCTGGTTGGTCACCCGGCCACAACACTTACCCCAGTCTTCCCTCTGGGTGACCTGTGTCTCCTTGCGTCTCCTCCCCCCTCCTCCCGGAGGCCAGCGTAGCTTCTCCTCTAGCATCCCTCGGGCTTCCCTCTGGGTGATGGACGAGCGGTCGGCTAGCTTTTCCTGCATCTCCTCTCCTCACGTCTCCTCCCTCCTCCTCCTGGTGGCCAGCGTAGCTTCTCCTTTCAGCCAATTGGAAAACAGGTCTCAGACCAGCTTCCTGATTTTCCAGTACAAGAATTAGTGCTCTGCGCCCCAAGTTCACCCTATTTTGAAGCCCCTGGCTCTAATCACATGAGTCAACCCCCCCCCCCCCCATTGGAATCCATGCATCCGGTGCCCTGCATGTAGATTGGGGGCCAGGCTCATGGCTAAGGGAGGTGGCGCCTGTACGCCCCTTATGGACAGGCCACCAGTGCTTTATATGCTGTAGCATTAACAGCACCCTTCACTGCAAATACCTGAACTTAATCATTTAAAGGATGTCTGTAACATTAGATATCATACCACATGTTATATTTATTTTTTATATCATGTTCTCCTATTTCAAGGATATTATAGATTTTGTTTCAGGGTCTTTTTTTTTGGCCACATAGTGTGATAGTCTGGTATACACACATTATCAGCCATATAATAATATAATATACTTGCAAATTTACAGAAATACACAGAAAATAGAATGCATGAGGAAATACATTTTGTCTAAAAAAATAAAAATAAAGTATGAAAGGTAAACCTATAAAAAAATCTGACAGTAGTGTTCTCTAAATGTTATCCCATCCTCTGTATATGGGTCATAGTCTGTAAGTTTATCTTCCTGAGCAGAAGGACTATGTAACTGTAATAAGGAAAAGGTGAGACGCTCAGTCAATAGAGGAAAGGTATTATAAAAGGTAACAAAAATAAAGTGAGTCATTAACCATGCTTATGCACTAAAGGTAAAGCATGCCGGTTATCGTTTACTCAAAACCATGGAATGTTTAGTCAGTATTCATGTTACAGCATAGATATACATAAATAGCATGTCTTAAAGGACCTGTGATTTTATTTTTAAAGAAACCTGTTTTCTTTTTTTTTTTTAAATAACAAACATGCCATACTTACCGGCTCTGTGCAATGGTTTTGCAGAGGAGCCCTCTCCTCCTCTAGGGTTCCCCACTAGTGCTCCTGGCCCCTCCCTTCTGCCGAGTGCCCCCAACAAAATATATGTATACTGTATAAAGCAGTCTGTTTTCATATATAAAGTCCAAGTGCATGTGTCACACGTTATATAAAGTGCTTTGTGTTTCTGTGAAGGCAAATGTAGTATCATCCATGGTTGTAAATGGAATCTTCTTCTTTAATCCTCCTCTACCCTTATCCTTGTTAAGATGTTGATATCCTTTTAATTGTACCACTCTTGCTCTCCTTTTAAGCAACTTACGGCTCCAAATAAGAAGTAAAGGAGGGGATCCCATCATAAAGCAGTAATTTTTTTTTTTTTTTAATCGCCAATTCAAAAAAAGCATGCATGAAAGATTCTACCCAGCATGCACTCTATTGGCCAGATGTGATGTCACTCTGGACTCTTCCCATTGCGTTTCACACCACCTGGAATAACCACAAACTGGAATAAGCACCTATGCACTTTAATTCCATTGTTAAAATGTTCAGATCATGTTTAGCCAATTCATCCAACCGTTGCATTTTAACCACAAACTCAAGCTAGAAATCGGTATCACCTTTTACCTACCCGTTACCTGTGATATAGCATAGACTGTTGCACAATTCAAAGCAGCTAGTTCACATGTACTATTTGTTGGGTGGAGTAATAGCTGACTTGGAAGGTATTCAAGGGAATTATGTACAAAGGCCTTTTATATTCCCCCAGGCAGTAAATGCAGGTGATTTATTAGAACAAAGGAGAGGGAAGACCTTCAGGATATCCTACAGCAGGATACAGTAATTTTTAATCCACAAACTTTATGCAGTTCTAATGGAGAAAATGTGTTTAAAGTAGAACTATATCATTTTGGATAGAGCAAGGGAGGGTTACTGCATATACTCGAATAAAAGCCAAGGCACCTAATTTTACCACAAAAAACTGGGAAAACGTATTGGCTCGAGTATAAGTCTAGGGTGAGAAATGCGCCGCTACTGTAAGTGTAACAGAGGGTCAACAATGCCCATTTGCATGCCTCACTGTGCCCATTTGCAGCCATAAGTCCCCCAAACTTGGTAGTTAAGGGTTCCTAGATGCCCTCTAGCTGCAGCCAAAATTTGGCATCTCTGGACCCAAAGGGTCCCGAAATGACATTGCTGCAGATGGACACAGTTGACCGATTTTTGGGGCCCCGTATCCCGGGGCTACTTGGCGCTAAGAACCACAAGTGCTAGTTCCACTGGGTTTACACACCAAATTTGGGGTTCCCAGCACTAAGTGGCCCCGAGATACGAGGCCCCAAAGTCGGGTTGGAAAATGTCATTCAGACATGCAGAAAAGTGCTTGACTGGAGTATAAGCCGGGGGGACACTTTCAGCACAAAAAAATGTGCTGAAAAACTTGGCTTATACTCGAGTATATACGGTATAACTCCTTTTTTGTTGTTTCGCCCTCTGTGTCCCATTACGGAGATTTCCCTTCACTTCCTGTCTCATAACCAAACAGAAAGTCAGAGGAAATCCCTGTAAATTAAGGGAATTCCTTGGTGATCACCAGAACCAGTGTCCCTGCTGGAAGATTTCCCCTCTATTACTTTTCTGGGGACATTTTTTTTTTTCTTTCACTTTCAATGATTATGGTAAACAGAACAAACAGGGTGAAAAGTTTTGCCTTTAGTTATACTTTAAGGGAGATAGAATTCTGGGGTATTGTCAGTATTCTTGTAACTTTCTTTGTGCTATGCTGCAGGGGGGGGGGGGATCAGTTCTAGCATCTGCACCCTTTCCCCCTCAGTACTTCTGGCTTCCCTCCTCTCCCACCAACAGCTGCTGTGGGCACACAGGGGGATGTTTTAGGATTGAGGTGGAATGGGCTTTTAAATATGTCATTTACTGGCCCCTTCCTTTTCTGAATGAACAGAGTGAGCAATTGGTACTGATCACTCCTCTGTCCATTCATCACTGATGCATAGTAAACTGTTACTATGTTTCAGTTTGTGAATGTAAGTAATGTAAGCACTTTCTATTCATGTATCTGTGCAGCTGCAAGGAAAGGTATTAATTGATCGATGTCCTCAGTCCCTTTTTCATTCTTAAATGTGAGACATCAGGGGACTGTTTAGACCCCTAATATTTCACCAAAGGCCCCCCAACAGGACAGTTAAAAATTTGAAAAATAAAATAAAAATTGAGAAATTATGGAATTGCTCACTATAATTCCTCCCATGGCTGCGAAGCATAACATCATGGCCGTGGCAGGTGTAAACTCCTAGTCATTGCCTCTGTTACTCTGTCTTTGAGATTTGGGGTGGACACCCTAATGCACTAGGCTGATCACACCTGTCAAGTGCATTGTGACTAATGACTACTATGTTGCCCACTGATGTTGGTCATTATTAGAGGCAGGTTTCATTTTATGTACATGACTTCTTCTTCCAAGTTATACATTCAAAAACATGAACAGACACAGGTCATTTTTTACTTGCTGTAACCATAAATGTCATAGTTTTACTGTGGTTCTCCACTAAATGGAATCAGTAAAAGGCTCTTGGACTTGCAGCTCTTCAATAACAAAATTACGTAATATATCTTGTGTACTACACATGTACAATTGCATCTTTTCCATCATAACAGATCACATCAGAGGGGTTTTTAAACTAGGCGATGGGGGGGAGGGGCCAGAGATAGGAATAGTCAGCGTGGAACATATTCCAGAGGGTAATATTAGGGGCATTAGTGGTAGTGTAACTAAAGCACATAAACCCAAGGTAAATATAGTAGAAAGTCCTAGTTGCAATCTCGGAACACCCAAGAGGGTAGTATGTGACTGGTCAAAATATAGTAATGCATTAAAGTGTTTGTTCACCAATGCCAGAAGTCTGCCAAGCAAAATAGGTGAGTTGGAAGCTCTGGTGCATCAGGAGAGCTATGATGTAATCGGTATTGCTGAAACTTGGCTGCAGTCCTCACATGACTGGGCTATAAATATTCCTGGCTTTGCACTCTTTCGGAAAGACAGAGTTAAAAGGAAAGGTGGAGGGGTCTGTCTGTATGTGAGAAGTGATCTCAAAGCGAGTGTGAAAGAGGACCTGGGGGATGGAGAGTGTGATGAGTCTGAAGCATTATGGGTGGAACTGCATACAGATGTGCGTAGTTCAAAGTTAATCATTGGAGTTTGTTATAGACCACCCAATGTTAATGAGGAGGTGGATACTCAGCTCCTTGCTCAAATAGAAAGGGCTGCAAGGGCTGGGACAGTGATAATAATGGGGGATTTTAACTACCCAGAAATTGACTGGAATAATGGCACTGCTGGGACAGTTAAAGGACAAAAATGTATAAACCTATTACAGGACAATTTTATGGTCCAGTTCATTGAGGCCCCAACCAGGAATGATGCTCTGCTGGATCTGGTAATCTCAAACCATGCAGAGCATATTACTAATGTTCAGATAAAGGAGCATCTGGGTAGCAGTGACCATAACATGATTTCATTTGATGTTAGCTGTAAGCAAAAATCACATACAGGAAAGATAAAAACACTTAATTTCAAGAGGGCAAATTTTCCAAGGATGAGGGCTGCTCTCCAGAACTTAGACTGGGAGAGAATATTGGCAACAATGGGCACAGAACAGAAATGGGGATTCTTCAAAAAGACTGTTTGTGAACTCACTGCAAAGTATATTCCCATGGGCAATAAATTTAAAAGGCTAAAAATAAAACCTATGTGGCTCACGGCCAAAGTTAAAAAAGCTATAAACTATAAGAAAAGAGCTTTTAAAAAATATAAAAATGAAGGATCACTAGTGTCATTTAAATGTTACAAAGAACATAACAGAATATGTAAAAAGGAAATCAAGGATGCAAAAATTCAAAACGAAAGACAGATTGCAAAAGATAGTAGGACAAACCCCAAAAAATTCTTCAAATATATTAATAGTAAAAAGGTCAAGTCTGAGCATGTAGGCCCTTTACAAAATAATCTAGAGTGGGTGACTGGGGACAAAGAGAAGGCTAATTTATTAAATACTTTCTTCAGCTCTGTGTATACAAAGGAGCATGGGGGAGCTCATGTCCACAATGGGGGTGGTAGTGACACAGCCCTAAATCCACAATGGCTCAAAAGTGATATGGTCCAGAAATATTTAGACAGAATAAAGGTGGATAAAGCACCTGGACCTGATGGCATCCACCCACGGATCCTAAAAGAATTGAGCTCTGTAATTTCAAAGCCATTGTATCTAATTTTTAGTGAATCATTAATGACAGGAATAGTACCACTGGATTGGCGCAGGGCGAACGTGGTGCCTATATTTAAAAAGGGAACAAAGTCTTTACCAAGTAACTATAGACCTGTTAGTTTAACTTCTATAGTTGGGAAGATACTGGAGAGATTATTAAAAGTCCACATAGACGAGCTCTTGCAGGAAAAAAATATTTTAAGCAACAGACAGCATGGGTTCATGAAAGACAGAAGTTGTCAGACAAACCTCATTTCTTTTTATGAGGTGGTAAGTAAAACCTTGGACAGAGGCGTGGCTGTGGACGTGGTATACTTGGATTTTGCAAAAGCGTTCGATACAGTTCCCCACACACGGCTCATGTGTAAGGTAAGGTCTACAGGTTTGGAAATATCGGTTTGTAAATGGATAGAAAACTGGCTAAAAGACAGAATTCAGAGAGTCGTGGTTAATGATTCTTACTCTGAATGGGCTAAGGTTATCAGTGGTGTACCCCAAGGTTCAGTGCTGGGACCCTTACTTTTTAATATCTTTATAAATGATATTGGGTCTGGGATCAAAAGTAACATTTCTGTCTTTGCAGATGACACCAAGCTATGCAGTGGAATAACGTCCTTACAGGAGGTCTCCAATTTACAAGCCAACCTCAATGCTCTGTCAAATTGGGCGACTATGTGGCAGATGAGGTTTAATGTTGATAAATGTAAAGTTATGCACTTGGGGGCTAAGAATATGCATGCATCATACATGCTAGGGGGAGTACAACTGGGGGAATCCGTAGTGGAGAAGGATCTGGGGGTTTTGGCAGATCATAAACTCAATAATAGCATGCAATGCCAAGCTGCGGTTTCCAAGCAAAGTCCTTTCTTGTATTAAGAGAGGTATGGACTCCAGAGAGAGAGATATCATTTTGCCCCTGTTCAAATCATTAGTAAGACCTCATCTGGAATATGCAGTTCAGTTTTGGGCACCAGTTCTCAAAAAGGATATTGGGGAACTGGAGAAAGTGCAGAGAAGGGCAACCAAACTGATAAGAGGCATGGAGGAGCTCAGCTATGAGGAAAGATTAGAGGAACTGAATTTATTCACCCTTGATAAGAGGAGATTAAGGGGGGATATGATCAACATGTATAAATATATAAGGGGTCCATATAGTGAACTTGGTGTTGAGTTATTCACTTTACGGTCAACAAAGAGGACAAGGGGGCACTCTTTACGTCTAGAGGAGAAGAGATTTCATCTCCAAATAAGGAAAGGTTTCTTCACAGTAAGAGCTGTGAAAATGTGGAATAGACTCCCTGCAGAGGTGGTTCTAGCCAGCTCAGTAGATTGCTTTAAGAAAGGCCTGGATACTTTCCTAAATGTACATAATATAACTGGGTACTGACATTTATAGGTAAAGTTGATCCAGGGAAAATCCGATTGCCTCTCGGGGGATCAGGAAGGAATTTTTTTCCCCTGCTTTAGCAAATTGGAGAATGCTCTGCTGGGGTTTTTTTTGCCTTCCTCTGGATCAACTGTGGGTATAGAATGGGGTATATGGGATTGTATGATATATATATATATATATATATATATATATGTATGTGTGTGTGTGTGTGTGTGTGTGTGTGTATATATATATATATATATATATTTTTGTTTAATTTGTGGTTGAACTGGATGGACTTGTGTCTTTTTTCAACCTAACTAACTATGTAACTATGTAACATCATACCCATGAATGGCTTTTACAACTTGTCATTCCAAGAAGCGCTTACTATTTGATTTGTAATTCACTTATACAATGCCTTTGTTCCTCCTCTGTAGATATTACAGAACAATGTTTCCAGCTGACCCTATGACGATTCTTCTGTCAGTTGCTGTGATCCTCTTCTTGGCCCTTGTATACAGCAGTACAAAGGAAGACAAGTACAAGAATTTCCCCCCTGGACCCAGACCACTGCCAATCATCGGAAATGTGCTCAGTATTGACATGTATAAACCTCATAAGACATTTATAGAGGTAAGTCATTGCTTGTCCCATGAGTCATACCTGGAACTCCAGCCACGGCTTTAAAGCGGAAGTAAACCCGTCGATCTAACAGTTTGAAAAAGTAGTTACATTCCCGGCATACCGGAAATGCTAACTGTCACATTGGTTGTACTCTCAACCAAACTGTCAAAACCATCCAATGGCTGGTGTCATAACTGATCACATGTGCAGCTTCATGGCAGTTAAAGATTAAACGGAGGCCAAGATGGCAGCTTCCTTGGCTGAAAACAATAGGAGAGTTTACTTCCACTTAAATTACTTTTATGGACATAGTGGGAAAGGGTGGAATATCTGTCAGGTGTTTATCATGTGTCCTCACGCTCCATCTTCTCTATAAAAAAAGGTGAACAAAGTTTTGCCTTGAGTCAGGCTTTAGTGCTGTGTGGCTTTTATTATCAGCTGCAGAGTGTGAAAATATAAGAAATACTACATACATATTATAACCGTCCTCTTTAACAGATCCATAGACAGTACTGAGGTAGAAGGTCTGAGTCAATGGGCTTTGGGCTTTGATGTCATCATCTTGAGACTATATTGGCACATAAATGTTGGGTAGAGCAACAGCTGAAACCATTTATTGTTGGCAGTCCATGATACAATTTAATATACAATATGATGAGTAGGACGCAGGGTGGTCCTAGCAACCAATCTCCAGCTTGTTAATATGAATGAATGTAACCTCCTGCAGTTGTGGGGGCGGATGTATGTGTACAGGGGCAGTGGACATTAATGTGAAGGGAAAACTGATGTGAAGTGGGAGACTGTGATGTGCGGGGGGACTGAGGACATTGACGTACAAACGGGATTGTGATATAAGGGGGGGAGCTGTTATAAGAAGGGGTGTACTCACTTTTGTTGCCAGCGGTTTAGACATTAATGGCTGTGTTATTTTGAGGGGACAGCATATTTACACTGTTATATAAGCTGTACACTCACTACTTTACATTGTAGCAAAGTGGCATTTCTTCAGTGTCGCATGAAAAGATGAAAAGATATAAAAAAAATTTACAAATATGTGAGGGGTGTACACACTTTTGTGAGATACTGTAGAAGACTAATGATTTTTTTTTAAATACTGTCATTTATACAGTCAAGTTTAAAAGTTCAAATGTTCCTTTTATCTCCCATTCAATTCACAGCTGTCCAAGACATATGGTCCAGTACTAGGTGTCCAATTAGGGATGGAGAAGATGGTTGTCCTCTGCGGTTATGACGCTGTGAAAGATGCTCTTATCAACCATGCTGATGAATTTTCGGAAAGGGCAATAATGTCAATGCTTACTAAAACTGCAAGGGACTATGGTACTTTTTAATCTATTCAGTTAGGTAGAATCAAAACATATTGTCTAAATGTCCAAAGCAGCCTTTTGTATTTTTTTTTTTTCCTAAGAGGAACCTTTGGAAAAACATTCTCTCAGGGAACCCCTGTTAAAAATTATTTTTAGAGGTCATAATACATTAGTTTGATTATTAGGAAAAGTACCCCTGTAAATTGGTGGTCATTGGAAGAATGGCCTTTTACATTAGTGACCAAGGGGCTCCTTTACACTGGTGGTCAGTGGAAAAGACATGCCCTTAAATTAGTGGTCAGCAGCAAAGGGGCCCTTTTCATTTGTAGTTCATGGGAAAATGGACCCCATGTATTGATGTATTGGTAGTCAGGGGAAGAAGGACCCCTTACATTGATACTTAAACAGGCAAGAAGACACGCTCCACTGGTTTCATGCCACCTCTCTGCCAAGTGATATCAGACTATGTAGGCATCATTAGGCAAAAAAAACAATCCACCACTGCTCACTGCGCAAGCTCTAATGCAGGGGTAGGCAACCTGGGGCCCGCCAGCTGTTGCAGAACTAAAAGTCCCATCGTGCCTCTGGGAGTAATTGTAACTGCCAGCCTTTTAATGCCTCATGGGGAAATGTAGTTCCACAACAGCTGGAAGGCTACTGGTTGTCTACCCCTGCTCTAAAGAATCCCTAGAGGTCCACAGGAACCCTTATTGAGAAAGGATAATCTAAAAATTATTAGCATTTAAAAAATATCAGTACATTTTTAACTGGTATGCTTCAACTCTTCACTGGATGATCAATGGCAGCAGCTTGCAGTCCTGTAAATGAGAATTTTGGCATTTTGTACATGTGCAAAGGGAACACCAATATCATCTGTCCTATGTTTAGGTGTTGTCTTTTCCAATGGAGAGAACTGGAAGGTGATGCGAAGATTTGCACTTGCCACACTACGGGATTATGGGATGGGGAAGAGAACTATAGAAGACAAAATTAGTGAGGAAGCTGAATGCTTGGTCCAGGTTTTCCAATCACATGGAGGTAAGTAACTACAATGTCAGCTCAGACCTAATGTAATGGTGGCAAGATGTCTATCAATTGTCTAACCCTCCCCAGCAGAAAATGCCTTCCTTTCACTCCCCTCAGCTACTGGGAGCGAAGATAATCCCTGAGTAAACAATGAGTTATCTATGTCATAGCTTATACTGGGCTATTGAGTGACAGCATTGATTGGCCCTGCATTGTCACATGGAGTGAGGCACATGCTCCTTTATAATCTGGAGAATTAGGTATTTCTTTAATTTCATTAAACAAAATAATGGGGAGATATGATAGTAAGTATATTCTGGGGAGGAGGATAAAACTGGTACTAAAGGCAAAACTTTTTTTTTTTTCATTTTGGATAGAGTAAAGTAGGGTTATAACCCCTGTAAGATTTTCTTGCCATCTGTGTCCCATAGGGGAGATGTCCATTCGCTTCTCGTCCCATAGCCTAAACAAGTGAGAGAAAATCCCTTCAAAGTAAGGGAATCCTGGGGTGTCACCAGATTCATCAGAACTTTTTGGTCTTTTTATTTTTTTTCAAATGCCACCAAAGGAAGCTCTATTTGTGTGAAGAAAATTATAAAAAATGTATCTGGGTACAGTGTAGCTTGACCGCGCACATGTCATTCAAAGTGCGACAGCGCTGAAAAATGGCCTGGGCAGGAAGGAGGTGTAAGTGCCCAGTAGGCAAGTGGTTAAACAAAATTTGAAGATAACGGCAAAATTGATCAGACAATGTTCGCTTCTAACTGATAGACCTAGTTTCCTTATTAATACAGGTGGACACAAAACAAATTGAATGGTAATTTTGTTTTTGTGTTCAAATTCCAGGGAAGCCCTTCAACAATCAAACCATTATTAATGCAGCTGTGGCCAACATTATTGTATCCATACTACTGAGCCGTAGATTTGAGTATGAGGACCCCACTATAAAGAAGCTCATGGGTTTAATTAATGACAATGCAAGACTTCTGGGCTCACCTACAGTCAGGGTAAGTTATTTTATTATTAGGTCCTACCTTGGCGTGTGGTAAAGTGTGAGGACAGTACAAAAAGTAATGCAAGAATAGGCATAACTTTTTTTTTTTTTTTTTTTATATTATAGGTGATTCAAATTTCATATCTTGGTAAAGTAGCTCCTCCTTTTCTTAGTAACTCTTCTGCCCCGTACACATGGTCGGAAAATCCGACCACAAAATCCATCGGATTTTTTCCGACGGATTTAGTCCGACACTTGTGTTGCATACACATGGTCGGACAAAGTTGTCGGAAAATCTGATCATTCTGAACGTGGTGACGTTTGTTGCCTACGACGGGACTACGTAGAGGCTAGTAGCCAATAGCTTTGGTCTTGTAATGTGATCTGAGCATGCGTGTCACTTTGTCCGCCGGAATTCGCTACACACGATCGGAAAAAGTCCGATAGGACTTTGTTGTCGGAAAATTTGAGAGCAGGAGATAAAACTTTGTCCGTCGGAAAATCCGATGGAAAATGTCCGCTGGAGCCTACACACGGTCGGAATTTCCGTCAACATTGTCCGATAGGACATTTTCCGTCGGAAAATCCGACCGTGTGTATGGGGCTTTCTTCTTCCTTTTTTCCTTGCAGATAAATAATGGATTCCAAGCAGAAGCAACATGCCATCATTGGGTTCTTGGCGAAGTAGGGGGTACATGCTGTCCAACACCACAGAGGGCTACAGAATGTTTACAGAGATGGCACCAATGACAGGAGTCACTAATGACAAGACATTGCTCTTATCAATGGTGTCATCACCATGAACATTCTGTAGCCTTATGTGGATGTGGGACAGCCTGTACCCCTTTTTTGTCAAAAGCTCAATGATGACACGTTATTTCTGCTTGGAATGCATTATTTACTTGCAATTAAAAAGAAACAAGTGTTGCTATAGACTAGAGGAAAAGTTGCCCTACCAAGACGTGAAATTTGAATGACCTATGTAAGTTAATTAAAAAAAGTTATGCCCACTTTTATATTACTCTTGGCACAGCCATAATAATTAATAATTTCCTCAAAAGCAGACATTTTCCAAAGAGGTGAAATATGAAAGCCCGTTAGCACTGACTCTACTCAGTATTTATCAGTAATAGTTGTAAAGATGTTGATTTGATGTATATCTTATCAATGGAAATCTACAGTGTTTACAGGTATATTTTCTTTATTTAGAAGAAAGTAGTGGCGCGCCAACAGTTATATCAAGTAGCTATCGATATAGCAAATAATTGATTGCCTAAATTAAGTGCATCAAATCAAATTGGCAGACCATCTAGTAAGCATAAAAATGATGTGCCAGTGATTAGGAAGGTAAAATCCTAAATATATGATATAAAATGTATAAAAGACATCAGAGCATTGCTGAAAGGCAATGTCGCATATGAAAAGAAGTGAACAATATATAAAGTGAATAGTGACTATAAATAATGGTGATAATTCACAAAGAAAATAAAGTGAATAACTGAATAAATCCAATAAATAATGAAAATGCAAACAAATTGCAGGAAAATCGCAGTAAGAAATCGCAATCCAGGAATGGCTATAAACTGATATTATTGAGTATAAATCATGACTGAAGTGAAAGTGTTCAATAACATATATAAATAATATAGCGGATACAAAGACAGATCACAGTGGGTGTATTCAGTAAACGTCCATATAAATCATAAGTGCATCAAAAAATAGTTAATTCCAAGTGCGGTGCAAATGGTTGTATTGGTGGATTCTGATGTGCAGTGTTTTAACTGTGGCTATCCTGTGCGGTTATCCAGATTTTGTGCGGTCCTAGTGGGGGTGATGTAGATGGCCCCTTACCCATGCTGTAACCTTACAGCCGTAAGGTATGTGTGTCTTTGTGGTCCTTGGTGACCTTACTCCTTTAGATCTCCGCTGAGTGTCCTGGGTCCTATAGGTATTTTCTTTGTGTATCCAGATATTGGGGGGGGGGGGGGGGGGGGCTCACGTCAGTGTATAGAGAAGGAAGGAAGTAACCTCATAGTGTAGTAGATTTGATAAAAAGTAGTTTATTTCAAGCAATTAAACAAATGAATGGGGTACTCACATTTAAAATTAAGCAAACATGCAGAGTAAAATCCCGACGCGTGTTCGTCACTTGACTTCATCAAGTCACGTGACCAGTGAGGAACACGCGTCGGATTTTAGCCTACCAGACCCACCGGAAGTGACGCTATCGAGCTCGCTGCTCGTTTTTACTCTGCATGTTTGCTTAATTTTAAATGTGAGTACCCCATTCATTTGTTTAATTGCTTGAAACCTCAAGGGTCTGGTATGGATTTTGAGGGGGACCCCACGCCATTTTTTTTGTTGGCTGGGGTTCCCCTTAATATCCATAGCAGACCTGAAGGGCCTGGTTATTGAATTTGGGGGGACCCCCAAGCTTTTTTTTTTTTTTTTTTTTTTTTATATCAATGACTTTCAATGAATGACTGTTCTCTGTGTTACGGGAGCCGTCAATTCATTAGCCGCGAATGATTTTAAATGGCTTTTTTTTTCCTGCAAAAATGACACTTTGTGCAGGGACAGTTCTAAGCACAGGCAACATGCGCCTCTTCACAGGCATACTATAGACACCCCCCAGGTACGAAATTTAAAGGAATATTACACTTTTTTGTTGTTTCACTTTAACCACTTTCAGACCGGACCAATTTGCAGCCAAAGGACCAGGCCCCTTTTTGCGATTCGGCACTGCGTCGCTTTAACTGACAATTGCGCGGTCATGCGACGTGGCTCCCAAACAAAATTGGCATCCTTCTTTTTTCCCACAAATAGAGCTTTCTTTTGGTGGTATTTGATCGCCCCTGCGGTTTTAATTTTTTGCGCTATAAACAAAAATAGAGCGAAAATTTGAGAGCAGGAGATAAAACTTTGTCCGTCGGAAAATCCGATGGAAAATGTCCGCTGGAGCCTACACACGGTCGGAATTTCCGTCAACATTGTCCGATAGGACATTTTCCGTCGGAAAATCCGACCGTGTGTATGGGGCTTTCTTCTTCCTTTTTTCATTGCAGATAAATAATGGATTCCAAGCAGAAGCAACATGCCATCATTGGGTTCTTGGCGAAGTAGGGGGTACATGCTGTCCAACACCACAGAGGGCTACAGAATGTTTACAGAGATGGCACCAATGACAGGAGTCACTAATGACAAGACATTGCTCTTATCAATGGTGTCATCACCATGAACATTCTGTAGCCTTATGTGGATGTGGGACAGCCTGTACCCCTTTTTTGTCAAAAGCTCAATGATGACACGTTATTTCTGCTTGGAATGCATTATTTACTTGCAATTAAAAAGAAACAAGTGTTGCTATAGACTAGAGGAAAAGTTGCCCTACCAAGACGTGAAATTTGAATGACCTATGTAAGTTAATTAAAAAAAGTTATGCCCACTTTTATATTACTCTTGGCACAGCCATAATAATTAATAATTTCCTCAAAAGCAGACATTTTCCAAAGAGGTGAAATATGAAAGCCCGTTAGCACTGACTCTACTCAGTATTTATCAGTAATAGTTGTAAAGATGTTGATTTGATGTATATCTTATCAATGGAAATCTACAGTGTTTACAGGTATATTTTCTTTATTTAGAAGAAAGTAGTGGCGCGCCAACAGTTATATCAAGTAGCTATCGATATAGCAAATAATTGATTGCCTAAATTAAGTGCATCAAATCAAATTGGCAGACCATCTAGTAAGCATAAAAATGATGTGCCAGTGATTAGGAAGGTAAAATCCTAAATATATGATATAAAATGTATAAAAGACATCAGAGCATTGCTGAAAGGCAATGTCGCATATGAAAAGAAGTGAACAATATATAAAGTGAATAGTGACTATAAATAATGGTGATAATTCACAAAGAAAATAAAGTGAATAACTGAATAAATCCAATAAATAATGAAAATGCAAACAAATTGCAGGAAAATCGCAGTAAGAAATCGCAATCCAGGAATGGCTATAAACTGATATTATTGAGTATAAATCATGACTGAAGTGAAAGTGTTCAATAACATATATAAATAATATAGCGGATACAAAGACAGATCACAGTGGGTGTATTCAGTAAACGTCCATATAAATCATAAGTGCATCAAAAAATAGTTAATTCCAAGTGCGGTGCAAATGGTTGTATTGGTGGATTCTGATGTGCAGTGTTTTAACTGTGGCTATCCTGTGCGGTTATCCAGATTTTGTGCGGTCCTAGTGGGGGTGATGTAGATGGCCCCTTACCCATGCTGTAACCTTACAGCCGTAAGGTATGTGTGCCTTTGTGGTCCTTGGTGACCTTACTCCTTTAGATCTCCGCTGAGTGTCCTGGGTCCTATAGGTATTTTCTTTGTGTATCCAGATATTGGGGGGGGGGGGCTCACGTCAGTGTATAGAGAAGGAAGGAAGTAACCTCATAGTGTAGTAGATTTGATAAAAAGTAGTTTATTTCAAGCAATTAAACAAATGAATGGGGTACTCACATTTAAAATTAAGCAAACATGCAGAGTAAAATCCCGACGCGTGTTCGTCACTTGACTTCATCAAGTCACGTGACCAGTGACGAACACGCGTCGGATTTTAGCCTACCAGACCCACCGGAAGTGACGCTATCGAGCTCGCTGCTCGTTTTTACTCTGCATGTTTGCTTAATTTTAAATGTGAGTACCCCATTCATTTGTTTAATTGCTTGAAACCTCAAGGGTCTGGTATGGATTTTGAGGGGGACCCCACGCCATTTTTTTTGTTGGCTGGGGTTCCCCTTAATATCCATAGCAGACCTGAAGGGCCTGGTTATTGAATTTGGGGGGACCCCCAAGCTTTTTTTTTTTTTTTTTTTTTTATATCAATGACTTTCAATGAATGACTGTTCTCTGTGTTACGGGAGCCGTCAATTCATTAGCCGCGAATGATTTTAAATGGCTTTTTTTTCCTGCAAAAATGACACTTTGTGCAGGGACAGTTCTAAGCACAGGCAACATGCGCCTCTTCACAGGCATACTATAGACACCCCCCAGGTACGAAATTTAAAGGAATATTACACTTTTTTGTTGTTTCACTTTAACCACTTTCAGACCGGACCAATTTGCAGCCAAAGGACCAGGCCCCTTTTTGCGATTCGGCACTGCGTCGCTTTAACTGACAATTGCGCGGTCATGCGACGTGGCTCCCAAACAAAATTGGCATCCTTCTTTTTTCCCACAAATAGAGCTTTCTTTTGGTGGTATTTGATCGCCCCTGCGGTTTTAATTTTTTGCGCTATAAACAAAAATAGAGCGAAAATTTGAGAGCAGGAGATAAAACTTTGTCCGTCGGAAAATCCGATGGAAAATGTCCGCTGGAGCCTACACACGGTCGGAATTTCCGTCAACATTGTCCGATAGGACATTTTCCGTCGGAAAATCCGACCGTGTGTATGGGGCTTTCTTCTTCCTTTTTTCATTGCAGATAAATAATGGATTCCAAGCAGAAGCAACATGCCATCATTGGGTTCTTGGCGAAGTAGGGGGTACATGCTGTCCAACACCACAGAGGGCTACAGAATGTTTACAGAGATGGCACCAATGACAGGAGTCACTAATGACAAGACATTGCTCTTATCAATGGTGTCATCACCATGAACATTCTGTAGCCTTATGTGGATGTGGGACAGCCTGTACCCCTTTTTTGTCAAAAGCTCAATGATGACACGTTATTTCTGCTTGGAATGCATTATTTACTTGCAATTAAAAAGAAACAAGTGTTGCTATAGACTAGAGGAAAAGTTGCCCTACCAAGACGTGAAATTTGAATGACCTATGTAAGTTAATTAAAAAAAGTTATGCCCACTTTTATATTACTCTTGGCACAGCCATAATAATTAATAATTTCCTCAAAAGCAGACATTTTCCAAAGAGGTGAAATATGAAAGCCCGTTAGCACTGACTCTACTCAGTATTTATCAGTAATAGTTGTAAAGATGTTGATTTGATGTATATCTTATCAATGGAAATCTACAGTGTTTACAGGTATATTTTCTTTATTTAGAAGAAAGTAGTGGCGCGCCAACAGTTATATCAAGTAGCTATCGATATAGCAAATAATTGATTGCCTAAATAAAGTGCATCAAATCAAATTGGCAGACCATCTAGTAAGCATAAAAATGATGTGCCAGTGATTAGGAAGGTAAAATCCTAAATATATGATATAAAATGTATAAAAGACATCAGAGCATTGCTGAAAGGCAATGTCGCATATGAAAAGAAGTGAACAATATATAAAGTGAATAGTGACTATAAATAATGGTGATAATTCACAAAGAAAATAAAGTGAATAACTGAATAAATCCAATAAATAATGAAAATGCAAACAAATTGCAGGAAAATCGCAGTAAGAAATCGCAATCCAGGAATGGCTATAAACTGATATTATTGAGTATAAATCATGACTGAAGTGAAAGTGTTCAATAACATATATAAATAATATAGCGGATACAAAGACAGATCACAGTGGGTGTATTCAGTAAACGTCCATATAAATCATAAGTGCATCAAAAAATAGTTAATTCCAAGTGCGGTGCAAATGGTTGTATTGGTGGATTCTGATGTGCAGTGTTTTAACTGTGGCTATCCTGTGCGGTTATCCAGATTTTGTGCGGTCCTAGTGGGGGTGATGTAGATGGCCCCTTACCCATGCTGTAACCTTACAGCCGTAAGGTATGTGTGTCTTTGTGGTCCTTGGTGACCTTACTCCTTTAGATCTCCGCTGAGTGTCCTGGGTCCTATAGGTATTTTCTTTGTGTATCCAGATATTGGGGGGGGGGGGGGGGGGGGGCTCACGTCAGTGTATAGAGAAGGAAGGAAGTAACCTCATAGTGTAGTAGATTTGATAAAAAGTAGTTTATTTCAAGCAATTAAACAAATGAATGGGGTACTCACATTTAAAATTAAGCAAACATGCAGAGTAAAATCCCGACGCGTGTTCGTCACTTGACTTCATCAAGTCACGTGACCAGTGACGAACACGCGTCGGATTTTAGCCTACCAGACCCACCGGAAGTGACGCTATCGAGCTCGCTGCTCGTTTTTACTCTGCATGTTTGCTTAATTTTAAATGTGAGTACCCCATTCATTTGTTTAATTGCTTGAAACCTCAAGGGTCTGGTATGGATTTTGAGGGGGACCCCACGCCATTTTTTTTGTTGGCTGGGGTTCCCCTTAATATCCATAGCAGACCTGAAGGGCCTGGTTATTGAATTTGGGGGGACCCCCAAGCTTTTTTTTTTTTTTTTTTTTTATATCAATGACTTTCAATGAATGACTGTTCTCTGTGTTACGGGAGCCGTCAATTCATTAGCCGCGAATGATTTTAAATGGCTTTTTTTTTCCTGCAAAAATGACACTTTGTGCAGGGACAGTTCTAAGCACAGGCAACATGCGCCTCTTCACAGGCATACTATAGACACCCCCCAGGTACGAAATTTAAAGGAATATTACACTTTTTTGTTGTTTCACTTTAACCACTTTCAGACCGGACCAATTTGCAGCCAAAGGACCAGGCCCCTTTTTGCGATTCGGCACTGCGTCGCTTTAACTGACAATTGCGCGGTCATGCGACGTGGCTCCCAAACAAAATTGGCATCCTTCTTTTTTCCCACAAATAGAGCTTTCTTTTGGTGGTATTTGATCGCCCCTGCGGTTTTAATTTTTTGCGCTATAAACAAAAATAGAGCGACAATTTTGAAAAAAATTCATTATTTTTAACTTTTTGCTATAATAAATATCCCCCAAAAATATATAAAAACATTTTTTCCTCAGTTTAGGCCGATGCGTGTTCTTCTACATAGTTTTGGTAAAAAAAATCGCAATAAGCGATTATTGATCGGTTTGCGCAGAAGTTATAGCGTTTTCAAGATAAGGGATAGTTTTATAGCATTTTTATTAATAATTTTTTTTTTTTATTAGTAATGGCGGAGATCTGCTTTTTTTTTTTTTTTTTTTTTTTTTTTTTTTGTGACTGCGACATTATGGCGGACACATCGGACATTTTTGACACATTTTTGGGACCATTGTCATTTTTACAGCAATTAATGCTATTTAAATGCATTAATTCCTGTATAAATGACACTGGCAGTGAAGGGGTTAACCACAAGGGGGCGGGGAGGGGCTAAGTGTGCCTAGGGGTGTATTTCTTACTGTGGGGGGGCGTGGCTGTCAGCTTGTGAATGCTGATCTCTGCTTCAATCACAGGGAGCAGAGATCGGCGTCACTAGTTGCTAGGCAGAACGGGGAGATGCTGTTTATCTCGGCATCTCCCCGTTCAGCCGCCCCGTGAGACGATCGCAGGGGTCCCCGCGGCGATCGAGTCCGCGGGGACCGCGATCGGACTCACGGGGGTCCCGACCGGCGCGGGAGCGCGCCGCTCCCGGCGCGCTCCCGATGGCACGGACAGGCTAAAGGAGGGACTTATATATACGCCCTCCTGCCTGTACGTGCCATTCTGTCGACGTACATCTGTGTGCGCCGGTCGGGAAGTGGTTAAGCATTATTAAAATCACTGCTCCTGAAAAAACGGCCGTTTTAACATGCATATTAGCCTTTAAAATGAGCACTTTTGATTTTGAATGTTTGCATCCATTGTAACTAATAGGGTTCTTATGTTCGCACGGACTTTAGGTCCGTTCGTGGGTTCTGGTGCGAACCGAACCCGGGGGTGTTCGGCTCATCCCTACTCAGGACCCAGTAACCCAGTGGATGGTCTGTTGGAAAGGTCTTAAAGTCTGCTCTTGCCCCAAGATATTCCTGCACCATGTAATGCAGACGCTGGCTATGGTTGCTTGAACCGATCAGACATTGGCGCTGAGGACTAAAAAATTGTCTAAAAACATCGGTCAGCCGGCCACCTTCTCCACACTCTTCCTCTGACTGACCTAAGCCTTAGCAACACGTTGTCCAGCACCAGGGAATTGTAACCTCCCAGGGTCTTGAAACGCATTGCACAAACCTTTCTTCATGGCCTCCTGAAGTTGTTTCATCCTCTGCTCCCTCTGTGAAGGCAGGATTAATTCTGCAACCTTACCCTTGTAACGTGAATCAAGAAAGGTTGCCAGCCAGTAATGATCCCTCTTTGATACCACGAACCCTAGGGACCTTGCAGGCTTTGCAGAATCAGGGAGGCCATGCAGCATAAGTTTGCAGACGCATTCGATTGGGAGTCCTCTGGGTCACTGAGGATGACTTTGTCAGGAACTACCTCCTCCCAACCACGTATAATTCCTTGGGTTTCTGGGGACTGAAAACCATGCCTTGAAGACTGCTGCTGTTAAGCTATACATCCATGCTGACACAATCCTCCTCCTCCTCTTCTTCCTGTGTTTGGCGGGCCCACAGGAATGTTATCTGGATAAAGGGGGCCTTGAGAGGTAAGGAAGTTCTTCTCTTCCTCCCGCTGTTCAGCCTCAAGAGCCCTGTCCATTATTCCACGAAGCGTGTGCTCAAACAGGAAGACAAGAGGGACAGTATAACTGATGCATGCCTTGTCGCTGCTCACCACCCTCATGGCCTCCTCAAATAGAATGTAGATCTCTAGGCTACACTGACTGGATGCAGTATGTATGGTCTCCGTCCACGCCAACAACACTACACAGGGCCGCCGTGCAGGCAGCCTTATATAGTGTGGGGCATGAACTTAGTCCCCCTGAACCATGAGCACCCTGCCTTTGGCCAATTATGGCACTCTTATACCCCACACACACGGTCGGAAATTCCGACGGAAAATGTCTGATCGGACCATGTTGTCGGAAAATCTGTGCGTGTGTGGGCTCAATCGGACTGTTTCTGTCAGAATTTCCAACGGAAAAAAGTTTGAGCGCTGGATCTAAAATTTTCCGACAACAAAATCCGATCACGCCAATTCCGATCGGGTGTAGCCTAGTCCGACGGACAAAGTGCCACGCATGCTCAGAAGAAATTCTGAGACGGAAGCGCTCGGTCAGGTAAAACTAGTGTTCGTAATCGATATAGCACAATCGTCACGCTGCAATGTTAAAAATTGTTTAATGCAGCGCATTCTTTTTCTTTTGAATGCTAGAAGAATGAAGTTCTTTTGCTGCTGATATTTACACAGACTTCTCTAAAACGTATTTCTTTATTCTTTTTCATGATTTCATGACTAGAATATTTTTTTGTCAGATCTGCGTTTTTTATTTACAGTATATTTTTTTTTTTTTTGGAATCAAGATCTCCTTTTTTTTTTTGACATCTTGCTCATCTTAATTTTTTTTAGTGTATTTTGTGTGTCTCAACTTACCCCAACGCCATTATTATCATTTTTATTTTCTTTAATTTTGAATCTCTAGGAGGTTGTTTAGTGTTGGAGCCCCTTGTTAATTTGACTTTCTATTTTAGACATGTACCTGCCTACTCACAAATAAACTGTCATTTTTTAAGTAAAACACACATAGGCAAGTATTTCTTTAAACAAAAAAAAGCGTTATTAAGTCCCCTAAACAAAATAAAGAGGAAGGCAGCGCTGGATAAACTGGTCAATTTGGCACAGCCTTTTGGCCCCCAGGGCAGACATCAAATATGTAATTTCCAAATTGGTGTCATGAGGAGTACATATCTGACAGAGAACAGTCTGGTCTAGAAGTCCAAGCGATCAGGAAAATCAGATGACATCTATGTCCCCAGGATGTTGTCAGACAAGAGGCTGCATCTTCTGGCAGACCAGACTGAACCCATGCCATCACTCTCTGGTCTTCTTTAGGCACTTCCCTCCAGGCTTCCTTCCAGGCTTTGGCTCTGCTCTTGTAGCTGTGCCATTTGCCACAGCCTCCTCCCAGCTGAGGTCTTCCTGTGTATGAAAATGGGACCTAGTTTTAGTTCTTTGTTCATCAATCACACAATTTTCAGCTCATGACTGGTGCAAATTGAATGTTAATAAATAGAACATCCTTTCACTCTAAGACCAGCATTTTTCATTCTTGTCCCAATCCTTTTTGGTCACTACTGTATATTGATATGTCAACCACTTTGTTAAATCACAACTTAATTGATCAATAATAACATCTAGTTAACATTAAATGTACGACAAATATGTTCAACAATGCTATACCTGTCTCAAGCTGGGCCCCTTCACATGTTGCTGCCTGGAAGGCCCAGGTTGAACATCGGAAGCCTCCAGCTGGTGGGGAAGTAAGCCTGGAAAGCCAGTAGAGTGTTGGCATGGGTTCCCACGGTGCTGCCAGAAAATGCAGCCTGTCATATAACAGCATCCTGGCTTTTGAATCTCCTGATCGCAGGGACTCCTGGAACATCCTGTGCTCCATCAGATTTGTAGTCCTCATGGCACAAAGTTTGTACTGCACATATTTGATGTCTGCCGTGGGGACCATGATCTTATACAAATCAACAAGTGTATTCAGTGCTGCCTTCCTCCTTTGTTTGGTCCTTATAATCGGGGTGTGTAATATCCCACAGGCAGGGCAGCACCCTGAGTTGATCAATGATCAGTACCCGGAAAAAGGGCAGGTCAAATGGATCCATTGTTTCCTCTTCAAGACACAACACAAGACAAACCATAATAATGTCAGGCTAAACTCTCCTAATCTTGTCCCAAAAGAAGCCTCAATCTAGAAGCAGTATAGGCTGATGATATACCAAGTTAAAATTGTACCTTCGTTTGCACGATCGGCGCTCTCTTCCTCTGCTCCCAGCTCGTACGTACGACACACGCGTGTGACGTTTTTATATACAGTGCGCATGCAAGAAACTCCGCCCGCCCCTGACAAACTTTCTAGTCTATTTTATTCCCCACCCCTTCACTTTACGCCGCAGTGGGGAGAGCACATGGCGGAGACACAGCAGGTGCGCACTGATAATTTCACTAACGAGGAGGAGGAAGAGGAAAGCCCGGAGCCAGAAACTTCCCGATCCCGGAGGAGAGGATTTAAGGCCTCAAATATGTCCTCTGTAGAGATGGTGGACATATTGAAGAGGAGCGACTATGATGGGAAGTATGGGCCTTACCCCAACCCAAATGTCAGAAAGGCCAAGATCATGGCTAAAGTTGTGAAGAGTGCAGAAGAATTTTGGGGTACGATGATTCAAGGATCAACTGAGGAAACGCTGGTCAGACTTGAAACTGAGGGAGCACGATCATTACCGAAAGACCAATTGACTTCTTCAAAAAAGTAAGTAGTTGTCCTGTTTATTATTATTATTATTATTTGCATGCTGCTCCATGTGCTTTGATTTAATGTTGTACAGTTTTAAAATGGCCACTTTCATGTTCGTGGGTTCAATCTTTCGTAATAAACCTCGATCGTTCGGCCACTTTAAATATGATGTTTCGGCAAGTTGCAGGAAACTACATTTGTCCAGGCCTATCTGTCACTAGTCAAAGAAAGGTTCTTGTCTACAGGGCTTGGGAATATAAATTTGATTGTGTAAAGGAGGACATTCAGTAGCTGTTTACACATCTGCACTCAGGAGCACTAGTACTGGGACACCAGAACACCCTTTTTATTAAGATGTCCCACACACGTGCTCCAGTGGATACTATAGGGGTGTCTCCATCTGACAAACTTTCACAAATCAGGTAAGTATTCCAGCTTTAGAAAGTGTCCCAAATAATGTTTTCTGCTTTGAACTTGGCCAAAAAACACAATTGTATGACACTTCCAAGCAATGTTTCATATTCGTATTTCTGCCCTCAAATATCTGTGTTAAGTATTCCTTTTTTACATTCTCATAGGGGAGAGAAGACTTGGGACGTCTGAGGACACCAGGGACCCCACACCTCCCAAAGAAGGGGAAATACCAACACCAGAAGGAGAGGAGAGATTGTCAAAATTGTCACCACAACAGGTGAGTGTCTGAGACCACAGCCTCAGGTAAGCTAATCAATGTATGTCTGCATATTTATAATACAGTTTTTTGGGTTTCTTTTTAGGTGATGTGGATGTTGTGGAAGAAGAATCACATTTTACCAGTGAAAGTGCACATGTCCTCATCAGGGAGATAATGGGGTGCAATCGCAATTTAGATGAGGAGAAAAACATCAATGATGTTCAACAAAAAAATCATTGATATTTTAGGGAAAATCTTAAACACACCAAAATAGCTAGCACACATTTTCTGTTTGAAAAAACAATTGTAGAATCTTAGGAAAAGCCAAATTTGGAAGACGCAGACAGTGTGTCAACATGTGCTATCTCCCATCATGGGGGATCAATGTACATGTTTTGTGGGTGCAACCCCTTCCTTGCTACTAAAGTGGCTGAGATGAAGGGGTTGCACCCCCAAAACACGTACATTGATCCCCCATGACAGGAGGTAGCACATGTTGACGTTGTAGGGATGGGTTCAGCAAGAAAATGCCCAGTTTGATCCCCAATTTGTGTGCCTCTTCAAAATTTGGCTTTTCCAGGGGTGACACCCCATGTGATGAAGGCAATATCATCACAGTTTGGACATACTCATGTCTGATATTGTCTGTCTTCACTTTTTAAAGTTGAACTTTGTAAGTTCCTGTGTTCTGTATGTTATGCTTTGATACATGCCTGTTTACACAAAAGCGCCAAGTTATATTACTGTTTTGATAAATAATGTTATGTACACCAAATATGTTGGTTTGTTGTAAAACCCTTTTTGAAACGCACATGTGAATGTGCTTGAAGTACAAAGTTGAATCTTCAATGTGTGGCTTCCTTATTCAATACCCCAAAAGCAGTATTTGTAGTAAAGTTGTTGTTTTCTGTGACAATGGGTGTTATTTGGGGGGGGGGCAAGCCAGGACGGACAGCTTCAAGGGCCGTCAGGTTGGCATTTTGGGGTACATCAGCATCAGGGCCAACCGAGCCCACATATTTCGGTGAATGTTTTTTCAAAAAATTGTGCAGAATGCAGCAGGAAAGCACAATGTGATTGAGTTTATATTCCGCCATGTGGATGGGTGTCAAAAATAGGCGGAACTGGCTGGCCATTATCCCAAAAGTGTTCTCCACTACTCCTTAGGGCTCTGGACAGCCAGAAATTAAAGACCTGGTCCGGGGTGAGGGTCCTCATCAGATGTCTTGACAGCGCAAGCGCCTCATCCGCGACAAACGCGATGGGGAGTTCTTCTGCATTCTCCTCTGGAGGTGGCAAGCCCAGACTGCCACTCTGGAGATGCCAGTAGAACTCCATCAGCGCGATGACTCTACCTGATATCCGGACATTTTTCCCCTTGTCCACATACAGGAAGTCATATGTCGCTGACACCACCGCCAACATCACGATACTATTATACCCCTTGTAATTATAATAGTAGGACCCCGAGTTGGGAAACACATCTGCATTGTCCCACTCACCATCAATTGCCCCTCCACAGTTGGGAAAGTCCCAACGGGTGGCGAAGTGGGAGGCCACAGACTGCCATTCCTGTGGCGTTGAAGGTAACTGGAGTCAAACAAGAAAACAAATTAGTAATTTTGCACATGAACATTGCAAGCAGATTCAAAAAAATAATAATTTGGGCCAAGATCAGTAAAACCTTTTTGGAAAACCGTATTTAAAACCAAAAGTAGAATGTCTCCTTAGCAGATTCCTCAACCCCCACCCCCCCCCCCCCCCCCCCATCTGATAGCCCATTGCAAAAAAATAGGGGTGGGAATGAATTGGACAGGTAACCCGCTCCACTGCATTGAGAGCTGAATGCCTAAATAATGTGTGATAATTTGGCCAGACCCTCCTTACTTTACACTATTGGCAGCCCACCGGACAGGTAAGAAGTGTCGTAATACCAAAAACAAATATCACAAAATGAACAAATGGAAGCACATTTTTACATTCTGCTGTTACCTATCAAGATAATAATAGGAGTAAAAAAACATTTAAACAGTAGCACTTGAAAGTATTGAGGCAGGCCCTTGCACTAAATGCTTTGTGAATTCATCCATAAATCTGACCACTAAAGAGGTAGGTATAGTGTGTATTGGGTTTGGCAAAGTCATCAGATAGAGGATTGGTATCAGCTGACCTAGAAGTTGGGGGAGGGGGGTTTCTAATGATTTTGGACCACCAAAAAAAACCTTGGACTCTGCATGAAGTTAAACACACCCATAACAACATTTGTAGAGATTTTAGGGGAAACCAATACTATGGAGCTGACCAAAAACATTGCTAAGTGACTAGGCTATAGGTGTATATGGGCCCAGGAGAGCATGCTGGGGAGGTAAGTGAAGGCAAATATGCATGAAGGACAACAAAAAACATTAAAAGCTTCCAGCATGCATGAGGACAAGGGGGCACAGCAGATAAATTACAGCATATTGCAATCCTGGTAATTGGGGAACGAGGAAAGAAATACAATACGTTAGCAAACAGTAAATGCATAGAATGTGATGTTCAAGGAGAATCCTTACCTTCATATAGTCCTTCTGCAGGACCTGTATGATGGCAGAACAGGTCTCTGGAATAATGATACCCAGAGCCTGGGGGGAGATGCCTGTGGAGAACTTGAGGTCCTGAAGGCTTCAACGTGGCAACTAGCCTCTGCTCCACAGTGATGGCTTGCCTCATGCAGGTATCCTGCCTGCTGATATAAGGGGTCAGCAAAGCCAACAGACGGTGAAAAACTGGGTCCGTCATCCTTGGAAAGTTCCTGAAATCAGCAGGATTATTCTCCCGGATCTCACGAAGCAAAGGCATGTGCGAGAATTGGTCACGCTGGAGCGACCAATTCTTGGTCCATGAACTCCTCCTCCCCTGGTCATGGACTGGGCTTGTGTCAAAGAACCCCAACAACAAGCCCCCGCACGGCACAAACTCTACGACGAGTACGTACACGAAACATGGCTTCAAAATGGTCTGCTGGTCAGAACGAACTAACAGAAAGCACCGATAAACAGCAAGATGTGAAAGAACAAACTGAATACCAGAAACGAGCGGACAATAAGAAGTGAAAATCAAAGCGTACTATATCAAGATATAGGCCGCAATGACAAACAAATGCGAACTGACTACACGCACTGATAAAACAGATACGCACCGACAAGCACAAACTGTAGAGCAGTAACTATCTGAAGCGCAAGTCTGAAAAGCGCGAATTGTCTCTAACCAAACTTCTACTAACACACGATAAACACAAAATCGTCAGAATTGGCCCAAAGGGTGCCAGACGTGGTGCTGGACTTCCCTTTTCTAGTCCTGTCGTACACGGCTTACGTCACAGCGAAATTCCGACAACGTTGTCCGACATCCGTTGTGTATGCAACACCAGCTTCGGAAATGATCCGACGGATTTGGTCATCTGAATGTCTGACCGTGTGTATGGGGGCTTAGAAGCGGGAGCTGGGATTGGTCAAAGCATGCAGGTCAGGTGCATGCTTTGGCCAATCATACAGCAATGCACTGCGATCTCGCAGAGCATTATGGGACGTTCCGTGGGCGCATAAATTTCCTGTGAACGCCCCATAATGTTTGATATTTGACGAACGGGCGAACACCCGATGTTCAAGTCGAACTCATGTTTGACTCAAACATCAAGCTCATCCCTACTTATTTCACTGTAAAGAAAAAAAATATGTTAGTGAGCGATTGCTGAAAAGTTAGTGAGCGATTGCTGAACTAATCTGAAGGGGTATAAAGTAGGGGCTAGATACAATATCAAGCTTCATTTGGAAGATTTTAGTTTACTAAATCAGTTATTGATTGGCTGGCTGGATCTCTGTGGTCACATGGCTGGGAACTACACTGACTGGTTTATGCCCATAATTGGGGTCTCGGCTGTACAATGACAACATGATACCAAACCTTGAACACATATCCCCTCCCCACCAACAATAAAATCCTATACAGTGCCTACGGCATTAATAGAAGCCTCATGGGTCTCCATTACTTAGTGGCAATGTGTGCTGCTGAAGATACTTTATAGATTCAGTTGATACAGCCTATATAAATATTCACATATAGAAAATTATTCAATATTTGTGTACCTTCTTTTTTTATTTCTTCTTTTTTTTTTTTTTTAGCTCTACAACAGCTTTCCGTTTCTAATGGGCTTAATACCTGGAGGCCAGAAGAAGATCACGGAAAACCTTATACAATTGCAGAGCTTTATGAGAGCCATCTTTACTAAGCAAAGAAAAGAACTAGATGTAAATGACCAGAGGAACCTTATTGATACTTTCCTGGCCAAGCAACAAGAGGTAAGGAAATGTCTTTATGATTAAAGGACTAATCTTCAAGCAAAGTATTCAGAAAAATCAATTAAAGTGAAAATGTATTTACTTTGTTTTTATGTCCCGGGACAAGAGAAAAAAATAGTACCATAGGTGTGTTTATACTGATGGTGTCAGTAGGGCAGAGATTGGAGTCTGTAGTTTGTTTATCTTAATTTTTTATTTTTTACAAATGTTTTTAGGAGCCCCGTTAGTGATCTTTGGTGAAATAGCAGGTGTCTAAACAGGAGAAATCTGCACCACATGGGGTGATTAGGGTGTGCCTGTGCATGCCTATGAATAGTACATAACGTTTTCAGCCTGTACAAGGGATTGAACCCTCTTGTGTGCCACTTCTGTTTGCAAAGCAACATTGACACAACAGTCCACATTTATTTTAGTTCTCTTAGTGTTAGATGGAGTGGAGAAGTGTAGAAACCTCTCAGATCACTTTTGTGTCTGTGAGTACTTTGAGGAAATTTCCCCCTCACTTTTTGCTCCAGTTAAACCCAGGTCATTGTGAGCTCTCTGGAGCTCATTATATATTTGAAGAATCCATTAGGGAGCTGGTGACAGTGTTATTGGCTTAAAGTCCACCTTGGTCCATACTAGGGACGAGACCGATGTTCGCCGAATACCAAACATTATGGGGCATTCACAGAAAATTTGAGTGCACGCGGAACACCCCATAATTAATGGCGAGACCGTCAATGCACTGCGAGATCGCAGTTCATTGACGGCTGCTGATTGGCCAAAGCATGCACCTGACCGTTATGCTTTGGCCAATAACAGCGCGCTCTGCTGTGAGAGCCATGATTGGCCAAAGGCAGGATGCCTATGGCCAATCCATGGCTCAGGGGGCTGAGTCCACACCCCACGTTATGTAAGGCTGCTTACAAGGCAGCCATACATCGTTTTATGAATGAGAGCAGCAAAATTACATTTGTAAAGGTAAAAAAAAACATTTTTTTTTTTTTTTTTTTTTTTTATATAAAGGACTTGTCCCAAACTGTCTACTGTCATTTTTACTATTTTGACACTTTTTTTTTTTTAGCAAATGTGTAGCCATTAACATAAGGGGGCTGGATCTGGGGGTCCCCTTGTTAAAGGGGGCTTCCAGATTCTGATAAGCCCACCCGCCCGCAGACCCCCACAACCTCTGGGCAAGGGTTGCGAGGGACAAGGTGATTTGGGGGGGACCCCAAAATGCCCTCCCCATGTTGAGGGCATGTGGCCTGGTATGGTTCGGGGGGTGCTCTCTCGTCCACCCTCTTTTCCAGCGGTCTGCCAGGTTGCGTGCTCGGATAAGGGTCTGGCATGGATTTTGGGGGGGACCCCCACAACATTTTTATTTTGGTGCATTTTTTACAATAATTTTTAGCTATTGCCAGGATCCAACAATTCCTTACAGCCGCAAGCAGATTTAAATTACATGTTTTCCTTTAGAAATGTAATTTTGCTGCGGTACTCTTCTAAACACAGGAAAGATGCGCTACTTTACAGGTATACTAAGGATACCCCCCAGGTACAATAGTTAAAGGGATATTTATTTTTATGGTTTCACTTTAAGCATTATTAAAATCACTGATCCTGAAAAAACTGCCCTTTTTTTTTTTTTTTTTTTGCATTAATGCATGTCCCCTGGGGCAGGACCCGGTCCCCAAACACTTCTTTTTTTTTTTTTTTTTTTATGGCAATAACACGCATATAAGCCTTTAACATTAGCACTTTTGATTTTTTTTTCATGTTCGTGTTCCATAGACTTTAACGGTGTTCGCACAAATTTCCCATTTCAATACAGAATATTAGTGGCGAATATTCTTATAGCAGCTAGATTTAACATAACAAAAATGTGGAAATCAATTGAGGCCCCTAACCTGTGTGATGTCATTCTTGGAGTCAACACCCAGGCGCACTATGAATTACTGTTAGTTCTTAAAAATTCTACAGTATATACTCGAGTATAAGCCAAGGCACCTAATTTTACCACAAAAAAATGGGAAAACTTATTGACTCACGTATAAGCCTAGGGTGAGAAATGCGCAGCTACTACAAGTGGAAAAGGGGGTCAACAATGCCCATTTGCAGCCTCACTGTACCCATTTGCAGCCATAGGTCCCCCAAAATTCAAACTCTGTAGTTAAGGGTTCCTAGATGCCCCCTAGCTGAAGCTAGCATTTGGGGTCTCTGGACCCAAAGGGTCCCGAAATGACATTGCTGCAGATGGACACAGTTGACTGAATTTGGGGTCCCGTATATCGGGGCCACTTGATGCTAGGAACCCCAAAAACTAGCAATACAACATATCAAAGATTGGGTTCCTAGGACCAAGTTGCCCTGAGATACGGGGGCCCCAAAGTCGGTTCGGAAAATGTAATTCTCTGCTGCAGAAAAGTGCTTGACTCGAGTATAACCCAGGGGGGCATTTTCAGCACAAAAAATGTGCTGAAAAACTCGGCTTATACTCGAGTATATACGGTAACTTAATTCACTTTAAGAAGCACTGGCATGTATGGATCATGCATCTACAGTACTGAAAGACTTGTATGCTCAGTCTTAACTACCACTAGGTAGCCTGTTGGTATCACTTATTCCTTTTAGAGACTTATGCTGCTTTCATTTCCTGATTGGTTTGACTCGCTAGACTACATTGATATACTGGGCGACATCCTGTTCTCTTTTTGTTTATTCATGTTAGAATAGACCTGTTCAGTTTGTTCCTCTAGGGGTGAATAGGTTTATTCTTTGAGGTTTACTAGCTAGAAACTGAATTTACAGATATGAATTTGAAGGATTATTCACAATTATTATACTGACTTAATGTATTTATCAAAAATGCATTTGCTGTACTATGTAACTGTAATGGTGTGAATCCTGTTATACTTTTCTTAACCGCTTCCCGACCGCCTCATGTAGATATACGTCTACAGAATGGCACGGGCAGGCAAAACCACGTACCTGTACGTGGCCTTTTAAATGCCTGCCCGTGGGTCGCGCGCCTCTCCCCGCGCTTCCTACTCTGCCTGTCATTGATTGGCTGTTCACGGTCATCGGGAAAGCCGATCAATGACGTCAGCCCCGCCCCCTAATGTAAAAAAACACACACACGTCAGAGCCCATAACCCCTCCCCTCCCCCTAGTGGTTCACTCTTTCACTACAACTGTCATTTATACAGGAATCAATGCATTTAAATAGCATTGATTGCTGTATAAATGACAATGGTCCCAAAAATAAGTCAAAAATGTCTGTGTCCACCATAATGTCGCAGTCACAATAAAAATCGCTGATCGCCGCCATTACTAGTAAAAAAAAAAAAATATTAATAAAAATGCTATAAAACTATCCCCTATTTTGTAAACGCTATAACTTTTGCGCAAACCAATCAATCGGTAATTGCGATTTTTTTTTTTTTTTTTTTTTTTTTTACCAAAAATATGTAGAAGAATATGTATCGGCCTTAACTGAGGAGAAAAAAACGTTTTTTTTTTTTTATATATTTTTTGGGGATATTTATTATAGCAAAAAGCAAAAAATATTGCATTTTTTTCAAAATTGTCGCTCTATTTTTGTTTATAGCGCAAAAAATAAAAACCGCAGGGGCGATCAAATGCCACCAAAAGAAAGCTCTATTTGTGGGAAAAAAAGGACGCCAATTTTTTTTTGGAGCCACGTCGCACGACCGCGCAATTGTCAGTTAAAGCGACGCAGTGCCAAATCACAAAAAGGGGCCTGGTCCTTTGGCTGCCAATTGGTCCGGGGCTGAAGTGGTTAAAGTCTTTATTTGTTTTATGTTCTGATAACTAAATAAAAAATTGAATGTTAAAAAAAAGAATGGAGACATCACTATTGACCAATAACAGTGATGGTCTCAGAACTCCTTCTCCTCCTGCACAAACTTATGATTACTGAGGTAAAATGTCACATCTTCTTCTTTTGAGCAATAAGGACCCACTCTGAATAAGCCCCTAAGCAGGCTCTGTTTGCTTGCTGCTACTAGGCCTGCAGTACCTCTCCCCAGAGGCCTAGTAGTTTAAAAGCAGTTCTTTGGATAGTGGACTATTGTTTACAGCCAGCCCAACTTGCAAATCCTGTGCCCTCAGGCCACATCGATTTGACACACATCCTACAGTCCCTTCTCTGATCCAGGACTCCTCATCGTTCACCGTGTGAAGGATGAAGACTTTGCTAATGACCGTGTAGAAGCAGACTTCCTGGCACATCCAGCCCTCCACTGTGGCAACACTCACCGACCTTCCACTGCCCTGAGTCCTTGATGGAGAACTTGACCAGACCATACATTCCGACAGCTTCTCCTGCCCCTCTGCTCCAGGAGTTCCTTACCACTGACTGTGGTGATAAAGACATTGCCAATGACCGTGTAGAGGCAAAGTTCCTTCACAGCTCTCCCTGCGATCGGTACACCCCCCCCCCCCCCCCCCCAGATGGGGGTGCCCTCCTGCTGCTGCCTAATAT
Organism: Lithobates sylvaticus; assembly: GCA_028564925.1. Taxonomy (NCBI): domain Eukaryota; kingdom Metazoa; phylum Chordata; class Amphibia; order Anura; family Ranidae; genus Lithobates; species Lithobates sylvaticus. The sequence goes on from CM053028.1 coordinate 521,508,454, forward strand.
TCCTTTCTTAATTTCACTCAGCCGACATCTTCCCCCCAAGTGGCATATCACCTCAGCTTATATAGGAGGCCCACCCCCTGCCAATACCATTGGGGATTGGTCAGGGCTCCCGCATGAGATTCCTGCCACTACAGTTCCAGGCCCATACCCTCTTCCAGAATCTTCTCTCTGGAAGCAGGGGAGGCGCCCCAGAACTAGAGCAATTGGTTATACCCACTGCTACTCTGACCACTCCCAGCCCCATATCAAAACAGACAGGCCTAGCTTGCAGCATAGGCCTGCCTAAGTTTGCCTGTGCTGACAATCCCTAGTAAAAAAACTATTACTAGCACCTACCTATTGGTAGAGGGTGCTACATTGATTTTATTAATAAGGGATTAGCATGGTAAAGTAGTGTGGGGATGGAGGAGCCAGGGAAGATGAAACTTCATCTTCAAAGCAAGCCCCCAGTGATCTCTATAGTTCAAGGCACTGTAGAGTAATTCATCCTCAACGATTCTAAAGTCAGTTTATGCCAGTTTACAACACCTGCTAGTTATCTGCATTAGAAGGCTGACAGGCTGCAAAGTATCTGCCAAAGAAAATAAGGAGCTCTTATTTCAGAGACCTCTGTGCATTTTGAAGGTGAATTTTTACACAATGCCTGCAGCTACAAAGGTCAATGAAGGTGTGCTTTAACCACTTGCTTACTGGGTACTTTTACCACCCTCCTAGCCTGGCAAATTTTCAGCCTTTAGCACCTTCGCACTTTGAACGACAATTGCGCAGTCATGCAACACTGTACCCAAACAACATTTATCTTTTTTTTTTCCCCCCACAAATAGAGCTTTCTCTTGGTAATATTTAATCACCACTGGGTTTTTTATTTTTTGCTAAAGAAACCGAAAATTTTGAAGAGAGAAACATTTTTTTTTCATAGGTTCTTATAACATTTTGCAAACGGGTAATTTTTTGCATTCACTGGTGTGCTAATTAAAGGGGTTGCAAAGGTAATTTTTTTTTCACCTTAATGCATTCTATGAATTAAGGTTAAAAAACATCTGTCAATGCCGGCCCCCTCCAGGCCCCCCGTTAGACTTACCTGACCCCTCGAAAGTCCCACGCTCGCCCCCAACATCCTCTTCACCGCTCACCCTGGCCGTTTATTGGCTAGAGTGGATGGATTGAAAGCAGCGCAGCCATTGGCTCGTGCTGCTGTCAATCACATCCGAGTGATACAGTGAGTGGCTATAGCCGCCAGCTGTATCACAGGAGCATGCAAGGGAGCTTGCATGAAGTTGTGGAGTCCTTGCGGGAGGGTGCCGAGACAGCCGCAGAGGGACCCCAGAAGACCAGGTTCGGGGCCACTCTGTGCAAAATGAGCTCCACAGTGGAGGTAAATATAGCATGTTTGTTGTTTAAAAAAAAAAAAAAATTCCTTTAGTGACCCTTTAAGGCTGCACTGATTGGCTACACTGTTGTTAGGTACTGATAAGCTGCAAGTATAGGCACAGATGAGGTGGCACTGATGGGCACTGATGAGACAGCAATAATGAGGTAGCACTGATGGGCTCTAATAGGCAGCACTGAAGGGCACTAAGAGACTGTACTGATAGGCGGCACTGATAGGTGATATTGATGAGGCACTGATTGTCAGCACTGATAAGTGGCACTGGTGGGAAATGATTAGCAACACTGGTGGGCACTGTGTGGGACTGATGTCCCTTTAACAGAAGCCAGTTATTGACTTGCTTTTTTACTCACTGTCAGCATGAGGCGAAAAAAACTGATAGCTGGCTTGTGTTTACTTCTGTAATCTTTTGGCTTTAGCGTGGGCGGAAAGTGGTTAAAGTACCTTTACTGGTTAAGAGTATGTAAATATACATAGTCAAGGAAGAAGTGCACTTAAATGACATATGTCAATTGAATAGATGCTATAAAGGAGAATGACAATCTGGAGAATGTCTAAATGTCCATACGTCTTATATTTCTGTTCTGCAGGGGAAACCAGAATCCACCCTGTATTACCATGATGACAATTTGACAGCCCTGGTCAACAACTTGTTTGGTGCTGGAATGGAGACAACATCCACTGCTCTGAGATGGAGCCTTCTGCTAATGATGAAATATCCTAATATACAAAGTAAGACAAGCAGTGATATGGCCTTTGACCACAGACTGACCAAATACCAAGGATTTTCATTGTAAAATATGGTTAACTATATAGTCACCATCTCTTGGACTCTGAGAATTGTGCCACTATCGTGCCTTGAAAAAGTATTAATACACCTTGAAATTTTTGTTACAACCAAAAACAAATGTATTTTATTGGGATTTTATTTGATAGACCAACACAAAGTGACCCATAATTGTGAAGTAAAAGGAAAATGATAAATGGCTTTTCATTTTTTTTTTACAAATAAATATGTGAAAAGTGAGGCATGCATTTGTATTTAGCATCCCTGAGTCTATACTTTGCAGAACCCCCTTTCGCTGCAATTACAGCTAATGCCCCATACACACGGTCGAATTCTCCGATGGAAAATGTCCTATCGGACAATGTTGTCGGAAATTCCGACCGTGTGTAGGCTCCGTCAGATTTTCCGACGGACAAAGTTTTTTATCTCCTGCTCTCAAATTTTCCGACAACAAAGTCCTATCAGACTTTTTCCGATCGAGTGTAGCGAATTCCGACGGACAAAGTGCCACGCATGCTCAGATCACATTACAAGACCAAAGCTATTGGCTACTAGCCTCTACGTAGTCCCGTCGTACGCAACGAACGTCACCACGTTCAGGATGATCGGATTTTCCGACAACTTTGTCCGACCGTGTGTATGCAACACCAGTGTCGGACAAAATCCGTCTGAAAAAATCAGACGGATTTTGTGGTCGGAATTTCCGACCATGTGTACAGGGCATAAGTCTTTTTGGGGATGTCTCTACCAGCTTTGTACATCTAGAGTGACATGTTTGCCCCTTCTTTGCAACATAACTCAAGCTCTGTCAGATTGGATGGAGAGCAGCTGTAAACATCAATTTTCAAGTCTTGCAACAGATTCTCAAATGGATTTACATCTGGACTTTGACTGGGCCATTCTAACACATGAATATGCTTTGATCCAAACCATTCCATTGTAGCTCTGGCTGTATGTTAAGGGTCGTTGTCCTGCTGGAAGGTGAACCTCCACTCCAGTCTCAAGCCTTTTGCAGACTCTAACAGCTTTTCTTCTAAGATCCATTGTGAAACATCTTCCCATCAACTCTGACCAGCATCCCTGTCCCTGCTGAAGAAAAGCATCCCAGCAACATGATGCTGCCACCACCATGTTTCACGGTAAGGATGGTGTGTTCAGGGAGATGCGCAGTGTTAGTTTTCTGCCACACATAGCGTTTTGCTTTTAGGCCAAAAAGTTACGTTTTGGTCTCATTTGACCAGAGCATCTTCTTCCACATGTTTTCTGTGTCCCCCACATGGCTTCTCGCAAACTGCAAAGAGGACCTCTTATGGCTTTTTAGCAATGGCTTTCTTCTTGCCACTCTTCCATAAAGGCCAGATTTGTGGAGCGCATAACTAATAGTTGTCCTGTGGATAGATTCTCCCACCCGAGCTGTGGATCTCTGCAGCTCCTTCAAAGTTACCACGGGCCTCTTGGCTGCTTCTCTGATTAATGCTCTTCTTGCCCGGCCTGTCGGTTTAGGTGGACGGCCATGTCTCGGTAGGTTTGCAGTTGTGCCATACTCTTTCAATTTTTGAATGATGGCTTGAACGGTGCTCATGAGATGTTTAAAGCTTGGGATATTTTTTTTTATAACCTAAGCCTGCGTTAAACTTCTCCACAACTTTATCCCTAACCTGTCTGGTGTGTTCCTTGGCCTTGGTGAATGAATGAATAATTTGTATAGCGCTACAATGGGAACTGAATCGCCTCAAGGCGCTGTATTCGTGCTTTGTTGTCAAGCTTCTTAGAAGAGGTAGGTCTTGAGTTTTTTTCCTGAAGGCTGATGGTTTTATTCCTTGCGGATGTAGGTTGGTAGAGCGTTCCATAGCCGTGGTCCTTGGACAGCGAATCTCCGTTCCCCCTTTGATTTGTAGCTGGATTTGGGAATGAGGAGGAGGTTTTGGTTAGCCGATCGAAGACTGCGATAGTGTTTTATTTTCTCAAAGGTATTGAGGAGCGTCTCCATGGGTACATTTGTGTGTGAGGCAGAGGTGATGCTGTTTGTTCACTAAGGTTCTCTAAAAAAAAACTGAGGGCTTCACAGAACAGCTGTATTTATATTGAAATTAAATTACACACAGGTGGACTCCATTTACTAATTAAGTGACTTCTGAAGGCAGTTGGTTCCACTAGATTTTAGTTAGGGGTATCAGAGCAAAGGGGGCTGAATACAAATGCACGCCACACTTTTCAGATTTATTCGTAAAAAATTTTGAAAGCCATTTATCATTTTCCTTCCACTTCACAATTATGTGCCACTTTGTGTTGGTCTATCACATAAAATCCCAATAAAATACATTTAAGTTTTTGGTTGTAACATGGGGTATGAATACTTTTTCAAGGCACTGTATGTATTGGCAAAAGACAGTACAGCATTTGTTAGCTATATTCTTCAAGCTTATAGTTCCAACTGAAGTAAACCTTTCCTAAGAGATATAAAGAGACTGCCACAGATATCTATGCCGTATGTATATTAACTATTGATTTGATTTATATCTGCTTCTGAACAGAAAAAGTACAAGATGAAATTGAAGGAGTCATTGGCACAGCCCAGCCTCAATTAGAGCACCGGAAACAAATGCCGTACACTGATGCTGTCACTCATGAGATCTTACGCTATGGTGATATCATACCGGGAAGTCTTCCACATACAACATCACAAGATGTCACATTCAGAGGATATTTCATTCCAAAGGTGAGCGACAATGGTAATGTAGACCTAAACTAAAATACAATTAAAAAACGTTGCTAGCAGGTAAAGGTTTTTGTAGAAGCTACACTATATTACCAAAAGTATTGGGACACCTGCCTTTACACACACATGAAATTTAATGGCATCCCAGTCTTAGTCCGTAGGGTTCAATATTGAGTTGGCCCACACTTTGCAGTTATGACCGCTTCAACTTTTCTGGGAAGGCTATCCACAAGGTTTAGAAGTGTCTATGGGAATGTTTGACCATTCTTCCAGAAGCACATTTGTAAGATCAGGCACTGATGTGGACGAGAAGGCCTGGCTCAAAGTCTCCGTTCTAATTCATCCCAAAGATGTTCTATTGGGCTGATGTCAGGACGCTGTGCAGGCCAGTCAAGTTTCTCCACCCCAAATTCACTCATCCATGTCTTTATAGACCTTGCTTTGTGCACTTGTCCAAATAATTTGGTGGTGGGGGGGATTATGGTGTGGGGTTATTTTTCAGGGGTTGGGCTGGCCCCCTATTTCCAGTAAAGGGAACTCTTAAGGCGTCGGCATACCAAAACATTTTGGACAATTTCATGCTCCCAACTCTGTGGGAACAGTTTGGGGATGGACCCTTTCTGTTTCAACCTGACTGTGACCCAGTCCTGACCTCAAGCCTATAGATCACCTTTGGGATGAATTAGAGCAAAAACTGCAAGCCAGGCCTTCTTGTCCATATCGGTGCCTGATCTCATGAATGTGCTTCTGGAAGAATGGTCAAACATTCCCATAGACACACTCCTAAACCTTGTGAACATCCTTCTCAGAAAAGTTGAAGCTTTTATAGCTGCAAAGGGTGGGCTAACTCAATATTGATCCTTACGGACTAAGACTGGGATGCCATTAAAGTTTGTGTGTAAAGACAGGTGTCCCAATACAGTTGGTAATATAGTGTATATATGTCTCTTACAAGTTATATAAATACAGCGCTCAGTCAAACTACAAAAAAAAGTGAACAGAAAAAATTGTATATAAAGTGCTAATTGTGGGCTTAATACTATAAGTAAAAATAGCCATATATATATCTCAAACCACATGATTATATATGAAACAACAAACCAGTAAAAAAGTCCAAAAAATGTGCCTTATGCAAGAAAATGCCTTGGTGTCCCATGTGCTTTACAACCACCATTGTACTTTTTACTTTAAGCCTTAATTCACCATGTGCAACCTCAACCTTCACAAACCACTCACTAGATATATAGACCTACTGCTGTTTAGGGTCAAAACACACTTAGGATCACAGGAGGGTTCCCCCACTACTTCACCTTGCATATTCAATTCTCTTGCTCTCCAGGGTCTGCACCACTTATCTCTCCTAAGGAGTTCCACCACTATTGTTCTTCTTTACTCAACAGCCAGACCAGTCCGCCAATCACCATAATTCTTTTATTCTCACATGGATGCTGGCATAGGGATAAAATTAGGGCTCGAGTCCTGCAGGAAAGCATGGGAACGATGTTGTATTACTTTTTACACAGCAGGAACGCCGTTCCCATTAGCGAACGTGTCCTGTAGGACTGGACTCAAGTATGTGAGCTGTCTGTGGCAGTCAGTGTGGGTGTGCGGGAAGTAGAGGGCGTCTGTCTCAATGGGGGGCAGTCCGCCCCGAGTGCCACACATTGGGGGGTGTCTTCCTGTCGCGCCCGTCCTCCCCTCCCTCAGTTCTTCTCCTCCAGCGGCCGCTATACCACATAGATAGGAAGAGCATGATTGGATTTTTAGGATGCCAAGAATAGATCAGGACAAACCGATATCAAAAATATAATTTATTTATATATAAAAACATCAGGGTATCACCATACAGAAACCATATTGTAGATGAACAGCAGTTTTTTTCTTGCTCTACATGTTTTGCCATACAATGGCTTCCTTGGGAGATAAGTACTGCATGTATGGTCACTATGGATTGAAAACAATATATTAGAGACATACAAAATTGATGTATAATTATATAACATCTCAATGCAAACAATAAACACATCAGAAAACTCTCAAAGAGCATGGAACCAGAAAGCCAAATTCAGCATGAACCTACCTGATATAACAAATATCCTATCAATAAAGTTTAATGGCTCAGCTGTCTAGAGGACAATGATAATTTGGATATATCTGGTGCACCACAGAGGGGGACATAAGAACTCCAATGGCAATGGGTCTGTGAATATGGGAAGATATTATTTGAAAGGCTATCACACACTATGAAGGTATTAGGAACAGATTTGCAAAATAAATATATATATATATATATGTATGTATGTATGTATGTATGTATGCACATACACATAATGCAACCAATAAGTTGAACCTACCAGAAGATCCAGAGTCTATAACTCAATGTTCCAACATATTCATCCCAAAATGGAGGACATGCAGTTGTATCGTGTTGAAAAATTTTAACTTCCAGAATGAAACTCTATCTCATAGTCTTCCTGTTGACTGCAATTTCTTTTTAACCTTAGGTACTGGTGTACGGTATGCCCGAAACTAAGGGTCTGGGGTGGGAACTGGTAGAATGGGGCATTGTGTTGTCCGCTGAGGGCTTACAGAATAAAGAAGAGCCTATACTTCCAACATTGGTGAAAATCTGAATATCAAGAAAGCGTATGCTCCTTTGGTCATAGTTCATTGTGGATTTTAAATTGAAATCATTTCGTTTTAGGACTTCCAGGAAGGAAAGTAATTCCTCCCTTGACCCTGTCCATATCACAAAAATATCATAGATGAATCTATGCCAAATAAGTACCTTGCTTAGGTTCTCCTGTAATTCCTTCCATTAAAAAATATATTTTTGCCACCCCCCCCCCCCCCAGGTACAGGTTGGCATACGATGGGGCACAACGTGTCCCCATCGCAACCCCCTGCACCTGGAGGTTATGGAAACAATTAAACAAAAATGTTGTAGAATATTAGACATGTGCACACTGAAATATTTTGTTTCGGAATTTCAATTTCGTCCGAAAAATAAATTTATTTAGTTACTCCCGAAATTCGTTTTTATTTATTTAGTTTTTCGTTAAAAATTGCATTCAAATTGAAAATTCAAATGAATTAAGGTCGAATCTGTCATTGAAGGCTTATGGTGTCTGTCGAATGTTCAAAGAAGATTCGACGGAGCAGCTAAACTGTATGACTCTGTATACTTTAGCTGCAATTCCACCCAATTCCAGCAGCAATCTTTCCTCTCTACGTCAAATCTTTTCTCTCTATGTAGAATAATCTTGGACTAATAGAGTTAAGTTTAGGCACATTCGACCACAGGTTCAATGGACACAGATTGTTATTGTCAGCGTCGAATCTCCTATCTATATCGAACTGTTGTTACAACGAAAATAAAGCATTTGTTTATGTCGGATCTTTCGTTTTTCGGATTCTGCACTTTCGTTATCGTTTGTTAAAACGATAACGAAAATACCTGAAATTCGGACGAAAATGCATTCGGACAAAAACGAATGCACATGTCTGAATGAGTCCATCAGCTACAAACCCTTCCTTTAAGCCATTTAATTTCTCTTTTGCCTGTGAAGGAGAATTTTAAGACTGTGCGTACTTAGGATAATTTTTCCTAATTTTATAATAAAAGATTATGTGTGTGTGTGTGTGTGTGTGGAAATAGGTGACCATATGGACGCCCAGGGCGTCACCGTCATTCCCCCTTTGAAGGTTGTGTCTATATTCTAGGTGTCTGCACTTCCCTCTGCGCCATTGGACGCTGGAGGAAGTGGAGGTGGCATAAAAGGGCCCCTTAACCTGCTATTTTTGCAGCGGCCTGACACTGAAAGGAAGAGATATGTGGCATCATCCTGTGAAGGTAAAGAAAAGGTTTGGTATTGTTTCAATCCTCTTTCTGATTGAGGGTGGAGTGGATTGTATACTGCTGAAATGTTAATTTTCTAATTTATTGTTAATAGAATTATTACCAGTTTTTAAATTTCATTCTGGAAGTTTCATTTTTTCAACACGAGACAACTGAGTCCTCCTTTTTGGGATGAATGTGTTAGAACATTGAGTTATAGACTCTGGATCTTCTGGTAGGTTCAACTTATTGGTTACATTATGTGTAAGCGCATATATGCATATGTATATATGTTTACCAATCTGTTCCTAATACCTACATAGTGTGTGATAGCCTTTAAAAATAATATCTTCCCATATTCACAGGCCCATTGCCATTGGAGTTCATATGTCCCCCTCTGTGGTGCACCAGATATCTCCAAATTATCATTGTCCTCTAGACAACTGAGTCGTTAACCTTTTATCCTTTTTATAGATAGGAAATTTTGTTATATCAGGTAGGTTCATGCTGAATTTGGCTTTCTGGTTTCATGTGCTTTGAGAGTTTTCTGATGTGTTTATTGTTTGCAGTGAGATGTTGTATAATGTACATCAATTTTGTATGTCTCTAATATATTTTCAATTCATAGTGACCATACATGCAGTACTTTATCTCCTGAGGAAGCCATTGTATGGTGAAACATGTAGAACAAGAAAATACTGCTGTTCTTCTACAATATGGTTACTGTATGGTGATACCCTGAAGTTTTTATATATAAATAAGTTTGATATTTTCATATATCTGTTTGTTCCTGATCTATTCTTGGCACCCTAAAAATCCCATCATGCTCTTTCTATCTATGTACTTTAATTTAGGGATGTGGTGCTGTTGACTATCCAACATTCAGCAATATATATCAAAAATCCTATACTATACCACGCCCGCCAATCTGCAGCGCTAGATGCATTACTGTCATTTGCTGCTAGGACTGCCATTGTCCTAGCAACCAATGACATCACCTGTGCTCTCCGCCCAGCTCCTGCCCCCTGCAGCACACTTCCAGCTCCGCACCTGCCCCCTGACTGCTGGTTGAAGGGCTTATCAAGGTATGCTCACAACTCTGATGGGGGCACTCTGATGGGGGCGCCTGCTTTCTGATGGGGGCGCCTGCTTTCTGATGGGGCCACTCTGATGGGAACACCTGCTTTCTGATGGGGCCACTCTGATGGGAACACCTGCTTTCTGATGGGGCCACTCTGATGGGAACACCTGCTTTCTGATGGGGCCACTCTGATGGGGCCACTCTGATGGGAACACCTGCTTTCTGATGGGGCCACTCTGATGGGAACACCTGCTTTCTGATGGGGCCACTCTGATGGGAACACCTGCTTTCTGATGGGGCCACTCTGATGGCGCGCTTGTCCTCCCCTCCCTCGGTCCTCCTCCAGCGGCTGCTGTAACAAAGTCCCACCTTCAGTGATAGGCAGAACACTGATCCAATCCTGGCAAATTGAATCAGTGTGACGTGTATTATAGGAGCCGGTCTAGGACGTGGGACCTTGTTATAGCTGCTGCTGAAGGACCGAGGGAGGGGAGGATGGAGGTACCAGGATATTTCAAATCCAAGATCCAGACACTGATGGGCACTGATAAGACTGCATTTTATGGGCACTGGTAAGGCTGCATTTGATGGGCACTGAGGAGTGAGCGTCCCGAGGCACCACTTTGCACAATCAATACACGCAGCCTGAGGAGAGGGGCCCCATGCCGGCACACTCAGCACTCCCGACCTCACTCCTCTGCACAGACCAACACATGTGTGCGGACACTTTGAGGTAGGAGGGGCCCCACATATCGAAGCCTTCATAGATACATAGTGCAGGAGGGGCCCCCAGACCTCCGTTAAGGAGCGGGCGGCCACTCTGTCCTTAACAACCATAACTCTTCTGTTGTCTGCAGGATTCTCTGCTGTCTGTATATTGTATACAATACAAGTGGCATTAAAAAAAAATGCCCCCCGCCAAATCCACACCACCAGACTCTTATCCATGCAGGCCAGGAATAGGGGGGACAAACAAGTGTCCCCCCTTCTCCTGAACCAAACCAGGTCACATACCCTCAACATGGGAGGGAGATTATTTGAGAGGGGGCCTATCATTTGGCCAGTGATGGGACATGGGGGGCAGTCATGTTCGGCAGGATTTTTTTTTTTTGTGTGGGTCGGAGGCCGGCTTTCATATATTTGTCAAACTTTTTTTTTTTTTTTTTTTTTACCTTTCAAACTTTTTTCTGATGAACGAGCACCCCACATGTTGAGGGTAAGTGGCCTGTTATGGTTTAGAAGGGGGAGGGGGGTTGGCTGTCCCTCCCCCCTTTTCTGGCCTGCCAGGCTGCAAGCTTGTATAAGGATCTGGTATAGATTTTAAGGAGATCCCAGTTTTTTTTTTTTTTTTTTATCTTGGCATGGAGTTCCCTTCAAAATTCATACCGGACCTGAAGGGCCTGGTATGGTTTCAGGGGCCCCCTATGATTTAAAAAAAAAATTATAAATTTAACCGGAATTTATTTTGTTTAATTTCTGGTGACGACAGGAAATTCCGCTGACAGAAGATGAGTCATGGGGGTTAAGGACGCGGTGGCCACCCGCTCTTTAACCACCATCTTCTCGCTGCATCCAAATACATCTGAAATGCATATGAAAATGTTAACTTTTTCAAATTTGTTCATATTCGTTACTACAGTATATATAAATACAGTATATAGGAGAATAATATCTATACTAACCAGTTGGTAACTATTTTACCTGCAGGGAACCACAGTCATCCCACTGCTCTCCTCTTCTCTAAGAGACGAAGGCTACTTTGAAAAACCTTATGAGTTTTACCCAGAGCATTTTCTGGATACAGAAGGCAATTTTAAGAAGAATGACGCATTCATTCCATTCTCTATTGGTAACAGATAATACAAAATGTTTTTTAATTTACTGAACATAATATAATCTAAAAACTTTCAATGGCTTTCAAGGTCATTGTTAGCATTTACATACATTTTAAGATTCCGGTTCAAATCTTTGTCTTTATTCAGGCTACCAATGCATGGATTAGTCAGCCAAAGTACATCATAATCTGTTGATTATCAGCTCTGTTGCTTTTAATAACTTTATTAAAGGGGCAGAAAGGCACATTTTCCTTAAGCACACCTGGACAAGGAGGCCCACCAAGTAATGGAATCTGGTTTCATTCAAAGTAGTCCAACTAGCAGCTGTATACCGTGTTTCCCCAAAAATAAGACCTACCCCGAAAATAAGACCTATCGTTATTTTTCAGGAAGGCTGCAATATAAGCCCTCCCCCTAAAATAAGCCCTAGTTTAAAAAGCTTGTAAAATCCTATAATCTAATCTATTACAGTAGTATATAATGTACAATGTGTGTGTTTCTGTAATGTAATTGCGGGGAAGAGAGCTCCGGCAGGTCACAGAAGCGCAGAGCGGCGCTATAACAAAGGTATTTGGCACAATTATATTACAGAAACGCACACATTGTATACTACTGTAATAGAGTGGATTATAGGATTTTACAAGCATTTTAACTCGGTTCACATTGGGGATTCCTTTTAGGCAAGGAGGGAGAGAAGACAGCCCTACTGTGTCTTTTGTTTCCAAAATTAATATAAGACCCGGGCTTATTTCCGGGAAAACACAGTAGTCTTTACCAACCACCACCTTTAGTGTTCCTTGAGCCTGTCAGTGCAGCTAAGTAGCATTAAGCCAAGTAAAACCACAGACTCAGCATTACGGAGCTCCCTGCCCAGCCGCTTTGCCTTTCACACAGGCACAGTGGTCAAGGCTACTCAGTGACGCTGAGCCAGATGAGAGTGCAGGATCAGCCTCACTGAGCAGAGTTCTTGGCTGTTGTGCCTGCTTATTTGACAGGTGCAGCAGTCTGGAGCTCTGCTTTAGCCCATAGGGTTGCTTTTACAAAACACTCGGGTTACTGAATCCACTTCTGACAAAGGAAGCAGCCAGAGGCCCAACAGTCACGGTTCCATTAATGCAATAAATGCATCTTCAACCTCATAGAAAACAGTCTCAATGCAATTAACATGCTTTGGGGGAAGGAAAGATTAGAGTCTCTGTTCCTTAAATTATGTTCTTCCTCATGGCTTCTCTTTCAATGGCCAGCAGCTAACTCCCTCAACTAAGCTCCAACCCAACTATTTGAGAGATCCCGCTAGGAAGGAAAATCATGCTCTTTCCTGGACCCAACTTCAGCCTACCTACATATGCTCCTGTATGAAAAGCACCCAGATAGGACATGTACCTTTTTCAGATGCTTTTAACACAAAACAATCATGTATACATCTGCATCAAGCACAGCCAAAAGTAGGTAGACTTGGATGCTACTTAAAACCCATGTACAGTATACCTATCTTAATCGTATTTCACCTATCTTAATATGGATATAATTTACAAATGATGCTACGTGTCTAATTATAATACGGTAATTTAAATACAATTTTTTTCCTTAGGAAAAAGAAGCTGTGCTGGGGAAACATTGGCTAAGATGGAGCTGTTCCTCTTCTTTACAACACTGCTACAACGCTTCACCTTCCAGGCCCCTCCCGGAGCTAAGCTGGACCTTACCCCTGCACTGGGGGCCACAAACTCCCCATTACCATATGAAATCTGTGCAATCCCCCGCATCTAGATTAAGTGTGCACTGAAACACAATGTAATTTATTAACATTGTTCCTCTTTCTAATCAAAATAAGAAATAGATTCAGCTTACATTACTGTTAGGAATATCTCACAAAGAAAATTAAGCAAAAGTAAACTTGGCATGTGAGGACTTTGAGTAGGCCCTCAACAGCTACTTTGGGCATAAACCATACACCCTGATCTTCCACATCTCTGTTGTCTGGAAATCACAGCTTTCAAAATGGAGGGTGTGCCAGGACTTGCTTTGTGCCACAACAGCAGATGCAGCTGCGGCTATCTTTATTGTAGCGTCCGAGTGTTCAGATGCTTCATTGAAAATTATGACATATCATCATTTGTTGTTACAGTTGTATTCATGTAAAGATTAAAGCAGTGACGGACTAGTCACAAGTTTTGCCTGTGGTCTCTCTGCAACTGATATTTCCATATTACTGACTTATGTCTTGTTCTGCGCTGTGTCTTTGTGTGGAGGAGGCCATCTTGGTAGTCGCAGAGCTTTACTTCCTCATGTTAATGCCTCCAGCAAGGAGAACAGAGAGCAGCACAGTAGTGACATCACCACATCTCATTCCACATCTCATGAGACTAGCAGTCAAAGGCAGAAGTGCCTTAGATCTTACACTGCAGATATACACAGGAGTGCCCAGGGCACCCTCACATAAATAAATTGGAATCATATAGTGCAATCATAGTGACATGTGTCAAACAATCAAGTAAAATAAGAGTCCTTTTGGTGTAGAGACCTCAGTCAGCACCATTAAATAATGAGGAGAACCATGTCCTTTGTAATATATCCACAAATCAATGCACACTTATCAGACCCAAATTACTCCTCCTTACAAAGGCTCAATCTGCACTTTTAGTTATCCAGGACAGGTCTTCTTTATAGTTTCCCCTAACCTTTTGAGTTCTTAGGATGTTCTTAATCTCATATAGTAATGTAATAAAAAAAAAATGGCAGAAAAATATCTCAGTGTAGTATTTAATCATGAACATTAACATGTTTAAAATGCCGCACACATGGTATAGTCCCTCAAGACTGGCACCATTGTACACCGCTTAGAAGGCTTAATCCATTTCCCGCACGCCTTGCTCAGATTGGCGTGTGTTCCAAGCCTCCAATTTCGATCTGGTATATGATGTCATATAAACCCCGGACGTGACGGTTCAAGTGCTTTGACATATGCTTCACCAAATAAGGTGTATTCAGGAAGATGGGAGACTTCATGAAGACGCCTTATTTGGTGAAACTAAGCATTTCAACCGTTACTTCTGGGGTTTATATGATGTCACATCCGTATCAAAATTGAGGCTTGAAACGCACGCCGATCCGAGTGAGGCATGTGGGAAATGGATTAAGCCTTCTAAACTGTATACATTGGTACTGGTCTTGAGGCACTGTGCTATGTGAGTTGCATTTTAAACCTTTTATATGTCACGATTAATTAAATACTATTCTATGAGATGTTCTTCTGGTATTTTTTGCTAGATTACGATACAAGCTTAAGGACGGGGGGAAACCATAAAGAGGACCAGTCCTGAATAACTAAAAGTGCAGATCGACCCTCTGTAATGGCGAGTCATTTGGGTCTGGTGAGTGTGCATTGCAGCTTTTTTGAGCACAAGTGGTGAAGATTAGTGGATATATTACAAAGGACTTGTATCTCATATTTTTAATGGTGCTGGGATCTGAACACCAAAAGGACTCTTATTTCACTTTATTGTGTGGCATATGTCACTATTGGATTGCACTATAGGATATGTATCTATGTATGTGTAAGCAACGTACCTTTGTTGATTTTATAAAACAAGGGCTAATTCCACTTAAAGAGGCAGCTGCACTATCTTACTTTTTGATTTCATTTTTATTATCATTGTATGTTTTAAATCTCACATTTGACTACATAGGGCTTTACATATGTGTAAGCGCCATTCCTTTATCATTTAACACATACCAAGAAGTGTGCAGCTATTTTTCAAGAAGAATTCTGACTTTTTTTTCTTCTGTGCACTGCTTAATATTGCAAAAATGTCACTATTTAAGTTCAGTACCGTTTTAAAAAGACGCACTGCTAAGAACTGAGTTAAAGAAAGAAAAACACAAACCTAAACTGTAATAATTTAGCAATTATAGTCAGGTATGAAAATGATGAGTCTTCAAAAGTGTCTGCAGACTGAACAGTTTGCCAGTGTTTTCTTATGACCCGTGTCTTGGATTCAATAAAGTTTTGTATTTTTGAAGAGGGGTTTGTCCTGTGGTGATCCATTTTCACTGATTTTGTGGCAGGAGTATACTTCAGTTTGAAAAAGTTTAAAATATTTAAATGTCCCAAAATATGTCACGTTCATACAGAAACATTTCTATCTCAATTATTGTGCCTTTGAATGACATCCATGATTATTTGTTATTGTACAATTTACTGATCAGAATTTAGCATTTCTGCTGTTTGTTGTGTAATTTTGACATTTAATTTCTACTTCTCCACCCTTTGTGGCTTTTCTGTATGTTAGGAAAAATAGAATTAGCCACCATGATAAATGATTGTTCACTTGGGATGGGCTTGGGTTTTGGGTCAACTGGGAGATCAACCCAAACTCTAACCCCTCAAGGTTCTCCATGTGAATGGACAAATTAAATGGCCAGATTGGCTTGTTCACCCGCCCAAACCTGCTGCAGTTAGAGGTGATTAATTAAATGGTGCTATTACTACCTCCACTAAATAAATGACTTCCTGTCCTGCCCACCTGCTTGTTTCATATAGTAAAGAAACAGATAAGCTTATATGTTCAATGGAATTAGCCAGCATTACTGGTCAGTTAGTTAACATGCAGATGCCAGCCAGGTCATTCACAGCAAGAGTCTATTGTGAAAGGATGGGTGTGCGCACAATATTTGGTCAATGACATCACGCGGATCTTGCGATAAGTTTGTTTATGAACGTAAGCCATCGGTCAAGATATTTCAGGTGTTTTTTTTTTGTTTGTTTTTTTGCTGGGACACATCCTACAGGTGTACAGCTGCATGTGTAGTTTAATAAAATTCCCCAAGCAAGCATCCCACCCCCACGACAGTGCCCAGCTACATATATCATTTGTTTTCCAAAAGCTTGCAAATTGCTTTTTAAAAAACAATGCCAGAAAAAAATGTAATTCAGCTATCATAGACTTCAATTGGATTTGGGCACTATGTTTGGGGTTCACAAATTTAAAGTTGGGTTTTTAAATCCTCCTAGGAGGAAAACCTAGACCAGTTTACTCATCTCTAACAATCACAGTTAGGCAATCCACAGACATGAGATGATTTGAGTTACATAGTTAGTCAGGTTGAAAAAAGAAAGTCCATCCAGTTCAACCAAAAAAAACCATACAATCCCATATACACAATCCTTCACCCACATTTGATCCAGAGGAAGGCAAAAAACTCCATCAAAGCATGATACAATTTGCTACAGCAGGGAAAAAAATCCTTTCTGATCCACGAGAGGCAATTGGATTTTCCTGACACAAGCATGACAGCATATACATATGGGTAGGCTCTTCCCCGTCCAATTCCAGGACTGGTTATACTATATAAATAAGTCACCTCCCACCAGGCAGCATTCTCCTTTTTTTTTCCTCACTACTCAGCCGGTTAGACTACTGTTTAAAGCAAGACTTTTTTTTTTTCCTTCCCCCTCACCTTGCCGGATTCATCTGGCCAAGCTGCATAGGTTCAAGCCTCTCCTGTGTTGATGCTCCCTTCTGTACAGGTTGTAAAGCTCCTATATGGGGAAGGCCTTCCCCCCCATATTACAGGTATTGGGGGAGCAGGCGGCTGGTCTCTAGGGATTGCTCCTTTATCATGACTACATGAATGGACATTAATTGGATTTCCTGTTGGCCTTGAGGCATGCAGGTGGTAAGGCACCACATGGTACACAAGTCTATAGTATTCAGTTACTGTTATGTGGTTAGACCTTGTCTGCAGGTTAGCTGTTAACTTACACCACTAAAAGTAGCTATCACACATGTGAATCTTGCTGGCTTGTCCATAGTTTCAATCTGTTTACTAATGCCTCACAGGTTGTGGTTTGTGTCTGCAGTACTGCTAGTGCTTAGGCTGATAGCAGGTGGTGCTGGGACTTTCCTATTAACTCTGCAGGGCCTGGCCCTGCAGACTGGACTTACTGTTTATTAATGTGTTAATGCTTGGTTGTGGTATTGACCTTTGCAGTACATTTTTCTAAGGTAGGGTTAACCTGCTAGTGCTAATTGTCTTTCTATTAACCCTTGTTGCTTGCCAGTGATTACATTGATTCTACAGTACTAATTACTGCTATGTGTTTATTACTATGCATTACATGCTGGTTCTGGTGCTAAAGTGAAATTCAGGATCTGCTTAGTTACATTCCCTTAGTCTTTACCTGTTAGTTATCAATCTGTAATTGCTTCTGCCTGAAGTGCAGGGGGGTCTGTTTGCTGCTAGTCGTCTGGGACTCCTTGGGCGCTGCGACTGGCTGCAGATAGCTGGGTGGGGAGGCCTTGGGTCTCGGTGGCTGGTGGTGGACGGCGCCTTTCACAGTTGTGAATGGTGATCTGAACCTGCAATGGTCAGCAGATGAATGTTTGGAGTGTTACTTGGGGTAGACTGCAGGTGGATGTGTGGTTTGATACCTGTGGTAGACTACTGATGAATGGGTGGTCTGCTACTTGTGGGACACCACAGAGGGATATGTGGTTTGCTGCTTATAGTGATTTACTACTGATGTTTTTAAACAAATACTCCCAGGTATGTCCCCAGTCTTTCAGCTCATCTGTGAGCCAGTAGCAATCATCTTTCCTAGAGACCAGCTATGTCCAATAAGGTGAGGGCAGGTAGGTATATTTTAACCTAAAAGAGTGCACATTATGGGCATAATGGATTGCAAATCTCTCCAGCCCTCAACACCAGCACCACTTCTCAAGAGGAGGAGAGGCAACCCGCTCCTGCAAACAGGGACAGGTCCTCTTCAGCCCTGAAGGAACCACTATGTATTTAACTGCCAAGAGAGGCAGACTAAGGAAATCTCACCAGAAAAATCGTCTTGGGCTATAGTGGGCTGGTGGTAGCTGGTGTGTTGGCAAAATGTGATGCCAAGTTGCAGGCCAGAGGCAAATGGGCAGAGACTGAGAAGGCCTATAGTCAGTAATGGCTCCATACCAAGCCTAATCAAAAAGCTGCGTTTATTTAAAGGCAACCTCTACTTCAGAAGCAGTTGGCCAGGGAGACTTTATCAGACTGGCCAGATGTGTCAGCCTTAGCTGGTAGTAGCTAGCTTCTGGGAAGTTGCTATGGCAGGTTGGCATATCTGAAGCAAAAAGTGGATGTTTTAACTCTGTCCAAACGGTCTGTGTGGATCTCTATTCGATAATGCTCAGGTACTAAGCTAATCAAACAACTAAGTTTGTTTAAAGGGTACCTCTGCCTCAAAAGCAGCTAGCCAAACAGTTTTCATCAGATTAGCCAGAGGTGCCATTCTGCCAGCAGAAGAAGCAATATCCTTTTGCAGAGGCCGGGGAACAACGAATAGATATGGAAATGAAGAAGGTTTATACTACTATTAAAGCGGACCTCTGCCCTAAAGTGGAAGTTCCGCTCATCGGAACCCCCCCCCTCCAGTGCCACAATTGGCACCTTTCGGGGGGGGGTGCAGATACCTGTATAATGCAGGTATCTACACCCGCTTCCGGGAATAGCTAGCTGCAGATGCCCTGCCACCTCCCCCCCGCCCCATATTGTGTTCTGGGAAAAACAGTTCCCAGGACACAACGGGGACCAGTGAAGATGCGCAGAGCGACTCGTGCATGCGCAGTAGGGAACCGGGCAGTAAAGCCGCAATGCTTCACTTCCTGATTCCCTGACAGAGGATGGTGGCGGGGGCAGCTGAGAGACGAGCGATTGCTCGTCATCTGCTGCCGACATCGCTGGACCCTGGAACAGGTAAGTGTCCATTTATTAAAAGTCAGCAGCTGCAGTATTTGTAGCTGCTGACTTTTAATATTTTTTTTTTTAGGTGCCACTCCTCTTTAAGTAGCGTTCTGTGGCCTGCAGTTGAGCTAGCTTCTGTAGCCAGACTGTCTCGGATCTCAGACAAGATGAAAGCAAAGCTCTGGCCAGTGATAAACCCTCTATGAAGTCTGATCCTAGAGTGAAAATGAAGTGGCCATTGATGCAGTTCAGTCACTGTGGATGCAAGACTGTATGCTGTTTCTCTAGTAGTCCATTGTGGTCAGTTAACCCTTATGGTTCATCCTACAAGTAACACATACCACTTTTAAGTCGGAGTGGTGACTGTTTAAGTCGGATCCAGTGATATCTAGAAGGGGGATTAATCCCTTATGTTAATTGCCAGTGACCAGAGGATAGCCAAAAAGGCAAATAACTAAGATTGAGTGACAGGTTAAACCTAGGAAAACTATAAAAGAGAATGAAAGAATCCATAATCATCTTTATTTGCTTACCTAAAAGCTGAATCTACTCTTTTCTGGGAGCAACAGAGTTTCTTCACCCAAGTCGTCCAGTAGGTGTTGGCCGGCAGAATTATATGTAAATCTGGGCATTAGGTTTAGGATCCGTGGGTTCTGGGCATTAAGAAAGTCGTTAGAACTTTTCGTTCAACTCCTCCAACTCATTTCATTCCTTTCATGACTCCTTAGAGCAATTACGCTGCAAAACAAGTGTTACCACATGTTGTTCAACGTTGAGCCATCCAGCCAAAGAAGATATCAAGGATTATGTCTGCATTGTCCTTAGTCAAAAAGCAGACTTGGGCATGAAGCAGGAGGATTAGGATCCAAAACTTCATTTTTCATTGTTGCAATCAATCACGTAAGCCATCAGGTAAGATTGTAGGTTGCCTTTAGACCTAGTAGGTGTGTGTATACTGTATACACACTTCAATACACCCATGCATCTGTGAGTACCTTTGCTTGGCTGTTTGAGAGTTTCACTACAAGTTCATCTGGCAAGACTTTGGCCTTTCCACCAACTCAGTGCATTTCCCAGGACATTAGTAGTAGTAGTAGTAGTAGTAGTAGTAGTAGTAGTAGTAGTAGTGGCCGTCTTGCTTGAGCAAGGGCTACAGGTGATCCTTGTTTGGGCAACAGCCTGCTGGAACAACGTCTTCCAGGTCCTGGAAAAAAGTTCTAGTTCAGATTCTGATCGGATTGGGATGAGTCATCATTGAGATAAGACCAACTAGTCTAATTACAGCAATGACCTTGCTGGAAGCAGTTCTGAAACTCTGAAGAATACAGTAGCGTTACCCTCAGAAAGAGCGATAGTATTAGTATTTCACTTGAACAAGTTATGGCTCTTTCCCATTGGTTGCATCGCACGGTTACAAAAGGGTAGAAAAGTAGTCTGTAGTAATCCATGTGGTCCGAGAGGCTCACTGGAAGGTTGAGAACTTTATTACCTGCTTTATGTAGTAATGGAAGACTTGCTTCCTGCACCAGGAACAGTGACTCCACAGAGGAGACAAGTCCATTTGGGGGTAGCTAAGCTAGCTAATCTTTTCAGCTTTTATTATCTACTGGGCATACCAATAATCGCAATCTATTACTCTGTTGGGTATTCATGCCAATAGAGGACAAAGTGTCCAAAGTCAAAGTTGCAATGGTTTCAGGCTGAAGTGCTTCTGAAAACTTAACAAAGAGAGCCTCAGTTATGCTCCAAACAAAAATTGGAAGGTCCTATCTTCACTGTCAAGAAGGAATGCAAGACTAGTCAACTTTTGTCAGAGGTATCTCCCAGTCAGGTTTGCCAGCCCTTTGGGTTTGGGTTTCCTTGACCTTCCTGTCAGATGCCATAAGGTACAAAGCCGTTGGATGTCAAGGGATGGCCTCTAAACCAACAAGCCATTTAAGGGATCTACAACAAATAAGGCTATTAGGCTATTGACCTGACAGTAAACTTGATGGCTTCCCAGAGGTGGAAGCAGTGGAACCACTGACATCCAGCTGGATCTGCAGATTAGCCAATATGTATATCCAACCAACCTATTGGTCTCCAGGCTCCTTATCAGGATCCGCAGTCATTCAGCAGTGAAGAGGACAATAATTTCCCCGGTGACCTGGAGGCCATGATATCCACGGGTATAAGCTCTGATTTGGGAACCTCCTATTCTCCTTCCTGAGATCCAATACCTCTTTTTAACCTTATGTTAACCCCTTCCCTGACAGTGTCATTTATACAGTGACAGGGCATTTTTTTAGCACTGATCACTGTATTGGTACTGGTCCCCAAAAAGTGTCACTTAGTGTCAGATTTGTCCGCCGCAATGTTGCAGTCCCACTAAAAATTGCTGATCGCCGCCATTACTAGTAAAAACAATAAAAAAAAAATGTCCTTTAATCTATCCCATAGTTTGTAGACGCTATAACTTTTGTGCAAACCAATCAATATACGCTTATTGTAATTTCTTTTTACCAAAAACATGTAGCAGAATACATACTGGCCTAAATTGAGAACGAAATTAGATTTTTTACATTTTTTTTTATTGGATGTGTTTTTATAGCATAAAATAAAAAAATATATATATATTTTTTTTTAAATTGCCTGTCTTTTTTTTGTTTATAGATCAAATACCACCAAAAGAAATTTCTATTTGTGGGAAAGAAAGGACATCAATTTTATTTGGGTACAGTGTCGCACGACCGCGCAATTGTCAGTTAAAGCAACGCAGTGCAGTATCGCAAAAATGGCCTGATCAGGAAGGGGGTAAAACCTTCCAGAGCTGAAGTTGTTAAAGATTAGGAATAGCAGTTTAGCAATGACCTGGCTAAATTCTTTGAGGACTCTTGGATGGCAAACCATCAGGCAAACTCATTGCTAACAATACCGTCTTAATTATTATGCCCCTCCTTTTCTATAGTAAGAGAGGAGAAGAATGTATTTAATACAGTTTTTCTCCCAATCAATTGTAACCAACTTTCCTTGATCATTCTTTACGGGGCCAATATACTCTGACTTTTTACTGCTTTTTTACTATTAATATATTTTAAAAAAATGGGTGGATTCTACTTACTCTGCTATGCTTCTCTCTTCTATTTCTTCTGCACTGATCGAGCTCTTACATTTCTTATTGCAATATTTGTAGTGCTGTAATGTTGACGGTGTCCCTTCAGCCTTACATTTTTTTAAAAGACATTTTATTCTTTTTAATGTGCCTTTTTACATTTGGATTTAGCCACCCAGGTATAGCCTTAGTTCTTTTATATTGGTTGCCCATTAGAATACACTGGCTAATGGCATTACCTAAAATGTAAATTAAAGCAATCCCACTTTTCCTCAGTTTCTTTTGGTTTCTAGAATATCTTCCAATTTAACGTCATAAAGTATGGAGCACAGATTGGTTTGTCCAAAGTTTGCCCTTGAAATGTAATGTACCGTATTTATCGGTGTATAACACGCACTTTTTTCCCCATTAAATTCAGGGGGAAATCGGGGGTGCGTGTTATACGCCGACCCCCCCCCCCCCCCCCGTTTATAACTTCTTCTGCCGTTCTTGGCAGCTTTCGGGTATTTTCGGACGTTTTTGGCTATCTTCAGCCGTTTTCGGCTGCACTCGGCCATCCTCGGCGGCTTTTTGGAAAGCCGAAAGCCGCCGAGAACGGCCGAGAATGGCCGAAAATAGCCGAGAACGACCGAAGATTGCTGAGTGCGGCCGAAAATACCCGAAGGCCACCAAGAACGGCCGATAACTACCGAGCGCCGCCAAGATACACAGGACATCCGCTCTGTATCTCAGCGGCGCCATTTTTAAATGAAATGACTGACAAGGCTGCATTGGATTGCTGCAAATGACTGACAAGGCTGCATTGGATTGCTGCAAATTACTGACAAGGCTGCATTGGATTCCTGCAAATGACTGACAAGGCTGCAAATGACACTGACAAGGCTGCATTAATGGGCATTTAAATGTAAGTTTTTTTTTTTTCCTTAAACTTCCCTCCTAAAGTTTTTTTTTTTTTTTTTTTTTTTTTTTAATTCCCTCCTAAACTTGGGGTGCGTGTTATATGCCAGAGCGTGTTATACGCCGATAAATACGGTACTTGTCCTACCCTTGTGTCTGCTGTTGCTGTTTTTTGCAGTGAACATGCTATCACATTCATGTTAGCAGGTCACTCCTACTGCGGTTGGGATCAAACTGTAGGCGTATACCCGTCAACCTGTTGTTATTTTCATTATAGATGATGCAATTTCTACTTAACTATAATTTGAGGTAGGTAAGAGAGTTACAAGTTATAGTTTTTTAGATAATTAGAAGCTCTATGGTGGACCATCCAAGCTGGGCCTTTTTTTTTAAATAGTTGTAGAGAAGTTTTTATATGCCAACATTAGCTCATATTGTGCCTGAATATTCAATCTAGCAATAACCTCGGATAAGTTCGGAACCTCAGAGGATTTTCAAAGACTGTAAATTGTGATTCTGGCTGCTATAAGTGTATGGGCTACTTTTGTTCTATATATTATAGGGTATATGTCAAGGTTTATTCCTAGAAGAGCCATGGCAGGAGTGAGATCAATCAGATTGCCAGTGAGATCCGCTATAAATGCTTCCAGAAACTATGTATATTTTTACAGCTCCACAGGGTATGGTGAAGATTTCCTATTTGATCATTACATCTCCAACAAACCGGTGAAGCTGAGGGATATATCTTTGATAACCTACAGTATATGGTGTCAATACCATCTAATTAGAATTTTTTGTGAGTTATCCCAGTGGTCAGTACAAGAGGAAGCATTCCTGAATATTGATATTGCTTTCCTCCATTGGACTCCTGTGAAAGACTGAGATAAATCTTTCCCACTTAATCATATGTTTTTTT
Source organism: Lithobates sylvaticus (assembly GCA_028564925.1). Taxonomy (NCBI): domain Eukaryota; kingdom Metazoa; phylum Chordata; class Amphibia; order Anura; family Ranidae; genus Lithobates; species Lithobates sylvaticus. The sequence continues at coordinate 521,532,736 of CM053028.1, forward strand.
TGTAGTCTATGGGGTATGTGGTAAGAAGGTCATAAAATAATGAGATACCTCTTACTCTCCAATCTTGCCAAACGGTGGTAGGAATCGTTATATTGTTATGGGGAATGAAGTTCTTTAGTCTAGGACATTTTTCTATTTTACTTGATACTAATTCTTTAAATCTCAAAGGCAGTTCATTAAATAAGTTGTATCCCTGTGTAACCCATTCTTTTTATGAAAGGAGGATTTTGCAGTAGTCCATTATTTTTATTGGCATTTGTAATTTATCATTATTGACTCAAGTTTTAGTTTTGGATAATATGTGTTTACATTCTATCAGGGTGGCTTTAATACTGATTAGATTGGGTATGTTGATTTTTTTAAAGTAGGTAGCTAGCCATAGTGCATGGAACTCATATCCTAGTGTTGCTTCTCTTTCAATATTTGTCCATAATTTATCTTCTGAAGAGGAAAACCAGTGTTTCATTTGGTCTAGCAGTGAGGCGTAATAATAGTTTTTTACTTCTGGTAATCCCATTCCTCCTACTATTTTATTAAAAGTCAGAATAGAAAATGCAACACAGGTTTTTAAATTACTTTATTAGACAGCTCCGGGGGTCTTCTTCTGACTTCGGGGGTCTTCTCGCCGGGCACCTTTGCTATCTTCTGCTCTTTTACCGCCCTTTTACTAGCGGAGGAGCCCGGCTTTCTCCTTCGTTGCTGCCCTCGTCCGGGGGCCTTCTTCCGACTTCGGGGGTCTTGTCCCGCTCTTTGTTTCTTCTGCCGGGCCTCCGCTATCTTCTTGCAGCTTTTTTACTAGCGTCTGCCTGGTCTTCTGGTTTGTCGATGTCATTGCCGCTGCCTTCTGCTTCTTCTTCTTCCTTCTTCCTCCAATGTTAACACAACGCTCTCTCTCCGCTTGTAATGGCCGGGATGCGTTGCACGGCGACTTATATAGGGGCTGTGACCTCATAAGGGGCGGGGTCACCATGTGACATCAGCCGGTGACCCCGGCCATTGTCCCTATATAAGTCGCCGCACAACGCGTCCCGGCCATTACAAGCGGAGAGAGCGTTGTGTCAACATGGAAGGAAGAAGAAGCAGAAGGCGGCGGCAAGGACAGCGACGAACCAGAAGACCGGGCCAACGCTAGTAAAAGAGCTGCAAGAAGATAGCGGATGCAAGGCAGAAGAAACGAAGAGCGGGACAAGACCCCCAGATGACGGCAGCGTCGAAGGAGAAAGCCAGGCTCCTCCGCTAGTAAAAGAGCAGAAGATAGCGGAGTTGCCCGGCGAGAAGACCACCGAAGTCGGAAGAAGACCCCCGAAGCTGTCTAATAGAGTAATTTAAAAACCTGTGTTTTTTTTTTTTTTTTTTTAACACTTTTTTTTCCCTCAGGTGAATGGGTAGGGGTACCAGCCCGGCTGGGCTGCGTGCTTGGATAAGGGTCTGATATGGACTTTGGGGGGGACCCCCACGCCGTTTTTTCGGCATAGGGGTTCTCCTTTAAATCCATACCAGGCAACGGGGCTAGCAAGGTGTCAATCTCGCCAATCCAGGCGGCGACATTGACTTCCTTCGCTAGTCCCCGTCTACCTGGAGTCACGTTCAAAATGAACAGAATTTACTCCGTGTGTGGGCAAGTCCATTCATTTCAAAAGTCCCGCGGACCTCCGCCAAAAGTCTGGCGGATTGTCCGCCGAATCTAGTCCGCCGGAAAAGTCCGGTCATGTGTGGGCGTGTGTGGGCAATTCCGCTGGTTCGGAAAGTCCGGCGGACTGTCGCTGGAAAGTCCGGCGGATTGTCTGCCAGACTAAGTCCGCCGGATAGTCGGATCGTGTGTACGCAGCATTAGTTCCATTCTGAGGTTGGTTAGTTGTTGTATTCAATTTGAATCTCTGCGATTTTTATTTCTTTTTTTTTATTTATGTGTTTCTTCTAGACTAGCTATGTCATTTAATAAATTGTTTGTTTATATAATTTTGTTTCTTTTTCTTTCCCCTGCTGCTACTTGTATGAGAATTCCTCTTACAAAGGCTTTATGAGTACACCATACATTTGCAATATTCAATTATACACCTTTATGTATTTCAAAAAATTCTGTTAATTTTTTTTTTTACAGACAAATTTTTCTTTTGAGATAGGATGAATGTATTGTTTCTCCATAAGGTATTGGTAGGACAGTTGCGTCCTGTTTGAATTTCTAGTGTGATTTGTGCATGATCGGACCAAGTTATATTGTGTATTTTGGCATCTATTACTTTTGGTAAAAGGTGTTTGTCTGTAATAAAATAGTCTATCCTGGAGAAGGCTTTATGAACCTGTGAAAAAAAAGTGTAGTCTCTTTTGGTTGTGTGTAGGCATCTCCAAGGGTCATATAGGTCTTCCTCTTGAAGCATCTTGTTCAGTCCAAATCTGGTGGAGTTTTCTTTTTTGGAGGTGTCCATAATGGGATCTAGAGGTGTGTTCAAGTCCCCACAGAGTATAAGTTGGCCCTTTTGTAATTTCCTTGCTGTCATTTATTCTTTTCCGTATAAATCTTTGTGGGTGTTTATTAGGAGCATATATGTTTATGATTGTATATTCTGTGTTGTTAATGGTTGCTACTAGAATTATATATCTTACTTGATTATCTGTTTTGAGGTCCAGTAGTTGAAAGGTGACTGTATCCTTGATTTGAATTACTCCTTTTTTCTTCTTCTCATTGTTGGAAGTAACACATTTTGGAAACTTATGGTGTGAGAATTTGGGTGCCTTATCTTTTGCAAAATGCGATTCCTGTATACAGTACACACTATATCACTTTTGTGTTTCAGTGCATCATTCCAGAGAGCTCTTCTTTTATATGGGCTATTAAGGTCTTTGGTGTTGATTGACATCAGTTTAATACCCATAGAGTTGGTGATATTTGATGCTTGCTAAGTGTGGTTTATTATTAATTGATAAGAATATTACCTCAATTCTGTTCTTCTTGTTGTTACCTTTAACGTCCAGTAGATAGTGGTGTTGCATCGTGAATCTTGTGAAGCGAAAACATAATAGTGAAAAATATAGTTTGAACAAAGAAACGTAAGAAATTTGAAGTTGGGGTGCAACTCCGATGTACATTGTAGTTTTACCTGTTATCCTTAGATAGGGGGAGTAACAAAACTACCCAGACTTCAGGTTCCCCTTAGTTTGAGTCCCTGAGATTAGGATTTGGTACAGCTGGTAAACTTGCAGTGATGCAAAACCGTGTAAGTGATAGTTATATTTCAGTCAAAAGTTTCTCTGGTGGAAGAGGCTGAGGTTCTTCCTTGTTTAGTTTGCCATTGCTGAGGCAGTTTCCCCAGGTAAAGTTTTATCCAAGATGTCTTCTCCATCGTTAGGAAGTAGTCCCCATAGATGTAGAATTTTCAGGCCCTCCTCCATGCTATGTATAGAGTGCGTCTTGCCTTCTCGTTCAATCAGTATTTTATGATTCCGGAGTATTTTTGTTATTGAGTTCAAATTTTTGCATGCTAGTATTGTAGATTGTGATAGGTCTGAGTATAGCACGATTCCTACATATGGGTCGGGGAGAGGTGAATGGTGATGTACGTATTGCATTAGCTGATCCTTCACTTGAAAAAAGTGTATTTTTGCGATTACGTCTCTGGGTAATCGTTCTGGAATATGTGAGGGCTTAGGCAGCCTGTGTGTCCGGTCAATTGATAGTTCCTGTTGTGGGACTGTGGGCATTAGTGCGGTTATCATTCCTTTTATGAATTTCTTCAGATCCTGGGGTTTAACATTTTCTGGGATACCGCAGAACTTAACGTTGTTCCTTCTGCTTATGTCTTCAAGGTCTGCCACCTTTAATTTTAGGTTTTTTAATTCATCTTCTACATCAAAGTGTGCTTCAACTAGGTCATTGTGTGTCACAGTGAAGTCGCACATTTTATTTTCAATGTAGTCTACTCTGTCACCAATTGCGTCAAAATCTCTCTTGGACTGTTGCATGAAATTAAACATGTCTTGTTGCAGAGCCCCCCTTAAGGACATGACTATCTCTTTAATGGTTGAGTCTGAAATGGGCTGGCCTGAGGTGAGAATGGCATTCAGTTTTTCATTGTATGGATTGTTATATATTGTCGTGTCAAAGTTTTGAGAAGGTTCACTTACATTCCCATCGGTGTTGTTTAATCTGCTTTTCTGCTTCAGTAGGCTGTTGATTTCAACTTGTGGGAGTGTGCTGTATTGGAGCTGCAGCTCCATGGCTGTTCTCTCACCTTCCTCCTCAAGTGCAGCATGGCTCCCTGTACTGTTCTGAGAAGAGGGGGGGGGGGGCGGCGGCGCCGCCATCTTGTTTTACCGGAGTCCCATCCGGTTTCCAGAATTCACCAAGTTTACGGGGTCTGTCTCTCTCTCTTTTTTTTTTTTGTTCCTCATCATTTCTATGTGGTCTCTGCCGTTTCTGGAGCTTATTTGTGTTCTCAGGGCTGCTTTCGTATGCTTTGAGATGCTCAGGGAAGTCCTGTTGACTCGGTGATGGTTACTGGTTACTGGTTTTCTACTTCAGTTCTGGTCACGCCCCTTTCAGCAGAGCCTTGTTTCTAGTTGGGGCCTCCACCAACTGACACAAAAAATTGTCCCTCAAGACATTTAAGAAGTGCAGAGCCTTCTGTGAGCAGTTCCAACTGTCCAGTCAATATCTGGATAAATAAAGTCCCCATAATGATTAGATTGTCTAGACTCTCTGCCATTTCTGACTGTGAGAGGAGATCGGTCTCATCTTCATCCTTCAGGGTAGGGGGCCTGTAGCATACCCCCCACTTTTAATTCCCCATTTGTTTCTTCCCTTTGTAGTTCCATCCTTTCCATTACCCCGTTTGCAATCTCACCCCTCATGTTCAGCGTCAAATTACTCTTGAGACACACACACACACACACTTCCCCCTCTTTTACCTACCATATCCCTTATATAAAGTCGCAAGCCAGTCATATGTACTAAAAAACCTGGTCTCCGTTACTACCACAAAGTCAAAATCATCCTTATACATGAGTAGCTCCAGTTCCTTTATTTTGTTCGTCAGACTCCTAGCATTAGAGAACATGCCTTTTTAGTTTTGTACATCCACATGTTGTGTTATCTCTGCTTGTTTCGAGGCTGCAGTAGGAGTCTGTCAGCCTACACTAGCTGGAAAAGCTACCTCCGACCCCCCCCCCCCCCCCCCCCCCATCACCTAGTTTAAAAGTTCCTTCAAACTTTTTGGCTATCCTTTCCCCCAGCAGGGCTGCACCCTCCCCATTTAGGTGCAGTCCATTCCTATTATAAATCTAGTAACTGACTGAAGAGTCAGCCCAGTTCTCCAGGAGCCCAAAACCCTATTTTCTGCACCATTTCATCAGCCACTTGTTAAGTTCCCTAATCTCGGTTTGCCGGTTATTAAAGTTTGATGAGCTGATCCCTGGAAAATAGCTGGAACAGGCAGGATGCGCTGTAAGGCAGACATGATTGGGTGGTGCCAGATGTATGTGGCAGTGGACAGAATCAGGAGCCAGGCCAGGGGTCATACACAGCAGATCAATCCAAGGTAGGTTCATATAGCAAAACTGGAACAAGCTGGAATCGTACACGGTGAGATTGGTCATAGCAGAGTCGTGAGCCAGGCTGTGGGTCAAACACGATGGAGCAGACAGGAGCAAAGTCAGGGATTAAGCCAAGAGATCAGGGTAAGCAGGTCACAACAAGCTGGGTCGGTAGTGGGAGGTCCAAAAATCAGGATACACAGAGGCATAAGGAAATACGGGGGAGCTGGCGATAATCCAGCAATTTGCAGGTGTCAGTAGCAGGTTTAAATAGGCCAGAGGGCGCCAGCATCTGTCACATTGTGTGCCCACATCTGCATGCCCGTTCACGCCATTGTGCATCTTCTTACGCCCGTTTATGCCATTGCGCACCTACGTACACCCATTCAAGCCAACGCGCCTCTGCGTACGCGCATGCGCACGGTTGTTTGCCTAAAGCAGCCATGATGGGTGCTGGTAATTGCCAGTTTTGTGGTCATTTCCCTGACACCCTGAAATATTTTTTTAGGATGCTCCCTCTTCCTCTAACTTTTTCACCAACGTTGGTATCAATGTGCACAGTGACAGCTGGGTCCTCTCCAGCCCCAGCCAACAATCTGTCCATCTGATCCAAGATGTGCTGAAACTGAGCACCCGGTAAACAACATACCATTTGGCGATCATGGTCTTTGTAACAGATTGTTCTATCTGTCCTTTTAATAGTTGAATCCCTTGTCACCCGAATCTGCCTAACCTTGCCTGTACCCCTGCCCCCATCCTCACCAGAGCAGTCATTATCCTGGCAGCTAGGGGAAGAAGTCTTCTCCAGCAACACCACCCCTGAGATAATATCCCCAACATTATGCAGAATGAAAAAAGAATAAGCTCCCCCATAAAATCCACACCAGACATTTATCCAAGAATGCAGTCTGGCAGGCCAGGAAAGGTGAGCAGGGAAGAACTTGTGTTTCCCTCCCTCATTTCTGAACCATACCAGGCCACATGCCCACAACATGGGGGGGTATGTCTGCATGTTGATGAGAGCGAGGCCTCTTCTCCAAAATCCTGGCCTGTTGTGTGGGTCTGTGGGCAAAGGGCTCATCAGAACATGAAATGAAATCCCCTTTAACAATAGTATTGCTATGTATGTATTTTTATGTACAATATTAGCAGTGGTGGCAGGTGGAGTATGCCAGTATTCCGGTAGCACTTACCCTATTACTGGTGGCTTCCTCTGCTCAGCGGCGGTGGCTTCCCATTCACCTGCTCTCCACGGGTCATCACGGCTTCCGCTTCCTCCCTACTCCTCGATGGTCAATCGGAAAACGGGTCTCACACCCACTTCTGATTGGCTGGATTGTGGATCAGTGTTTCAACAGAGAATATTCATTCATTGTTGTAGCACATTCTCTGCGACCTGAGCCCACCCTATTTTGAAGACTATTAGAGTCTCTGGCTCTAATCAGGTGCTTAAAAAAAAAACCTGGCCACTGTAATTCATGTGCCCAGTGCCCTGAAAGGGGCCGGACGCATGAATAGGGGGTGGTCGCGGCAGCTGTTGATAGAATTATGCTTAAGCATGAATCTATCCATTGCATATAGGGGGTGGCGTGGGGAGAGGGGGTGGCACCCGGGTGCTCCTAATGAACAGGCCTGAATATTAGGCATTTCCAGTTAACAATAATATACATTTTCTAATGAATCTCTATGAGATCAGGTACTCTTTCTTTCTCCGTGTGGTTACAGTTAAAGTGGGAAATAAAATGTAAAAATACAGTGCAGACCTCAATTGCCGGGAGGGAATCCATGTACGTCCACCCATTCTCGCATGGCCAGGCGGTGCGCTCTGTGATCCTTCTCCTACCTTTTGTCCTTCAGACTCGGCTGATCACAGAGCAGGGTAAAGGGTCAATCACAGCGGGTCCTTTACCACATGATCAGCTGTCAGCCAATGACAGCTGATCACGGAAATAAGCAAAAGCCGGTTACCAGCTTTTTTTTTCTTCATGCTGTCAGCCGGTAACCAGCGCTGCTAATCAGTGCCATCCAGTGCTGAAAATCCATGCCCACCAGTGCCACCTATCAGTGCCCATCAGTGCTGCCAATCAGTGCCATATCATCAGTACCTCTGATCAGTGCCTATCAGTACCCATTAGTGCCACCTAAAAGTGCCCATCAGTGCAACCTCTCCCTGCCGCCTATCAGTGCCCATCAGTGAAGGAGAAAAATTATCTGTTTGCAAAATTTTATAACAAAATATATTTTTTTCGATCTGTTTATTTAGCAAAAAATTAAAAATTCAGTGGTGATTAAATACCACCAAATGGAAACTCTATTTGTGTGGAAAAAAATGATAAAAATGTCATATGGGTACAGTGTTGCATGACCACGCAATTGTCATTAAAAGTGTGACAGCGCTGAAAGTTTAAAATTGGCCTGGGCAGGAAAGGGGTGAAAGTTCCCGGTAAGAAAGTGGTTAATATAGTACAGTCATGTTATGCCTTTGTTTAACGTATTATTACCTGCCTGTTCACTCTGCACATGCACGGGAATGATGTTATCTCAGCCTGGCCAATCATAATGGTCAAAGATTGAAACCCAGAAGAAGACTGGCCAAAGATGCCAGCAGCCATTGAGGAAGCTCCAGGTTAATGGAGGTGAGTTTAGTTTGCACTTTAATTTGTGGTGTGTGCTAAGGTTTACATGTATGTAATAAAGGGAACACTTTGGTAACAAAATAACGTACAGTATACGCTCCCTGAAAATGCACAACAGTGAGCACACTGCACTGCCTAGAAGAACTCAGGTTGACTTTGCTTTTTTGTGTAGGAGGGTGGAGCAGAGTAGTGACGGTTGTACTACTAAGGCGAAATAACAACCAGTCTGTACAGATTGTAGTTTAGACATCCAACCAGGATTGTATAGAACAAATAACTCCCTCTGACACCATAGAAGAGAGAAGATCACAATACTGAAACGGCTCAAAGTAAGTAGCCCCGGACCTATTTGACCTTTATACAGTGTATACCTGCACAGCAAGGCTTTGTTTTTTTTTTTTGTAAGTTCTTTTATTCATACTGTATGACTGTGAGAAATAGAAATCTGTATATGAATGAATTAAAGCAGAAGTTTCCCTTTTAATAAAATAATAAATGCACATTTTTCTTTTTTAGTTCCTGTTTCATTTGTGATTTGGATTTGTTTGTTGTTTACCGCAAAATCGTTATTTATTTATTTTGTGTTTTTCTTTATGATTTTGACTTTATTTACTGCATGTGATCATTTATACAAATGAGTAACATTAAAAGTCTTACGCATGCAGTAAAGCTTATTGAATTGACCCTTATGACTGTTGGGACTTGTAGGTTTCCATTCACACAAGGGATTTCTCCTCTCTGCCAATCCCTTCACTGGCTTCACTTAAACCACCGTGTAAAATTCAAAATGCTAACCCCAACATACAAGGCCATCCACAACATCGCCCCCAGCTACATCACCAACATCATCTGCAGATATCCCCCAAATCGTCCCCTCCGCTTCTCCCAGGATCTCCTTCTCTCTAGCTTCCTTGTTACCTCCTCCCATTCTCCCCTTCAAGACTTCTCCAGAGCCTCTCCCATCCTCTGGAACTCCCTGCCCCGGTATGTCCGATCATCCCCTACCCTGTCCACCTTTAGGAGATCCCTGAAAACTCATTTATTCAGGGAAGCCTATCCCACACCCACCTAAATGTCCCCGAGCCACCCCCATCAAATCATTCTCTGCAGCTATTACCTTTTGTACCACCACCCCCTCCCTTTAGAATGTAAGCTCTACGAGCAGGGCCCTCCTGTACCTTTTGTGTTGTTCTGTACTGTAATTGTGTTGTCCCCCCTATACATTGTAAAGCGCTGTGTAAACTGTTGGCACTTTATAAATCACAAATAATAATTCACAGAACACTGTGAATGAGTGACGTGGCCAGGCAGGAGGAGCCCTGCATGGCTGCGTTTTTTTTAAAATTTTGATAGCTAGTGGAGGGAGAAGATTTACCCCACTAGCTGTCAAAATGGGGGATGGGGGAACAGCAGGGGGGCAGCTCTTTCACAACATGTAACGTGTTATGAAAGGTGAACTTATCCTTTAACCACTTGCTTACTGGGCACTTAAACCCCCCTCCTGTCCAGACCAATTTTCAGCTTTCAGCGCTGATGCACTTTGAATGACAATTGTGCGGTCATACAACACTGTACCCAAATTAAATTGTTATAATTTTTCCCCCACAAATAGAGCTTTCTTTTGGTGGTATTTGATCACCTCTATGGTTTTTATTTTTTGTTAAAAAAATATTAAAGGAGAAATTTAAAAAAACATTTTTATATTTTGTTATACAATTTTGCAAACAGGTCATTTTTCTCCTTCATTGATGTATGCTGATGGGCACTGATGGGTGGCAGTGATGGGCACTGAGGGGTAGCAATAATAGGCACTGGTTGGTTACACTGATAGGCAGCACTGCTAGGTGGCACTGATTGGCACCACTGGTGGGCATTGATAGGTGGCACTTGTGGGAATTGATAAGTTGCACTGGCAGATTGTGCTTTTTCTTTTTTTTTGTTTGTTTGTTCTTTTTTTTTTGTGTTTTGCATGCTCTAGCCCAGTACCTATGCACATGAAATGGATGTATACACTTTATAATTTATAATAATAATTTATTATTTTTGCAATAACAAACTGAAGTGAGGTTATATAGGTAGGATTAAACTAAAATAAAAAGTATTGCACTTACATTTGTTAAAAGCAAATCATGCAGTATAGAACACAGAGCCGGCCGGCTCTTGATTGCAACCCGTGGTTCCGGGAATTGCGTGTATCGCGGTGATGTCAGCACGTCGCTCCTCCCTAATCCCACGTACACTTGGTCGGAATTCTCGTCGGAAAAAGCTCTGATGGTTTTCCCATCGGAATTCCGACGGAATTTCACTCAAACTGTCTTGCCTACCCACGGTCACACCAAATTCCGACGGTCAATAACACCACGCCATAAAAAACGTTCGACTGCACTACAAAAGGGAAGTTTAATGCTTCTGAGCATGCGTTGAATTGTTTCCGAGCATGCGTCGGAATTTTGCGTGTCGGAATTGCATACACACGATCGGAAAATCCGATAGAAAGGTTTTCCGTCGGAAAAATTAAGAACAGGTTCTCAATCCAAAGTCCGTCGGAAATTCCGACAGAAAAAGACCGATGGGCATACACACGGTCGGAAAATCCGATGAAAAGCTCCCATCGGACTGTTTCCATCGGAAATTACGACCGTGTGTACGCGGCATAAGGGTTGCAATTGAGAGCTGGCCGGCTCGGTGTTCTGTTCTGCATGATTTGTTTTTAACATATGTAAGTGCAATACTTTTTATTTTAATTAAGTAAAATACTCAAAGATTTTACGCTATGGAAGCCTTTATCACTTTTTTATGGGAAACATCCGGCAAAGCATAACTGTAAGGGCCAGAAACACCTGGGAAGACGCTTAGACCTTGGCTGATTGAAGGCCCGGGCTGGGTATTAAGCCAGAAATGTTTGAGATCTCCTATAATGAGAGATCAACAGGAGTCGGTAAGCAGCAGTGTGTGTGACGGTGGAAGGCAGATCTTTTTTCTCATGACCATTCCCGGGTGCATTGTGGGTTTTCACAGTGGAGATATACTATAAATAAATGTGGACTGTTTACAATGTGCAATTTGATTAATCTCATTTATGATATTCACTTTAGAAAAGTTGAATTATTTTAATTCACAGTATGGATTCATTTATGGAAATATAGCGTGACTTGACATTGCAAATTGTTGATTGATGTGTGTATCTTGCAAGAAGTCGCATCTTTTTTTCTATATTCATTTCAATTTTTAGCACAAATCACAATTTATATCACAGAGCATTTGGGACAGCACAGTAACTCTGATAAAAGTTACATTATACATGCTCTATAAGAGCAGACAATTAAGAATAATGACTGTCCAGACAAATTACAATAATGAACATGACAAGACGATTGTTGAAAACCCCAGAAATAGAGAAAAAATATCCTATATACAGTATGTAAAAATAAAATATTTGCAGAATATACCAGTAGGTGAACACGTCCTCAATGTATTTATTGTGAAAACAGTTGAATGTAAGAAAAAGTGTCCACTATACTCCAACAGATTATAGTAGGAGCTTGCAACACAGAGGTGTCTACATGGGATGTGTGGCTTGTTAATATACACTATATGGCCAAAAGTTAAACAACCCATTTCAAAACCATGGACATTATTATGGAGTTGGCCCCCTGTTTGTATCTGTAACTACCTCCATACTTCTGCCAAAAGCTTTCAGGAAGATTTTGAAGTTTGTCTGTTGGAATTTGTACCTGTTCAAAAGAGTTAAGACCCCTCAAAGAGCATTTGTGAGGTCAGGCGCTGACATTGGACAGGAAGACAATATTTCAATTCCTCCCAAGGATGTTCAATATGATTTTGGTCAAGACGTTCAAGTTCTACCACACAAAACATTTCCTACAATTTCTTTATAGAGATGGCTATGTGTACAGGGGCACATTCATGTTGGTAGAGAAAAGGCTCTTCCCCAAACAAATGTCTAAAATGTCTTTATGTAAGTGGCAGCCAGTGGTATATTTTATTTTTATTTGGGGTGGCAAACAGTGCACAGCCAGCCAACCCTCCCTGGTTGGTCAGTCACCCGGCCACAACACTTACCCCGGTCTTCCCTCTGGGTGACCTGTGTCTCCTTGCGTTTCCTCCCCCGCTCTTCCCGACGGCCAGCGTTGCTTCTCCTCTGGCCTCCCTCGGGCTTCCCTCCGGGTGACGGACAAGCGGCCGGCTAGCTTCCCCTGCGTCTCCTCTCCTCACGTCTCCTCCCTCCTCCTCCTGGTGGCCAGCGTAGCTTCTGCTTTCAGACAATTGGAAAACAGGTCTCAGACCAGCTTCCTGATTGGCCAGGACAATAATTAGTGCTCTGCGCCCCAAGTCCACCCTATTTTGAAGCCTATTAGAGCCCCTGGCTCTAATCACATGATTTAACCCCCCACCCCCCCATTGGAATCCATGCATCCAGCACCCTGCATGTAGATTAGGGGCTGGATGCATTGGATAGGGGAGGCAGCGCCTGTACGCCCCTTATGGATGGGCTACCAGTGCTTTATATGCTGTAGCATTAACAGCACCCTTCACTGCAAATACCGGAACCTAATCATTTAAAGGGATGTCTGTAACAGATATAAAAAAATAGATATAAAATGTGGTATGATATATCATGTTCTCCTATTTCAAGGATATTCTAGATACTTTGTTTCAGGGTCTCTTTTTTTGACCACATAGTGTGATAGTCTGGTATACACACATTTATTAACCACATAGTATATTAACACACTATATCAACCATATAGTATACTTGCAAATTTACAGAAATACACAGAAAATAGAATGCATGAGGAAATACATTTTGTATAAAAATAGTAAGAAAAATACTAGTATTAAAGGTAAACCTATAAAACAATCTGACAGTAGTGTTCTCTAAATGTAATTCCATCTTCTGTATATGGGGCATAGTTGGTTTGTTTATCTTCCCGAGCAGAAGGATTATGTAACTGTAATAGGGAAAAGGTGAGACGCTCAGCCAGTGGAGGAAAGGTAGAATAAAAGGTAACAAAATAAAGTGAGTCATTAACCATGCTTATGGACTAAAGGTAAAGCATGCAGGTTATCGTTTACACAAAACCATGGAATGTGGTCAGTATTCCTGTTACAGCATAGATATACATAAATAGCATGTCTTAAAGGACCGGTCATTTTATTTTTAAAGAAGTTTCTTTTTTTTTTTTTTTTAAAGGCAGTTTTATTTTTTTTAATAACAAACATAGTTACATAGTTAGCTAGGCCAAAAAAAGTCCATCCAGTTCAACCATAAAAAAAAGAAATAATAAATAAAAAATATCGTACAATCCAATATACCCAATTCTATACCCACAGTTGATCCAGAGGAAGGCAAACCCCCCCCCCCAGAAGAGCATGCTCCAATCTGCTACAGCAGGGGAAAAAAATCCCTTCCTGATCCCCCAAGAGGCAATCGGATTTGCCATACTTACCTGCCATAATTGCCATACTTACCTGCTCTGTGCAATGGTTTTGCACAGAGGAGCCCTCTCCTCCTCTTGGGTTCCCCACCAGAGCTCCTGGCCCCTCCCTTCTGCCGAGTGCCCCCATAGCAAGCAGCTTGCTATGGGGGCATCCAAGCAGGCTCACTCCCAAGCTGCTGCTCTGTGTCCATTCAAAAATGTAGTGTGGCTCGGACCCGCCCTCTCTCTCCTCATTGGCTCACTGGCTGTGATTGACAGTAGTGGCAGCCAATGACACTCTTGTGCACATTGCTGGATTGAGATGAGGCTCAGGCAAGTATTAGGGGTGTGGGGGGGGGGCTGCTGCACACAGAAGGTTTTTTTTGCAGGAAAGTAGAAAACCTTGAGCCTTTACAACCAGCTATTCCAAAGTCAACTTTTTATTTTACCACAATACATTCTCTGATAATAGGATGTTAAACAAGCTGCTAAGATCCATGTTTAAGATCCCTAAAAGGTGAATCCTTGCAGTGTCACCCCTAATAGTATTAGTGATATAAGATATAATACTTTATTCTTTAATCCAGAGGGCTGCTGGTACTCTTCTCTTTTCTCTGACACTCTGAGATGTAGGTGGGCATTTATCTTCCTTACATACCATGCAGGTCACAGTGTGACCACCAGACAGAGCGAAAAAACAACTTTGGGGGGCCTGTGGAAAAGTGTTAAGGAAACCTGCTTCAGAAAGCAATAAGTAAGTATTACACCTCACTCCTCTACCCATAGACCTAACAAGTATTTAACCAGTTGCGGCCCACCCATTAGGGGCGCCCCCCCCCATCAATGCGTCTGGCCATATAATCTACATGCAGGGAGCTGGACACATGGATTCCAATGGGGATGGGTGTTTTCTTCTTTTTTTTTTTTAATAGGCTTCAAAAAAGGGTGGGCTCGGGGCGTAGAGCACTGCGTTCCGAGCCCACCCAGTTGTGTGACAATAGTGAATGAAGATTCGTTATTGCCACGCCAATCCTCCTCCCAGGCAATCAGGAAGCGGGTCCTGAGACCCGTCACCTGATTGGCTGAAAGGACAGGCGATCCTATTGGACGCATAGAAGGAGACGCACGCCGTAAGCCGCCGTGATACAGAGGAGGAGGAGATACGATAGAAGCCTGCTACCTGTTGCCTGCCCGCAAACCAAGCTGGGGTTAGTGCGGGGCTAAAGTGGATAAATGATTGACCGTGAGACTCCCCGGGGTGGTTCTTGTTTGCCACCCCACCCAAAAAAATAAAATTAAAACACCAGCCGCCACTGTATTTATCCCTTGCAGTGTGGTGGGGGGAAGGCACTGCAAGGGTCCTTTTTAAAAATCTGGGAATGGGGCTTTAAGCAAAGCTGCTTGCTTGCTTAAAGATTTGCAAATGTTTTCTAAAAGCTTGCTTTACACACTGCTCTTATACAAGTTGAAGCCTGCATGTACAAAGTGTACTGTAACTCAGAGACCACCTGCAGGTTAAGGTATTGTAGCACCCTCCTAGGTCGGTTACTGGATAGGCTAGGTAAATTTAGTTTTTTGTCTCCGCTGTAAACAGTGGATTGTAGACATGTGCACACTGAAATATTTTGTTTCGGAATTTCAAATTTATTTAGTTACTCCTGAAATTAGTTTTTATTTATTTAGTTATTTATATTTTTAGTTTTGTCTGAAAATCCAAAATAATTAAGGTCGAAACTGTCATTGAAGGCTTATGGTGTCTGTCGAATGTTCTAAGAAGATTTGATGGAGCAGCTAAACTGTACGACACCGCAATCATACATTTCTGGTCGAATGTTCCGCTTACAATCTATAGTAGAATTCTAATGTTGTATGAAAGTAGTAATAATTATATTTATTAATTATTACTAGTCAACCAACATTAGAATTCTTCTATAGCCTATGGGCGGAGCATTTGACCATAAATGTCCGCTCGCGGCGACTGCTTCGTTGAATCTTCATGTCAAATCTTTTCTCTCTATGTAGAATAATCTTGGGCTAATAGAGTTAGGTTAGGCACATTCAACCTTTTTTGCTATTGTCTCTATAATGTCGACTCTTTTCTCTCCATGTCGACTCTTTTCTATCCATGTTGAATCTTTTCTCTCTATGTAGAATAATCTTGAACTAATAGAGCTAAGGTTAGGCATATTCAACTTTTTTGCTATTGTCTCTATAATGTCGAATCTTTTCTCTCTATGTCGAATAATCTTGAACTAATAGAGCTAAGGTTAGGCACATTCGACTATAGGTTCAATGGACACAGATCGCTATCAGCGGCATGTCAGCGGCATGTCGAATCTCCTATCTATATCAAACTGTTACAACGAAAATAAAAATAAAGCATTTTTTTATGTCGGATCGTTTGGTTTTCGGATTTTGCACGCTTGTTATCGTTTTTTAAAACGATAACGAAAATACCCGAAATTCAGATGAAAATGCATTTCGACGAAAGAATGCACATGCCTAGTGGATTGTTTTGGGCTGTTCTGGGATTTACAGACTGCAGGTGTGATTGCTTCCCCCTGTCTTCTAGACAATTCCAGAATGCGGTGGGTTGGCAGGAGGCAAATCAGCAGCTTGAATATTTATGCTACAAAGAAATTCATTTATACAGTGCTACTTCTTACATTTACTCCATAAATACCAACAAAATATATGTATACTATATGAAGCAGTCTCTGTTTTCATATATAAATTCCAAGTGCATGTGTCACACTTTATATAAAGTGCTTTGTGTTTCTGTGAAGGCAAATGTAGTATCCATGGTTGTAAATGGAATCTTCTTCTTTAATCCGCCTCTACCCCTATCCTTGTTAAGATGTTGATATCCTTTTAATTGTACCACTCTTGCTATCCCTCATACAACTTACGGGTCCAAATAATGCAAAGATGTAAAGGAGGGTATCCCATCATAAAGCAGTATTTTATTTTTTTAAATCGCCAACATAAAAACAGCATGCATGAAAGATTCTACCCAGGACCCAACAGCACTGCTGCAGCATGCACTCTATTGGCCAGATGTGATGTCACTGGAACCAGAACTCTGGACTCCTCCCATCGCGTTTCAAGCCGCCTGATGTAACCACAAACTGACATAAGCACCTATGCACTTTAATTCCATCGTTATAATGTTCAGATCATGTTTAGCTAATTCATTCAACCGTTGCATTTTAACCACAAACTCAAGCTAGAAATCAGTTTCACCTTTTACCTACCAGTTACCTGTGATATAGCATAGACTGTTGCACAACTCAAAGCAGCTAGTTCACATGTACTATTTATTGTTGGGTGGAGTAATAGCTGACTTCAAGGCCATTATCTACACAGGGCTTATATATTCCACCAAGCAATAAATGCAGGTGATTCATTGCTAGAACAAAGGAGAGGGAAGACCTTCAGGATATCCTACAGCAGGATACAGTAAGTTTTTTTTTTTCCAACAAACTTTATGCAGTTCTAATAGAGAAAATGTGTTTAAAGTAGAACTATAGGCATTTTTTTTCATTTTGGATAGAGCAAGGGAGGGTTATAACTCCTTTTAGATTTTTTATTTTTTTTGCCCTCTGTGTCCCATTGCGGAGATTTCCCTTCACTTCCTGTCTTATAGCCAAACCGAAAGTGAGAGGAAATCCCTGTAAATTAAGGGAATTCTTTGGTGACCCCCAGATCACCAGAACCAGTGTCCCCATTGGAAGATTCCCCCTCTATTACTTTTCTAGGTACAACCTAAAATTTGGGATTTTACTTTACTTTCACTTTCCATGATCATGGTAATTAGAACAAACAAACAGGGTGACAAGTTTTGCCTTTAGTTATACTTTAAGGGAGATAGAATTCTGGGGTATTGTCAGTATTTTGTGGTATTTTTGTAACTTTCTTTGTGCTATAGTTACATAGTTAGTTAGGTTGAAAAAAGACACAAGTCCCTCTAGTTCAACCACAAATAAAAAAATAAATAAAAATATCATACAATCCCATATACCCCATTCTATACCCACAGTTGATCCAGAGGAAGGCAAAAAACCCCGGCAGCGCATGATCCCATTTGCTAAAGCAGAAGAAAAAATTCCTTCCTGATCCCCCGAGAGGCAATCAGATTTTCCCCGGATCAACTTTACCTATAAATGTCAGTACCCAGTTATATTATGGAAATTTAGGAAAGTATCCAGGCCTTTCTTAAAGCAATCTACTGAGCTGGCCAGAACCACATCTGCAGGGAGTCTATTCCACTTTTTCACAGCTCTTACTGTGAAGAAACCTTTCTGTATTTGGAGATGAAATCTCTTTTCCTCTAGACATAAAGAGTGCCCCCTTGTTCTCTTTGTTGACTGTAAAGTGAATAACTCAACACCAAGTTCACTATATGGACCCCTTATATATTTGTACATGTTGATCATATCCCCCCTTAAACTCCTCTTATCAAGGGTGAATAAATTCAGTTCCTCTAATTTTTCCTCATAGCTGAGCTCCTCCATGCCTCTTATCAGTTTGGTTGCCCTTCTCTGCACTTTCTCCAGTTCCCCAATATCCTTTTTGAGAACTGGTGCCCAAAACTGAACTGCAGGGGGGATCATTACTAGCATCTGCAACCTCATCCCCCTGCTGTCCGGGCCCCTCTGTGTGCCCCTTTTCCCCCCAGCATTGCTGGCTTCCCTCCTCTCCCACCAACAGCTGCTGTGGGCACACAGGGGGATGTTTTAGGATGGAGGTGGAAGGGGCTTGTATGTGTAATTTACTGGCCCCTTCCTTTTCTGAATGAACACAGTGAGCAACTGGTACTGATAGCTCCTCTCTCCATTCATCGCTGATGCATAGTGAACCGTGTTTCAGTTTGTGAATGAATGTAAGTAATGTAAGCACTTTCTATTCATGTATCTGTGCAGCTGCAGGGAAAGGTACTAATTGATCTATGTCCTCAGTCCCTTTTTCATTCTTAAATGTGAGACAGCAGGGGACTGTTTAGACCCCTAATATTTCACCAAAGGCCCTCAACAGGACAGTTAAAAAATGGAAATAATAAAGGAAGTAAAAAAAAAAAAGAAAAATTCTAATAAAATAATAAAAGAAAACTTAAGGAATCGTTCACATGTGCTTTGCTTACTATAATTTTTCCCATGGCTGCGAAGCATAACATCATGGCCGTGGCAGGTGTACACTCCTAGTCCTAGCCTCTGTTACTCTGTCTTTGAGCTTTGGGGTGCACAATACATCTATTCCACCATAACAGATCACATCATACCCATGAATGGCTTTTTTTTATAATGCCTTTGTTCCTCCTCTGTAGATATTACAGAACAATGTTTCCAGCTGACCCTGTGACGATTCTTCTGTCAGTTGCTGTGATCCTCGTCTTGGCCCTTGTATACAGCAGTACAAAGGAAGACAAGTACAAGAATTTCCCCCCTGGACCCAGACCACTGCCAATCATCGGAAATGTGCTCAGTATTGACATGTATAAACCTCATAAGACATTTATAGAGGTAAGTCATTGCTTGTCCCATGAGCCATACCTGGAACTCCAGCCACGGCTTTAATTACATTTATGGACATAGTGGGAAAGGGTGGAATATCTTTCAAGGGGGTTTATTATGTGTCCTCTATAAAAAAGGTGAACAAAAAGTTTTGCTTTGAGTCAGGCTTTAGTGCTGTGTGGCTTTTTTTATTAACTGCAGAGTGTGAAAATATAAGAAAAACGGCATACATATTATAACCGTCCTCTTTAAAAGCTCCATAGACAGTACTGAGAACAAAAAGAAAGGCGCCTCTAAGTGCAGAATTAAGGACTATTTAATATCCCCAAAAGGATTAAAAACACTTTCAAGATTTGAAGAATTACAACGCATGTCATCAATATTGGTGCAGGTGGTCCGGCAGTAAGAAGGTCCCTGGCGTGTACAAGTTCTCAGGGCTGTGTGTATCATGCAGCGGAGGATCCCAAAGTCGCCAACAGACTGTTGGGTAGAGCAGCAGCTGGAACCCTTTTATTATAGGCAGTTAGTGATACATTCTGATATACAGTATGATGACTAGTACGCAGGATGGTCCTAGCAACCGATCAGCAGCTTGTTAATATGAAAATGTAACCTCTGCAGTTTTTTTTGGGGGGGGGGGATGTATGTGTGGGAAATCTGATGTGAAGTGGGAGACTGTGATGTGCGGAGGACTGAGGACATTGACATACAAACGGTATTGTGATATAAGGGGTGGGGGGGGGGGGGGCTGTGATGGGAAGCAATTCTCACCTCCTGAGAAAGGATGTACTCACTTTTGTTGCCAGCGGTTGGGACATTAATGGCTGTGTGTTGAGTTATTTTGAGGAGACAGCAAATTTACACTGTTATACAAGCTGTACACTCACTACTTTATATTGTAGCAAAGTGTCATTTCTTCAGTGTCGTCACATGAAAAGATGGAATAAAATATTTATAAAAATGTGAGGGGTGTACTCACTTTTGTGAGATACTGTAGAAGACTAATGATTTTGTTTACCATACTTTTAATGAGTATTTTTAAAATTAAAATACTGTAATTTATACTGTTAAGTTTAAAAGTTCAAATGTTCCTTTTTTCCTTTTATCTCCCATTCAATTCACAGCTGTCCAAGACATATGGTCCAGTACTAGGTGTCCAAATAGGGATGGAGAAGATGGTTGTCCTCTGTGGTTATGACGCTGTGAAAGATGCTCTTATCAACCATGCTGATGAATTTTCAGAAAGGGCAATAATGTCAATGCTTACTAAAACTGCAAGGGAATATGGTACTTTTTAATCTATTCAATTAAGTAGAATCAAAACATATTGTCTAAATGTCCAAAGCAGCCTTTCGTATTAATTTGTTTTACCTAAGAGGAACCTTTGAAAAAAACATTCAGCTCTCAGGGAACCCATGTTAAAAATTATTATTTTTAGAGGTCATAATACATTAGTTTGATTATTAGGAAAAGTACCCCTGTAAATTGGTGGTCATTGGAAGAATGGCCTTTTACATTAGTGGCCAGTGGGCGAAGGGCTCCTTTACACTGGTGGTCAGTGGAGACATCCCCTTAAATTAGTGGTCAGCAGCAAAGGGGCCCTTTTCATTTGTAGTTCTTGGGAAACGGGACCCCATGTATTGATGTATTGGTAGTCAGGGGAAAAAGGACCCCTTACATTGATACTTAAAAAGGCACTGGTTTCATGCCACTTCTCTGCCAAGTGATATCAGTGTTGGGACTATGTAGGCATCATCAGGCAGAAAATCAGTCCACCACTGCTCACTGCGCAAGCTCTAAAGCAGGGGTAGGCAACCTGGACCTGCCAGCTGTTGCAGAACTACAAGACCCATCATGCCTCTGGGAGTAATGGTAACTGCCAGTCTTTCAATGGTTCATGGGAAATGTAGTTCCACAACAGCTGGAGGGCTACTGGTTGTCTACCCCTGCTCTAAAGGATCCCTGGAGGTCCACAGGAACCCTTATTAAGAAAGGATAATCTAAAAATTATAAAAAATATCAGTTTAAATTTGAACTGGTATGGTTCAACTCTTCACTGTATGATCAATGGCAGCAGCTTGCAATCCTGTAAATTATAAATTTGTCATTTTGTAGATGTGCAAAGGGAACACAAATATCATCTGTGCATACATTCCTGTGTTCTATGTTTAGGTGTTGTCTTTTCCAATGGCGAGAACTGGAAGGTGATGAGAAGATTTGCACTTGCTACACTACGGGATTATGGGATGGGGAAGAGAACTATAGAAGACAAAATTAGTGAGGAAGCTGAATGCTTGGTCCAGGTTTTCCAATCACATGGAGGTAAGTATTTACAATGTCAGCTCAGACCTAACGTAATGGCGGCAAGATGTCTATCAATTGTCTAACCCTCCCCAGCAAAAAATTCCTTCCTTTCACTCCCCTGCCACTCAACTCAACTACTGGGAGTGAAGATAATCCCTGAGTAAACAATTATCTATGTCATAGCATATACTGGGCTATTGAGTGACAGCATGGATTGGCCCAGCATTGTCACATGGAGTGAGTCACATGCTCCTTTATACTCTGGAGCACTAGGTATTTCTTTAATTTCATGTAACAAAATAATGGGGAGATATGATAGTAAGTATATTTTGGGGAGGAGCAATACAAATGGAGAGAGTGAATCTCCCTAACGGGGACACAGACTGCAATAACAAAATAATAGGTGTTCTCATTCCTCTCCACTCCACTTAAAAAAAAGTTTTTGTCTGTAGTTATACTTTAACGCAAACCTACTGAATTGCCCCAACATTGCAGTTAATCTTTTAACCAGTTGCCGCCCACCTCCAAATGACGGTGGGGCGGTGTGGCTCTTGTTCTGGGACACCGTCATATGGCATCCCAGAATGGTCACTCTGATGTGCCCATCGCAGCTGTAAAGATCCGAGTCCGTGGCTCTTGAACCATGTGATCGGCTGTGTCCAATCACAGCCGGTCACATATAAACACGGAGATGCTCCTCGCCTCACACTGACATGTGATGAGGAGAGCTGATCAGTGGTATCTCCTCACAGGGGGACATCTACACATGTAATCGGGGCACTGATCATCAGTGCCCTGATTACAATATAGCACCAAGAGTGTCACCAATCAGTGCCCACCATTGCCCACCAGTGCCAGCAATCAGTGCCCACCACTGCCCACAAGTGCCACCAATCAGTGCCCATTAGTGATGCCAGTCAGTGCTGGCTATCAGTGCTGCCCATCACTGCTGTCCATCAATGCCCATCAGTGTTGCCCATCAGTTTCACCCATCAATGATTATCAATGCCCATCAGTACCGCCTATCAGTGCCACCTATTAGTGCCCATCAGTGCCACCTAACAATGCCCACCAGTGCGCCTATCAGTGCCACATATCAGTGCCCATAAGTGCCACCTTATCAGTGCCCACCAGTTCAGCCTATCAGTGCCCATCAGTACTGCCTCATCAGCGCACATCAGTGAAGGAGAAAAAATACCTAGTTACTAAACTTACTCACAGAAAACGAAGTAAAAAAAATGTTTTTTTCAAACTTTTTGGTCTTTTTTTTTTTTTTTAGTAAAAAAACTAAAACAAAACAGCAGTGATTAAAAACCACCAAATGAAGGTCTATTTGTGTGAAGAAAATTATAAAAATGTTATTTGGGTACAGTGTAGCATGACCGCACACTTTCAAAGTGCATGACCGCGTCATTCAAAGTGCTACAGCGCTGAAAGCTGAAAAATGGCCTGGGCAGGAAGTGGGTTTAGGTGCCCTATAGGCAAGTGGTTAACATTTTTTTTTGAAGATAACGCCAAAATTGATCAGACAATGTTCGCTTCTAACTGATAGACCTAGTTTCCTTTAATACAGGTGGACAAAAAACAAATTGAATGCTAATTTTGTTTTTGTGTTCAAATTCCAGGGAAGCCCTTCAACAATCAAACCATTATTAATGCAGCTGTGGCCAACATTATTGTATCCATACTACTGAGCCGTAGATTTGAGTATGAGGACCCCACTATAAAGAAGCTCATGGGTTTAGTTAATGATAATATAAGACTTCTGGGCTCACCTATAGTCAGGGTAAGTTATTTTATTATTAGGTCCTACCTTGGCGTGTGGTAAAGTGTGAGGGCTGCACCAAAATTAATGCAAGAATAGGCATAACTTTTTATTTTCATTATAGGTGATTCAAATTTGATATATTGGTAGAGTAGCTCCTCCTTTTTAGTACCTCTTCTTCTTCCTTTCCATTGCAGATAAATAATGGATTCCAAGCAGAAGCAACATGCCATCATTGGGTTCTTGGCGAAGGAGGGGGTACAGGCTCTCCAACAATACAGAAGGCTACAGAATGTTTACAGAGATGGCACCAATGACAAGAGTCACTAATGACAGGACATTGCTCTTATCAATGGTGTTATCACCATAAACATTCTGTAGCCTTCTGTGGATGTGGGACAGCCTGTACCCCTTTTTTGTCAAGAGCTCAATGATGGCACGTTATTTCTGCTTGGAATGCATTATTTACTTGCAATTAAAAAAAAAAAAAAGTTTTGCTGTAGACTAGAGGAAGAGTTGCCCTACCAACACATGAAATTTGAATGACCTATGTAACTTAATTAAAAAAAGTTATGCCCACTTTGTATTACTTTTGGTACAGCCCTCATAATTAATAATATTTTCCTCAAAAGCAGAAATTTTACAAAGAGGTGAAATACGAAAGCCTGTTAGCATTGACATCTACTCAATATTTATCAGTAATTGTAAAGATGTAGATTTGATGTATATATTATCAAAGGAAATCTACATTGTTTTCAGGTATATTTTCTTTATTACGGTTAGAAAGACAAAATAAACATTTCCATTTTTTTATTTAGTCAAGTAAATATAAAATATGTCATATAAATATTTATTTTGCTTACATTAAGAGTCCATTCACACAGGGGCAACACGACTTCCAGCGTGACTTTGGGAAGCAACTGACTTGGGGCAACTTCAACACGACTTGGGGCGACTTACAACACGACTTTAAGTTGCCCCCAGACCAGGCGACTTTGTCCATGGCCAATCACAGAATAATCAGCTCTCGAGGGGGAACTCCACGCCAAATTTTAAATAAAAAATCGGCATGGGTTCCCCTCCAAGAGCATACCAGGCCCTTAGGTCTGGTATGGATTTTAAAAAATGGCGTGGGGGTCCACCCAAAATCCATACCAGACCCTTATCCGAGCACAGAGCCCGGCCGGTCAGGAAAGGGGATGGGGACAAGCGAGCGCCCCCCCCCCCCCTCCTGAACCGTACCAGGCCGCATGCCCTCAACATGGGGGGTGGGTGCTTTGGGGAAGGTGGCACCCTGCGGCCCCCCAACCCAAAGCATCTTCTCGACAACCCTGGCCGTTGGCTGTCGGGGTCTGCGGGCGGGGGGCTTATCGGAATCCTGGAGCCCCCTTTAATAAGGGGGCCCCCAGATCCCGGCCCCCCACCCTATGTGAGTGAGTATGGGGTACATCGTACCCCTACCCATTCACCTGAGGGAAAAAAGGGTCAATAAAAAAACACACTACAGGTTTTTAAAGTAATTTATTAGGCAGCTCCGGGGGTCTTCTTCTGACTTCGGGGGTCTCTTCCGACTTCTCCGCTCTCTCCGGCCTCTACTCCCAGTCTCTGGTTCTTCTGCTGGGCTCCTCCGCTATCTTCTTCCAGCTCTTTTACTAGCGGTGGCCCGGTCTTCTCAGTCCTTCTTCCCTCTTCTCTCTTCTTCCGATGTTGACACGACAATCTCTCCCACTGTAATGCCGTGTACGACGTGCGCAGCGACTTATATAGGCACGGGGCGTGGTCACCGGGTGATGTCACACTCACACAGTGACCCCGCCCCTTATGACGTCACAGCCCCAGGCAATTTAGTATATATTATATAGTGTATTGAAGTGGTTAAAAGGAACCCTGCGTCATATTTTTTTTTTAAATGGTGTTGGGTCTTACAAAATCCATACCAGGCCCTTCAGGTCTGGTAGGGATTTTAAGGGGAACCCTGCACCATTTTTTTTTTAAAAATGGCTTTGGCCCCCCAAAATGCATACCAGACCCTTATCTGAGCACATACCCTTGCAGGAAAGGGGGGGTTCCCCCCTCCTAAATCGTACCAGGTCACATGCCCTCAACATGAGGAGGTTGCTTTGGTGTCCCCCCCAAAGCACCTTGTCCCCATGTTAATGGTCTACAGGTGGGGGGCTTATCAGAGTCTGGAAGCCCCCTTTAACAAGGGGGGCCCCAGATCCCACCCCCCCCATGTGAATGGGTATAGGGTACATTGTATGGGGTACATCTCTTGCCCCCCCTTTTCCTGCGGCCTTCCAGGTTGCGTGCTCGGATAAGGGTCTGGTATGGATTTTGGGGGGACCCCCACACCATTTCTTTTTTATTTTGGTGCGAGGTTCACCATACTATCCATACTAAACCTAAAGGGTGTGGTATGGATTTTGGGGGGACCCCCACACCAATTTTGGCGCAGGGTTTCCCTTAATATCCATACCAGACCCGAAGGGCCATTTTTTTGCTGCGGGACTGTTATGAACATGGGAAAATGTGGTACTTTACAGGCAGACTAAGGGGACCCCCCAGGCACAATATTTAAAGGTAATTTTCATTTTTACTGTTTCACTTTAAGCATTATTAAAATCATTGCTCCTGAAAAAACTGATGTTTTGAAAACGTTTTTTTTTTTGCATTGATACATGTCCCCTGGGGCAGTACCCAGGTCCCCATACACTTTTTATGGCAACAACTTGCATATAAGCCTTTAAAATGAGCACTTTTGATTTTTCACGTTCGTGTCCCATACACTTTAACGTTTTTTCGCACAAATTTTTTGTCTGTTCGCATGTTCTGGTGTGAACCGAACCTAGGGGTGTTCGGCTCATGCCTGGTACTTTGTATGCCCAAAAAGACTTCTGGGAAAAAGGGATTAAAGGCTGCTTCAAATGCTGTTTTGGTTGTATACCTACGTCTACTGTTGACTGAGCTCCTTTAGCTTGACTGCCAGTACCACCTAGTGCCTTCTATTCTGGAATCCCTGGAGGGCTATTTTTGGCCCTATTAAGGCTGCTACTAAATCAGTTTTTGCCCTATATCAGCTTCTGTTATTGACCACGCTTGACTGCCAGTGCCACCAGGTCTCTTCTATCTTGGTATCCCTGACAGCTTTTTTTTCGCTCCATCCTCTCATCACACAGGGCTGCCAGGAGCTTCCCAAACCATTCTGCACAATTTTTCATCATTTGCTGCTCTGTGATACACACTTTTTGGAGCCTGGTTTATACTCGCATGTACTTCAATTGGACTTTCAGTTTAAAAATTCAGAATTTTCAGAGGTTCAGAAAATGTTTTAATAGTCATAAGAACCATAACTGGTCAAACCTTTGAGAAGTTCACTCTTCTCTAGTCACAAACCATTAGCTGTCAAGTCCCCATGCAGGGATTAATACTGTATATATCAATTAGATTACAAGTGGTCAGGTTGACTAGCTTACATGCAGCAAAGCCCAGAAAACATTATATTGTAATAAATATAAAAAATAACGGCTAACCACATTGTATGTTCTATTGTTATATTCTAACGGTATTTATACCACTTCAGCAAAGAAAGGTATTTTCTTCTGGAACGATACAGTAAGGGACAGACTTTAAAACAAAAACTGGGACTTCTTCCTTTAAACCTCGAGCAAATGAGGGAAATGGGGGACAAGACTGAAACTTTTAAATACATTTGTGTATGTACTGTAAACCCTAAAACTATACAGTTTTTTTAAGCAAACCGTTTTTTCATGAAAATGTTGCCAGGTTTGTTTACTACTTGTAGGACCTGCCAGTAACCATACTTTCTGTTACAAGTGGACTGCAGTAGGCTACTGCTTTGCAATCAGCAGCATTATTGTCAACCTTCTGTGTGAGCACCTTCAGTTGGTGGGTTGTCTATCAGGTCTATCACACAGTTAGCCAAACCACCAACTGAAATGGCAGGCTGACAATGCCGCTGCCACTTGCAAGATAATGGCTTTGCTTTGTCAGCCTGCATTACGAAGTTCTGTTACTGGCAAGGTCTCCAAGTATGAACAAATTTGCAATAGACTAACAACAAAAAATAGTGGCTTAATAAAAATGTATTCAGTGAGACACAATACCAAATATACTAAAAAATAGATTGGCTTTACATATACTTTAAGGGCATAAAAAAGATTCATAGGGTAGTATATTCAATGTGAAGCTGAGATCAAGAAGTAGAGGCAATGACCTCAAACTAGCAGAAGTAAAGTTCAAAAATGAACCCTTACAGCAGAGGTAGTAAATAGAGTTGAGCGGACACCTGAATGTTCGGGTTCGGCCGAACTACGGAAAAAAGTTCGAGTTCGGGACTGAACTTGACCCGAACTTGACCCCAAAACCCATTGAAGTCAATGGGGACCCAAACTTTTGAAGACTAAAATGGCTCTAAAAAAGTAATGGAAAGGGCTAGAGGGCTGCAAATGGCAACACAATGTTGTTAAGAGCATGGAAAGTGCTCTGCAAACAAATGTGGATAGGGAAATAACTTAAAATAACATAAAAAAAATAAAAAATAAAAAGAATATGCTGGAGGCCCCCTTCTCAGCAGAAGAGGTACAGGAAGTCATTAATAACCTCAGAAACTCAACGGCACGATGCCACACATATGGTGGGAATGCCCCAGAATACGCACTTTCTGGAAAAAATTATTCAATTTAATGGATAAGCTAGTGGGAAAATAAAATACTTGGAAATTAAAAAAAAAAAAAAAAATTATAATCTTGACCTAGGATGACGAGGTCCATATGGAGTAGGAGGATGAGGTGGTGGTGGATGTGGCGCTGTAGGTGGAAGCGGTGGTGGAGGAGGACGAGGTAGCCAACAGTGGTTCAAAAATACAACAATGGCTGGGTAAGGCTGGTGATGTGTCGAAATCTTTCCCCTTCCAGATAGTGTCCGCCCTGTATTGCGCTTGCTCAGTACGTAGGACAAGGGGATTTCAAAACTCTCCGAAGACGATGCGCGGTGAGTCCAGGTTCAAGCCACATCATCCGAGGTTGAAGCCGAGCCAATCGAGGCCGTGCCCAAAGCGCGGCGCGCGAAGAGTGGCAAGCGAAGCGAGCCCGTGAGGGGCCCTGTTACTATGTGCTACCGTATGTCCACTTGGATGGTGGGGCTTGAACCTGCACTCACGGCGCAGGCGCCGTTCATCTTCAGGGATTTTATGAATCTCCTTGTCCTCCGTACTGCGCAAGCGCTGCGCTTGCGCAGTAAGTGGCCGAACACTATCCGATGGCCGGACAGTTTTTGTCAGAACACCGCTATACATGTCTATTCTGCACAAGGTACGGACAAGTCCTGTTGGATCCATGCCTGGTTCATTTTAATGAACGTGAGCTTGTCCACATTGGCTCTGGACAGGCGGCTGCGCTTGTCTGTGATAACGCCCCCTGCCATGGTAAATACACGTTCAGATAATACACTGGCTGCAGGGCAGAATATGTCACTCCTGCACATATTCAGAAAACACTGCAAGATTTTTCTTTTTTTGCAATAGCAGAATACACCCACAGTATGTACAGTGTGTATCGCAAATCCTGCAAAAATGCAGAAAATGCTATTCCATAAGTATTTTCACAAAAAAAAAAAAATTTGGAATAGCACAATAGAAGAAAAATAGATCAATTGAATATGTCACTCCTACACATATGCAGAAAACACTGCAATTTTTTTTTTTGCAAAAGCAGAATACACCCACAGTATGTACAGGGTGTATCTCACAGTAACATATGCAGTGCTGGTGCACTGAGATTGCAGATAAAAGTTATATTTTGTCTGGCACTGGGCTCATGGCAGTGTAAAAAGACTGTGCACTGCAACCCAACCAGGTAAATCTATGTAGATCGCTGACTTATTAGAATTGATTTCTGAATCTGGACTCCTATATAATTATCTCTCCCTCAAAGCAGACACAGGAACCTTGACCTACACTCTCTATCTATGTAGATCGCTGACTAATTAGAAGATATTTCATGAATCTGGACTGACTCCTAGCATGTAATTCTCTCCCTCACAGCAGCCGGGTACCTTTCCCTACACTGTGTAAAGCAGAGTGACGTGCTGTGTGCCTCTAGCTATGCTGCACTGGCCAATTACAGCCATGCCATTAGTAGGCATGGCTTTTATGGCTTCTAAGGGCACACCAGTGAAACTAAAGTTGATTGGCTGCCCTGCAGCTTTTAAAATATGTGCCATTACATCGCCGAACACCGGACCCGAACATACAGTCAATTGTTTGGGTTCGGGTCCGGGACCCGGACACCCAAAAGTCCGGTACGGACCCAAACTTTACAGTTCGGTTTCGCTCAACCCTAGTAGTAAATCATTTAATAGTAAGTGAACCAAACAAGCTTGGGATTAAAAAACAAAGTGGACTATATTGATCTTTTGGCCTTTTTCTGGCATCTGCCTACTTTGTTTCTATATTTTAACGTGTTAGTTATAAGAAACAGTGAGCTCCATTAACAGAACCAGATCACATGTCTTTAGGTGTTTTCCCAGATACTGCATGTGATCCTGAAAATGTCAATTCAGTATTGCTTTATGCACCACATAAAGCAAAAACACTCAGTAAATACCACATAAAACAGGAGTGACAGTCTAATCACAAAAGGAAAAAAAATTCATGCAGTAAATAAGTATTGAGCCTGGAATGCAATATTTAAGGAACTGGAAGCCACCGGCATCCTAGGTAACCAGTAAACAACACGTTTGTTAAAGAAGTCCAGCCTAACACTAAAATCCCTGCATCTACAGACATCCATGATCTAAAAGGTATGTATACTGATTTCTTCTTTTCAGGGCTAGATAGGTTAGTGTTAGATCGTTGATGTCTGAAGAGATTTTAGTGTTAGGGTTGACTTCTACTTTAAGGAGCGGGTGGCCACTGCGTCCTTAACAACCAATGAGTTATCAGCTGTCAGTGGGGTTCCCCGCTAATGGTTGAATGTAAAGAGAAAAAAAATGGCAATGAAAAATGAAGAAAAAAAATGTTGTGGACACCCCCCACATCTATACCAGGCCCTTCGCATCTAGTAAGGATTTTGAGGGGAACCCCCACTCCAATTTTTTTTTTTAAAATGACATGACCCTTATCCCTGCATACAACCTGGCACATCAGGAAAAGGGAAGGGACGAGCAAACGCCCCTCTCCTGAACCATACCAGGGCACATGCCCTCAATGTGGAAGGGTGTTTTGGGGCTGGGGGGCTCATTTCCCCCCAAAGCACCTTGTCCCCATGTTGATGGGGACAAGGGCCTCTTCCCCACAACCCTGGCCGGTGCTTGTGGGACTCTGAAGGCTGGGGGCTTATCGTAATCTAGAAGCCCCCTTTAACAAGGGGGCCCCCAGATCCTCCCCCTGCCCTTGTGAATCACTAGTGGTTACCCCTACTCATTAACCAAAAAAATACAGTAGGCAGTTTTTGACAAGTCTTTTATTTAAAAACAAAAACAAAAAAAATGATCCATTTTGGTGTAGATCCATGTCAATCACGATGCCTGCTGCCACCGCCGACCTGAAAAACAAAACAAAAAACAATACGCTTTGCCCCCGATGAAGGCAATTCTGCCATCTGACAATTCTTAAATAACTAAGGGGCGGTGCCACCTAGTGATGTCATGACTTCATAAAATAATTTGTGGTATTTTAGTAGCGTTTTTTTAGTGGCTGCCAAAAACCTTTTGAAAAACTCTGCTTTGTGAATGGAGCCCAATATGACTACACATGTGAGAAAAGTTAGCATGTTGTTGGTCCATTGTATTACAAAACCTGTGTGATAGCTTATTTCACTGTAAAGAAAAAAAATATGAGGTGAGCGATTGCTGAACTAATCTGAAGGGGTATCAAGTGGGGCTAGATACAATATCAAGCTTCATTTGGAATTTTTTTTTTTTTTACTAAATCAGGTATTGATTGGCTGGCTGGATCTCTAAGTGGTCACATGGCTGGGAACTACACTGACCGGTTAGTGCCCATAATTAGGATCTCGGCTGTACAATGACAACATGATACCAAACCTTGGGAACACATATCCCCTCTCCATAAACAATAAAATCCTATACAGTGCCTACGGTATTAATAAAAGCCTCATGGGTCTCCATTACTTAGTGGCAATGTGTGCTGCTGAAGATACTTTGTTAATTCAGTTGATACAGCCTATATAAATATCCACATAGAAAATTATTAAATATTGTGTACATTCTTTTTTTTTTTTTTTTAAGCTCTACAACAGCTTTCCGTTTCTAATGGGCTTAATACCTGGAGGCCAGAAGAAGATCACGAAAAACCTTCTACAATTGCAGAGCTTTATGAGATCCATCTTTACTAAGCAAAGAAAAGAACTAGATGTAAATGACCAGAGGAACCTTATTGATACTTTCCTGGCCAAGCAACAAGAGGTAAGGAAAAGTCTTTATGATTAACCACCTCAATACATGGCACTTATACCCCCTTCCTGCCCAGACCAATTTTCAGCTTTCAGCGCTCTCACACTTTGAATGACAGTTACTCAGTCATGCAACACTGTACCCATTTGAAATTTGCATCCTTTTGTTCACACAAATAGAGCTTTCTTTTGGTGGTATTTAATCACTAGTGGGTCTTTTATTTTTTTGTGCTATAAATAAAAGACTGTAAATTTTGTGAAAAAAATGCCTTTTTCTTTGTTTCTGTCATAAAATTTTGCTAATTAGTAATTTTTCTTCATAAATTTAGTGAAAAAAATAACTTTTTCTTTGTTTCTGTCATATAATCTTGCTAATTAGTAATTTCTCTTCATACATTTTGGCCAAAATTTATACTGCTACATATTTTTGGTAAAAATAACCCAAATTAGTGTATATTATTTGCTCTTTGTGAAAGTTAAAGAGTCTACAAACTATGGTGCCAATCACTGAAAATTGATCAGGCTTTTAGTACATCAGGTGAATCTCATTTCATGAGACACTAACAATTCAGGAAAGTACAAATACCCACCAAATTACCCCTTTTTCGAATGTAGACATTCCAAGGTATTAAGTAGCATGGGAAGTTTTTTTTTTCCCACAATTCTTTGCAAAATGAAGATTTTATTTATTTATTTTTTTCAAAATTGTCATATCAGGTTATTTCTCACACATAGAATATGCATACAACAAATTACACCCCAAAATACATTCTGATACTCTTCCCGAGTATGGCGATACCACATGTGTGAGACTTTTACACAGCCTGGCCACATACAGAGGACCAACATTGAAGTAGTACCTTCAGGCATTCTAGGAGCATAAATTACACATCTCATTTCATTCCTACCTATCACACTTTTGAGGGTCCTTGAGCACCAGGACAATGGAATTACTCCCAAAATTACCCAATTTTAGAAAGCAAACACCCCAACGTATATTCTATGAGGCATGGGCTGCAGATAGGTCCTCGATTACTCTGATGGGCTGCTGATGGGCTGCCGACAGGTACTCGGGTAACTTGATAGGCTGCCGACAGGTAACCGGGTAACTTGATGGGCTGCAGACAGTTACTCGGGTAACTTGATGGCCTGGTGACAGGTATTCGGGTAACTTGATGGCCTGGTGACAGGTACTCGGGTACTCTGATGGCCTGGTGACAGGTACCTTCAGTTCTGGTGTAGGTTTTAAGGGAAACCCCGTGCCAAAATTAAAAAAATGGCATGGGTACTCTGATGGCCTGGTGACAGATACTCAGGTACTCTGATGGCCTGGTGACAGGAACTCGGGCACTCTGATGGCCTGGTGACAGGTACTCGGGTACTCTGATGGCCTGTGACAGGTACTCAGGTACCTTCAGTTCTGGTATAGGTTTTAAGGGAAACCCTGTGCCAAAATGAAAAAAAAAATGGCGTGGGTTTTTTTTTCTCGGGTCCTTGGCACTGTCATTGAAGATGGAGTTACATCGCGGGACACTTTTATTTATAAAAAAAAGGACTTGTCCCAAACTGTCTACTGTAATTTTTACCATTTTGACAATTTTTTTAGCGAATGTGTAGGGGTACAATGTACCCGATACCCATTCACATAGGGGGGGCAGGATCTGGGGGTCCCTTTGTTAAAGGGGGCTTCCAGATTCTGATAAGCTGAGGCAGGGTGCTGTGATATTTTCATGATGCTCTGTACAGCGCACTGCCGACCCTCCCACCAGCCACCGCTTGTCTGCTTTACATACAGAAGCACAGAGGCCCAATTATGATGTTGATAAACAGAGTAAACAATAAAAATGAATAGGTGTAGTGATGTAGTTGCCGCTAGTAACAAATAATCCACCAATTCACCCGCTGCCAGACTTCGTACATCAATGGCAGAGACAATAAACAGTATTTTGCTGGTTTTGTTTTTGTTGTTTTATTGGTGGTACAACTTGGAAAAGGGATATGGGATGCCCATAGGACCTTTTAATTGCCATTGTATTTTAAGATTAAGTAAAATAACACATAGTTAGAGCCAGAAGATATTGATGTGCATGAATCTCTTCCTGCATCCCCATGCAGACTGTTGTTCCTCCTCTGCTTAATTCCCACAGACTATTACTTGCAAGAATTCCCCATCCATTACAGTGATGTTTCAAACGCCTTCTCCTCCTGCACAAACTTGTTTCCTCCTGCACAAACTTGTTTCCTCCTGCACAAACTTATGATTACTGAGGTAAAATAATGTCACGTCTTCTTTTGAGCAATAAGGACCCACCATGAATAGGCACCTAAGCAGGCTCTGTTTGCTTGCTGCTACTAGGCCTGAGGCCTGCAGTACCTCTCCCCGGAGGCCTAGTAGTTTGAAAGCAGTTCTTTGTATGGTGGACTACTGTTCCCAGCCAGCCCAACTTGCAAATCCTGTGCCCTCAGGCCACATCAATTTGACACAGATCCCCACAGTCTCCTCTCTGATCCAGGACTCCTCATCGTTCACCATGTGAAGGATGAAGACTTTGCTAATGACCGTGTAGAAGCAAAGTTCCCTCACAGACTTCCTGGCACATCCAGCCCTCTACTGTGGTAACACTCACTGACCTTTCACTGCCCTGAGTCCTTGATGAGGAACTTGACTGGACCATACGTTCTGACAGCTTCACCTGCCCCTCTGCTCCAGGAGTTCCTTACCACCAACTGTGGTGATAAAGACATTGCCAATGACCGTGTAGAGGCAAAGTTCCATCACAGCTCTTCCTGGGCATCCTTCTGCAATCGATACACCCCCAGATGGGGGTGCCCTCCTGCTGCTGCCTAGTATTCCATTCCTCATTTCACTCAGCCGACATCCCCCCATATCACCTCAGCTTATATAGGAGGCCCGCCCCCTGCCAATGCCAATTGGGGATTGGTCAGGGCTCCCGCATGAGATGCCTGACACTCCAGTTCCAGGCCCAGCCCATCTTCCAGAATCTTCTCTCTGGAAGCAGGGGAGGTGACCCAGAACTAGAGCACAGGTGGTCACACCCACTGCTACTCTGACCACCCCCAGCCCCCATATCAAAACAGACAGGCCTAGCTTGCAGCATAGGCCTGCCTAAATTTGCCTGTGCTGACAATCCCTAGTAAAAAAAACTATTACTAGCACCTACCTATTGGTAGAGGGTGCTACATTGATTTTATTATTAAGGGATTAGCATGGTAAAGAAGTGTGGGGAAGGAGGAGCCAGGGAAGATGAAACTTCATCTTCAAAACAAGCCCTCAGTGATCTCTATAGTTCAAGGCACTGTAGAGTAATTCATCCTCAAAGATTACAACAGACTCTAAAGTCAGTTTATGCCAGTTTACAACACCTGCTATTTATCTGCATTAGAAGGCTGACAGGCTGAAAAGTATCTGCCAAAGAAAATAAGGAGCTCTTATTTCAGAGACCTCTGTTGTGAAATTTGAAGGTGAATTTTTACACAATGCCTGCAGCTACAAAGGTCAATGAAGGTGTGCTTTAACCACTTGCTTACTGGGTACTTTTACCACCCTCCAGACCAGGCAAATTTTCAGCTTTCAGCGCTGTCACACTTTTAACGACAATTGCACTGTATCCAGATCCAAGCTGCCGTCATGCAGAACAGACAAAGACATGATAGCATACCGAAATTCCCCTGGGAGAGAATAGAGAACTCTTCGAGAGTTCTCTACTCTCTCCCAGAGGAATTTTGGTATGCCATCGTGTCTTTGTCTGTTCTGGATGACGGCAGCTTGGATCTGGATCCACTGTATACTATAGATAGTCCAGCTTCTCTTCTGTGGCTCCCTTTGACTGAGGGACCTTCACACCTCCCATGTTAACAATCCATGGTTGTATCCTGTCTCCTACTAGAATCAATTCTGATACAGCATCCACTGTCTGCAAATATCATACTTAGACACTTGTGATTATTAGCTTACAGGTGGCTCCTGTGCCCCCAGGCCACATCAATTTGACACAGATCCCCACAGTCTCTTCTCTGATCCAGGACTCCTCATCATTCACCATGTGAAGGATGAAGACTTTACTAATGACCATGTAGAAGCAAAGTTCCCTCACAGACTTCCTGGCACATCCAGCCCTCTACTGTGGTAACACTCATCTCTTCTCTGGTGTCTTTGCCTGTTTATTTGGTCTGTTTTTAAGCCACCCTGGGTATTTCCTTTAGTGGAAACCACTTCCTCGATCACTGATTGATTAACATGTGACTCTTTTGCAAGAGGGTGTGACCTCTTTCGCTTCCTTGCAACTATTGAACCACAAATGAGTCCTGAAGAAGTGTACAATGAAACGTGTAGACGCATTAGGGCTCACATCATATATAGTGGTGGGAGAATATTGCGCCAAACTTACAAAGGGGAGAAAAGCTGCTAGCACAACAATTAGACATAAATTGTAAAGAACACGATATACAAAAGTGCAGCGCTGAGATAAATAATCAAGTGTCCCTGATTTTCACATGAGGTCCCACTGGAGTAGAACAGCCTGTGGGAACTTAATGTGAGCCAGGAGTATAATAATTAAATAAACCTTACAGGTGAATGATGCCAGCTGGATTACTCTGCTGGTATAAACACAAATTCAAGTGATTGAAAATTTCATTAAATGGTAGAAGTGTAAATAAAATCTCAATAATAGGGGTGGAAAGGGTGTTAAAATCCCGGTCTGGTATGAACAGGGTGCGAATCACCCCCGGATCAGGGGAAGGTCCCCTATTTGGTCTCCGTCAGGGGTCAATGGTCTTGTGTCACCCCAGCTAATGGTGTGTGAACAGCAGGTTTTTCTGGGGGGTGCAAATAAAGTTTATGTAGTGCTGACACTTTAAACTAGCATCACATGTACTTCCTTACTTAAGGGCATATACTGCTAATCTATAGCCAACTTTGGTTGAACCAGATATGTAATATGTATCTGGTCTAACCTTACATCCAGATCAATAAATCAAAAAAGCGAGAACACAAAGTGTGGGGGGTAGCCCCTAAAGCTGACTTGGGTAGTGACCCCCTTCAGTACATGCCTACATCAGCCATCCATACAAACAAAAGGCAATATGCAAGAAGTCCTGATTAGTGGGGGCACAATCACACAAAAGTTCAGTCTGCAGTGTCTTCGCTAGATATGGTACATCACTGGAGATATTCAAGATGTGCAGTTGGTCTGACAAGCTCTAGGTGCAAACGGTAAACGATAAAGGTGGGTACTCTTACCAGAGTTGATGGACTCACCCCTCTCGGAGTGAGTCAGCAGAGCTTGTATCGGGTACACCGGACAGATAGCGGATATGTTGCGGTATATTGTGTCCCACTGGGCCGTTCCTCCAGATACCGATGCAGTCGCTTACCTGCGATTCGATGGAAGTGCCCGATTTACAGGGTAGGTAGTGGAAAAACTTCCAAGGGGGATCCTTATCCACAGCAACTCAGGTGGAGAGAAAAGCAGAGAGACAGAGGCAACTCCTCATAGTGTGAAACCAATTTCCCAATTGGTATTTATTGGATAAAAAGTTTTAAAATAGCATTTGCGCAAAAGGGTTAAAAGGTGGCTCTGGTAGACATCCAACCCTACATGTTTCGCCTGCTGAAGGCTTCAACTGGGGTATATGTCTACCAGCCACCATGTCTACTATATATATACCTTAGTATTAGGATTAGAAATGACACACAGCTGGATAATGGCTCCCGGATCCTCACTTCCGGCATCGCTAGCGTGCGTTCCACGCTCAGACTAGGTCTAAAGCCTGGGTGATGTCATCTAAAGGCATCGAGAAGCCAAGCCTCATTTTCAGATTCATGTGTGGCCTATCAGCGACAGCTTACGGTCGCCTGGGTGTAACAAAAGGAGTGGCTAGTATTAGTGTGCCAATCCATGAATCCAACGTCATAGAGGAGGAACTTATCCTACACTGAACTCTGGGCGGAAAAATCACTATAGATAAGGAAATCAGAGAGATTAAGGAGAGAGATTAAGGATAAACTTACACCTCACAAATCAACTTCTGAATATGCTACACTATCATCAAACCTAAAAAACCATTTAGAAAAGGAAGAAAGAGAACAGAAAATTAAGAAACAAAAGAAATACACCAGAGATGTAAACGATTACAAAAATGGCAATGTTTTTAGCTGGCAAAACAAGGAAATTCTTCCCGTCCCTTTAGAAATAGTAGAAACCCCTATGGAAAGCTCAGGGCAGACTACCCAGCGAATACCTGGACCTCAATATCAGAATCCGAGAAATGCACAACACTCTAGCACTGCACAACAACCTTACCACCCCCCCAATCCCCATACACCTAACACCAGGTTCAAGAGCCCTTATCCAACCGAACCCAGAAGGGAAGCCACTAATAATGGAGGTAGGGGCAAAGGTAACAGGGGGAGAGGTAGGGGGAACAGAGATAATAGAGACAATACTTATTATCAACAACAATACAAACAAGACTGGTCACCCCAGAGAACTAGATACAGCCAAAATGAATATTATGACCATTATACACCAAGAACTCCTGTCTATACCCAGAATAGATTCTCGCCACTTAAAGAAAATAGACATGGTGACAATCACTACTCACAATATGCCCACCCTGAAAGGGATGAACATTATTACAATAGATCACCTTTTAACTATAACCAACCAAGACCACCCTACACGGGGGGTTTTCCCAGAACACAGGAAACACGCAAACCAAACCACGAAACAAACGGGGCACCAGAGGGGGGCGGCATGCCAGGAAAAAGAAAACGAGTTTGAACAATACGGGTATATTCAATTTAAGCAAAACTGCACTATCTCCCTCAGAACAACTCGTGCTTAATAAAGGTTTGAAATATGCACCTCCAAAGAAATTAAATAAATTTGCTACCTTTATAGACGTACAAAAGTTTATAAGGAAGATGAACATAAAAAGATATTTTGCGTCAAACCCCTGTGGGGTAAACAGAGGTGAGACCCGGAGCCACACCGTTCATACAGGTCTCTCTAATCCTTCTTTGTTTAACCCCCCCGTTCCAGTCGCCCCATCCATAAAAGTCTTCAGAGATCTAGTCTTGAACGATCTAGATAAATTACCCCCCAAAAAAGTGTTTACTGATCCAAATTTGAAAATGGGACTTAAATCACTTTGCGAAAAGAAAGACCTCATCATCCGCCCTGCGGACAAGGGCGGAGGGATAGTCGTCCTGGACAAGGTAGACTATAACTCGGAGATGATGAGGATCTTAAATGACAGAGAGACTTACTCTCGTCTGTCTAAGAATCCCACTACCACTTTCAAAAAAACACTTACGGATTTGATAGATACAGGGTATAACATGGGCATATTAGATAAAAAAGAGAAACAATTCCTAATTCCCACGGTCCCGAGGATACCTGTGATATATTATCTCCCGAAAGTCCATAAAAGCATTACAAATCCCCCTGGTCGCCCGATCATTAGCGGGATAGATTCCATAACCGCCCGTATCGGCAAATACATAGATTACCATCTCCAGCCGATGGTGAAAACTATCCCGTCGTATCTGAGAGACACAAAAGATACCATAGCTAGACTTCAACAGATACAGTACAGTGAAGACCTCTTACTTGTAACGGCTGATGTCACAGCACTATACACCAGTATACCCCATTCGCTGGGTCTGGCTGCAGTTGACCTTTTCCTAGCTAGAAATGGAGCCATCCCAGGGACCCAAAAAAGGTTCATTATGGACTTATTATGTTTTGCCACCAGGTCCAACTACTTTTGGTTCAATGGAGATTTTTATCTCCAAGAAAAAGGTGTAGCCATGGGGGCAAAATTTGCCCCCAGCTTGGCTAATATCTTTATGGCCATATGGGAGGAGGATGTCGTCTATGCCCAGGGACTTCCCCAGATAGCCCTTTGGGCAAGATATATAGACGACATCCTCCTCCTGTGGAAGGGTGACAAGGAATCCTTGGATAAGTTCATGCTTA
This sequence comes from Lithobates sylvaticus, assembly GCA_028564925.1. Lineage (NCBI taxonomy): Eukaryota > Metazoa > Chordata > Amphibia > Anura > Ranidae > Lithobates > Lithobates sylvaticus. The sequence continues at coordinate 521,572,356 of CM053028.1, forward strand.
CCCTGAACGATAACCAGCGAGGTATCAAACTCACCCACGAAGTTAGTACTTCAACAATACACTTTCTAGACCTTGAAATATCGGTTCAGAATGGCCATCTGATTACAAAAACATTTTTTAAAGCGACAGATCGCAATGGGTATATCCCAATAGATAGTTGCCACCACTCGTCTTGGCTTAAATCCATACCTCGGAGCCAACTCACCAGAATTAGGAGGAACTGTTCTAATTTACCAGACTTCCTCTCACAAGCCGAGACTATAAAAAATAGATTCCTGGATAAAGGCTACGATTTACAGGGTATAGACAGAGATATTGAGGCGGTGGCTTCACTCAATAGAGAAGAACTTATCAAAGACGGTCCTAAAAAAACACAAGAATCACAGCACAATTGGTCACTTTTGACCTCATTCTCTATCCAACATAGACAGATTAAAGAGATTATTTCCAAACATTGGAGAGTCCTCAAAAACGATAGGATCCTAGGTCCCCTCCTCCCAGAGAAAGCAGGAGTGATCTACAGAGGGGCTCCCTCCTTGGGAGGCCGGATAGCCCCCAGTGTATCTGACCCCCCCATTGTCCCCTCTTTTTTTCAGGACATGAAGGGTTTCTTTCCCTGCCGTAGATGCAACGTGTGTTTACACAATGTCTATGGAAGGAAAAAAACTGAAACGTTTACATCGAATGCCACTGGACAAGAATTTAAAATGAAACACTTTCTGACATGCCAAACTCGATATGTGGTATATCTCATCACGTGCCCTTGCGGCAAACAATATGTGGGTAGAACTATTCGCACGTTTGCCGTAAGGTGCAACGAACATATCGCAGGCATCAAAAAAGGCCGTACCGACCACAATGTCCCCAAACATTATCGGATATATCACAACAGGAATCCGACAGGGACAAAGTTTCAGGTTATAGATAGATTTGTCCCCAATTGGAGGGGCGAGTCAAACATTAGGGGTGTATCCAAATTAGAGACCTTTTGGATATACTCCCTGAAGAGTTATTCGCCGTATGGCCTCAACATTGAATGGGACATCAACGCATTTATAAACAAATCCTGATTGGAATACCTTACAGATAATTATGTTCAGAAATAACGTTATTATAAGAGTTTTTTAACCCATCAACATGTAGAAGATGTTCCATTTAGATTGTCTATCATGTCAGAAGTGATTTAGTATGTCTATGGTTGTTTAACATGCTTTTAAGAAAAATATGAAACTATGTTACAAATTGTACTGGCCCCTGGATCCTCATTTTCTGTAAATGGAGATTAGAACTTTTCAAGAATTTTGGAGTCTGGTGGCCCCCTCACACTAAGATCTAAACCATTCCCCCACAGCCGGTTATGTACCGCACGTATTTACTTCCTTAAACTTTAGTCTGTATACACCTCTTTCTTCCTTAGCCATCATCTTGACATGAAGTTGAGCTGGTTTATATCCAGAATCCCTCCCTTATTTTATGAGTCGACATATATTATTTTTGCCGACTGGAATCATAAGTAGCAGTAATGAGGGCCCAATTGTATTCCGTTCACACTTAGATGAGAATTAGGTTCATGTAAAATAAAATATTTTTTAGCTATATATACTATTACATATGCTTCCATTGATATGCCAATATTATGACAAAGAGATGGTGAACCAGGCTGATGTGTCAGGCTATGACAGGACACTCCCTCTTCCCTAAACTCTAGTTCAAACTGCGGACTCTTCTGGTGTCGGTAGCGCGCAAGCGCAATAGCCCATTCCATCGTAAACTGAGAGTCACTTCCCATATGGGGCATATCTATTCCTCCCCGCAGTTCCTATGACTAACATGTCCGTCTACTTGCGCATGCGCGACCGAACACAGGATTGAGTCTATTTGTATAGACCCTTCGGTCTCTCCCGACTTGTGTGCTAGTGCGCATGCGCATTCTAATACGTGACCGGATTGGTGCCCTAATACTTTCCATCAACGCCCAGAGTTCAGTGTAGGATAAGTTCCTCCTCTATGACGTTGGATTCATGGATTGGCACACTAATACTAGCCACTCCTTTTGTTACACCCAGGCGACCATTGGCTGACTAACGTAAGCTGTCGCTGATAGGCCACACATGAATCTGAAAATGAGGCTTGGCTTCTCGATGCCTTTAGATGACATCACCCAGGCTTTAGACCTAGTCTGAGCGTGGAACGCACGCTAGCGATGCCGGAAGTGAGGATCCGGGAGCCATTATCCAGCTGTGTGTCATTTCTAATCCTAATACTAAGGTATATATATAGTAGACATGGTGGCTGGTAGACATATACCCCAGTTGAAGCCTTCAGCAGGCGAAACATGTAGGGTTGGATGTCTACCAGAGCCACCTTTTAACCCTTTTGCGCAAATGCTATTTTAAAACTTTTTATCCAATAAATACCAATTGGGAAATTGGTTTCACACTATGAGGAGTTGCCTCTGTCTCTCTGCTTTTCTCTCCACCTGAGTTGCTGTGGATAAGGATCCCCCTTGGAAGTTTTTCCACTACCTACCCTGTAAATCGGGCACTTCCATCGAATCGCAGGTAAGCGACTGCATCGGTATCTGGAGGAACGGCCCAGTGGGACACAATATACCGCAACATATCCGCTATCTGTCCGGTGTACCCGATACAAGCTCTGCTGACTCACTCCGAGAGGGGTGAGTCCATCAACTCTGGTAAGAGTACCCACCTTTATCGTTTACCGTTTGCACCTAGAGCTTGTCAGACCAACTGCACATCTTGAATATCTCCAGTGATGTACCATATCTAGCGAAGACACTGCAGACTGAACTTTTGTGTGATTGTGCCCCCACTAATCAGGACTTCTTGCATATTGCCTTTTGTTTGTATGGATGGCTGATGTAGGCATGTACTGAAGGGGGTCACTACCCAAGTCAGCTTTAGGGGCTACCCCCCACACTTTGTGTTCTCGCTTTTTTGATTTATTGATCTGGATGTAAGGTTAGACCAGATACATATTACATATCTGGTTCAACCAAAGTTGGCTATAGATTAGCAGTATATGCCCTTAAGTAAGGAAGTACATGTGATGCTAGTTTAAAGTGTCAGCACTACATAAACTTTATTTGCACCCCCCAGAAAAACCTGCTGTTCACACACCATTAGCTGGGGTGACACAAGACCATTGACCCCTGACGGAGACCAAATAGGGGACCTTCCCCTGATCCGGGGGTGATTCGCACCCTGTTCATACCAGACCGGGATTTTAACACCCTTTCCACCCCTATTATTGAGATTTTATTTACACTTCTACCATTTAATGAAATTTTCAATCACTTGAATTTGTGTTTATACCAGCAGAGTAATCCAGCTGGCATCATTCACCTGTAAGGTTTATTTAATTATTATACTCCTGGCTCACATTAAGTTCCCACAGGCTGTTCTACTCCAGTGGGACCTCATGTGAAAATCAGGGACACTTGATTATTTATCTCAGCGCTGCACTTTTGTATATCACATCATATATAGACTGTTCTTTGTATATATGATTTTTATTTATATTTCTTTCATGTCTTTGTTCTCTGCATTATATGTAAATTTCAATAAATGGTAATATTTTTGTATATTTTTTATTGTTTGTTGTGCCTTTAATGTCCGACCATAGGTTTTTCATTTTTTGGAACCTTTTTTTCTCTATGTACCCAAACAACATTTTTATCTTTTTTTTTCTCCCACAAATAGAGCTTTCTTTTGGTAATATTTAATCAACACTGGGTTTTAAATTTTTTGCTAAAGAAACCAAAAATTTTGAAGAGAGAATTTTTTTTTCATAGTTTCTTATATCATTTTGCAAACAGGTATTTTTTCTCATTCACTGGTGTGCACTAATTAAGGCTGCACTGATAGGTACTGATTGGCTACAATGTTAGGTACTGATAGGCCGTACTAATGGGCAATGATAGGCACAGATGAGGTGGCACTGATAGGTGGCACTGATGAGACAGCACTAATGAGGTGGCATTGATGGGCACTGAATGGTGGCACTGATGGGCTCTAATAGGCGGCACTGAAGGGCACTAAGAGGTGGTACTGATAGGCAGCACTAATGAGATGGCATTGATGGGCACAGAATGGTGGCACTGATAGGCTCTAATAGGCGTCACTAAGAGGTGCTACTGATAGGCAGCACTAATAGGCGGCACTGGTAGGAGGCACTGATAGGCAGCACTGATAGGTCACATTGATGATGAGGCACTGATGGGCACTGATAAGTGGCACTGGTGGGCAATGATTAGCAGCACTGGTGGGCACTGTGTAGGACCGATGTCCCTTTAACAGAAGCCGGTTATTGGCTTGCTGCTTTTCCCCTCACGCTGTCAGCATGAGGCAAAAAAAGCCGATAGCTGGCTTGTGTTTACTTCCATGATCATCAGTCATTGGCTGACAGCTGATCACGTGGTAAAGGGCCACTGTGATTGGCCTTTTACCCTGTCCTGTGATCAGCTGAGTCCACAGGGGGCGAGCGAGTAGCGTGATCACGGGAGGACATCTATGGACACCTTGCCAGCACTGGAAGCCCGCGCTGTAGTCGTCTTTTGGCCTTTATCGTGGGCGGAAAGTGGTTAAAGCACCTTTACTTAGAGTACCTTAGAGTATGTAAATATACATAGTCAAGGGAAGAAGTGCACTTAAATTACATATGTCAATTGAATAGATGCTATAAAGGAGATTGACAATCTGCAGAATGTCTAAATGTCCATACATCTTATATTTCTGTTCTGCAGGGGAAACCAGAATCCACCCTGTATTACCATGATGACAATTTGACAGCCCTGGTCAACAACTTGTTTGCTGCTGGAATGGAGACAACATCCACTGCTCTGAGATGGAGCCTCCTGCTAATGATGAAATATCCTAATATACAAAGTAAGACAAGCAGTGATATGGCATTTGACCACAGACTGACCAAATACCAAATACCAAGGATTTTCATTGTAAAATATGGTTAACCATTGTCACCACCTCTTGGAATCTGAGAATTGTGCTACTACAGTACCTTGAAAAAGTATTAATACACCTTGAAATTTTCCACATTTTGTCATGTTACAACCAAAAACATGAATGTATTTTATTGGGATTTTATGTGATAGACCAACACAAAGTGGCACATAATTGTGAAGTGAAAGGAAAATGATAAATGGCTTTTAATTTGTTTTACAAATAAATATGTGAAAAGTGTGGCATGCATTTGTATTCAGCCCTCTTTACTCTGATACCCCTAACTAAAATCTAAAATAAACTGAGTTACCTAACGAAGGGTAACGAGTAATCTAACTGATTACTTTTCCCCTCATGGTAACTCAGTTCCCATTACTTTGGCTTAGTTACCCCAATTACATCTACCGCCACTAGATGGCAGTAGTGTAATTCTGGTGTCCTGCCAAAAAAGTTCCCCCGCCGGATAAGGACCCCCTGTACTGCGCAGGCGCAGGGCTTGCGCAGTACGAAGGACTACGGAGCTTCCGAAAATTGCCGAACCTAAACAGCTCTGAGTGAACTCTACACCGCGCAGGTGCAGTTAACATGTAATTGTACGAGGCGATGTCGCACGCTCCCGATGCTCGTGCTACTCTGCAAGGGGCGTGTAAGTAAGGGGCGGGTCTAGTATTACTGTAACCAAGGGGCGCATTTATTATTATTGTTATATATCGAGCTCTGCCCATTAATTTAACATTCGCCCTCTTCTGTAGCCATCCGCCCCGTACACGATATAATAAAAATAGACCCGCCACTTGCTTACACGCTATAACAGATCTGCCCCTTGGTTAGAGTAATAATAGAGCAGCCCCTTGGTTACACGATATATAACAATAATAATAAATGCGCCCCTTGGTTACAGTAAGACTAGACCCGCCCCTTAGTTACATGTATCGAATATTTTTAAAAAAAGTCAGTTACTTTGCTGCGTAACTAATTACTTTTCCAATGTAGTAACTGAGTTACTAACGCAATTACTTTTTGGGAGAAGTAATTTGTAACTTAACTAATTACTTTTTTAAAGTAAGATGACCAACACTGCTTACGGTAATTAGTAGATCCAATATAAGAGTCCACCTGTGTGTAATTAAATTTCAATATAAATACAGCTGTTCTGTGAAGCCCTCAGAGTTTTTTTAGAGAACCTTAGTGAACAAACAGCACCACCAAGGCCAAGGAACACACCAGACAGGTCAGGGATAAAGTTGTGGAGAAGTTTAACTCAGGTCAAGGCGTTATGTGGTCAAGGCACTGTATGTGTTGGCAAAACACAGTACATCATTTGTTAGCTATATTCTTCAAGCTTATAGTTCCAACTGAAGTAAACCTTTCCTAAGAGATATAAGGAAACTGCCACAGATATATACGCCGTATATATATTAACTATTGATTTGATTTATATCTGCTTCTGAACAGAAAAAGTACAAGATGAAATTGAAAGAGTCATTGGCACAGCTCAGCCTCAATTAGAGCACCGGAAACAAATGCCGTACACTGATGCTGTCACTCATGAGATCTTACGCTATGGTGATATCGTACCGGGAAATGTTCCACATGCAACATCACAAGATGTCACATTCAGAGGATATTTCATTCCAAAGGTGAGTGACGATGGTAATGTAGACTTAAACTAAAATACAATGGATGCTGGCATAGGGATACAATTAGGGCTTGAGTCCTGCAAGAAAGCATGGGAACGATGTTGTATTACTTTTTACACAGCAGGAACGCAGTAACCATTAGCGAATGTGTCCTGTAGGACTGGCCTTAAGTATGTGAGCTGTCTGTGGCAGTCAGTGTGGGTGTGCAGGAAGTAGAGGGCGTCCATCCTAACGAGACAGTCCGCCTCAAGTACCACACATTGGGGGTGTCTTCCTGGCTCGCTCGTCCTTCCCTCCCTCAGTCCTTCTCCTCCATCGGCCGCTATACTATACCGCATAGATAGGAAGAGCATGATGGAATTTTTAGGATGCCAAGAATAGATCAGGAACAAACCGATATCTAAAAATATCAAATTTATTTATACATAAAAACTTCAGGGTACAGGGCGTGGCTTGCCTTGAGGGAAGATGGCAGCTTAACTCCTCAGCTCCGTTGAACCTCAGCCTAGCGTTAACCCTCTGCGGAGATTTAACACTCGATTCTCACACCGAATGATGGGCACAGCATCCAGGGGCACATCCACCTCAAGATCGAGATCCCCGAGTGGACGAAACAACCGGGGACCCCAGAATATACCGAAGATATTCCGAGCTCGCAGGACAAACATGGCGACGTCCCCCTCATCTCCTTCACAGGCCCAGGACGGGATCGTCTTGTTGCCGACATCCTCTCCCCCCTCACAGCAGGGAACTCAGCAGATACAGCATCAGCAACCCAGCCTTTCAGATCTCCGCACAGTAGCGGCTGACATCAAGGATACCTTATTCGCCGATATCACGGACCTCCGACATGAAATCCATGCAATTGCGGGCAGAGTACATGAGGTGGAGAAGACGGCCGCCATTCAACAGACGACCATTACATCACTACACCGCACTGTGGACTCTCATACCAGACACCTCAGAGACTTCCAGAGGCACGTCGAGGAATTGGATAACAGGGGAAGAAGGCACAACCTTCGGGTGAGAGGTCTCCCCGAAAGTGTACCGACTGACCGCAGTATTCCCACAGTGACAGCCTTGTTCAACCAACTCCTGGATCAGCCTGAACAATCACCCATCCATATGGAACGTATCCACAGAGCCCTCAGGCTGCGCGGGAAAGACTCCGACCCCCCAAGGGATATTATCTGTTGCCTGACTGACTACAGGCTGAAAGAAGACATCCTGAAACAGGCTAGGATCAAGCGCCATGCTAACTATGACGGACATTTCATCCACATCTACCAGGATTTGTCAGCCATCACCCTCCGCAACAGGAGAGATCTACGCCCATTGCTAGATGTCCTAAAGAACAAGGGAATAGCCTATCGCTGGAAGTTTCCCTTCGGGCTATCTGCTTCCTACAACGGCCGTTCCGCATTGCTCAGAGTGCCGGAAGAATTGGATGCCTTTTGCCGCACCCTGGACATCCCCTTCGTTGCACTTCCAGATTGGTATGCAGATTTCAGTGTCTCCCTCCCTGTCTCTGACCACCGCCAAGCTGACATGATGGACGCGCAGAACACCCACTTCAGAAGGCGCCGCTCTCCATCGCTGTCAAGAACAACGGCATCTGGACCACAGCCCTTACTACACAGCCCCACAGCTGCTCCACTGCCTCGCAGAGCTCGCCGAGACCACTAACTACCTGAACTTCTTCAGCAAATCTGTCCTACTGACTGACTACCGATCCGCCTACCCTGCTTGTATCACCGACAAACATCTACAGCCTTAATGCTGTTGCGGAACACGGACTTCCCCATCTGCATCTACACAGGGTTGAGCTGTCACCCGAAATGCCGTTCATCCTCAGCCAACCAAGAGACTATGGAATGCCCCCCCAAATTCCTTATACTGCACATACTTCATCCACTTCGGGTAAAGAACCGCACATGCTTCGCCGAACAAGACTGACATCCTTGGACCTCTACATGGACTACCCGCATCTACTCTGCTTCCTAGCATCCTTACAACCGGCGTGCAGATTGGAATCGCCGACGGGACTTGGACATGATCTCGAGGGATTCCTATGCTCCTGCCATTCAGGTTTCCTCTTGTTTTTTTTTCCCTCTACAGGTTCTGATTTTTGCCTCTTCAAGGGTTTAAGATAAGCTACCGCACATTCCCAGTTACTGTCTTTAGATATCTTAGATATCTCCTTCGCCTTAATTGTCTTGCAATTTGTCAGCCCCTGAGTGCATACCTCCCTTACATGTACACACAGTTACCTCCCTTTTAACCCTGAAGTATAATGTCCTGGTTATTTATGCTGCCTGTTGGAGCAGACACGTTCTTTAATATGCTACTCCCTAGCTGTGACAACCCCACTCACTACCACTCAGGTGTAGCCTCTGATTTATACGCTTACATGTTTTCTACATGGATTATCCACTGACACTATACTCGATTGTGACCTGATTACTTGTAACTCGGCCGACACCCCTCCATGCCTCTTTCTGGTTTACCCATTTGGGTATTTGCTTCATATACCCCTCTAGTGTCGAGCTTATAATTTTTCTGGCTTTATAGCTTCCGATTGCTTTATGATTATACGGATAGGTTCGATTGTACACATTGTTAACATTTCCCCCTTTTTTTTTGGATACGCCGAATAGAAATCCTATGGAAATCACGTTTCATGGGTCTTTCCGTGCCCGGTGACCTCCCACATTTATCCTACTAATTGTCAATTGCCTTGCCTTTTCTTGTTTTTATCGTTTCAAGTCATACATGACTTTTCCACATACCAGGTTCCAGTCAACCAGAGATACCTGTAAATTCTTAAACGCACACTTCTAGGGAACGCTCCTATCCCCTCACTGATGCCTGACACCCGGGTGTCTCCAAATATACGCAATAGCTCTACACTGAAGTTTGTTTTCCGCTAATTTAAATTACGTTGCTTAAAATACCCACTCCTCCCCTCACATGCATTCCCAACGATATTTGAGGCCCTGAATTCGTACTCATTCCAACTGTTCTCCGCAGACACTGTAAACTCCACTCACACAGGCTATAGGTTTGACGAGTAATCTATTTTACCACTTCTCTCCATCCAAACCACCTCCCACAAAGTGGCTCTAACTTTGGCCCGTACTCCAGTTATACACCCGTACTCCCACACGCCACTAATCCTCTCCGACTCTTGCCCTCCTCCCTGTGGCAGGTGAGCAGGATCTCAACTGTGGTCGGATCCCCCCTGACCTTCCCCATTCTTTCCTCTATCTCTATCAGGATCTCCCCCCTCCCCCTCAACCTACGTAACACGACTCTTCATTGTCCACATCCATCCACCACTATACTTTCGCTTTCACGCCAATTGCCATATCTGACCCTATTACTATCCTATTTTTATAGATTCTTTTATTTTTCCCTTTTCCTTTTTTTTTGACTTGCTCACTCGAGCTCACTGCTCACCCAAACACTTCCAAGATGACCGTGCAACCCCCTACAACCCACCTAGACCTACTTAAAATTGTCTCACTGAATGCCAAGGGACTAAATATCCCAGAAATGAGAACACGATTACTCTACACCATGCAGAAAAATAAAGCAGATATCATATTCCTTCAAGAGACTCATTTTCGTACCAACTCCATTCCGAAATTACACAATCACTACTACCAAACGGCCTATCATTCCACTACCGCAGACTCCAAATCCAAGGGGGTTTCTATTCTACTCTCTAAAAATTGCCCCCTCTTGGATACCTCCGTTATGCTTGACGATGCTGGCAGGTTCCTCTTCTTAAAAGGTTCCCACAATGGCAAAAGGCTCACCCTAGCTAATATCTATGCCCCAAATACTAACCAAGTTCCTTTCTTCCGCAACACCATCCAAAAACTGACTCGGACTTCCAAGAAGGCACCTTGATATTAGGGTGAGACTTTAATGTCCCCCTGAACCCTCTACTTGACTCTTCCTCTAGCACCTCTTCACTTCCGTACACTGCCCTAAGAGCGATAAAATCGCAACTCCAATCTCTCCTACTCCATGACACGTGGCGCACCTTGTACCCAGACACTAAAGATTATACATTTTATTCACCCCCTCACAACAAATACTCGAGAATAGATTACCTGTTCATCACTCAAAATGACCTTCCTATCGTCCAACATGCATCCATTGACCAGATGATTATTTCCGACCATCACCCAATCTCTCTAACAATTAAATCCCCCTCGACTCACTCTCGCCCCTCCTCTTGGAAACTGGACCCATCCCTTCTCACTGACCCAGCGATAGCTGCTGAAGTCGAACGGGGTATCACACATTTTTTCGCAGAAAATAAGGCGATCGATACATCCCCACTCATCAACTGGGAAGCACACAAATGTGTAATAAGAGGAATATTCCTAGCAGCCGCCGCTAAACGTAAAAGAGAATCACGTTCACACTTCAATTTCCTCTCCAACAAAATTAGACTATTGGAGAACACGCACAAACAGACTAGGGCACAGACCACGTTAACCACACTGATCCAAGCCAGAAAAGATATGTTAGAACTTCTAGGTAAACAACTTAGACGAAAATACATCCTTACCCAGAAGACATTCTATGAATTTGGCAACAAGGCAGGAAAATTGTTAGCGAGAGCCCTTCAAGCCAAGAAGGCTAGAAACACAATACATTCCCTTACTGACTCACAGGGACGCAAGATAACCTCCACACCTGATATAGCCAAACTGTTCGTTAATTACTACTCTAAATTATACAACTTATCGGACCCATCTACATCTCAAAATCCGTCTCAAAGAAATCAAATTATAACAGACTTCTTACGTAAATACAGTCCCACCCCAATCTCGGAATCTACGTCTCAAACACTCGATTCACCCTTAACTAGGGAAGAGGCTGACAGGGCATTCCAACTAATGAAAACTGGGAAAAGCCCTGGACCCGATGGATTGACTGTTGGGTATTACAAGGCTACGCACATATACTCACCCCTTTTTTTTTGTCGTCTTTTGATACCTGCGCGTCCCCTACTCCTCCCTTTACTCCCTGAACTCATACACCCCGACCAAGTGGGATTTATCCCGGGCAGAGAGGCAAGGGATAACACTCTTAAAACACTCAACATTCAACACTGGCTTACCTCTACATAAAGTAATGGCTTTCTCCTTTCCCTAGACGCGGAGAAGGCATTTGATAGGGTGGCCTGGGACTACATGTCGGCAACGTTAACCTCTATAGGCCTCCCCACCCGAATGCTTAACTTTATCCAAATGCTCTACTCCGCCCCCACGGCCAGGGTTCGAGTCAACGGCCACCTGTCAAGTGCCTTCTCCATAACGAATGGCACTCGTCAAGGCTGCCCCTTGTCCCCTTTAATTTTTGTGCTCACGCTAGAACCACTTCTCCGAATTCAGATATAAAAGGCATAGACGTCCAAGGACGCACATTCAAAACAGCCGCATTTGCGGATGACATATTACTGTTCCTTTCAGAACCCTTGACGTCTATTCCAAATTTACTTAAAACTCTCGACCACTTCAAGGTACTCTCTAACCTCCAAATAAACTTCGCGAAATCTAACGCCCTGAATATAACTTTGCCCGAAGCTCAATTTAAACAATGCCAACAGAATTTCCCATTTAAGTGGAACCCCAATACGCTCACATACCTTGGCGTTCAATTGCCTACCTCTCTTACACAGTTGTACTCCACGAATTACCTAACCCTTCTCCGCAACATAACCCAAGACCTGAAACAATGGTCGGTGGGAGTCTTTTCCTGGTTTGGCAGAGCTGCCATAATTAAAATGAATATTTTACCTAGATTGTTGTATTTATTTCAAACGGTACCGATCAAACTCCCGAACACGTTTTTCGCACAATACCGCAAATTATGTACGGAATTCATTTGGAACAAACTAAAACCCAGATTAAGCTACGAGAAACTCACCACATCCAAACTCAAAGGGGGTCTGGGCTTACCAGACATCAAAAAATATTACCTAGCTTGCCATCTAACAAGAACTATCGACTGGAATATACACGATTCCACCAAAGACTGGGTCCGTTTAGAAAATTCTTTAGCCCCTACTCCTGTAGCCCAAACCCCATGGATGCTTCCAAACCACGTCCCACCCATATATATGTCACATCCTTTGATTTCCGCAACGCTGCACTACTTTCGTTTGGCATGTCACAAATATTAGCTTTCCTCTCACCTGGGACTTATGACCCCACTCAGACTTAACCCTGATTTTCCGCCGGGAATGCACTCCTCATTCCTTACGGAACTTTGGCCCCACTCCAACGTTACAGCCCAACACTTCTTCGCCAATAACCACTTGCTCTTATACTCCGATATACCGACTAAACTACCTTCGGATAAATTCCCATTCTGGACGTATGTCCAAATCAGACATTTTCTCACAGCCAAAGCTGAACACAAAGATTGGTCCAGGTCTCTAACTCCTCTTGAAGACATGTGTACTATGCAGGAACCACAAAGACACCTTATCTCATTCACTTACAACTTACTGTTTCCGAGCCTTCAACTCACAGATTCCTGGACCAGAGATAAATGGCATAATGATCTCTCTACCACCATTTCTGATAAAGATTGGGGGAAAATTTACACAATCATCCACAAAGGTTCCCTTAACGTTTGCGCCCAAGAAAATGCCTTTAAATTGATTTCCAGATGGTACAAAACACCTACACCTACTACTATTGCATCGCAGCTACCCTTCAACCTCCTCACTCTGTTGGAGGTGTGAAACAGATACTGGATCCTTGCTACACATTTGGTGGTCCTGCCCCAAACTCCAACCTTTCTGGACAGCCGTACATAGACTTACACAACAAATTTCCACATACACCTTAGATTTCTCCCCATCACAACTTTTACTGCATCTTTCCTCCCCATCCTCCGGGTCTTACCTCAGATCTCTACCCATGCACATGCTCATGGCGGCAAACATGTGTATCCCCACTAAATGGAAGTCTAAAGATCCGCCCTCCTTGAAGGACTGGTTCCGACGTATTGATAAGATCGTTGAAATGGAGGAACTGATCCACCAAGCCAGAGACACCCCCCACAAATTCACTCAAATTTGGTCGTGTTGGCTACACTTCCGAACGACTCCCGATTATTCAAATATTCTCTCCTGATTCCCTAATTGGAGCTGTGGTGACTCACGTTCAACCAACCTATCCACGACATAAAGTAACCCCAACCCTTCCTATAAGCTGCTCCTTATACTCCACCTACCTATAGTTGGATCGTGGACCTTGTATCTACACCCTATAAATACATATTGGTGATGCTCCCTATACTTACCTAGGTAATACTCTTTCTTTCGTCCTTTTTCCCATCCCTCCTACCGTACATGTAATGCTTAACTAGCTATTCACATACACCATTTCCGCTACTCCAAGTTATGGTGATCCCAATTTATTATACTCCACTATTTCATTGCTACGAATTTCAAGCACCCCTCTTGTCTTGAATTACCAACATGCTCTTAACTGTGCATAGATTAATTGTGCTTACTGTTATTACTTTGTTGAGTTTTGTCTCACATTGGTTACTATGTTGATTCATATTGTACTGAGCGGCTGCGACCGCACTTTCTTTCTCTTGTTATGACCTTTCCAATTTCAATAAAAACGTTTTAAACAAAAACTTCAGGGTATCACCATACAGTAACCATATAACCATATTGTAGATGAACAGCAGTATTTTCTTGCTCTACATGTTTGCCATACAATGGCTTCCTCAGGAGATAAGTACTGCATGTATGGTCACTATGAATTGAAAACAATATATTAGGGACATACAAAATTGGGAACATGGAACCAGAAAGCCAAACTCAGCATGAACCTACCATATATAACAAATATCCTATCAATAAAGTTTAATGGCTCAGTTGTCTAGAGGACAATGACAATTTGGAGATATCTGGTGCACCACAGAGGGGGACATAGGAACTCCAATGGCAATGGGTCTGTGAATATGGGAATATATTATTTAAAAGGCTATCACACACTATGTAGGTATTAGGAACAGATTGGCAAACATATATACATATGCATATATGCACATACACATAATGCAACCAACAAGTTGAACCTACCAGAAGATCCAGAGTCTATAACTCAATGTTCTAACATATTTATCCCAAAAAGGAGGACTTTCCGTTGTCTCATGTTGAAAAACTTCCAGAATGAAATTTAAAATGTCACATCTAGGCGTGGCGAAAACAGCTGCGCCATGTTGTAAAATCTGCCAAGAGCAGGGAGTGGCTTCAGGCTGCACAGCCCTTAGCCACTCAACACCGCCCAAGCCCCAATGGAACTTAGGGCAAAAGGGCAGAATCCTGCTATGGGGGCGTGCTGAGCAAGGGGCCAATAGCACCAGTGCCAAATACCCCACAAAGGAGAACCTTCAAAAGGGAATGATGGTGACGCCCTGGTTACCTATCTCCAAACAATGAACCTCTTAAAAAAACACAAAACACCATCTAGTGGCCAAACATGGGAAATACAACCCCAGCATGTAAGACACATTTGTTATTGACATATGAGCCAGACATCTAAGGAACAATTTCCTAGACAGAGAAAGGATATATATTAAAAGCAGGGATATATGAAAGGCTTTACAAATCCATGCATAAATTAGTTTAAAAAAAACTATTATACAAAAATATACAAACATTATATCATCTTTTAATATCTAATTAGGAAAAATTATCTTAAGTATGCACAGTCTTAAAATTCTCCTTCACAGATAAAAGAGAAATTAAATGGCTTAAAGGAAGAGTTTTTAGCTGATGGACTCGTTCAGTTTTATTCTGATCAACAACATATTTTTGTTTACTTGCTCCCATTACCTCCAGGTGCAGGGACACGTTGTGCCCCATCATATGCCAACCTGTACCTGGGGGGATGGGAAAAATATATTTTTTCATGGGAGGAATTGCAGAAGAGCCTAAGCAAGGTACTCATTTGGTGTAGATTCATCTATGATATTTTTGTGATATGGACAGGGTCCAGGGAGCAATTACTTTCCTTCCTGGAAGTCCTAAAACTAAATGATTTCAATTTAAAATTCATGATGAACTATGACCAATGGAGCATAAGCTTTCTTGATATTCAGATTTGCATCAATGATGATGGAAGTATAGGCTCTTATTTATTCTGTAAGCCCTCAGCAAGCAACATGATACTCCATTCTACCAGTTCCCACCCCAGACCCTTAGTTTTGAGCATATCGTACACCCAGTACCTTAGGTTAAAAAGAAATTGCAGTCGACCGGAAGACTATGAGACAGGCCAAGGCCTTACAAAATCATCTCTTAGCAAGACGCTATAGTCGATCATGTCTTAAAAAGGCCTATCATCGGGCCAATTTGAGGAATAGAGATACTAATCCTTGCCAAAAAATAAAAAATAGTAGATCAAAAAGTTTGATAAATTACACTGTATAATAAAGTGATTTAGAGCATTGGTTAAAACACACACCAAAAAGTGATGAACTATTAGTAATAAAATAGATATACTAAATGTACATATTTGGTTATGGGACAGGAGAAATAATGATAATATGAACAAGCAATATAAATGAGTCCAAATGAAGTAAAATGGTATCAGGAAATGATGAACAGTCTATATCCTAGCTACAATCGGTATCTTTATGTGATACTCAGTCTTCTCCTATATATCGCTGGAGTGGGTGGGTGGCAAATAATAAACAATCCACAAATGAGCTCACAGAACTCTCACCTCAAAGAGACTTGAAATCAGCATAAAGAAACGGACTGAACAGGCTCCTCTCCACCGCTCACCCTCAGGGTGTATGTTCTCCTTATATCCAAATCACTCAAATCCACACCACCCACAATGGTGAAGTAGAGTAAAGAGGAATTTATTTAAATATAGAGTAAAATTGGACCCTTACAAAATTGAAATAAAAATCAAGCAGAAAACCGTGACAATATGGCAATCAGACGCCTATCACACATCACTTCTGGTAAACGAATCGTCCACTTCCGGCCACTCCCACTTTAATAACACGTTTCTCAGGGCAACATCGGCATGTTAGGGATATTATTCACAAATATTGGCATTTACTAGTAGCAGTAAGGTGGTTTCCAAATACGTCAGTCCCTATCCTCAAATTACATATAGAGGGTCTCAGTCTCTTAGGGATCAACTTGTCCATAGTCATTTAACCACTAGTTCTTTTTTTTTTTTTTCAGTTTTTTAAAAGAATTTTATTGTAGTTAGAAACAATACAAATATAAAAAAAGTAACAAATTACCCCTTTGGGGTCGGTACAGAGGGTGAGTTAGTCACATACAATTGGTAGAACACTTGGAAGGGTATATTACGGCAACCGAGTAGCATCTAGAAAGAAAAGAAGTTGCATATATTGTCGGGTGGAGCAGACTCTGCTTAAACCAGGTGGGCGAAGATATCTTTACGGGAGGCACTGAGAGACGCAGGTCCAGTGCCAGCCCCCAATCGGCCCACGCAGCCCAAAAGGGTTTTTGCTGTGCGCGGAGTGATCGGATAGTGAGCGCCCCAGGTAGGACCACATTGAAGGGCTGTAACTGCCGCCCTCCAGCATGGAATGTGGACCCCCTTCGGGGGTCCACATTCCGAAGTGAGTCAGCTCTCGACCACCTGTTAGTAGGACAGAGGATGAGAGGTAACCTATTGAAGAAAGTATATACGGGGTATATTCCTCTTTGGGGACTTTAAAGGGAGAGAACGCTTGCTTGAGTATAAAAAATTATTTTATTTGACATAGAGAAAAAGGGTAATTTGTGTGGAAAAACAAATCCACGTGGGTAAATACAGACAACGTATACATATAAAAATAGTGGACAGGATGCAATGACATAAGCATACATCTATGACACAGATATGACACAAATACAGTTATGTGCGTTTTTATCCGACGCGTTTCGAGTTTGGCTCTTCGTCAGGGATATTTAGGATCAGCACATATGTGTATTAACAATCTAGAAAGAAAAGATACAGTGAAAAAACAGAAACAGGTATATATATACTAACAATTATGATCAATGAGACTGTAAGTACTGGTTTCTGAAATATTTAGATATTGAAATGGAAGAAATAGAAGAAATGGCTACAAAATCTTGCCAAGTGGGCTACCCCCCTGTACCTATAAACAACAAAACTGTTCAGATTGAGCCCCTGTGCAGACAGGGACCATCCAAGTCAGGGTTTGAGGATAGAAAGAAAAGGAGGGAAAGAGGGGAAGAAAGGGATAGGAGAAGAGAGCAAGGAGAAGGGGGTGGGGGAGTCTGGGACTCCACATGGAATGCGAGTGCAAGGCCTTTTATGTCGGAAAAACGAAAAGACCATTTTTTCATAGGGTCAGAGACCATGTGTCTTTGGTCTCAAAAAAGAAAATGGAAACTCCAATCAGCCGACATATGGGGCTTAATCATAGTTTTAAATGATCTAAAATGATTTTTTTTGCCCTTTAACATATACCTCTACCTGAGAGAGTGGGTGATGTTGATAAACTTCTCCTACAGCGTGAGACCAAATGGATCCACACCTTATCGGCTATGAAACATCCTGGACTGAACAAGCCCATGAGCTACAAACCCCTCCTTTATTTAAATAGATTCTTATTGAAAAATTTTAACAAGGTACAGTGTATCACAGGTACAATCTCTTATAAATACTTGGAACGTTACAAACAATTACAATACGTATTCAGTATTAAATTACAAACTAAACATTACGTCACCCATTGAAGTTACCACTCTGGGGCTTGATATGCTTCCCACGTCCATACTTCGTGTGCATTTGGGGGGGACGTCAGGCTCCCGGCACCCCATCGGGGACACACTGTGCCGGGGCCCGCCGCCCCCCGTCTCGCGATTAGTGGAATCCAACTGTGATCGTATATCAACTGTGCCAGCCTTACAAGCCATGTCTTAATTGTCATTTTCCAACTGGAATTAAACAGGGTTCCTATTGTTATGGAAAGTTACCTACATTCCAACTAACAGGGGGTTAACTACTGTGGTTGGTACCTGGTATGGGTGATAGTGGAAGGTATAAGGGTTGGTAGGTGATGTAAGAGGTATAGATTTGAGTATAAAGGTAAAGAAAGAAAGTGCATCAGTCCAGCACGGGCCCTGGTAATGTGGTCCCCCGCTGCACCGATGAGTGTGTGGTCCAGGGCGACCAGTTTGTCAAGAATAGTGGGATCTTGCCCTCTCTGCTAGCAATAATTTTTTCGTATGCTGCAATGACATTAACTCTAGCTGATACTTCGGCCACTGAGGGAATCTCGTCTGTCTTCCATTTGTGAACTATCGTTGTTTTGGCTGCTAGGAGGATATGAGAGATAATGGATCTTTTAGATCCATGAAATTTGGATAGATGCATGCCCAGGATCGCAAGATCTACGCTAGGTGGGACTTGTACTGATATAACTCGTGATAGAAGAAGAAATATTTTGTGCCAGAAGGGTTTAAGGCGAGGGCAGGACCAAACTACATGGACCAATGTACCTACTTGGCCGCACTTTCTCCAGCATAGATTGGAGTTGTCCTTTGAGAATTTGGCGACTACGTAGGGAGTGAAGTACCATCTTAACAATAATTTTTGATTAAGTTCTTCATAATTGGCACATCTGGAGTATTTGTAGTTACACTTAATAGCGTTCACCCAATCGGCTTCTGAGTACACTTTCCCCAATTCCGTTTCCCATTTCAGCAATGGGGTGTATTTGTGAAATTCATCTTTGCCATTTAGCGAGTTGTATATACTCGATATTCCTTTTGTTTTTGGGTTGCACGAATTAGTAAATTGCCATTTTTTTTCAATAGTGGAAATATGCGATATTTTTATACTGTTGTATAGTGACGCCATTTGTGTGTACGTGAAATACTCCTTTTGTGGTATCTGGAATCTCTGTCTGATGTCTGCGAATGGTAACACTTTCCCCTCCTGCAGGATGTCTTCAATATTGATTACTCCATGCTCTTGCCAGTTCTTCACGGTCATATTGGGAATTAGCCATGGGATAGATTCTATTGGGATGGGAATATTAATTGTCGGGTATTGAATACTACCGTCAGCTCTGGTGTTTAGCCATGCTTTGCCTGCTGAATGTATTGTGGGGTGGTCAATTAGTAAGGTGGTGGCGTGTATGGTTGAGGCTATTAGAAACGATATGGGTGAAAGGGACCTGAAACATGCCAATTCGAGTTGGCACCAGGGTTTCACTATTGGCCTTGAGAACCAGTGTTTGACCTGATCTAGAACCACTGCTGTGTGGTAGTCCTTCAGGACGGGAAGTCCCATACCACCCGCCTTCTTATGTTTTGTTTGTATGAGGGGGGAGCAGCGCGCTCTCCTGCCCCCCCACACAAAACTAGAAAGTTGCTTTTGCATCGTGGTGAAGAAGGAGTTGGGGGGCTGTATAGGTAGGGTTCTAAATACGTACAGGATTTTGGGCATTACCAACATTTTGTATGCCGCTAGTCTACCTGACCAGGATAAGTAGTGTTTCTGTATTTTCTGGAGGTCCTTCTGACAGTTATCAATTAGAGGGTGGTAGTTGTCTTGATATAAGTTAGCAATGGGATAGGATAGTTGAACCCCCAGGTATGTGATGGAGCCGGAGGTCCATGGGAATGGAAGAGACGTCTTCAGTTCGTTTTCTAAAGTTTTTGGTAGTGCTATCCCTAGTATGTTGGACTTGGTCTCATTTATTTTGTAGTAAGATGCTCTTCCAAACTTTTGGAGAACATCGTAGGCTGCTGGGAGTGATGTTGCTGGGCTGGACAGTGATAAAATCACGTCATCTGCAAATAGTGAGATTTTGTGTGGGCGTCCCTGGGGTCTTATGCCCTGGATGTTGTGATCTGATCTTATTTTTTCTGCTAACGGTTCCATCACTAGTGCAAATATTAGCGGTGACATAGGGCAGCCTTGCCTTGTGCCATTGGTAATAAGCAACTGTTTAGAGAACATACCTTCTGTATACACATAGGCTGAGGGGGAGGAATACAGGGCTAGGATTGCGTTCCGTATCGGGCCGAGGAAGCCAAACTTTTCCAGTACTTTGCCCAGGTATCCCCAATGTACCCGATCGAAAGCCTTCTCTGCGTCCAACGTAAGGAGCAGAGAAGGCTCCCTTTTCTTTTCAGCAATGTTAATGAGGTTTATCATCCTCCTTGTAGCATCTGTGGTCTGTCGGCCCGACACGAAACCAACCTGATCGTAATTGATCAGTTTTGGCAGTATGTTTGTCAGTCTTTGTGCTAGCAATTTGGCGTATATTTTTACGTCCACGTTTAAAAGTGAAATGGGTCTGAAATTCTGCAGTTTATTGGGTTCTTTCCCCGGTTTCGGTAAGGTTATGATTGTGGCTGTTAGCATGTCGGAGGGAAAGCTGGCCGAGGATGTTGCCTTATCGAATATTTTCTGTAAGTATGGGGATAGGATGATATTGAATAGTTGATAGTACTCCGAGGAGTAACCATCTGGGCCTGGGGCTTTGTTGCGGGGGAGTTTTTTAATTATGTTTTCTATTTCTTGTCGTGTCACTGGGCTATTAAGATTGTCAAGGTCTGTTTGAGGGATTGTTGGAAGGTCGACTGAGTTCAAGAATTCTGCTATCAAGTTAGAGGTCGGTTGAGGGGTTCCCTGTCCTGGTTTAAGTTGTATAGACTTTCATAGTAGTCACTAAACGCGTCTGCAATATCTTTGGGGTTCATGGCTTTGGTATTAGTCTTGGGGTTCAGAATATCTGATATTTTTTGTGTAGCTATTTTTTCTTTTAATTGGTTGGCTAGGGACTTTCCTGCTTTATTACCATATCTGTAGCTGCTAGCTTTCATTGAGCGGAGCTGGTGTTCCTGTTGGGCCACCAGGTGCGCTCTCAGTTCCTGTCTTACCCTAAATAGTTCCTCTTTCAGTTGATTAGTGGGTGCTTGCTTATTACTAGCGTCTAAACGGTCAATTTCTCCCAACAGGTCACCTAGTTTTTTGGACTGTTGTTTCCTATATCTGGTGCTCATTTGTATGAGCAGGCCCCTAATGTACACCTTATGGGCGTTCCATAAAGTGAAGGGATCGTCGACCGAGGGAGCATTAATGGCAAAAAATTCTTTGAGATCTGAGGTTGTTTTTTGAACATTTGCAGGTTGCGATAGGACATATATGTCGTTGCGCCACCTATTTGCTCTGGTCTCGGCCCGACGATCCCCCACCTGAATAGAGATAGGCGCATGGTCTGACCATGATATACTGTGGATTTGCGACTTAACTATTCTTTGCAACAAGAATTTGTCTACCAGGAATAGGTCAATTCGAGAGTACGAGTTGTGCACTGGAGAAAAAAAAGAAAAGTCCCTCTCTGAAGCATGTTGACACCTCCATACATCATAAAGACCAGACAGGGAGACGAATCGGTCCAGGGCTATTTTACGCAGTTTGGTAGGTGTACCTGTGGAGACGTCCATCTCCCTGTCTGGTACTGCATTAAAATCCCTGCACATAATCAATGAGCCTTTTTTCATTGCTAATACTCTTTTCCAGATTTTGTTTAAAAAACTAAGTTGTTTCACATTTGGGAGGTATACATTCACTATGGTATATATAACCTTATCAAGTTCACATACAAGGATTATGTATCTGCCAGTCGGGTCTAGGTATACATCTAATTCCTTGAATAGGATTGAGTCTCTGATAGCTAGTGCTACACCTTTCTTTTTTTTGGGGTTATTTGCTGTGTAAACAGTGGGAAACTTCCGGTGTTTAAATGTTGGAGGGTTCGTCAGACAAAAGTGGGTCTCTTGGAGGCAGAGAATGTCACTGTGAAGTGAGATGGCTTCTTTCCATGCCATTTGGCGTTTAAACGGGCTATTCAGGCCCTTTACATTGATGGAGGAAATGTTAACCGCTTCCCGACCGGCCACTGCATATATACGTCAGCAGAATGGCACGGGCAGGCAGAATCACGTACCTGTACGTGATCGTGCATGTGCCTGCCCGTGGGTCGCTCCGTGACCCCGGCCGCGGGACCAGCGGACCCGATCGCCGCTGGTATCCCGCGATCGGGTTACGGAGCTGAAGAACGGGGAGAGGTCTATGTAAACAAACCTTTCCCCGCGCTTCCTACACTGACTGTCAGTGATCGGCGGTTCCCTGTCATCGGGAACGCCGATCAATGACGTCAGACGTACAGCCACGCCCCCCTACTGTAAAAAAAAACACACCACGTCACACTGACTCCTCCCCGCCCCCTAGTGGTTAACCCCCTAACTACAACTGTCATTTACATAGGAATCAGTGCTATTTAAATAGCACTGATTGCTGTATAAATGACAAATGTCCCAAAAATGTGTCAAAAATGTCCGATGTGTCCGCCAAAATGTTGCAGTCACAATAAAAATCGCTGATCGCCGCCATTACTAATAAAAAAAAAATATTAATAAAAATGCTATAAAACTATCCCCTATTTTGTAAACGCTATAACTTTTGCGCAAACTAATCAATAATCGCTAATTGCGATTTTTTTTTTACCAAAAATATGTAGAAGAATACGTATCGGCCTAAACTGAGGAAAAAAAAAGTTTTTTTATATATTTTTTGGGGATATTTATTATAGCAAAAAGTAAAAAATATTGCATTTTTTTCAAAATTGTCGCTCTATTTTTGTTTATAACGCAAAAAATAAAAACCGCAGGGGCGATCAAATACCACCAAAAGAAAGCTCTATTTGTGGGAAAAAAAGGACGCCAATTTTGTTTTGGAGCCACGTCGCACGACCGCGCAATTGTTAGTTAAAGCGACGCAGTGCCGAATTGCAAAAAGGGGCCTGGTCCTTTGGCTGCCAATTGGTCCGGGGCTGAAGTGGTTAATAGGCATCGTAGCTTGTGGATCGATGTAGTGATATGGGATGAAGGTGTAATGTCAGACAGATATTACCTTGTCCAATGTGGTAGCTAGGGTTCCTGTAGCCGAGTCTGATGTGATGCTGTTCTTTTCCGCGAGCACTTTCTGCAGAGAAGGTCTGTGGTCTCCTGGGTTGCTGGACAAGTTCTGTGGGTTAACTTGAAGAGAAATTAAAGAGAAGAAAGGGGAAATAAAAAGGAGAAAACAGTAGCTTGGGTTAGGTGCAAACACCAAATAGTCAACGTAGTTGTGGTGTTGATGATAGCATAAAATATGCGATTCAAATTAGAATCTGTGCGATATTTCTACCGCTCCTTCTGGGGGGTTTGAGTGAAGGGATACAACACAGCCATCCCTTGGGCCAACAGAGGTGGTATTCAGTAGGAGTGAAGCCTTTTGTGTCATCCTGCCTCCTCTTCTGATCCTGCTCTGTTAGGGGTCTTGTTCCAGTGGTCGTCCTTCACATCTGTAGGTAGGATTTGCCATTCTCTCATCAGGCGCATGCCTTCTTTGACGCTGGCTATGATGTGGTTTTCGCCGTCTTTTGTAATCATTAGTTTAGCAGGGTAGATCCAGCGGTATATGATTTTATGGTTGTTCAGTGGTTTTGTGATGTTGGCCAGTTGCCTGCGTTGTTGCATTGTGAATGCCGACGGGTCTGTGTAGAAGGACAAGTCCTGCATGTCTGCTGGGATGTTGTCACGGTGCCTCACTGCTGCCATAAATCTGTCCTTGGTATGAAAAAAATGGATCCTCACTATGGTGTCCCTAGGCAGGTGGGGTGCAATATGCTTGGGCTTGGGAAGTCTGTGGATTCTGTCCACAATAAGGTCTGCCATAGGGGCCTCAGGAAGCATGGTCTTCATAACCGTTGTGAAAAACTCTTTCAGGTCAGGAGGTTTAACTGTTTCAGGTATGCCTCTGATTTTAATATTATTCCTCCTTGATCTGTCCTCTAAATTTGCTAATTTCAGCTGCATCTGTAAGATCTCGTCATCTCTGTCATTGTGGGCATCCACCAGGTCATTAAAAGTTGAGGCAAAGTCTCCCATTTTTGATTCAACATGTGAGACCCTCTTTTTCACCAGTAGTTAGGGCCATAATGTCAGCATGCAGGGTGGATCTTAGGGATATCAGCATATCTTTAAGTGTGGTGTCCATTACAGGCATATTAGTTGTGGGTAAATCAGATATGGATTCCTGCAATTCTCTTGTGTCATCTAAAGATGAATCTAGGCTTACCTCCATGTCAGCCCTGTCTGAAGTTCCTTGTAGCTTCTGCCTGCTCTTAGCTGGGCTGGATGAGGTGGATGGAGGAGGCGATCCGTGCTCCGGTCTGTGTTTGGAGTGAGCGCGGCCTGTGGAGGTTGCTGCAGGCGCGCCATGCTGATTGTGTAGGCCACGTGTGTCTCTCCAGCCTCCATCGGCGCCATCTTGCTCCGAGAACTGGCGCTGCATGGCGAAGAAATCGGGCAATTTCCCCGGTTTCTTCGCTTCTTTCCTCCTCCTTGCTGCCATCCTGGGTGTCCGCAGGGTATGGTGGAGCTTTCCCTGCTAATTTAGTGGCTTTTTAGTCGCTGTATTCGCTCCGAAGGCCCGCTGTGGAGAGAAGCTGTCTTAGAAAGCAGCCATCCGCTCCGCCGGTCAGCCACGCCCCCCTACAAACCCCTCCTTTAAGCTATTTAATTTCTCTTTTGCCTGTGAAGGAGAATTTTAAGACTGTTCATACTTAGGATAATTTTTCCTAATTTGATATTAAAAGATGATATAATGTTTGTATAATATTTTTTTTGTAACTCATTTACACACTCATTTGCACACTGGAAAGTTTAGTTTAGTTTTGTTTTCGGATCTATTCAGTAAATAATTTGTTTTCAGATGCAAGCATTTATGGACCTGTTCATTTTTGTAATTCATTTGCATTATCGGCATTTGTTTTGTTTCATTAGGAATAGTGCTGGTTGTTAAGGAGCGGGCGGTCACTGTGTCCTTAACAACCTTAACTCATCTGTTGTCAGCAGGATTCTCTGCTGTCAGCATATTGTAAACAATACAAGTGGCATTAAAAAAAAATGGCGTGCCCCCCCCCCCCCCCAATTCATACCAGACCCTTATCCAAGCAGGCTAGGAATAGGGGGACAAACAAGTGTCCCCCCTTCTCCTGAACCAAACCAGGTCACATGCCCTCACCATGGGAGGGGGGTGATTTGAGGAGAGGGGGCCCCTATGTTTACCTGTCATTTGGCCAGTGACGGGACATGAGAGCAGTCATGTTCGGCAGGATTTTTTTTCAGTGTGGGTCGGCGGCCGGCTTTCTTCGTGATTGAACTTCAGGGGACTTTATATAATATATATATATATATATATATATATATATATATACACACTTGTCAAAACTGTCTAGTTTTTTTTTTTTTACCTTTCAAACTTTTTTCTGATGAATGAGCACCCCACATGTTGAGGGTAGGTGGCCTGTTATGGTTTAGAAGGGGGGGGGTTGGCTGTCCCTCTTCCTTTTCTGGCCTGTATAAGGGTCTGGTATGGATTTTGAGGAGATCCCACAGTTTTTTTTTTTTTTTTTGGTGTGGTGTTTAAAATCCATATCAGGCCCAAGGATCTGGTATGGATTTTGGGGGAGACCCCACACAGTTTTTTTTTTTTTTTAAATCGTGGCATGAAGTTCCCTTCAAAAATCATACCGGACCTGAAGGGCCTGGTATGGATTGAGGGCCCCCCCATGATTTAAAAACAAATAATAAATTTAACCGGAACTTATTTTGTTTACATTCTGCTGTCACAGGAAATTCCGCTGACAGCAGATGAGTCATGGTTGTTAAGGACACGGTGGCCACCTGCTCTTTAACAACCATCTTCTCAATGCATCCAAATACATCTGAAAATGTTGTTATAACTTTAAAATTTGTTCATATTCGTTACTACTGTATATATAAATAGTGTGTGTGTATGTGTGTGTGTGTGTGTATATGTATGTGTGTGTGTGTGTATATGTATATATATAGATATATATATTGTAACCTGGGGGACAGGTAGCAGGTACAAAGCTCACAGGGATGGGCTGTTTAGTAAGGCACAGATACCAAATCCACATGAGGTAGTGAAAACAGTGCTGGGTTTATTTGATCTAAATACAAGTCCATACACAGGTGCTGCACAGTCTTCCAGAAAACACATCAAAACAGAAATAACCAAACAAAAGTCCTAGCCGTGTCTCGGCTCTAACTATAACATACACCGTCTCTAACTATCAAGCTGAGCAAGCCTACCGCTTGTCAGCTTCTGTAAAGAGTTTTTAAAGGGTTTTACCAACCTTTTGGCTCCTCACAAACCATCCCTGTTTGTGTGTCCCAGGCAGAGAGCAAAGGCTGTTTGCTCAGGTGAGCTTAAATTAGCCTGGAGAGGAGGACTAAGATCCGAACTGGATCATGTCTCAGAGACCTCTGAATGTATATGAGAGGAGCCTGGGAGATGTATAAACCCCGAACAAGACTTCTCCTGGCTCTCTCTGGGACGCTCTGCTACATATCCTCCCCCCTTGTTTCAACCCCAGGGTTGGAACACCTGTGGCCCAACAGGAGTGAACACGGGACAGGGCATCTACATTCCCCATCTCCACACCTGGCCTGTGTTTTACTGTGAAGGAGTAATCCTGTAGAGCCAAAAACCACCGGTTCACCCGTCTATTAGTCTCCTTCTTTTGGGCCATCCATTTCAGGGGAGCATGGTCAGTTATTAAGTCAAACTGGCGCCCTAACAAATAGTACCTGAGTGCGTCCACGGCCCATTTTATGGCTAAACATTCTTTTTCAATGACTGCATACTTTTTCTCATGGTCATTGAGCTTTCTGCTTAGGTACACGAAAGGGTGTTCTTCCCCATTGTATACCTGTGACAGTACCGCCCCGATACCAACATCAGACGCATCCGTCTGAACCAAAAACTCTCTGGAGAAATCGGGAGAGTACAGTACTGGCTGTGCACACAGAGCCTTCTTCAGGACCTGGAAAGACTCCTCTGCTACTGGGGACCATTTCACCATTACAGAGTCTTTCCCTTTCGTAAGGTCTGTCAGAGGGGCAGCTATAGTTGCAAAATTTGGGATAAATCTTCTATCATACCCCGCAATACCAAGGAAGGCCCTGACCTGCTTTTTGTTTGCAGGGCGTGGCCATTCCTGGATGGCTGCTATTTTACTCACTTGTGGTTTTATGACACCACGGCCAATAGTGTAGCCCAAATACTTGGCTTCCTCTAGACCAATGGCACATTTTTTTGGATTTGCCGTAAAACCTTCTTTGAAGAGGGAATCCAGAACAGCCTGGACATGAGGAAAGTGAGACTCCCAGTCAGTACTATGTACCACTATGTCATCTAGATAGGCTGCTGCATATCGTCGGTGGGGTTTTAGGGTCCTGTCCATGGCCCTCTGAAATGTCGCGGGGGCATTTTGCAACCCAAAAGGCATTTTTTTATATTGAAAGGAACCGTCTGGGGTCACGAACGCAGTCTTCTCTTTGGCGCTACCAGTTAGGGGTATTTGCCAATAACCTTTTGTCAAGTCCAAAGTGGTAAGATAGCGAGCCTTGCCAAGTCGGTCTATAAGTTCGTCTACTCTGGGCATTGGGTATGTGTCAAACTTTGTCACCGCATTAAGCTTCCTGAAGTCGTTACAGAACCTCCAAGTGCCATCCGGTTTTGGG
Source organism: Lithobates sylvaticus (assembly GCA_028564925.1). Lineage (NCBI taxonomy): Eukaryota > Metazoa > Chordata > Amphibia > Anura > Ranidae > Lithobates > Lithobates sylvaticus. The sequence continues at coordinate 521,600,645 of CM053028.1, forward strand.
ACTAGCACGATGGGGCTAGACCAGTCACTATTGGATTCCTCAATGACATCTAGCTCCAACATTTTTTTAACTTCCTTGCTGATGTCCTTTCTCCTCGCTTCAGGAATTCGGTAAGGTTTGAGCTTGACACGTACCCCAGGTTCAGTAACAATATCATGCTGAACTGCTGAAGTGGTGCCAGGTAATTCTGAAAACTTCTCTCTATTCCTTATCAGGAATTCTCTAGTGTCCTGTTTTTGGGAATATGAGAGGGTGTCTGGAATCGTGACCTCAGGGATGAGAGGGGACTCGGTACCCGTAGGCGTTACTGGGAGAGGCATCGCAGTTAACGCCATTCTATCCTTCCAGGGTTTTAACAGGTTTATATGGTAAACCTGTTCGGGCTTCCTTTTTCCTGGTTGATAAACCTTGTAGTTGACCTCCCCAACTCTCTCAATTACTTCAAAGGGACCCTGCCACTTAGCCAGGAACTTGCTCTCAACAGTGGGAACTAACACCAGGACCCTGTCACCAGGTGAGAAAACACGGAGTTGTGCTCCCCTGTTATATATTCTCTGTTGGGCTGCCTGGGCCTGCAGTAAGTGTTCTTTTACCACTGGCATGATTGCTGCAATCCTCTCCTGCATTTGGGCAATATGCTCAATGACACTTTTATGGGGTGTCTGTTCTCCCTCCCAAGTTTCTTTGGCTATGTCTAAGAGTCCCCGAGGGTGTCTCCCATAAAGCAACTCAAATGGGGAGTACCCCGTAGAGGACTGGGGAACCTCCCTGATGGCAAACATCAAGTATGGTATCAGGAAGTCCCAGTTTTTCCCATCCTTGTCCACAACCTTTTTTAACATGCTTTTTAACGTCTTATTGAAGCGTTCCACTAAGCCATCCGTTTGAGGATGATACACTGAGGTTCGCAGCTGCGTCACTTTAAATAACTTGCAGAGCTCCCTAGTTATTCGCGACATAAACGGGGTGCCCTGGTCTGTAAGGATTTCTTTCGGGATGCCAACCCGACTGAACACCATAAACAGTTCTTTGGCAATGTTTTTAGCAGACGCGGCCCGTAAGGGAACTGCTTCAGGGTAACGTGTAGCATAATCCATGATTACGAGGATATGCTGATGACCCCGGGCAGACTTGGGAAGTGGGCCCACAAGGTCCATGGCGATCCTCTCAAAGGGCACTTCAATGATAGGTAAGGGCACTAAAGGACTTCGGAAGTGGGATAGTGGGGCTGACATCTGACACACAGGACAGGATTGACAATAATTCTTAACATCTTTCTGTATCCCGGGCCAGTAAAACCTGCGCAACACCCTTTCAGTCGTTTTTTCAACCCCTAAATGGCCTCCTAGCAAGTGCCCATGGGCAAGTTCTAACACCAGCCGTCTGTATGGCTTAGGGACCACCAACTGTTCAACCACTTCATCATTCATTTTACATACACGATACAGTAAATCCTCATTGCTGCTGAAATAAGGAAAACAGGGCCTGTCCCCGGGTTCGACAGGTACACCATTAATCACTATTACATTTTCCCAGGCCCTGGAAAGGGTATGGTCTTTTCTCTGCTCAGTACCAAAATTTTCCTTATGCACATTAAGGTCATCAAACTCTAACATAGGCTCGGGGTCAGCAGACGGCTGTCCGGCTCTACTGGTAGTGGGGACTTCCTCAGGGTCCTCCAGCTCTCCTGCCATAACCGATAGAGGAAAAGCCGGGGAGCCCTGCGAAGAGTCCCCTGAAACCACATCGTCGGTAGTGGCCAGGAATTCTGGCCCTGCGACTGAGTCAGGTACTGCGACCGAGTTGGGATGATCCCACAGTTCCCAAAACTTAGGGAAGTCCCTACCAATGATGGCCTCATGCACCAAGTGGGGAACAAGTCCAACCGCATGGGTCACTGTACCTAAACCAGTTTTAAACTGAACAGTTGTTACAGGATACTCCCGGGTATCCCCATGTATACAGATCACAGCAACATTTTTAGCATGATACTTCACAGGTTCAATCATTTCCGCTGTAACCAAAGTCACTAGACTTCCAGAGTCCAGCAAGGCTGTAATAGGCTTATCATTCACAGTCATTTGGCACATTGGTTTTCTCATATTTGGGGTTGCAGTGCATGAAACCGCTGCAAACATAGACTGCCTTCTAATAGATAAATCACACTGCATTGGTTCATCTGTCAATGGACAATTTGCCGCAACATGTCCCATTTCTTGGCAACGAAAACACCTGACGTTTCCCCAGTTTGGTTTGCTGACAGGCACTGGCTTCCCTTGTTTGGGATGCCAAGCTTCAGTCCTGGCACCAAAAATCCTCCCCCCTATTTCCTTGCCATGCTTACCACCCACTTCCCCTGGAACAGTCTTACCGGTTGCCTGGGGAGACCGTGGCTTTGGGTGGAAAGTCTGTGTGGCTGTAGGGGTGGTGACCAGGTTCTTTGCAGCAAAATATCTTTCAACAAGTTCCACCAGGTGGTTGGCCGAATTGGGGTCTCCCTGACTCACCCACTCCTGCAGGGGAATTGGTAGTGACCTCAAGAACTGGTCCATGACCACACGCTCCACTATTTGTGGCCCAGACAGGGACTCCGGCTGTAGCCATTTCCTCACCAGGTGAATTAGGTCGAACATCTGCGATCTTGGGGGCTTCTTGTCTTGGAAGGACCAGCTGTGGACCCGCTGTGCTCGAACTGCCAAAGTGACACCAAGTCGTGCCAGTATTTCCTGTTTGACCTTTTCATAGTCTGCTGCTTCTGCTGACTCCAAATCATAGTAGGCCTTCTGCGATTCCCCAGTAAGCAACGGGGCGACCAGTCCTGCCCACTGGGTTTTAGGCCAACCTTCCCTCTCAGCGGTCCGTTCAAACGTTAGCAGAAAGGCCTCTGGATCATCATCTGTAGTCATCTTAGACAAAAAACGAGCCACATGGATGGCTGAAGGCTTGTCTCCAACATTATCAACGTTAGCAGGTGACCACTGTGCTATTGTCTCCACAACCTCAGACAAGGTTTTCCTATCTGCTTTTGCATCAGTGGCTAGCTGTTCAAACAGCCTCTGCGTTTGTTCCTGTGCGATAGCATTAGCTTGCTGTTGTGCCGCGTGGAGTGCAGCACTAGCTTGCTGTTTGTTTTGTTTTCTGCTGTTCAGCGTGGAGTGCAGCGCTTGTTTTCTGCTGTACAGCGTTTGCTTGCTGTAGTGCAGCATTTGTTTTCTGCTGTTCAGCGTTTGTTTTCTGCAGTGCAGCGTTTGTTTGCTGTTGCGCAGCGTTGGATATCATCATTTGTTTTAGGATTTCCTCCATGTTTAGTCACTCTAGGTACTGGCCTTTTAAGTAGTAACTTACTACAGCTGCCCGCTGAAATCCACCATATGTAACCTGGGGGACAGGTAGCAGGTACAAAGCTCACGGGGATGGGCTGTTTAGTAAGGCACAGATAGCAAATCCACATGAGGTAGTGAAAACAGTGCTGGGTTTATTTGATCTAAATACAAGTCCATACACAGGTGCTGCACAGTCTTCCAGAAAACACATCAAAACAGAAATAACCAAACAAAAGTCCTAGCCGTGTCTCGGCTCTAACTATAACATACACCGTCTCTAACTATCAAGCTGAGCAAGCCTGAAGCGGAGGATACAAACCTGGTCCAAGCTCCCATTGTCTCTCGTAGGCAGAATAAGTCTCCTAAAGATGAAATTTCTTCCCGTGGTCCTGTATTTCCTACGACATGCACCTGTCTGGATTCCGAAAACTACTTTTCGGAAGTTTGACAGTGTAGTCTCCACCTTTTTGTGGACCCCCAAGCCCCCCCGAATAGGCCTAAAAGTACTGCAGGAACCAGGAGAAAAAGGGGGTCTGGCGGTGCCAGACTGGCAAAAATACTACCTGGCTGGACAAATGGTCTTTGCCCGCAGGTGGTTGATGGCAGATGACGGTGACGCAGCTACGGTCTTGGAGGCGGCTCATCTGGGATCCTATGACAGTCTGCGATTTGCGCTGTTTAGAGGCACTAGATCTGATCTTCCGCTGACATTGACAATGAAGGCAAACATTAAGGCCTGGGAATTGGCGGTGAAAACCGCATGCCCAAGCTATCAGGGGGTGTCACCCTCAACCCCCATTTGGATGAACCCAACCTTACCCCAATTCTATAATCTACCAGATCCTATGATCTGGGCGATTAAAGGAATTAAGACGTTAAAAGACATAACATCTTTTGGAGAAATACAATCCTTTTCACAACTTAAATCTAGACATGACCTCCCCAATCATTACCTGTTCAGATTTCTACAGGTCCGACATGCTTTCCAAGTACAATTTCATGAACTGAAAGTAGAATCTCTACCCTCGTCCCTGGAAACGATGCTGACAAGAGAGGAGCTAACAAAGCCTCTCTCTGAAACGTACAAGGAATTCTTTAAAGTGACTCCCAAAACTATTACCAGATGCAGGGAAAAATGGGTGAGAGAAGTCCCTGAGATACAGGGCGAGGATTGGGACGACTTATGGACTCAACCCTTCAAGAACCTGGTGTCGGCCAGGGATAGGTTGATTCAATTCAAATTTCTACATAGGAGTTACTACACACCGGCTAGACTGGGGAAGATTTTTCCCTCAGCCTCAACGGAGTGTTGGAGATGTTCTCATTCACCTGCTGACGCTGACCACATCTTCTGGCATTGCCACCACGTCCAGAAATTCTGGACGGATATCCATGCATGTATTACAGAACTTATATCAGTCCCGATTCCATTGAATGTTAGAGTTTGTCTCCTGGGGCTGGTTGATGATGTGGTGCCCTCAAGGGCCATGCGTACAATGTTGAGTATACTGTTCTTTTATGGCAAGAAGGCTATTCTACTAGCCTGGAAAAAAACGGTGGCTCCAAGTATCTCCGCCTGGAAAGGCCTAGTAAATTCAATGTTACCTTATTACAAAGCCACATATGAAAGTCGGGGTTGTATAAAGAAATTTGACAAAGTATGGCATTCATGGCTTAATTCTGACAGTACTGTAGGGTAAGAAATAGTTGCGAGATACTGGTACTGGAGGTTTGACCTGCTTCCCGAGGATGATGTGCTAGACAACATAGTTGGGTAACAGCTGAAATAATACAGAAGACACCAGGGCCCCACATTACAAGAGCACACATGCCTGTATAAATTGATATAGGACTCCGTTTCATAGTCGAGATGTGACTGGGGGGTGGGGTGGGAGGGAGGGGGGGCAGGGGGAAGTTTTAGTTAGTTGGTCTATGTTAGACAGTAGGGATGAGCCGAACACCCCCCGTTCGGCTCGCACCAGAACCCGCGAACGGACCTAAAGTCCGTGCGAGCTTTAGAACCCTATTAGTTATAATGGATGCGAACGTTCGAAATTAAAAGTGCTCATTTTAAAGGCTAATATGCATGTTAATGTCATAAAACGTGTTTGGGGACCTGGGTCCTGCCCCAGGGGACATGTATCAATGCAAAAATTTTTTTTAAAAACGGCCGTTTTTTCAGGAGCAGTGATTTTAATAATGCTTAAATTGAAACAATAAAAGTGTAATATTCCTTTAAATTTCGTACCTGGGGGGTGTCTATAGTATGCCTGTAAAGGGGCGCATGTTTCCCGTGTTTAGAACTGTCTCTGCGCAAAGTGTCATTTTTGAAAGTAAAAAAGCTATTTAAAATCACTCGCGGCTAATGTTAATTCACGGCTCCCGTAACACAGAGAACAGTGATTCATTGAAACTCATTCATAAAAAAAAGTCATTGATAAAAAAAAAAAAAATGAAAAAAAAAAAAAAAGCGTAGGGGTCCCCCCAAATTCAATAACCAGGCCCTTCAGGTCTGGGATGGATATTAAGGGGGATCCCAGCCAAAAAAAAAAAAAAAAAATGGCGTAGGGTCCCCCTCAAAATCCATACCAGACCCTTGAGGTCTGGTATGGATTTTAAGGGGAACCCTAGCCAAAAAAAATGGCGTGGGGTCCCCCTCAAAATCCATACCAGACCCTTATCCGAGCACGCAACCTGGCAGGCCGCAGGAAAAGAGGGGGGGACGAGAGCGGCCCCCCCTCTCGCCTGAACCGTACCAGGCCACATGCCCTCAACATTGGGAGGATGCTTTGGGGGTCTAAGACCCCAAAAGCACCTTGTCCCCATGTTGATTAGGACAAGGGCCTCTTCCCCACAACCCTGGCCGGTGGTTGTGGGGGTCTGCGGGCGGGGGGCTTATCGGAATCTGGAAGCCCCCTTTAACAAGGGGACCCCCAGATCCCGGCCCCCCCCCTGTGTGAAATGGTAAGGGGGTACAAAAGTACCCCTACCATTTCACCAAAAAAGTGGCAAAAATGGTAAAAAGGACAGGAGACAGTCTTTGACAATTCCTTTATTAAAATCTTCTTTCTTCTTTCTTCATCCTTCGGATTCTTCATCTTCTCCTTCCTTCATCTTCTTCCATCTTCTTCTTCCATTTTCTTCTTCCTCCGATCCGCTTCTTCTTGCGCTGGTCTTCTCGTCCTTCTCGTCCGGCATCTTCTTCCGTCGGCGTCGGCGTCGGTGTCGGTGTCTTCTTGGGCCGCTCCGCGCAATGGGAGGCTCCCGCTGTGTGAGGCTCCACTCCATCTGACAGGTCTTTTAAAACGGAGGGCACCTGGTGACCCCGCCCCCCTCTGACATCATGGGGAAAGCCATCATGGAATTCCCCATGACGTCCCTGTGCGTCAGAGGGGGCGGGGTCACCAGGTGCCCTCCATTATAAAAGACCTGTCAGACGGAGCGGAGCCTCACACAGCGGGAGCCTCCCATTGCGCGGAGCGGCCCAAGAAGAGACAGAGACACCGACGCCGACGCCGACGGAAGAAGATGCCGGACGAGAAGGACGAGAAGACCAGCGCAAGAAGAAGCGGATCGGAGGAAGAAGAAAATGGAAGAAGAAGAAGATGGAAGAAGATGAAGGAAGGAGAAGATGAAGAAACCGAAGGATGAAGAAAGAAGAAAGAAGATTTTAATAAAGGAATTGTCAAAGACTGTCTCCTGTCCTTTTTACCATTTTTGCCACTTTTTTGGTGAAATGGTAGGGGTACTTTTGTACCCCCTTACCATTTCACACAGGGGGGGGGCCGGGATCTGGGGGTCCCCTTGTTAAAGGGGGCTTCCAGATTCCGATAAGCCCCCCGCCCGCAGACCCCCACAACCACCGGCCAGGGTTGTGGGGAAGAGGCCCTTGTCCTAATCAACATGGGGACAAGGTGCTTTTGGGGTCTTAGACCCCCAAAGCATCCTCCCAATGTTGAGGGCATGTGGCCTGGTACGGTTCAGGCGAGAGGGGGGGCCGCTCTCGTCCCCCCCTCTTTTCCTGCGGCCTGCCAGGTTGCGTGCTCGGATAAGGGTCTGGTATGGATTTTGAGGGGGACCCCACGCCATTTTTTTTTGGCTAGGGTTCCCCTTAAAATCCATACCAGACCTCAAGGGTCTGGTATGGATTTTGAGGGGGACCCTACGCCATTTTTTTTTTTTTTTTTTTTTGGCTGGGATCCCCCTTAATATCCATCCCAGACCTGAAGGGCCTGGTTATTGAATTTGGGGGGACCCCTACGCTTTTTTTTTTTGTTTTTTATTAATGAATGACAGCTCTCTGTGTTACAGGAGCCATCAATTCATTAGCCGCGAGTGATTTAAATAGCTTTCTTCCTGCAAAAATGACACTTTTTTGCAGGGAAAGTTCTAAGCACAGGAAACCTGCCCTCCTTCACAGGCTACCTATAGACACCCCCCAGATGTGATACTGCAATGCTGTTCTAACAGCATGCACACACATATCCCCAGAAATAAAGAACATATTGTTGTCAGCAGTCAGCAGCACACTGACACACTGACACTGTGAGTGAAACATAATATGCGAGGCCGCCGCCGCGGCGGCCTCTTATACCGTGGGGCGTGTATTAAAGCCCCTGAGCTATAATTGGCTACATGCATCCTGCCTGTAGCCAATTATGGCTCTCCTCGCTGCCGGCGCTGTGATTGGCCAAGCATGCGGGGTCACAGTGCATGCTTGGCCAATCATCAGCCAGCATTGCACTGCGCGGGCCGCAATGCATTGCGGGGCCGCTCGCATCACACGAATTTGATGCGAGCGGTCCCAATAGTTCTGGGCTCGCCGAGCGAGCGAACACCCGGTGCTCGATTCGAACATGGGTTCGAATCGAACACCGGGCTCATCCTTATTAGACAGTTGGCCTCGGCCAGTTTTTGGATGTTGTCTTGCGGACACATCATATGTTGTATGTTATGCATATTAAAATTTCAATAAACAGATTTTTCAAAAACAAAAAAAAAAAGCTGAGCAAGCCTACCGCTTGTCAGCTTCTGTAAAGAGTTTTTTAAAGGGTTTTACCAACATTTTGGCTCCTCACAAACCATCCCTGTTTGTGTGTCCCAGGCAGAGAGCAAAGGCTGTTTGCTCAGGTGAGCTTAAATTAGCCTGGAGAGGAGGACTAAGATCCGAACTGGATCATGTCTCAGAGACCTCTGAATGTATATGAGAGGAGCCTGGGAGATGTATAAACCCCGAACAAGACTTCTCCTGGCTCTCTCTGGGACGCTCTGCTACAATATCTATATATATATATAATCTCAAAGAATAATATCTATACTAACCAGTTGGTAACTATTTTTCCTGCAGGGAACCACAGTCATCCCACTGCTCTCCTCTTCTCTAAGAGACAAAAGCTACTTTGAAAAACCTTATGAGTTTTACCCAGAGCATTTTCTGGATACAGAAGGCAATTTTAAGAAGAATGACGCATTAATTCCATTCTCTATTGGTAAGAGATAATACAAAATGTTTTAATTTAATGAACAGAATATAATATAAACACTTTTAATGGCTTTTAAGGACATTGTTAGCATTTACATACATTTTAAGATTCCGGTTCACATCTTTGTCTTTATTCAGGTTACCAATGCAAGTCAGCCAAAGTACATCATAATCTGTTGATTATCAGCTCTGTGGCTTTCAATCACTTTGTTAAAGGGGCAGAAAGGCAAATTTTCCTTAAGCCCACCTGGACAGGAGGCCCACCAAGATAATTTCAAGTAATGGAATCTGGTTGCATTCAAAGTAGACCAACTAGCAGCTGTATAGTCTTAAGCAACCACCACCTTTAGTGTTCCTTGAGCCTGTGAGCAGTGCTCCAACAGCGGTGCATTAATATGTTGCTGAGCAGTGTGGAAACTGGGCCCTGCTTCCCATGAGGCCAGTTAAAGTGGCTGCCACATACAACACTCATGGAAGCACTGTGGGGTGGCACTGAGGCTGGGGTGTCCATGGGACACTCTGTCCTCAGTGCAGCTAAGTAGCATTGAGCCCAGTAAAACCACAGACTTGGCATTACTGATCTTCCTGCCCAGCCGCTTTGCCTGTCACACAGGCAGGCACAGTGGTCAAGGCTACTCAGTGATGCTGAGCCTGATGAGAGTGTAGGATCAGCATCACTAAGCAGAGTTCCTGGCTGTCGTGCCTGCTTATTTGACAGGTGCAGCAGTCTGGAGCTCTGCTTCAGCCCATAGGGTTGCTTTTCCAACACTCAGGTTACTGAATCCACTTCTGACACAGGAAGCAGCCCGAGGCCTAACAGACACAGTTCCATTAATGCAATAAATGTGTCTTTAACCTCATAGCAAACAGTCTCAATGCAATTAACATGCCTTTCATTCTGATAAGGCAGTTCTTTATTAGTGTGGAGTTGTGCCTTATGTGCCCATCTCCAGGGGATCCCCCTTCGGGGGAAGGAAAGATTAGAGTCTCTGTTCCTTAAATTATGTTCTCCCTCGTGGCTTCTCTTTCAATGGCCAGCAGCTAACTCCCTCAACTAAGTTCCACCCCAACTATTTAAGAGATCCCGCTAGGAAGGAAATTAAATCATCCTCTTTCCTGGACCCAAATTCAGCCTACCTACATATGCTTCTGTGTGAAAAGCACCCAGTTAGGACATGTACCTTTTTCAGATGCTTTTAAGACAAAATGGTCAAATATACATCTGCATCAAGCACAGCCAAAAGTAGGTGGACTTGGATGCTACTTAAAACCCATGTACAGTATACCTATCTTAATCTTATCTCGCCTATCTGAAAATGGATTTAATTTACAAATGATGCTACGTGTCTGATTTTAATAATTCAAATACAATTTTTTTTTCTTAGGAAAAAGAAGCTGTGCTGGGGAAACATTGGCTAAGATGGAGCTGTTCCTCTTCTTTACAACACTGCTACAACGCTTCACCTTCCAGGCCCCTCCCGGAGCTGAGCTGGACCTCACCCCTGCACTTGGGGCCACAAACTCCCCATTACCATATGAAATCTGTGCAATCCCCCGCATCTAGTTTAAGTTTGCACTGAAACACAATGTAATTTATTAACATTGTTCCTCTTTCTAATCAAAATAAGAAATAGATTCAGCTTACATTACTGTTAGGAATATCTCACAAAGAAAATTAAGCAAAAGTAAACTGTTAGCATTTGAGGACTTTGAGTAGGCCCTAAACAGCTACTTTGGGCATAAACCATACACCCTGATCTTCCACATCTCTATTGTCTGGAAATCACAGCTTTCAAAATGACAGCCAGGGCTTACTTTGTGCCACAACAGCAGATGCAGCTGCTGCTATGTAAATTGTAACGTCTGAAGAGTGCTCAGATGCTTCATTGAGAATTATGACATATCATCATTTGTTGTTACTCTGTTGTATTCATGTAAAGATTAAAGCAGTGAAGGACTAGTCACCAGTTTTGCCTGTGGTCTCTCTTGCAACTGATATTTCCCTATTACTGACTTACCATGTCTTGTTCTGCACTGTGTCTTTATGTGGAGGAGGCCATCTTGGTAGTCATAGGGCTTTACTTCCTCATGTTAGAGCATCCAGCAAGGAGAACAGTGAGCAGCACAGTAGTGACATCACCAAATCTCATTCCACATCTCATGAGACTAGCAGTCAAAGGCAGACGTGCCTTAGATCTTACACTGCAAATATACACAGGAGTGCCCAGGCACCCGCATAAATAAATCCAAATCATATAGTGCAATCATATAGTGATATGTGTCAAACAATCAAGTAAAATAAGAGTCCTTTTGGTGTACAGACCTCAGCACCATTAAATAATATGAGGGGAACCATGTCCTTTGTAATATATCCACATATCAATACACACTCACCAGACTCCTCCTTACAAAGGCTCAATCTGCACTTTTAGTTATCCGGGATAGGTCCTCTTTATGGTTTCCCCTAACCTTTTGAGTTCTTAGGATGTCCTTAATCTCATATAGTAATGTAATAAAAAATGTCAGAAAAATATCTCACAGTGTAGTATTTAATTAATCATGAACATTAAAATGCTTAAAATGCAACTTACATGGTATATTACCCCAACACTAGCACCATTGTATACAGCTTAGAAGGCCTAATCCATTTCCTGCATGTCTCACTTGGATTGGCGTGTGTTCCAAGCCTCAATTTAGAACTGAAAGTGACGTCATATAAACCCCTGATATGACGGTTCAAGCGCTTTGACATACGTTTCACCAAATAAGGTGTCTTCAGGATGATGGATAACTTCCTGAAAACGCCTTATTTGGTGAAACAAAGCATTTTAACCATTACTTCCAGGGTTTATATGATGTCTCTAAAAGCGAGGCATGCAGGAAATGGATTAAGCCTTCTAAACTGTATACACTGGTGCCAGTCTTGAGGCACTGTGCTATAGGAGTTACATTTTAAACCTTTTACATGTCATGATTAATTAAATACTATTTTATGAGATATTCTTCTGGTATTTTTTAGTAGATTACTATACAAGCTTAAGGACATCCTACGTACCCAAAAGATAAGGGGAAACCATAAATAGGACCAGTCCTGAATAACTAAAAGTGCAGATTGACCCTCTGTAAGCGGGAGTCATTTGGGTCTGGTGAGTGTGCATTGCAGATTTTTTGAGCACAAGTGGTGAAGATTAGTGGATATATTACAAAGGACTTGTTTCTCATATTTTGTAATTGTGCTGGGATCTGAACACCAAAAGGACTCTTTCATTTCACTTTATTGTTTGGCATATGTCACTATTGGATTGCTCTATAGGATTTGTATCTATGTATGTGTAAGCGACATACCTTTTTTTTTTTTTTTTGATTTATAAAACAAGGGCTAATTCCACTTAAAGGGGCAGCTGCACTATTTTCCTTTTTAGATTTCATTTTTATTATCATTGCATTTTTCAAATCTCACATTTGAGTACATAGGGCTTTACATATGTGTAAGCCCCATGCTTTATCATTTAACACATACCAAGATATGTGCAGCTATTTTCAAGAATAATTCTGACTTTTTTTTTTTTTTGGACACTGCTTAATATTGCAAAAACGTCACTATTTAAGTTCAGGACCACTTTAAAAAAAACACACTGCTAAGAACTTGGTTAAAAGATAAACACAAACCTAAACGAGAGGCAATCAGATTTTCCCCGGATCAACTTTACCTATAAATGTTGGTACCCAGTTATATTATGTACATTTAGGAAAGTATCCAGGCCTTTCTTAAAGCAATCTACTGAGCTGGCCAGAACCACTTCTGCAGGGAGTCTATTCCACATTTCCACAGCTCTTACTGTGAAGAAACCTTTCCGTATTTGGAGATAAAAATCTCTTTTCCTCTAGACGTAAAGAGTGCCCCCTTGTCCTCTGTGTTGGCTGTAAAGTGAATAACTCAACACCAAGTTCACTATATGGACCCCTTATATATTTATACATGTTGATCATATCCCCCCTTAATCTCCTCTTATCAAGGGTGAATAAATTCAGTTCCTCTAATCCTTCCTCATAGCTGAGCTCCTCCATGCCTCTTATCAGTTTGGTTGCCCTTCTCTGCACTTTCTCCAGTTCCCCAATATCCTTTTTGAGAACTGGTGCCCAAAACTGAACTGCATATTCCAGATGAGGTCTTACTAATGATTTGAACAGGGGCAAAATGATATCTCTCTCTCTGGAGTCCATACCTCTCTTAATACAAGAAAGGACTTTGCTCGCTTTGGAAACTGCAGCTTGGCATTGCATGCTAATATTGAGCTTATGATCTACCAAAACCCCCAGATCCTTCTCCACTACGGATTCCCCCAGTTGTACTCCCCCTAGTATGTATGATGCATGCATATTCTTAGCCCCCATGTGCATAACTTTACATTTATCAACATTAAATCTCATCTGCCACATAGTCGCCCAATTAGACAGAGCATTGAGGTCGGCTTGTAAATTGGAGACATCCTGTAAGTACGTTATTCCACTGCATAGCTTGGTGTCATCTGCTAAGACGTTGCTGTCACTCCCTTGCATGCTCATGCGCATCCTCTCTCTCTCTCATCCTCCCTCCCTTACACCTCACCCCTCTCCCATCCCCTTTCCCTCTCTCTCATCCTCCCTCTCTCTATTTAATTTGATTTGTTATAACAAAACATTGTTAGCGTTTTTATTAATTTATTTATTTTTATAAAAAGCCCCACCAAAATCCTCAGCACCAGGCCCATGATGTGAGGGGTTACAGTTTTCTGGCACCACCAACACCCAAGACCTAATTTTTCTGCACCTGTTTCATTGGGGCATGTAATTACAATTTTTTTAATAATATTTAACAGCAGGGCCCATTCCTGCACTGAACAAGAGTACCTGTGAGGGGTTACAGTGTTCTGCATTACCAACACCCAAGGCCCAATTTTTCAGCAGATTATATAGTGCAGTCAGTGTAGTATATATAATACAGTGCAGGGTATATAGTGCAGAGTATATAATAGAGTGTATTGAAGTGGTTAAGGGGAACCCTATGACAGAATTAAGAATTAAGAAAAAAAAACGGCATGGGGTCCCCCCAAAATCCATACCAGGCCCTTTGCGCTCTAAAAGTCCCACAAAATCTTTCTATATTTATTCATAAAGGGATGTGGCACTATAAACAGTTTCAGTATCCCACCTCTTAATAAAATACCTACAAAGATGTTTTACATTTAAAAAAAAAAGGGGCAGACTCGATAAATCACTTATTATTAAAGAAGCTGCATGCTCAGTAAGTAACTGTTATGAGTGCGTTATCTGCTGGGGAGAGGGATTACCAGTGCACGTGAGGCAGTGCGGTGCTCTTATTATCGCTAATAGGAAAAGTTTTGAACACTATTTTTCACTATTGGTGGACTAGTTTCTTAGTTTAATTTGATTGTTCTTGCATCATGAAAGACATTATATTGGTTATTCTCTTTCCTTTTTATAAGTTTTGAATAATAATAATTTACAATTGTATGTATAATCACAGTGCTACCATTTGTAGAGGTACCTTTTCTCCTTCGCTGATGTGGGCTGATGAGGCTGCACTGATGTGGGCTGATGAGGCTGCACTGATGTGCACTGATGAGGCTGCACTGATGTGCGCTGATGAGGCTGCACTGATGTGCGCTGATGAGGTGATACTGATGGGCCCTGATGAGGCGACACTGAGGAGGTGGCACTGGTGGCTCTGATGAGGCGACACACACTGATGGGCCCTGATGAGGCGACACTGATGAGGTGGCACTGGTGGCCCTGAATGACACTGATAGGCGACACTGATGGTCCCTGATGAGGCGACACTGATGAGGTGGCACTGGTGGCGCTGATGAGGAAGCGCTGATGGGCAGCACTGGTGGGCACTGTTGGGGCTGCACTGATAATCAGGACACTGATAATCAGTGCCCTGATTATCAGTGTACATGTTCCTTTTAGAGAAGCTGGTTATTGGCTCTCTTCTACTCTCCTCATGCTGTCAGCATGAGGAAAGCAATGCAGATAACCGTCTTCTATTTACATCCATGATCAGCTGTGATTGGACACAGCTGGTCATGTGATAAAGAGCTGCTGATTGGCTCTTTACCTCAATCTGATCAGCAGTGTCCTCCGTGTCCTACCGCGTGTCGTGAACACGGGAGGGCTTCATATGAAATAGCTGTCTACATTGTAGCTGTCATTCGGTTATAGCGTGCTCAGCAAGTGGTTAAAGAAACATTAAGGCCTCTTTCACATGGGAAGCTGGGGTTGTTAATAAGTAAACACAGGCAGCTGAGCCCCAGTTTTACAGCCCCCGACCACCCACCTAAAACATAACAGGGGTGCTGTTTACATGCTGTGGCCACTTTGCTTTGCATTGTGGCCACAGCAAATTTAATGTGGCTTGTCAAGCTGACAGATTCCACTTTGTCAAACTCACCTATTCAAGTCAATGGAGCTGCGCCGCAACTGCAAGTCACATACTTGGGTCAGGGTTGAGGTCCTTTACTTCTATTTTAAATGTCCATTTGGCAAAAAAAAGACTTTCAGTAGGTGGCAGGATGCCTCTGAGAATGACTGTAAGCCACTGCTTAGGCATCCTTTCAAAAAGGCGTCCACTGCAAATTGCTTTTTAGAGACGGGTGCAGTGTGAACCTATCACCTCAATAACATTATTCAATTTTTATAATGTTCTAATATCAGGCAATTAAAGATATTTAAATGAATGGATGCTGGATTTGTATTAGTCAATATTCAAGTGTGTTAAACATTCTCCAGCGGCCCTCAGACTCTACCTGCATGTGAAGCAAAGGAAAGGTAACCTGTCATAATGATGGTTAATAAACAATAGATAGCAGAAAGGTAAAGGAGTTCTTTGGACCGGGCAACTCAGTTCTGGTTTATGATTTACAAATAGCTATTTGGTAGAGGTCCAGCCTAAATTATCCATTCAGATTATGTATAGCCAGGTAGGTCCTTGCACAATATTACTGTTGATAAGGTTGCTGATTTGATTAGAAAGTTGGGCTTAGCACACGTTCATCTGAGTTCAGAAATCCTTATGACATGCACAAGCATTGATCTGCTGTCCTGTTTGAGGAACATTGGCAAATAAATTCTGTTGCAAATGTCATGTTTTGAACCAGTTCAGACTCTTACACAAGAAAATGAGGGTCAGAAAGACCTGAAGATGCAAGAGGAAAGGTGAACAGTCCCATTGCTGAATTTGGGTAGGACTTTTAAGGCTCATTCACACAATGAGGTGTATCCCAGCACACACTTTTTTGCATGTTTTCACACATTGTGTTTTAGGGCAGCCCAATTTCTGTGTGAGTGAAATGTGCAAAAAAGGTTCTGGCATGATTTTTAAAACTGTGCCACACCAAAAACGCATTGGTATTCTTTCACTACCACTTCATTAAACTTCTATCTTGCATACAAAGTAACAATGGAATCATTAATAAAGTGATATTGGAGGAAGTGTTGTGTGTTGGCATTTGTATTTTTGAAATACCTACTGCCTCTGACTGCTAACCTCATGAGATCTGGAGTGAGATTTGGTGCTGCCAAAATGTTGTTGTTCAGTGTTCTTCTTGCTGGAGAGGAAGTTATACCTGAAGACCTGCAGTGCAAGGAACTGCCTGCTTCTGTTTCTTATCTGTGCTTTCTCCACCTCTCCTGCTGTTTCTTAATCATTACCCCACCAGTCATCGGGAGGGCAGCTCTGACATAAGGAAGCAAAGACCTGCCTCTACCATGATGGCTGCCTCCACACAAAGACACAGTGCAAACCAATGCAGGTTATGTCAGTAATGGTGAAAAATATCAGCTTTAGGGATCCTATAGGCCAGGCATCTCTAAATAGTGAACTGCAGTCTAGGCCTGGGATGTGTGACAGTCCTTTTCGGACCCCTGCTGTGCGACTTAGGAGCTTGGATGTCCTCTTTCATGTAATCATCCTCCAACAGGACAGAGGTCCGGAGGTGTGGCAACTGTAGACAGAGGGTGGGAGCTGCCCAACTTTTCAACTTAACAAGCGGGTGATTCGTTGCTGGGACACAGGATGGTCCTAGCAACCAATCACCAATTTATTAACATAAATGGTTGGCCAGCTCCCATCCTCTGTCCAGACCTGCTATGCCTCCTGCCCTGCTTTTTAGGGTTGGACTGTGAAGAGTGTCTGTGATTGGAATAGGTGGTTTTATGTAAAGCTGAGCTGAAAAAAGGGTAATTTATAAATGAATCTGCAGCCACGGAATAGAACAGAATTTGAAAGGCTTACATCAGAGGGGCTGGATGGTGCACCCGTATCCTTTGCCCGAACCTAAATGCTGAAGCCTCATGCACCAGGGCTAAGCATTTAGTGTGCATGAGGCTTTACATCTGTGTTCCCATCAGAGTCACCCCGCACATTTGTGTCCCCATTAAATTCTCCCTGCCCATATGTGTCCCCATCAGAGCCTCCCTACCCATTTGTGTCCCCATCAGCCTCCCTGCCCATTTGTGTCCCCATACATCTCTGTCCCCATGAGAGTCTCCATGGACATCTGTGTCTCCATCAGAGTTTCCCTGTCCATTTGTGTTCCCATCAGAGTATCCCTCTACATTTGTGTCCCCATCAGAATCTTCCCATACATCTGTGTCCCCATCAGATTATCCCTTCTCATTTGTGTCCCCGTCAGAGACTCCCCATACATCTGTGTCCCCATCACAGTCTCCCTATACATCTGTGTCCCCATCAGTGCCTCCCTGCACATTTGTGTCCCCAATAACACCCCCTTGCACATTTGTGTCCCCATAACAGCCACCACCACACATTTGTGTCCCCATCACAGCCCCTGCAACACACTTGTGTCCTCTTAGAGCCACCTCCTTACAAACAATAAAACCCATCCTGCCCATTTGTGTCCCCATCAGAACCTCCCTGCACACCTGTGTCCCCATCAGAGTCCCCCCTGCACACTTGTGTCCCCATCAGAGTCCCCCCTGCACACCTGCGTCCCCATCAGAGCGCCCCCTGCACACTTGTGTCCCCATCAAAGTCCCCCCCCACAATTGTGTCCCCATCATAATTCCCACTGCACACTTGTGTCCCCATCAGAGTCCCCCCACACTTGTGTCCCCAGCAGAGCCCTCTTGCACACTTGAGTCCCCATCAGAGCCACCCATACTTGTGTCCTCTATCAGAGTCCCCTCCACACTTCTGTCCCCATCAGATTCTCCCTGTACATTTGTGTCATTATCAGAGCCCCTCACACTTGCCTCCCCCATCAGAGTCCCCCTCCCACACTTGTGACCCCGCCAGAGCCCCCCTGCCCACTTGTGTCCCCATCAGAGCCCCCTCCCCAAAAAAAAATCTGTGTCACCATCAATCCCCCCCACACTTGTGTCCCCAATAGTGCCCACTCTGTACGTTTGTGTCCTCAATCAGAGCCTCTTCCCACACTTTTGTCCCCCATAAAAGTCTCCCCTCTACACTTGTATCTCCACCAGAGCCCCCTCCCCCAGAACATGTGTTTCCCCATCAGTTTACCCACACTGCCTTCTATTTCCCCTTTAGATCAGTGCCCATTAATGCTCCTCTGAAGGGCTGGCTTTAGTGTAGACCTAGTGCACTTGCCGGTTCCCGCCCCAAGGTGCAGCAAATCTGCACTGAAATAATTTGGGCTTTGTCGGGTTGCACCCCCTTAATGCCTGTCAGTATGCAGAGCAAGCCCCGCAATCCCTGCGGAGACCATCCCTGTAGTGAGTCTGTGGACTCTAGCTGCGTGGTTAAAAAAAAAAATCCTTGCGGGCCAGATGTGGCCCGTGGGCCATTCTTCGGAGACCCCTGATGTAAAAGGAGGTAGACTGAGGACACTGATATAAGGTTGAGGGGTACTGTGATATGACTGAGGACACTAATGTTTTTAATTCAATACCCCTGCTATTGGTAATACTGAGGACTACCCCTTTCTCCTCTGCTCTCTGCTTGCCATTTTTGGGCAGAGCTTCCAAAATTCAGGTTCTGTTTAAAGCTAAACTCAACACTAGGCATAAACAAATAATGTAGCTCTGTAATGATTAACACATCACATTTATTTTTATTAATGATCAGTCTAATTACCTACATTTGCATTGATTTTAGCCTCTTGCAGTCTACTGTAAAGCAGTGCTCTACTGTAAAGCAGAGCAAAGAGCTCAACTGTAAAGCAGAGAAAGAGAAAGAACTGATTCCCTTCTGTAAGAGGCAGCTCTATGCTGTATGGCAGAGCTGTGTAAAACTCAAGACAGGAGGGACAGAAATAGAAATGCCCTTGGCAAGTTTACAACAGCTTATACAGTATATATGTATTTTTAATTTGCGTATTTAGCTTAGTAGTCCAGATTTAATACATAAAATAAAAAAATAAAAATCTAAGAGGAACACATACAGGATTTATAAAATGAATTGATTTCTCAGTTAAATAGCAACACAATTGCTAGTTTCATAAGTACAATACATACAATAAAAGTAATATTAAAAAAAGAAAAACTTTCTGAAATTCATGAATGTCTCCATGAAATTGCTTTACAATTGCTAGTTTGGGCCATAAAATATATAAATTAAATATAAAAAATAAGTAATAAGGGGAAAAAAAAAAAAAAAAACACAGACCAAACTAAAATGTCTAATAAAAATAAAACGGAAAATTGATATCAAACACTTACCCTCATTTTGCTTTCCTGATGGACTCCATGGCAGCCTATGTATGGGTTAATCCCGCCTCATATACCTCATAGGACCCCACTCCCATAAATCTTTGCTCCCAGCCAGATACCGTGTTCCATAACTTAGCCTACTCCAGCAAATAGGAGGGAAACTCCTGCTGCCATGGAGTCCATCAGGAAAGGAAAATTACGGTAAGTATTTGATATAAATTTTCAGTTTTTCTGACAGACTCCATGGCAGCCTACGTATGGGAAATAACTAGCCATACAGACTCGGGTGGGCACAAATTGCTGGTTCAACAGAAAAAGGTTTAATTGGCACTGTTCAAACAGATAAAACATTTAAACCAAAATTAACAGAGGCAAGAGCTGCTGGCTCATCACAATAGTGCCTCATGAAAGTGTTTATTGACGACCAAGAAGCTGCTTTGCAGATCACTTCCGCCGATACGTGTCGGGAGGCCGCCCATGATGTCGACATACCCCTGGTAGAATGAGCAGTCACGGTCTCCGGAGGAGCCAGCCCCTTAGCCGTATATGCCCTTTGGATAGCTTGGACAATCCAACTTGCAATGGTTCTAGAGGAAGTACGCAGTCCCCTGTTCTTTCCATAAAAGTAGACAAACAGATGATCCGACCTTCTGAAAGGTGCAGTAGCTTCTAAGTAGCATTTCAAGACTTCCCCGACATCCAGAGGATGGGCAATTGAAGAATCATCTGATTGAAAGTTTGGGAGAACAATCTCCTGGTTCTCGTGAAACACTGATGTTACTTTAGGATTTGATCCTAACATCGGAACCAAGACTAACCGATCAGGGAAGAAGGTAAGGAAAGGCTCCTTAGAACCCAAAGCACTGATTTCTGACACTCTTTTAGCCGATGTTTTGGCTACTAGAAAGGCTGTTTTAAGGGAAATGTCCTTCATAGATAGTTCATCCATTCGTTGAAAGGAAACTTCTGAGAAGAAATCCAGAACAAGAGGAAGATCCCATTTGCAGAACCATGGCTTTCTCTGGGGCCTAAGTCTTGATGCTCCAAAAATTGTCTGGTAAGGGGATGCCTTGCCCAGGAAACACCAGTAAAAGCAGATATTGGTGAAACTTGGACCCGCAGAGAGCTTACGGACAAAGGCAGATCCAGACCTGTCTGGAGAAATCCTAAAACATCCTTTATTTCCGGATTATTACAGGAACCCCCGGAAGAGGAGACATAGTGCATAAATTTAGACCAGATTCTCTGGTAAACTTTATTCATACCCTGCCTCCTAGCACTCAGCAGGGTAGCAATTGCTGAACTTGGACAACCTAATGCCTCCAGCCTCTTCCTCACAACCACCAGACCATCAGATGGAGATGGGATGGACACGGGTGAAGTGATGTTCCCTGTAGTAGTAGATCCGATCTGGAGGGAGGCGGAACTGGGTCCCGGTAACTCAACTGCAACAGGAAAGGAAACCATGGCCTGTTGGGCCAGTATGGGATGATTGCTACTATTTCTGCTGTCTCCTGTCTGAGTCTCGAAAGGAACCGAAGAATGATCGGGACTGGAGGAAAGGCATAGGCCTTGCGGAATCTCCACTGATCCGTGAGAGCATCCACTCTGATGGCTTGGGGACAGCGATACCTGGTATTTCCTCACCTTGGCATTGCAAGGAGATGCAAACAGGTCCACTTCCGGAGTCATTCCCAATGACAGGATCCAGTCGAAAACTTCCGTGTGGAGAGACCCCTCGTTGTACAAGGAGGTTCTTGACAGGAAGCCCACCTGGACATTTTGGATTGCAGGAAGATACACTGCCGTCAGGTCCATCAAGTTCGCCTGAGCCCAGGACATGATTGGACTCACTTCTTTCAGAAGGGAGCGACTGCGAGTGCCCCCTTGTCTTTTGATGTAAGACACTGCCGTCGTATTGTCCAATCTCATTAAGGGACTGAGGCTCCCGATGTCAGATGGAGAAAAGCCCGAAGGGCCTGGAAGGCAGCTCGAAGCTCCAATACGTTCGAGACCACCCCCTGAGGTGGAAAATCCCACCTGCCCTGGGCTACCTCCGACTGACACAGAGCCCCCCAGCCTCTGCTGCTGGCATCTCTCGTCACCGTTATCCAGGAGACTGGAGCTATCGAATGGCAGTTGAGAAGATTCCTCCATTGCAACCACCAGGGGAGACTCTCCCGCATGGAAGGCGTTATCCAAATCAAGTGATCTTGCAACTCCAGATTCTATTGTTGGAGGAAGCCCTTCCTCCATTGTGCCCATTTTACCATAGGGGCTGTAGCCACCATGGTGCCTATTATCCTGAGGCACTGGGAAGCCCTGAGAAGGGGAGCTGTGTCGAACTGCGCCCCTAGAAAAACTAGAGACTGGGTTGGCTCCAGATGACTCTTTTCCCGGTTTAATAGCCAGCCAAATTCTGTCAGGGTAGAGATGACTTGCTCCTGGTGTAACAGTAATTGTTCTCTGTCTTGAGACAGTAGGAGTAGATCATCGAGATAGTGATGTAACCGAATGTCTCTGACTCTGATCAAGGCGACCAAAGCCAGTAAGAGTTTGGAAAACACCCGCGGCGATGTCGTAAGCACGAACGGGAGACATACGAACTGGAGATGTTTTTGGTCCACTAAAAATCTGAGATATTTTTGGAAGTCCTTTGCGATTGGTACATGAAAGTACGCATCTTTCAGGTCTATTGAAACTAACCATTCGCCTGGTTGAATTGTCTGGCGTATGGTCAATAATGTTTCCATCTTGAATTTCTCCTTTCTTATAAAGGAGTTCAGGTAAGTCAGGTCGATAACCGCTCTTTTTGAGAACCATAAAGAGGGGGGAATAAATCCCTTGAAACTTTTCCTCGGACGGAACTGGAATGGCAGCACCTTGGGTGATAAGGGAGTCCGTGTAGGTCAACAAAACCTCTTTCTTCTCTTCCGACAATGGAAGACTTGTGGGAACGAAGCGATGTATGGGTGGACTGCTGAACACCCAGGCATGTCCTAGGGAAGCTGTTTTTATAGCCCAATAATGTTGTATTGAGGCTGCCCAGACGTGGCAGAAGCGGAGTAAACGAGCACCTACTTGCTCCGCCTGGACAGGCACTATATCAAAAAGACTTTGCAGCTTCGCGTCCCCCACTAGATGTAGACTTTGAAGGCTTCTGACCAGAAGGCTGATTTCTTCTCCAGTTCTTCCTAAATTCCCGACCCGGTCTGTAACGGCGTGCATCCCTAGCACGTTCCGGGTCTGTCCTGGACTGGACTCTCTTCTGACCCAAAAGATGGCGATCCTGGGGTAAGAACCCGGACTTCCCACCGGTAGCACGAGTGATGGCCGAATCAAGCTTATTTCCAAAGAGAGAAGAACCCTCAAAGGGAATCTTGCACCATGCCTGTTTAGAGGCTGGATCCGCCACCCAAGGGCGTAGCCATAAAGCTTGTTTGGTTGTAACGGAAGACAACATAAAACGTGCTACCAGACGGATAATATCCAGGGATGGAAACGCTAATGCCATCTTCATCTCATGTATTGGAGAGTTCTTGAGAGCTTCTTTGGACATACTTCCCAAGGTTGCACCCATATCATCCGTCCAACACTCCATTGCTTTGGATAATGCTGCCAAGGCCAATGCTGGCTTGCAGGCCATTCCAGCCGTGATGTAGATACGCTTCAAATCCGTATCAATTTTCCTCTCAAGACCATCCTTGAAAGAGATGGTATTTTCCAGTGGGAGCGTGACGTGTCTTACCAGCCTCATCAAGGCTGCATCAATAAGAGGAGCAGACTCCAGGTGCTTAACTTCCTCACCTTTAAACGGATACATTCTGGCCACTTTAGAGATAAGAGAATTCTTTCTCTCCACTTTGCTCCACTCATTCGAGATAATTTCTCCCAGTTCACCCAGGAAGGGGAAATTTAAGCGAATTTTGAATTTTCGGATTTCCGAATTTCCGAATTTTCGAAATTCCGAATTTCCGAATTTTGCATTTTCGGATTTCCGAATTTTCGAATTTCGAATTTTTGAATTTCCGAATTTCCAAATTTCGAATTTTCGGATTTCCGAATTTTTGGATTTCCGAATTTCCGAATTTCCGAATTTTCGAATTTCGCATTTTCGCATTTCCGAATTTCCGAATTTTTAATTTCGGATTTTCAAATTTTGGGATTTCCGGATTTCCGAATTTCTGATTTTCGGATTTCCTAATTTTCAATTTTTGGATTACCGAATTCCGGATTTTCGCATTTTCGGAATTCCGGATTTTCGAAATTCGGAAATTCAAAAATTTGAAAAATCGAAAATCGGAAAAAAAAAAGAAAATCTGTTAAAAAACTAAATAATAACTAACTATTAAATTATAGGTATTGGAATTCCCTTTCAAATTTGTCTGTTAGTGAACATAACAAATACGAATTTATCCGAAGTTACGAATTATCTGAAATAACGAATGCCGCATCTAACCAAATGGAACGGAACAAATTAATAATAATAAATAACAATAATAATAATAAAACCTTTTTATTATTATTAATTATTTATTATTAATTGGTTCCGTTACATTTATTTAGATGCGGCATTCGTTATTTCAGATAATTCGTAACTTCGGATAAATTCATACTCGTTAATTTAATAGTTAGTTATTAATTAGACATGTGCATTTCGTTATGTTCCGAATCGAAATTCAGGCGAATTTTTCATTATTCGGACATTCGGATGCATCCGAATTACCAAATTACAATACAAACGAATTTAACCGAATCCTCATTCTTTCGAATCGAAAAATCGCGGACGAAATTCGACTTGAATTTGAAATATTTTTATATAACCAGGTGTCCCGACATTTGAATTTCGTATAGAATGAATTTGAATAGAAAAGATTAGAATAGAATTAGAACACAGACTAGAAAAACAATAGAACAGATATATGATATTTTATTCTATTCTGTTCTATTGTTTTTCTATTCTATTCTAATCTTTTCTATTCGAATTTGAATTCATTCTATATGAATTTCGAATTTCAGAAGATGGTTATATGTATAAATATTATATATATATATATATATATATATATATATATATATATATATATATATATATATATATATATATATATATATATATATATATATATATATATATATATATATATATATATATATATATATATATATATATATATATATATATATATATATATATATATATATATATATATATATATATATATATAAAACCATTTTCCAAAATTTGAATTTCATATAGAATGAAATCGAATTTGACTAGAAAAGATTAGAATAGAAATAGAAAATGGACTAGAAAAACAATAGAACAGATATATTTTTTTCTATTCTATTCTAATCTTTTCTATTCAAATTTGAATTCATTCTATATGAATATCGAATTTCAGAAGATGGTTATGTGAATAAATATTTCATAAAGAATGAATTTGAATCCGAATAGAAAAGATTAGAATAGTAAAATAGACTAGAAAAACAATAGAACAGAATATAATAAAATATAATATATTCCATTCTGTTCTATTGTTTTTCTAGTCTATTCTCTATTTCTATTCTAATCTTTTCTATTCAAATTTGAATTCATTCTATCCGAAATTCGAATGTCGGAAAGAAATAGATATAACCATCTTCCGAAATTTCGAATTTAGTATATAATGATTTTGATTTTAATAGAAAAGTTTTTAATAGAATATAAAAGAATAAGTTGTGTATTGTCCACTTGCCACATCACCTGCCACTAGTTGTGTATTGTCCACTTGCCACATCACCTGCCACTAGTTGTGTATTGTCCACTTGCAACATCACCTGCCACAAGTTGTGCATTGTCCACTTGCCACGACACCTGCCACAAGTGCTCCTCCCACCTCAGTGGGAATTTCCGAAATCCGAATTTGCGAATTCCCGAATTTTCGATTTTCCGAATTTCCGAAAAAAGCAAAAAAACTAATGAAACGAAAACGAAAATTAACTAATTTTTTTGTCAGTGCACATGTCTAGCCCTGACCAGATGAGGGACCTGGGAAAAATCAAATTCTGCACTGGAATCCTCCACTTCAACTTCGCTGTCCGAAGATCCGCTGAAAGAGAGATTGTCACGAGAGGGACCTGGAGCTTCAAGGTCTTCTACCTCAACCACTGAAGTTGGTACAGAGGGAGGAATAGCTGCATGAGCGGAATCTGATTTGTTCAGGGATTCCCGAACAACCTTCCTGACCAAGGCCTCCACTTGCAGGTCATTAGCATCCCTTTCCTTCGCAGCTTGGGAAAAACATAAATCGCATAGCGATTTGTCTTCTGGCACTTTCGCTCTACATCCATAACAATCCCCAACATGATCTTCCTTCCGAGCGACCAGAATGGTGGTGGGAATAGTTCAGAGACCCAGACCTTGACTTTTCAGAGCAGTGTCTTGAAGAGGACAAGTCCAGAGCTTGATCTTGAATGGTCACGTCTTGACCCAGATTGTACATTATCTTTGTGTGCTGATGGACGAATATCGGTACGGAAGGGCTAAAATAAATAATAAGGAGAAAAAAATTCCAATTTAAAATACTTCACCCCATCCCAGCCCAAACAGGCAGAAAAGGAACAAAAATTCTGGCCTCAAGGGGACTGCGAAACATCCATAACAACAAATTCGGACAGGTTGCAACAACATCCATAGAAAATAATTAAATAAATAATTAAAATCAATTAAAAATGATTTTAAAATTAAATAATTAATTTAAATATAACCACATCCCCAATGCAAAAACCCTACATTAAAATCAATGAAAAGGCAATAGGGAATGAGGCATAAAAGCCTCTTACCTCTGTAAGGCACAGCAACAGTGTCAATTCATTTTGAATGAATGCAGCAGCAAGCCTGTCCAAATCTGACAGGCATTTAAATCTGCCGCCTGGATGATGTCATGACGCCATCAGCGTCACCCCCACGGCGCTCGTGCGCATGCGCGAACGCCGTCATTCGTCCGTACTGTGCATGCGTCGCCCAAGACTCGATCTCAATCGAGACTATGCGGCTGCGCAGTACAGGAAAAGCGGCAAAGGGGCCCAATGGGTGGCGCTCAAGAGCTGAAATTCCTTGTAGTATGTCACTACGTTCCTGTTTGTGGCACGACAATGGTGTAACCATTGTCCGCCGAAAATTTACTAGCCTGTCATCCAACATTCGTTGGCAGAAAATTGGACAACAAAGGGAGCGTACTAACGGTAAGATTTTAGGACAACAGTCTGTCAACAGACAATGCCCAGCTAACAATTGTACTGTGTGTGCTTTAGTCTCGGAAGGAAAATAGTATCTGCTGCACTTTTTTCACTTGAAACATGACAACTCCCTTGTTATATGCACTCCTAAAAATGTAACAGTGTCTCCTCCCATCAGACTGACAATACTGCTGTCCAAATGCACCCCCTGTCATCCTTCATTCAGAGTGGGGGAACTCTAATACAAGAGGTGTGTTACTGACCAAGTAACCAAATGAAAACAGAGGAAAAAGAGCCTAATGCCGCGTACACATGATCAGAAATTCGGCCAGCAAAAGTCCGATGAGAGCTTTTGGTCAGAAAATGTGATCGTGTGTATGCTCCATCGGACTTTTGCTGGCCGAATTCCAGCCAGCAAAAGATTGAGAGCAAGTTCTCAATTTTTCGGTCGAAAAAAGTTTGATCGGAAATTCTGATGGTCTGTAGCATTTCCGACGCAAAAAATTCCTACGCATGCTCAGAAATAATTTGACGCATGCTCGGAAGCATTGAACTTCATTTTCTCGGCTCGTCGTAGTGTTGTACGTCACCATGTTTTTGGCGGTCGAAAGTTCAGCAAACTTTTGTGTGACCGTGTGTATGCAAGCCAAGCTTGAGCAGAATTCCGTCGGAAAAAACATCCAAGATTTTTCTGACGGAAAATCTGCTCGTGTGTACGCGGCATTAGAAAATAAAACTATTACAGCCACCAAATTCAAGTATTAGTAGCTGCAATACATACCATTTTTGTGTTTGCTACCAATTTATAGTAGTACTTGCTAAATGTTTACCATTATCGTGCTTTTCGTGTGCTGCAATAGAGGTGCATTGTGGAGGTGCAGCACTCAAGATAAATTGCGCTGCACCACACCAGTGGCTAACAAGCTATTACCGCAAGTAACAGCGTTAATATTAAAGTGATCTGCTGATTCATAATTGGGTTGTGCGTGTGAAAAAAAAAATATTAATTAAAAATAAAAGCTAATTAAAAAAAAAACCTGCAGCACACGATCACACATTGTACTGTGGATGAGCGGCTCCTACTGGCACAGCGACATACCTGTACATCACTGGCCTCTTCAGGGTACAGGGTGCGTAAAGCTGGGAGAAGGAACTAATATATTTTTCGTAAAAAGCAGCACTTAATACACACATTAACACTGGTTAGGCACACTTAGATATTGATTACCCAGATTTTCAACTGCACTATCACAGTCCCACTATAAGGCCTGACTCACTCCTATGCATTTTTAGTGCTTTTTGCATTTTGCAGATTTGCACTACAGTCCATGTAACATGGTTTCCTAACACGTTCTGTAGTGCAAATCTGCAAAATGCAAAAAGCACAAAAAAAATGCATAGGTGTAAAAAAAATAAATGATGATAATTAGAAAAAAATGCATAGGTGTGAAGCAGGCCTAAGTCGCTGATCACCACGATAACTAGCATAAAAAAATAAATACAAATTCCAGCATATACTGTATACAATAGCTTATAGATGCTATAACTTCCACACAAACCAATCAATATGGCCAAAATGTATTCAAAAAATTCATTTAAAAAAGGTTTATTGAATATGTGAAAAATGCTCTGGTCATGAAGGGGGTAAAGTGGTTAATTTTGATGACTTTTTAAAAAAAAAAAAGTTCTTAAGACAAAAGTAGAAGAAAATGGCATCTACTTAAAACATTTAAATATTTAAATAATAAACCAGAGGTGAAAGAGAAATAAATGTGTATATATATATATATATATATATATATATATATATATATATATATATATATATATATATATATATATATATATAAAAAATATATCTATATCATTGCATTTTTTTTTTTTTATAGACACTAAAATGTTGAAGTTTGCCTACAAACTGAACCTGAATGACAGACCTAACCCATTTCTGCTGCTTTCTGAAATGCTTGCTATGTAATCACTTTTTTTTATTACACAATAACACAACATTCCAACACACGTGTTATTAACAAGGAACACACTTCACCTTTCCTCCACCAAGGACATCCTCCTATAATTTTATTTGCAATTATAGTATCACCTTTCCTCTAGACGATAACATAGGCTTACCTTTTCCCTACTAGGTTATGCAACATCCCCACCTTCAAAACTCATTTCACCCATCCACGCCCTCTCTCTTTTGTACAATGATGAATTTCTGCTGAGTTGTCGCTTCTTCACGCCACTTAACCAGTTAACTCCACAGGTAGATGGTAGAGTAAATACGTTTCAAACCAGTTTTTGAAAGTTTCAGTTTAGATATTCATTTATCTGCCTGTGTTTTTAAAAAAAATAAGGGATACTAGTGCATTTAAACTTGCTTGGACCCCTATGGACCAGAGCAGTTTTAACATTCCTGCTATAGATCTGTTTATTCCACAATAACCTCGTCATTACTACATTACTTTTTTTTTAAACAAGGCTTTCTTTTCATGATATTGTTTTGCAACAATGCTTTTTTTTTCTAATCCTTAGACAATAAAACATAACAAAACTAAACAAAACACACCTTTTGTTTATTTTATTTTTTATTTTTTGAACAGTGTTATTTTAATTTAAAATTAATAGTGTTACTGCCCATAAAATGTGTGCATTTAATTAAGTAATTTGTCCTGTTTAAAATGACACTGAAATAATGATTCTGGTACAAAAGTGCATTGCACATTTATTTACAAATGTAATAGTTTTTTTTTTTTTTGTTAGTTTTTGCTTTTTAAATTTTGCACTTTTGTAAATGGGAAATGTGTAAATATATGTTGAATGTATAAAAATATTGATAAACAAAACAAAAAAGTTTAAATATTATATATATATATATATATATATATATATATATATATATATATATATATATATAGTAATAAAATCAAAACAAACAAGAAAATCAGCAAGAAAATAGTTGCAGAGTAGTAGTTAAAAAAAGGGAAAAAGTGTCCCCATTAGATGAATTATACGTTTATCCTGTTCTTTTGACAACTCAGAATTTTAAATTGAGCCCCACATTCACTTTCAGTCAAATAGAAAGAGTGAATTTCTTCCATTCACCATGCATGACAACAGTCCAGATTTTCCTGGGAATCACGGGAAATTAGCTTTGCACCGGCTCCCGGAGAATCGACAGGGCCGTGGCTAGCCCACCCACCCTGCTGCCGGTCCATGACCTGTTGTTGCAAAGGCTGCAGGGTAGGGGGGAGGGTAGGGGGGTTGGCGGTAGCTCCATTTCTATTGGCCTCCATGAGAGTTGGTATTCCCTAAAATGGCGATGGAGATCAAATCAGCAGTGCCGGCCCCGGACCTCTAGCCGCGGCATACCAACCATGGTGCCATGGTGCCGTGATGATTAAAGCTAACACCAGGTATTTGGAGTATCTTTATCTGCTGATTGTTAAAGGGGTTAAAAAAATAACAAACATGTTATACTTATCTGCTCTGTGCAAGGGTTTTGCACAGAGTGGCCCTGATCCTTCTCTTCTGGGCCCCCCCCCCACGGTCCTCCTGGCTCCTCTTCTAGAATGCCCCCACAGAGAGCCACATTCCATGGGGGCACTTGTGCGGGAGCACTCCCAGGTCCTGCTGCTGCGACACGAACAGCAGGACTCGGCCCCGCCCTCGACTCCTGTGTCACTGGATTTGATTGACAGCAGCGGGAGCCAGTATAATACAGGTATCTGCACCCACTTCCGGGACGAGCATCCCCGCCCATATCTGAGGATGCCCGCCCCTATCCGAGAATGCCCCGTTGTGTCTTGGGAAACACAGTTCCCAGGACACAGCGGGGACCAATAGAGAAGCGCAGCGCGACTCGCGCATGCGCAGTAGGGAACTGGGCAGTGAAGACGTTGCATCTTCACTTCCTGATTCCCTGACCGAGGATGGCGGTGGGGCAGCGAGAGACGAGCGCTCGCTCGTCACATTCTGCCGACACCGCTGGAACCTGGAACAGGTAAGTGTCCATTTATTAAAAGTCAGCAACTGCAGTATTTGTAGCTGCTGACTTTTAAAAAAAAAATTGGGTGGAGCTCCGCTTTAATGCATAGAATGTATTAAGGTGAAAAACCTTGAGGGTTTACAACTCCTTTAAACGTCCTGGAATACACATATTTCTATTGTGGTGTAGGATCTGGGCCTGCTGTCCCTCCATCCCTCTTTCTTTCCATGCTTCTCTCTTCTTCCTTCCCTCTATTTCTTGCTGTCTCCCTTTCTTTCTACCCCATCCATTGTTCATCTCAGACTCTAAACAATTGCCATTCAAGCCACGCCCAATATTTAGTTCAAACCATGCCTATTTTCCCACGCCCTGCTATGCCATGCCTACAAACAAATGCCCCGCCCCCTAATTATAATAAGACTCTGCCTACAGACAAAAAAGTATTCCTATAATTTTTTGACAATGTTTGCAACTATGCATTCACACTTTTATGTCTTCAAACTTGCGCTGACTTTGGAGTTCAACTTTAAAGTAACTTTGGATGGGTGCGATTTGCAATGTTATCTTTGTCCCGTGATAATGGACTGTCGCATGTATAACATACAGGTACGACGTGCAGGCAACTTTTGGGGGTTAACATTGAAGTCTATCCCCCTCAAGTTGCATGAAAGTCAGACAGTAGTACATGAACTACTTTGAAGTCGCAGCAAATTTAAGTCGCACATATATGAATGGTGGTTATTGGAAATCATGGGGAATGACCTGTCATGCGACTTTCCTCTCCAAAGTTGCATAATAAGTCACACAAATGAGAATGGAGCCTAAATGCTGAAATTTGGCATATGGGCCCATTCACATAACATGCAATGCAGTGCTTTTTTTTGTACATCAAAAATGCATGGAAAGTAGGTTATACAGTATGGGTTCCAATTGCATAGTTTACACCATTGCAGTGTGTTCCAGTGCTTTTCAGTTCCAGAAAAAAGTACAACATGCTACTTTTTTCCTAGACAGAGCTGTATTGGAATGTGGTAAAAAGCATAAAAAATGCATCAAAAACTCACCGGAATCCAGTATAGTGAAAAAAGAAAAAAGGCATCAAAAAATGTGCTAAAAACGTACATGTAGAAATGCATCCGGAACGGATATGGAGGATGTTTTTGTGGTGTGAACAGGGACTAATGTAACTAAAGATTTGAACTTAGAGAGGTGGGAACAGTAAATCACATTTGCAGTAGCTCTCTCAAACCCCTGCTTTTGTTATATAGCAGCTCAGCTACAACATAGAGTTGTGCCTGAGCCCGACTCTACTCAACCTAGAGACTCAACACTTACCATCATTACCTATCTAACCAAAGTCTGAACTTTAAATGAGGGTCTAGAATCCCAAAAGCTGTTTAAGCCCAACAAGTCCGTACCTACATACTGTATAACCCAGTGATGGCGAACCTTGGCACCCTAGATGTTTTAGAAACTACATTTCACATGATGTTCATGCACTCTGCAGTGTGGTGGAGCAGCATGGGAAATGTAGTTTCAAAACATCTGGGGTGCCAAGGTTCGCCATCACTGGTATAAACGAATGCATTAGATCTGGGCCAAGACCAAACAGTTTCAATGAGTAACATGATTCACGATATAAAGCCACATATGCTTTAACCTACCTGGAACAGGCCAAACTTCAATATGCTGCAAAGTGGCAAGCCTATGGGATCACACATTTTTTGCACCACATATTTGACAAAGGCCGGCTTATACCTTTCTCCAGCTTAAAGTCTTGCTATGGTCTACATGACACCATGCATTCTTATGATCTCCAGCTCAGACACGTAGTACTTGCTCAGGGGCCCCCTGCCACCTCTCCTCTACTCTTATATTTAACTTAATGCAGTTCATTACATATAGTAAAGGTTTTATCTCCTGACGCTGGTGATGGAACACTGGGAAAGGGATGTAGGCAATATGGAGGAGCACCAGTGGGAAGCTGCATTACAGTCAATTCAACGTAAATGTACCCCAGCGGCTAACTCAACTCTATATATTCTTAAGAGTTCATTATACCCCTAGTAAATGATATAATATGGGCACACTATTGGATCCCAAATGCAGTTGATGCCATAGAGATCACAGGGACCTAATACATATGGTCTGGCACTGCCCTAAGTTACACTGATATTGGACAATAGTAGTTAGTACTCTTAATAATTGCTTCCAAACTACAATGTACTATACAATTCGACCCTGAACAATGTGCATACTTGAGGAAGTGGTCCAACAGTTATATCCCAGAGAGGCGATTTCGAGAGCATTATTTCAACTAGTGTTCCAGGACTGAAAATCTGAACCCCCCTCCCCTTCACCGACTCCTGAGGAACAGATACGCAACATGGGTATAACTTTATGTTATGAGAGCTTGATTTATCAACATCATGGTTGTCTTGCAAAACTTGAAATGCTGTGGGATGACTGGCTGAATGTCCCTGGTCTGGTCTTACTCCAACTGACCTGTTATTATACTGTATAGATTTCTGTCCAGTACAGTTCTGAAGTCGTCTTTTCTCACTCCAACTGACCTGCTATTATGACTTCTGTCCAGTACAGTTCTGGAGTGGTCTGGTCTCTCTCTAACTGACCTTCTATTATATAGACTTCTGGAGTGGTCTGGTCTCTCTCTAACTGACCTGGTATTATATAGACTTCTGTCCAGTACAGTTCTGGAGTGGTCTGGTCTCTCTCTAACTGACCTGGTATTATATAGACTTCTGTCCAGTACAGTTCTGGAGTGGTCTGGTCTCTCTCTAACTGACCTGGTATTATATAGACTTCTGTCCAGTACAGTTCTGGAGTGGTCTGGTCTCTCTCTAACTGACCTGGTATTATATAGACTTCTGTCCAGTACAGTTCTGGAGTGGTCTGGTCTCTCTCTAACTGACCTGGTATTATATAGACTTCTATCCAGTACAGTTCTGGAGTGGTCTGGTCTCTCTCTAACTGACCTGGTATTATATAGACTTACTGTATGTAAAATGTCAATTGTGCGTTTCGATGCCATTGTTTCTTTTATGGGAAGCCCAGGATAGTAGAGTTTTAGGATACCAAAATGTTGATGACCCACTGTATATCGTCACTATGGAACATATGGAACATATGGCTGAGTTATGTGATTAGGGTGATACTGCATTGACTGTATCACTTCTAATAGTATATACAGTATCTCTCCTCTAATAGTATATACAGTATATCTTCCCTCTAATAGTATATCTCTCTTCTAATAGTAAATAGAGTATATCTCTTTTCTAATAGTATATACTGTATCACTTCTAATAGTATATACAGTATATATCTCTTCTAATAGTATATACTGTATCACTTCTAATAGTATATACAGTATATCTTTCCTCTAATATTATATACAGTATATCTCTCTTCTAACAGTATATCTCTTCTAACAGTATATCTCTCCTCTAATAGTTTATACTGTATACTGTATCACTTCTAATAGTATATACAGTATATCTCTTGTGTCTGTTATTCTCAGAGTGGATTAGAGATTTTGCTCCCTAACCATATAGTTGGTTGTTTATATTTACCACTGCATGGAGATATTTAAGAATAATTGCCTTTTTTTAAACTTTACATATTAACTAAATTATACACCACACTTTTTTTTTAAGGTTATTAACCGATTAATTGAAACAATAATCGGTCAACTAATCAATTAAGAAAATAATCATTAGTTGCAGCCCTACGGTGTATTCTCTTACTAATAAAAAATGTGCTGTACATTGTGGCTTTTTTGGCTGGTTATATACACTGGATATTTCTGTTTGTATACATTGCTTATTCTTTTTTACCTGCTCAAAAAACTTCTGATTGAAATTTTTTTTTTCTTTTTATGTAATATTAATCAATATTCTGCTTGGTCATCAACCTTTAGAACATTGTACAGCATGGTGTGTGTTTATTGCAGGAGGGGAGGAGAAGAAGCATAACATTGGACTTTCTGTAAAATATCAACAGACTCTGATTATATAAAGCTCCACACACAAATCAGGATAACAGAGCGGAACATCTAAGAAGAGACCAACCTCTTTCCAGAACACTGGCAGTGAAGGTTAGGATCTGTAGATTTCTTCCTTTTTGTTTATATATGTATGTGTTTTCTATTCAGCTTGTACATAGACATGTAATACTGTCAAGTACATATGTACTGTCACTATCTTCAACTAGAAAATAGCTGTCATCTGTAACTCAGATTCAGAGAGTGCCTATGTGACCGACAGATATTCGGGTAAAGTATTGTTGGTTGTAGTTATAAAAAAAATAAAGCTGCAACTGGGAACATCGATCTAATGCCGCATACACAGGATCGGAAATTCAGCCAGCAAAAGACCGATGAGAGCTTTTGGTCGGAATGTGTGTATGTTCCATCGGGACTTTTGCTGGCCGAATTCAAGCAAGCAAAAGATTGAGAGCAGGTTCAGCAATTTTTCGATGCCATTGTTTCTTTTATGGGAAGCCCAGGATAGTAGAGTTTTAGGATACCAAAATGTTGATGACCCACTGTATATCGTCACTATGGAACATATGGAACATATGGCTGAGTTATGTGATTAGGGTGATACTGCATTGACTGTATCACTTCTAATAGTATATACAGTATCTCTCCTCTAATAGTATATACAGTATATCTTCCCTCTAATAGTATATCTCTCTTCTAATAGTAAATACAGTATATCTCTTTTCTAATAGTATATACTGTATCACTTCTAATAGTATATACAGTATATCTTTCCTCTAATATTATATACAGTATATCTCTCTTCTAACAGTATATCTCTCTTCTAACAGTATATCTCTTCTAACAGTATATCTCTCCTCTAATAGTTTATACTGTATACTGTATCACTTCTAATAGTATATACAGTATATCTCTTGTGTCTGTTATTCTCAGAGTGGATTAGAGATTTTGCTCCCTAACCATATAGTTGGTTGTTTATATTTACCACTGCATGGAGATATTTAAGAATAATTGCCTTTTTTTAAACTTTACATATTAACTAAATTATACACCACACTTTTTTTTAAGGTTATTAACCGATTAATTGAAACAATAATCGGTCAACTAATCAATTAAGAAAATAATCATTAGTTGCAGCCCTACGGTGTATTCTCTTACTAATAAAAAATGTGCTGTACATTGTGGCTTTTTTGGCTGGTTATATACACTGGATATTTCTGTTTGTATACATTGCTTATTCTTTTTTACCTGCTCAAAAAACTTCTGATTGAAATTTTTTTTTCTTTTTATGTAATATTAATCAATATTCTGCTTGGTCATCAACCTTTAGAACATTGTACAGCATGGTGTGTGTTTATTGCAGGAGGGGAGGAGAAGAGGCATAACATTGGACTTTCTGTAAAATATCAACAGACTCTGATTATATAAAGCTCCACACACAAATCAGGATAACAGAGCGGAACATCTAAGAAGAGACCAACCTCTTTCCAGAACACTGGCAGTGAAGGTTAGGATCTGTAGATTTCTTCCTTTTTGTTTATATATGTATGTGTTTTCTATTCAGCTTGTACATAGACATGTAATACTGTCAACTACATATGAACTGTCACTATCTTCAACTAGAAAATAGCTGTCATCTGTAACTCAGATTCAGAGAGTGCCTATGTGACCGACAGATATTCGGGTAAAGTATTGTTGGTTGTAGTTATAAAAAAAAATAAAGCTGCAACTGGAAACATCGATCTAATGCCGCATACACAGGATCGGAAATTCAGCCAGCAAAAGACCGATGAGAGCTTTTGGTCGGAATGTGTGTATGTTCCATCGGGACTTTTGCTGGCCGAATTCAAGCAAGCAAAAGATTGAGAGCAGGTTCAGCAATTTTTCGGTCGGAAAAAGTTCTGATCGGAAATTCTGAACGTCTGTAGCAATTCCGACGCGCAAAATTCTTACGCATGCTCGGAAACAATTTGACGCATGCTCAGAAGCATTGAACTTCATTTTCTCGGCTCGTCGTAGTGTTGTACGTCACTGCGTTCTTGGCGGTCGAAAGTTGAGCAAACTTTTGTGTGACCGTGTGCAGTGTTGGTCATCTTACTTTAAAAAAGTAATTAGTTAAGTTACAAATTACTTCTCCCAAAAAGTAATTGCGTTAGTAACTCAGTTACTACATTGGAAAAGTAATTAGTTACGCAGCAAAGTAACTGGCTTTTTTTAAAATGTTCTATACGTGTAACTAAGGGGTCTAGATTTACTGTAAGCAAGGGGCGCATTTATTATTATTGTTATATATCGTGTAACCAAGGGGCTGCTCTATTATTACTCTAACCATGGGGCAGATCTGTTATAGCGTGTAAGCAAGGGGCGGGTCTACTATTATATCATGTAAGGGGCGGATGGCTACAGAAGAGGGCGAATGTTAAATCAATGGGCAGAGCTCGATATATAACAACAATAATAAATGCGCCCCTTGGTTACAGTAATACTAGACCCACCCCTAGTTACACGATAGACGCCCCTTGCAGAGTAGCACGAGCATCGGGATCGTGTGGCATCGCCTCGTACAATTACATGTTAACTGCGCCTGCGCGGTGTAGAGTTCACTCAGAGCTGTTTAGGTTCGGCAATTTTCGTAAGCTCCGTAATCCTTCGTACTGCGCCAGTACAGGGGGTCCTTATCTGGCGGGGAAACTTTTTCGGGCAGGACACCGGAATTACACTACTGCCATCTAGTGGCGGTAGAAGTAATTGAGGTAACGCCGCCCAAGTAATGGGAACTGAGTTACCATAAGGGGAAAAGGTATCAGTTAGATTACTTGTTACCCTCTAAAGTAACTGCGTTATGTAACTCCGTTTATTTTAACTCAGTTACTTACATCACTGACCGTGTGTATGCAAGCCAAGCTTGAGCAGAATTCCGTCGGAAAAAACATCCAAGATTTTTTCTGGCGGAAAATCCGCTCGTGTGTACGCGGCATTAGCATTGCAATAACTATTAACGACTTCAACCCCCGGAAGATTTGCCCCCTTAACCACTTTCAGACCGGACCAATTTGCAGCCAAAGGACCAGGCCCCTTTTTGCGATTCGGCACCGCGTTGCTTTAACTGACAATTGCGCGGTCGTGCGACGTGGCTCCCAAACAAAATTGATGTCCTTTTTTTCCCACAAATAGAGCTTTCTTTTGGTGGTATTTAATCGCCCCTGCGATTTTTATTTTTTGCGCTATAAACAAAAAAGTGCGACAATTTTGAAAAAAACGCATTCTTTTTTTATTTTTTGCTATAATAAATATCCCCCAAAAATATATAAAAAAACGTTTTTTTTCCTCAGTTTAGGCCGATACGTATTCTTCTACATATTTTTAGTAAAAAAAATTACAATAAGCGATTATTGATTGGTTTGCGCAGAAGTTATAGCGTTTACAAGATAGGGGATCGTTTTATAGCATTTTTATTAATATTTTTATATATTTTTTTTTTTAGTAGTAATGGCGGCGATCAGCGATTGTTATTGTGACTGCGACATTATGGCGAACACATCGGACATTTTTGACACATTTTTGGGACCATTGTCATTTATACAGCAATCAATGCTATTTAAATGCATTGATTCCTGTATAAATGACAGTGGCAGTGAAAGAGTTAACCACTAGGTAGAGGGGAGGGGTTATGGGCTGTGACGTGTGTGTGTTTTTTTACATTAGGGGGCGGGGCTGACATCTGATGTCATTGATCGGCTTTCCCGATGAGAGGGAACACCCGATCAATGACAGGCAGAGTAGGAAGCGCGGGGAGAGGTTTGTTTACACAGACCTCTCCCCGTTCTTCAGCTCTGTGACCTGATCGCGGGACACCAGCGGCGATCGGGTCACGTACCGGTACGTGGTTTTGCCTAGCCGTGCCATTCTGCCGACGTACATCGGTATGAGGCGGTCGGGAAGCGGTTAAAGTGGCCAAAGTACAGCTACGACGGCTCGCCCAGGGGAGACAACCTGCCGCAGTAACCACTTGAGGACCAGCCACCGCAGTTAAAAAGGACAGTCTTTGCAAGCAACTTCAGGACCAAGAGCGCCTCCTAGGGTTGGGTCTGGATGTAACATTCAAAATTCAAGAAACATATCATTCTATAACACATTGGAGGTGAATGGGGGAATCCTCCCTGCTGTGTCTTTGTATTCTGATAGTGGGGAGACTTCCTTGCCATCAGAATACACTGGTCAGTGCTGCAGGATATAGTCTGCAGCGCTGATCAAGCAGCTAAAATCCAACAGGGTGACTGAACAAAAGTTGATTGGTAGATCAACTTCTGTTCAACCACAGTGGCCATTCATGAATAAAAATCCCTTAAACCCAGACACTTCTCCCCCTGGAATTCAAAAGCTGTACAGTCCA
This sequence comes from Lithobates sylvaticus, assembly GCA_028564925.1. NCBI lineage: Eukaryota > Metazoa > Chordata > Amphibia > Anura > Ranidae > Lithobates > Lithobates sylvaticus. The sequence continues at coordinate 521,639,768 of CM053028.1, forward strand.
GGGGCAGAGCATAAGACGGAGCATAAAATATAGTTCTTCTCCAGGTGAAGGATTTCAGCAATTCTTTTGCAGATTCTTACTTCTATTCTAATGAAATTGCTGGTTGATTTACTAGAGCTTTTCTCAACCTTTTGACCCTGGAGACATTTCATAGTGTGCTTCTGCCTAAGAGACACCCTCTATGTACTGGTACTCGTAGTCATCATCCAAGGAAGAGATAAACTGGAACTAAGGGAGCACTAGAGCAGCACTCCAAGGAGTAGACGTAGACTCTGGCAGGGATGATAAGAAACAAAGAAGGCGCTTCTAAGTAAAGCACACCAGCATTTATTAAGACACAAGGTTAAAAACACAGCAGTTGGTGTAATCGGACTCATAACAATCAATATTCTGGGAAAGGGCCCTGTTGCTGTAACTCAGTGTCTGCTCAGCCAACCAGCAGCTGAGGGGAGGGTGGAATAATTGAAAAAGTATTATTTACCAAGCCCAGTTTGTAAATGGGGACATGCCTTCATCCTTATAACTTGAGCAATATCAGTATTGGATGGAGAAAAGCATTTCTAAATATTTTTTTATTTAAAAATGAGCCCTGGAAAGCATTACCTCAAAAATAAAACTCCTATTGAACTGGATGTCAGTAGCGAGATGACAATAATGGCCTTTGTTAAAGCAGAAGTAAACCCACCGATTTAACCATTTCCCAAAACAGTTACATTCAATGCATGCATTGAATGATAAATGCTACAGTTACTAGTGTGTTTATGTCAGCTTTAAACCAAACTATCATATTATCAAATGGCTGGTGTCATAGCTGATTACGTTCAGCGCCATTGCTACTTCACAGCAAACATAGATTAAGATAGCAGCTTCCTTGGATGTAAAGTATAGTGGGTTTAGTTCCACTTTGAGACCTTTCCAACAAATGTTTTGACAAACCCTGTTATGTGACATGATTGTTGGTTGTGGGATGTAACCTATGCTAAAAGCATAGAGAATCTCCATATGCAGGAGTTGACTTGAAACATTGGGCTTGAAGAGCAAATACAGCCAAGCTGCCCATTTTGTGAGTAGGGACAGATTTTTGTGGGCTAAAAGTGCATCACACAAACTGTGTCATGGTGCCTCAGTGATTGGTGGGCACGGTGAAAAGTAGGTGCTGTTAAAGGTTCATGGTGACACCTTTTTTTTTATATTGTCTGACATCAGCTTCCTTTATGGCTCTGCGCATTTGGCCACACAACATGAGCTGAAAAGAAAGCTGATGTTAGAATTACAGGTCTAAAGGGGTCTAAAGGAGTTCCCAGAAAGTGTCAGTGACCATGGGTCAATGTCTGAAATGTCTCCACTAAGGACCACTAGCCAAATATATTTTATTAATACTGGCCCTGAGGGAAAATCACTCTTTTCCCCAGCCCAGTCTTACTCTATTCTTTTGGATGTACAGCAGTAAAAGACTGAGACTAAGGATGCGCTGGCTGCAGATAATTGGATGACAGTGGGCAGGAGTCACAGCCTCCTTCAGGGTTTGGTCTAAAACCAATATTGGACCAAGTCCATTCTTAGCCAAGACCCTTTCTGCTATTTTTGCTATCTGTTAACAAATATTTAATGTCTATCCATAAAAATATTGCCTCAATTATAGCTGACTCCAAAAACGAGTGTATGCTAACAATCACATTTTAATCAGATCAGCAATAACAGAACTGCCATTTTATACAGCTCTTTACAGCCAGAGGCATGATAACTAGGGATCAGATGTTAAAGCTTAAAGTGATACGAAACACATACTGTTTAATTTACATTGTCCCTTCTATTTCTGTATGTGGATGATGGCACTTTAATTTAGTAAAAAAATCTAAGTACCATTTTCCTAACTGATATACAGCTGTCACATGACCCAGATCTTTCCCAACATGTCTGCAGGGAAATATAAGCAGGAGGAGCTTCTAGTCTGCTGCTGGTTGCATGTTCAAAAAATAAATAAAAAAACAGCCTTTGGAATACAAAGTAAAAATTTTATAAATATCAATAAACTGTTTTAAATTGTCATACAAATATATATTTGAAATAAAATATTTATTATTTTGTGGAAAACGTGGTGTGGGCGGATTTCTGCCTGTCACAGGCTGTGTCATTTCCCCTATTTTAGAATTAGATTGAGGGGAAGCCTCCATTAATTCACATGTAACATCACACTCTCATTGTGTTTACCTAGTTAGTGGGCATGAAGAAGGGAGGGAATGGGCTGTCATTTAACACTGTGTACACCTCCACATGTATGACTCTATAGTCACATGGGCTGCTCAAATGTGATAGGGAGGAAATGCTCAGCATAGAACCTCACTGAAAACTGAGCATGTGCAGAGTTGCCACTACAGCTGCAAATCCCTTTCTGAATTGGGGACATGGACAGAAGGTGGAGAAAGAGCAGCAGCATCAACCAATTTTTTTGCAGAATGCAGAAAACAAATCTCATAGTGACTGAGAATGAATAGCATGTAATACACCATTCATTGATAGTTTATGGTGTAGGTTTAGTGACACTTTAAGGTAGAGTGTGACACCTTATGCAAAAAATTGGGGTGCAGTTGACACTATGATAAGAACAATAAAAAAAAGTTTTTGAGGAGTTCTGACCCTTTCTCTCTGCGTTCCCATTAGATATTTTCTATCACTTTCTGCTTTGACAGCAACAAAAACCTGACAAAGGCAACACACCTTCAAATATGGTTAGAATAAACTTGAACAAGCAATTTGTTTTTGCTTCTTGCAATGTGAAATGTTTCATGTTGACTATCTGTTATTTCACCTTTTCCCTCTAGACTTGAAGACACATTTGCCATGGATCCTGTGACAATTCTTGTGTCCATCATAGTCATCTTGTTTTTGGTCAAAACCTATAATGACCAAAAAAAGCAAAAATACAAAAACTACCCTCCAGGGCCAAAGGCTCTACCATTCATTGGAAGTTTGCATTTGGTTGACGTACAAAAACCTCACTATGCCTTTATGAAGGTAATAACACACTTATTCTGCTATTCTTTGTAACATTATTAAGGTTTTTAGACAAAACAAGTAAATATAAGTTGTACATTTAGTTATGTAAAACAAGGTGTTTATAATACTAATGGAAAAATATGGAGTGTGCTGGCAGCAAGTGACAATACAAGAGCTTGCTATCAAACTTCTGAATTTTAATCCAGATCAGTGGTGTTGAAAAGAGAGTACTAGGGCCATTGTACAATAAATGGCACAATGGATAATCAGTCAATGCTTAGTACACACCTCAGGTAGACATTGTTAAGTGAACGCCTAAACATTGAACTAGCAGGAAGTTTCCATGCTCTGCCATCCCACTGAATATCTTTGTCTGGGAGAACCACTTTAAGTGGTTAGACTGCAACAGGTTATACAACCTTAAGACCCACAGTTATTAGCCTGGTATTTTGGGTTAAATGCCCCACACAAAGTCCAAACAAACCCACCCAGTAGTGGGGACCCAGAGCAAGCTCTCACTAGTGCCTCCAGTGGTGGGCTGGACTGCGGTCACGATGAATCGGCGTTAAGGCCAGCATTCTGAACTGAAGTGAGAGTCTCCTCGGAGCATACTGTTAAACTCCCTAAAATCTGGGGCTGAACTCCTACACTCATGTCCTTGCCTGCTACAGACATCACCCTTACAGTACTCTATTGTATGCTCTCTATATCTCTAATTGTGCACCATTTCTGAGCCAGTACCACAGAGCTTATACCGATCACCACCAGCTCAGTAGTCCCATCACCTCACTCCCAGTGACATCAATCCCCATGTTGCTATAGGATACAGGAAGCTAACTCTTAATAAACCCATGTTTGCTCTCCTCCCTAGGCCTCACTTCATCTGCACCCTGACTTCCAGGCTAGGTCCCTAGGTCCCCCGTGCTGCTAGACTGATCCTAGTATGTGGGTAAATGTTTGCTACAGAAAGGGGAAAACATCAAACCCTACTTCTACCACAGCCTCTGTCACCCCTATCATGTCACCTACTTTGACTACATGGCTGCATTAGCACCTAACACAAGAACTGCACACAATAGCATTTATAGTCCCCTAAAGTGCATGGCAGCCATGACAGTTATCCTAATATGGCCTAGTGGCCAATAGTTTATATAAAGTCAATGGTTTAGAGTACAGATAAGCCAAAAATATGTAGACATACATTCAATTTACTGTTTTAAACATTTCTCAATATATAATACATTTTTTATTTTTTTTTAAAGCTTTCTGAGGAGTATGGTCCCATTTTTAGCATCCAGCTGGCTTCAGAGAAGATTGTTGTCTTATGTGGTTATGATGTCATTAAAGATGCCCTTATCAACCATGCAGAGGAATTTTATGAAAGACCAGATAACGCAGTGTCTGCTAAAACATCAAATGGAAATGGTAAATCACAAAATTAAAAAAAAATCCCTTACAGTTTTAAAATATTTAGATGAACGGTATGTGTTCAATATCAAGAACGCCATTTAGAATTAAAATTTAAAAAAGAACAAATAGAAAACCTCCAGATACTCAATACTATACCCACAGTTGATCCAGTGGAAGGCAAAAAAAAAAAGAAAAAACCCATAATGAAGCATGATCTAGTTTTCTCTAGTGAGGTAAAACAATTCCTTCCTTATCCCCCAGGAGGATATTCACTGGGTAAACTACTCCTGGGTTACTACCTGTAAATTTTATTATCCAGTTATATTTTGTACATTTAGCAATGCAGCCAGATTTTTTAAAATCTGGCAAGCTGGCCAGAACTAGTTCTTGAGGGAGTCTATACTACATATTCACAGCTCTTTTGCCGCGTACACACGATCAGAATTCTCGTCGGAAAAAACTCTGACGGTTTTTCCGACGGAATTCCGCTCAAGCTGTGTTGCCTACACACGATCACACCAAATTCCGACGGTCAATAACACAGCGGCATAAAACACGTTCGACAGCACTATAAAAGGGAAGTTTAATGCTTCCGAGCATGCGTCGAATTGTTTCCGAGCATGCGTCGGAATTTTGCGTGTCGGAATTGCATACACACGATCGGAAAATCCGATAGAAAGGTTTTCCGTCGGAAAAATTGAGAACAGGTTCTCAATTCAAAGTCCGTCGGAAACTCCGACAGAACAAGATCGTTGGGCATACACACGGTCGGAAAATCCCATGAAAAGCTCCCATCAGACTGTTTCCATCGGAAATCCGACCGTGTGTACGCCGCATTAGCCTTTCCGTATGTGGAGTGTAAATCTTTTTCTCAAGATGTAAAGAGTTTCCCTCATTCTCTGTAATGGCCTGAAAGTAAATAACTCAACATCAAGTTCGCTATATGAATCACTTACAGTTAGAGATGAGCTGAACACCCCCGGGTTCGGTTCGCACCAGAACCTGCGAACAGACCGAAAGTTCGCATGAACGTTAGAACCCTATTAGTTACAATGGACGCGAACGTTCGAAATCTAAAGTGCTAATTATAACGGCCAATATAGTTACATAGTTACATAGTTAGTTAGGTTGAAAAAAGACACAAGTCCATCCAGTTCAACCACAAATAAAAAAAAATATATATATATATATATATATATATATATATATATATATATATATATATATATATCATACAATCCCATATACCACATTCTAAACCCACAGTTGATCCAGAGGAAGGCAAAAAAAAACCAGTAGAGCATGCTCCAATTTGCTAAAGCAGGGGAAAAAGTTCCTTCCTGATCCCCCGAGAGGCAATCGGATTTTCCCCAGATCAATTTTACCTATAAATGTCAGTACCCAGTTATATTATGTACATTTAGGAAAGTATCCAGGCCTTTCTTAAAGCAATCTACTGAGCTGGCCAGAACCACTTCTGCAGGGAGTCTATTCCACATTTTCACAGCTCTTACTGTGAAGAAACCTTTCCGTATTTGGAGATGAAATCTCTTTTCCTCTAGACGTAAAGAGTGCCCCCTTGTCCTCTTTGTTGACTGTAAAGTGAATAACTCAACACCAAGTTCACTATATGGACCCCTTATATATTTATACATGTTGATCATATCCCCCCTTAATCTCCTCTTATCAAGGGTGAATAAATTCAGTTCCTCTAATCTTTCCTCATAGCTGAGCTCCTCCATGCCTCTTATCAGTTTGGTTGCCCTTCACTGCACTTTCTCCAGTTCCCCAATATCCTTCTTGAGAACTGGTGCCCAAAACTGAACTGCATATTCCAGATGAGGTCTCACTAATGATTTGAACAGGGGCAAAATGATATCTCTCTCTCTGGAGTCCATACCTCTCTTAATACAAGAAAGGACTTTGCTCGCTTTGGAAACCGCAGCATGGCATTGCATGCTACTATTGAGCTTATGATCTACCAAAACCCCCAGATCCTTCTCCATGCAATATGCATGTTATTGTCATAAAACAGGTTTGGGGACCCGGGTCCTGCCCCAGTCTAAGGTATGCCTGTGAAGTGGCATGTGTTTCCCGTGTTTAGAACTGTCCCTGCACAAAATTACATTTGTAAAGGAAAAAAAGAAGCCATTTAAAACTGCTTGTCGGCTTTAATGTCATGTCTTGTCCTGGCAATATGGATGAAAATATTTGAGAAAAATGGCATGGCTCCCCGATCAACCCCCCCCCCACCCCAGCCCAGACCTTTGGGTCTTGTATGGATATTAAGGGGAACCCCGCACCCAAAATAAAACCCTATACCTACAACCCTATATACTCTGAACAGCAGTATACAGGCGGTGCAAACAAGACAGGGACTGTAGGTTTGTTCTTAAGTAGAATCTGTTTGTAATTTTGAACAGGTACATTTTTAAGTGTAGCTCCATCCAAAAGAAATCTATTTTTAAGCTTTTTGGAGAACATAGGGAAGGGTTATCATCCCTGTAACATTTGTTTTGCTGTCTGTGCACCTGTTCAGAACATTTCACCTCACTTTCCGTCCCAATGACAAATGTTTTTGGAAAAGTGGGTTTTTTATTGAAACAAGGATTGGTGATAAAGCATCAGTAGAGAGGAGATACCATTTTCCCAAATTAAATCTAACAGGATAGAATTTTCCTTCCTAGGGGTAGATTTCCTCTCACTTCCTGTTTTCTCCTTCCGTTTGCAAGTAGGAGTCGTTTCTAAGTTGGATTTTTTAAAGTAGGGGCATGCCGTATATACTCTGCAGAAATTTGCCCCATTAGATGTTGGTGTTGCCACAACACTGTAAGCCCTCACAGCTACTCTTGGTGGGCACAGGAATGGGCCCTGCTGTGAATTATTAGATCAAGAATTGTAATTACACGCCCTTGTTAAACAGGGGCAGGCAGAAAAATTGGGCCTTTGGTGGTGGACGGTGTTGCCACAACACTGTAAGCCCTCACAGTTACTCTTGGTGGGCGCAGAAATGGGCCCTGCTGTGAATTATTAGATCAAGATTTGTAATTACACGCCCCTGTTAAACAAGGGCTGAAAAATTGGGCCTTTGGTTGTGGTGGTGGACGGTGTTGCCACAACACTGTAAGCCCTCAGTTACTCTTGGTGGGCGCAGGAATGGGCCCTGCTGTGAATTATTAGATCAAGAATTGTAGTTGCACGCCCCTGTTAAACAGGGGCTGAAAAATTGGGCCTTAGGCACTGGTGCTGGTGCCACAACACTGCAACCTCTCACAGATACTGTACTTGGAGCACAGCAATGAGACCTGTTGCAAAGCATTGCATAAAAAATTGTATTAAACAAGCCCCTGTTAAACAGGGGCTGAAAAATTTGGCCTTAGCCACTGGTGGTGGCACCCAGAAACAAAAATGTTCTTCCAAGATATCATCAGGATCATTGAGGAGGAAGAGGATAGTCAGTCAACATAACAGGACAGTCACTCAGCATCAGCATAGGCAGTCTTGAAGGGATGTGACATTTCAAAATAAATTATTCTGTTATATCAGCTTCAGGTGCCTTGTAGCTGGTGGTGATCCAAGACTGATTCATCTTTATGAAGGTCAGTCGATCAACCGAGTCGGTGGACAGGCGCACCCTGTGATCGGTGACAAAGCCTCCAGCAGCACTGAATGTGCATCCAAAAGAACGCTGGATGCAGGACAGGCCAGTAGCTCAATTGCATACAAGCTCTGGCCAGTGATCCATCCTTAAGACCCAGTAAGCTAGAGGATTTTCGGTGGGAAAGGTGTCCAAGTCTGACCTTGCCCCTAGGTATTCCTGCACCATGTATATCAGACGCTGGCGATGGTTGCTGGAACCGATCATACCTTGGGGCTGCGGACTAAAAAATTGTCTGAACGCATCGGTCAGACGTCCACCTTCCCTACCGCTCCTTCTGCTACTGACCGAAGCCTCAGCAACTCGTCGTCCAGGACCATGCGTTTGTAACCTCCCAGTCTCTGGGAACGCGTTGCACAGACCTTTCTGCAAGGCCTCCCAGAGATGTCTCATCCTCTGCTCCCTCTGCGACGGCAAGATAAGGTCCGCAACCTTACCCTTGTACCGTGGATCAAGGAGAGTGGCCAGCCAGTAATGGTCCCTCTCCTTGATCCAAACAATTCGAGGATCCTTCCGAAGGCTTTGCAGGATCAGGGAGGCCATGCAACGTAGGTTAGCTGAGGCATTTGGTCCGGAGTCTTCTGGGTCACTGAGAACGACATGATCCGCAGCCACCTCCTCCCAGCCACGCACAAGTCCACTGGTTTCTTGGGACTGTAAATCATCCCTAAAATCCTGCTGCTGCTGATGCTGAGTGCCAGGCTCCACCTCCATGCTGACACAATCCTCCTCCTCATCCTCCTGTGTGATGGGTGGGAAAGAAGGAACACTGTCTGGATAAAGGGGGCCTTGAGAGGCAAGTAAGTCCTCCTCTTCCTGCCTCAGTTCTGCCTCAAGTGCCCTGTCCATTATTCCACACAGCGTATGCTCCAACAGGTGGACAAGAGGTACAGTGTCACTGATGCATGCACTGTCACTGCTCACCATCCTTGTGGCCTCCTCAAATGGTGACAGGACAGTGCATGCATCCCTGATCACGCTCCACTGGCGTGGGGAAAAAAATACGAGCTCCCCTTACCCTGTCCTGGTGCCGTAGTCGCACAGGTATTCATTGATGGCCCTCTGCTGCATGTGCAGTCGCTGCAGCATGGCTAACGTTGAGTTCCACCTGGTGGGCATGTCACATATAAGGCGGTTCTTGGGCAGGTTCAACTCCTTTTGCAGCTCAACCAGCCGAGCACTGGCATTATATGATCGGCGGAAATGCACACAGACTTTCCTGGCCTGCCTCAGGACATCCTGTAAGCCTGCACAAGAACTGCTGCACCACCAGGTTAAGGACGTGAGCCATACAGGGCACATGGGTCAGCTGCCCCTGTCGCAGGGCGGAGAGGAGTTTGGTGCCATTGTCACAAACCACCATTCCTGGCTTAAGCTGGCGTGGCGACAACCACCTCTCGGCCTGCCCCTGCAGAGCTGACAGAACCTCTGCCCCAGTGTGGCTCCTGTCCCCCAAACACACCAGCGCAAGCACGGCATGGCATTGTTTTGCCTGCTTACTTGCGTAGCCCCTTGGACACCTACGAAGCACCGCTGGTTCCGAGGACAGAGCACTCAAAGAGGCCATGGAGGAAGGAGAGAGGTGTGTCACAACCAGTAGTAGCATTTTGGAGGCGTGGTGGCGGAACAACCTCCAACACTACTGCACCTTGTCCTGCATCCTTCCCAGCTGCCAAAAGAGTGACCCAATGGGCTGTGAAAGACAGGTAACGTCCCTGTCCATGCCTGCTGGACCACGAATCAGCGGTAATATGCACCTTACCGCTGACCGCCCTGTCCAGCGAGGCATGGACATTGCCTTCCACATGCCGGTAGAGAGCCGGAATCGCCTTCCGTGAGAAAAAGTGGCGCTTGGGAACTTCTTTCGACAGTCCAGCAGCACCGGGAAATTTGCCTGGTAGAATCGGACGTCGGTGTACTGCTAGCAGAGTGCCCGCAAGTGCTTGGCTGTGAGACACCTAATTCTACACCTTCATTCCTCTCAGTGCAGCTTTCAGATAGGACTGAAGGTATAGTGGGGTTGGAGATCCCAGTTGATGAGGAGCAAGGAGAGGTCCGCTTTGTTCTTTGGTGTGGGTCTTTAAGGTGAGCTTGCCAACGAGCTGCATGGCAGGTCAACATATGTCTGGTCATGCTTGTGCTGCCCAAGCGGCTGATGTTTTGGCCACGCGAGATACGTTTGAGACATATATGTTGCAAATAGCAGCCGTGCGATCTGATGCACTCGTCTCAAAAAAGGCCCACACCAAAGAACTTTTGTAATAACGTGCAGAGGCAGCGCCCTGCACAGGCGGAGCTCTGCGGTGTGATTTAGTTGGTGTGCTGGCCTCAAGCTGGCCCCCGGAGGGCATCCTGCCTCGTTGGAGATGTGCCGCCGCCTCTTCCTCCTCCTCCTCTCTCCGTTCAGGCACCCACGTGGCGTCAGTGACCTCATCATCCCCTCCCTCTTCACCACTGGAGCAAACCTGTCAGTAAGCTGCAGCTGGTGGAACATGACTGCCAGATTGCTGTCCTTGAGCATCCCCTCTCTCTGCGCTCACGCTACTGCCTTCCTCTAGCTGGGTATCATCATCCGAGCCTTCAAAACGCTGGGCATCCTCCTGGAGCATGTACCCAACACTGTGCTCAAACAGTTCGGGGGACTCCTCAGGAGGACATGGTGGGTCTAGGGAAGGGTGCCTGATGATGCCATTGAGTACGCGTTGGCAGCTGCTTTGCCAGTACCCTGAGCCTGGGTGAGAGAGGATGAGGAGGATGAGGAGGATGAGGAGGGCTTGGTCATCCACTCTACCAAGCCTTCGGCATGATGCGGCTCAACATGTCCAGCTGCCGAAAATAAGGACAAGCGTGTCCCATGGCCATGTGCTGATGACGATGCACCACGTCCATGACCAGCACTGTTGTCTCTAGACGCAGAGCCTGCTTGCCCTGTTTTCTTGGCTCGAGACTGTCTGCCTCTCCTTGTTGGTCTTCCAGACATTGTAATGGGTAGTGTTTATTGTGCTGAAGTCACACAGCACACACACTAACTCCTGCAGATGGCTGTCTTAGATGACAACAGGGCAGAAGGGCAGATACAGGGTGAGTTGGTTTAGTGTGCTGTGCTATACTCACACGGCACACACACACTAACTCCTGCAGATGGCTGGCTTGCTGCCTTAGATGACAACAGGGCAGAAGGGCAGATACAGGGTAAGGTGGTTTAGTGTGCTGTGCTATAGTCACACAGCACACACACGCTAACTCCTGCAGATGGATGGCTGGCTGGCTGGCTGCCTTAGATGACAACAGGGCAGAAGGGCAGATGCAGGGTAAGGTGGTTTAGAGTGCTGTGCTATACTCACACAGCACACACACACACACTAACTCCTGCAGATGGCTGCCTTAGATGACAACAGGGCAGAAGGGCAGATACAGGGTAAGGTGGTTTAGTGTGCTGTGCTATAGTCACACAGCACACACACTAACTCCTGCAGGTGGCTGGCTGGCTGCCTTAGATGACAACAGGGCAGAAGGGCAGATACATGGTAAGGTGGTTTAGTGTGCTGTGCTATAGTCACACAGCACACACACACTAACTCCTGCAAATGGCTGGATTGGTAGAGAACAAGGCAGATACAGGGTAAGGTGGTTTAGTGTGCTGTGCTATACTCACACAGCACACACACACTAACTCCTGCAGATGGCTGGATTGGTAGAGAACAGCACTGAGAAGAACACACTATCCCTGCCTATTTTTCCTCTATCCCTACACTTTCCCCACAAGCAAAGGCTGAGAAGAATACACTATCCCTGCCTATTTTTCCTCTTTCCCTAGAATTTCCCCACAAAGTAATGATTCAAATACACTGTGTACATGTACAGTACACTATCACTGTTCCTAATGCCGGAACACACTACACGAGGCCGCCGGCACGGCGGCCTTATATAGTGTGGGGCGTGTACTAAACCCCCTGAGCTATAATTGGCCACAGGCATCCTGCCTGTGGCCAATTATTGCTCTCCTCGCCGCTGGCTCTATGATTGGCCAAGCATGCGGGGTCACTGTTCGCATCACACGAATTTGATGCGAACGGCCCACATAGTTCTGGACTGGACAAGCAGACGTACGGCCGATGTTCGATTCGAACATGGGTTTGAATCGAACACCGGGCCCATCCCTACTTACAGTGTGTGTTTATTCTCTAAGAGGAGACAGTTGGGAGGATATGATTTTCTCAGAGCTAAGCTCCTCTATGACCCTTCTCAGTTTGGTTGCTTCTCTCTTCTTTTTTCTTTTTTTTTTTTCTTTTTTCTTTCTAGAACACTGGGGTTGATTTAATAAAGTCAAATAGACTGTTCAATTTGCAGGGGAAGTTGCACTTTGCAAGGGAATTTTGCCTATATTATCTACAATCTATTGGCATATAAGCATAAAAAAATGTAAACCCAAGAACCATAATTTAACATATTGTAGTTTACCAATTCTTACTGTAGATGGGGTGGCTGCATCAGTTTTCTTTTTTCACACAAAGTACATTTTCTTCAAGTACAGAAAAACATCTGCTAGAAATCCAGTGTCCCTGTAACTTCCAGTGTAATGATCTGACATCTCTATAATGTTGTTGTTCTTCCCATTACTCTTTTGTAGGCGATAATGCCTTACCTCCATAGATATAGTACAATAAGTGATAGGATAGGAAATGTATTGCTGGTCGGATCACCAATAGAATTTAGGAAAAAAATCCTGAAAAAAAGAAAATGGATGCAGTCACCACATCCAAGGGCTGGCAGACAGCAATGTATTACTTTTTTGTCCTTGGGTTTAGATATGCTTACAGTGCCATAAACAGTTTATTAGGGCATAACGTGTTGATATTAAGAATAATTGGTGACTTATAAAGTAAGGAGAACTAAATGTGTATTCTAATTCTAGATAAATTATTAAAAAGTACATTCTTTTAAGGTGTAATCTTTGCTCATGGAGAGAACTGGAAGGCAATGAGAAGGTTTACAATTTCAACATTAAGGGACTTTGGAATGGGAAAGAAAACTATAGAAAACAGAATCCAAGAGGAAGCACAATGTTTATTGCAAGAATTCAAATCCTACAAAGGTGAGTTTATACTAAATTACTGGTTCCTTGTAATCCAAGTGAAGTCCCACTCCTAATCTGTCATACTTTACTGTCTATTCCCTAGTGGGGAGATTTCCCCTCACACAGGAAGTTAGGATAGGGGTTTCCAACAGGAATAGAGCATAAAAAAGATATTAATTTTATTTTCTCATATTTTGTTTAATAAAGAGAGGGAAAAAAAATAACCCCTCTAAGTTTTTTTTTTTTTTTTTTTTTTTTTTTTAGTGGTCTCTTTTCCTGTTTGGAGATTTTTCTTGCTTCCATTTCATTGAAGTTACGTTTAACTGCTTGCCATCCAGGACAATTTTGAAATTTTTTATATACATACAATTTGCACATATAAAATTTGTATTTTTGTGCTAGAAAATTATCAAGAACCCTCAAACATCATACTTTCTGAAATCAGAGGCCCTGGAGAATGAAATGGTGGCCGTAGCAAATTTTTATGTTTCACAGTATTTCTGCAGCTATTTATCAAATGCACATTTTTTTTAGGAACAAATATGCTTTCGTGCATACAAACAGAATATAACACCCAATTTTTAATAAAAGATCATTTTACATTGCGTAAATGGATACCAAACATGTCAAGATTTAAAATTGTGCATGCCAGTGAAGTGGTGACAACCTATAGCACCTAAAATTGCCCAAAGGTGATGATTTAAAAGCCTGAATAGTTTATCAGTTTAACCACATGCCGACCATGGGACGTCCTCCCAGAACATCCGTGACTGCCAGATCATGGTAAACGGCCGCCGGGTCCCCACGGATCCCAGTAAACGGCCGCTAATAGCAGCCGTTTACCACGTGATCGCTCTGTCAAATGACGGAGCGATCACTTGTAAACAAACCGGTGTCATGTCATGATGCCGGTTCCTCCCTCCCCTCTCTGTACCGATCGGTACAGGGAGAGGGGAGAGATTGCAGCAGCACTGTGGGCTAGATGTGTAGTGCCCACAGTGCTGCTCAGTGACAATACTCTGCAGTATTCTGACAATACTCTGTAACACTGTGCAATACTCTGCAATAAATTTTAACAGAAACAAAGAATTTTTTATTTTATTTTTACCGAATTTTCATATTTTTTTTATTTATAGCGCAAAGAATTAAAAAAACAGCAGTGATTTAATTACCACCAAAAGAAAGCTCTATTTGTGTGAAAAAAAGGACAAAATTTTCATATAGGTACAGTGTTGCATGCTTGAGTAATTGTCATTCAAAATGCGAGAGCACCGAAAGCTGAAAATTGGTCTGGTTAGGAAGGGGGTTTAAGTGCCCAGTAGTTAAATTTAAACATGAACGCTGACTCTAGAAATATTGCTCTTGCTCTGACATTCACAGCGATACCTCACATGTGTGGTGCAATCACTGTTTACATATGCATGCTCACCTATGTGTGTGGTTGTGCAAATGCAATCGGCACAGGGGCACTTTCAATTTTGTTTTTACCATTTTATTTTGATTTTTGTTTTACCTCTATTTTTTTTCTTTTAACTTTATTGCTATGAAAAAAGGTGAACAAGACACCTTGTCATAACTTTGGGCAATGGCAGGTAGCCATTGTGGAGACATCAGAGGACTATTGGACCACTGATCCGTCCTCTTTCCACCAAGGCAGCTGATCAAATAGAGATCTGTTTAATCAGCTGCAGTATGGCAAGGGAAAGACACTTCTGTTACCATAAGTTTTGAAATTGTCACTGCTTCTGGCTTCATTCATCACAGAGGAGATCGGGGAATTAATATTCCTCCATCTCCTCTGTTGGCAACTGACCTGCCCACTTACAGCAGTCCCCAATCCCTGTTGAACCTGGAGAGCCCGGGAACAGCAGCGGATGTCTGCAGGAGAGGGGAGGGTTCCACAGCACTGTAAGTGAACCTACAGCAAGTTGAATGAACCTACAGAAGATGTTTTTTTCAGGCAATTCCTCCAAGTCTGAAAGTCAGTCAGTTTGGGTTTCTTGAACACTCCTCAAAGATAATACTGTTGGTTTAAAAAAAAAATTGTCTGGATTTGACATGACTCTAGGTATTTCAAGTCTTTGTTTTCTATTTAAGGGGAACCCTTTGAAAATATCACCATCATCACTGCTGCTGTAGCCAACATAATCGTGTCTATATTAATGGGAAATAGATATGAATATGATGATCCAACCATACTGAAAATCATGAATACAATTAATGAAAATGTCAGAAACTTTGGAAGCCTTATGATCAGAGTAAGTGCAACCTTCAGCTGAAAGGGCAGAGTCTTATCTCTTCAGTTGAAATGTCCCTGGATTAAAAGATAAAACTTTTTTGTTTCATTGATTTTACAATCAAGCCATGTCAGAGAATCTTAAATGGTTAAGAGTACCTTTATAAATATCAGTTGACTTCCTCCCAATAGTGGTTACTGGGTGGTTAATTACCTCAGATCGTAGTCAGATTTGTTAAAAACTGTAGAAAAGAAAAAGATAACAAACTTGTTGTTAACCTTGACAAATTAAATTTTTTTTCATTAACATGAAAGGTGAAACCTGATTGTCTACTATTGGCAATAACTTTGTGTCTGTGCTCATGAATGAGTCCATTGGATACATCATTAGTCTTCAGTATTAGTTACACTTTACAATCTTGAAGTCAACACTCAAAGATGTTGGCCAAGAGTTCGGTATGTGGTTTCTGAGTTACAAGAGGATTTCAGCCAACCACATAATTATTGGTTATTATGGCATGCAAATTGCCTCCTATACATTTAAAAAAAACATTATTCATAAATAAGAACAATTTGTGTCAGCTTAGCTGAATGAGGGCAGCTCCCAACTTTGGCTGAATCAGTATTTACAGTTTTTCATGGGTCTTGAGAAATTAAAATTTTCATTAAGGCACTAGAAAGGACCAGAATTGACAAATCCATTACAGTAAATAGGAATATACAATTACGGTACACAAATTTAATTTTAACAAAAATTGTCATTGTTTCTTTATTTCTTATTCCTTAAGCTTTACAACATGTTTCCAAGACTGATAGGCTTACTCCCTGGCAGCCATCAGCAAGTCTTTCAGAACTTTGAACACATGAATGCTTTTATTAGGAAGGTATTTACAAAACAGAAGAAAACGCTAGACGTAAATGACCAAAGGAATCTTATTGATGCGTTTCTGGCAAAACAACAAGAGGTACACATTCTGTTTAATCGTTTACTGTTCATTGTCATTTAATTAACAAATGGATCCATCTAATCATTGGATTTGTTTGTCCTTTTCATGAATTGGGGTCATTGATAGTTAGCTGCCCAGGCCAAAGTGTGACCATGTGTGTTTAACTTGAATAAAATCATATGACTAGTGATCACATGACTGAGAACAAAGGTGATTGGCTCTCAGTGGCTGTATCTGACTGCACGGAAGAGTTAGCAGCCAACACAGTTCCTGACTACTGGTTCTTTGTGGGAATGTTTTAAATGTATCCTCAGCATGGGACATTGTGCTCAGTAATAGTTGGAAAATCTGTGGTCTTAAAATTTAATTTTTAATAGTCACTCTCAGAAAATTGTCATTTCAGCCACAAGGCGATTATATAGGGCGATGTAAACATCTTGAATGTGTAAATAATTTTTTCCCCATTTGCGGCTTGCCAATTCATCCTACGCTTAGCAGTGTATAAAAAAATTATTTAAAACTATTTTTTGGTGTTAATAGCATCAAATCGTTTCTTGATATGGTTTACCATTGGCTTAATACTTTCCTTAACCTGTTGCTGACCGCCCGCCGTCAATTGACGGCGGAGCGGTGCAGCTCTTGTAGCGGGCCGCCGTCATATGACGTCGCTTGCTTTTTGGACACTAGGGGGCGCGCGCACCCGCCGCGTCGCCGGGGACCCGATGCGCGTGCCCGGCGGCCGCGGTGTCCGCCAGGCACCCGCGATTGCCCGGTAACTGAGCAGGACGTGGATCAGTGTGTGTAAACACACCGATCCATGTCCTGTCAGAGGAGAGGAGACCGATGGTGTGTCCCTTGTACATAGGGACACCGATCGGTCCCCTCCCCCAGTCAGTCCCCTCCCCCCACAGTTAGAATCACTCATATAGGGAACATAATTAACCCCTGCAGCGCCCCCTAGTGTTAACCCCTTCCCTGCCAGTCACATTTATACAGTAATCAATGCATTTTTATAGCACGGATCGCTGTATAAATGTAAATGGTCCCAAAAATGTGTCAAAAGTGTCCGATATGTCCGCCGCAATGTCGCAGTCATGATAAAAATCACAGATCGCCGCCATTACTAGTAAAAAAAAAAAAAAAATAAAAATGCTATAAATCTATCCCCTATTTTGTAGACGCTATAACTTTTGCGCAAACCAACCAATATATCAAAACCAATACCAAAAATATGTAGAAGAATACAGATTGGCCTAAACTGAGGAAAAAATTTAAAAAAATAAAATAAAAAATTGGATATTTATTATAATAAAAAGTAAAGAATATTGTGTTTTTTCAAACTTGTCCCTCTATTTTTGTTTATAGCGCAAGAAATAAAAACCGCAGAGGTGATCAAATACCACCAAAATAAAGCTCTATCTGTGGGAAAAAAATTATAAAAAATTTATTTGGGTACATCGTTGCATGACTGCGCAATTGTCATTCAAAATGAGACAGCGCTGAAAGCTGAAAAATGGCTTGGTCAGAAAGGGGGTGTTTGTGCCTGGTAGGCAAGTGGTTAAAAAGCTTAAGAAATTAGTTCATTTTTCTAGAGCTCTAAAAAATATTTTAACTCCTCTCATCGTCCTCTGCACCACCTTTTTTCCTACAGCTCTCTTGCTGAACTTAACAACAAATGTCTAGAAGGAAACAAATTATAGGAAACAAATTATAATGCCGCGTACACACAAGCGCATTTTCCATCGGGGAAATCTTGGATGGTTTTACCGATGAAATTCCTTTGCATGTACATGGTAACATAAAAGTTTGCTGAACTTTTGACCATCAAGAACGCGGTGACTTACAACACTACGACCAGCCAAGAAAATTAAGTTCAATGCTTCTGAGCATGTGTCGAATTGTTTCCGAGCATTCGTAGGAATTTTGCACGTCGAATTGGTACAGACAATCGGAATTTCCGATCCAAACTTTTTTCCGACCGAAAAAAATTGAGAACCTGCTCTCAATCTTTTGCTGGTGGGAATTCGGCCACCAAAAGTCCAATGGAGCATACACACGGTCGTATTTTCTGATCATGTGTACGTGGCATAAAAGTCATAATTAGAAAGTCTTGAGGCTTTTTGATGTCCATTCTAACCCTGCTACCCTAGGCAATGGCCAATGAGCTATTTATGGTAACTACAGTCCTGACTATGACAATGAGAAGTGATGGAATATTGACTTTTTAAGATAGAATATTGCTTTTCCATTCATGTTCTAACCTCCATTTCTGTTGTGCAGGGGAAGCCAGAATCTACTTTATACTTCCACAATGACAACTTAAATATTCTGGTGAACAACCTTTTTGCTGCTGGAATGGAGACGACATCCACCACTCTGCGATGGAGCCTCCTACTAATGATTGAATACCCAGAAATACAAAGTAAGATAAAAGATTTTAAGATGCACCAAAGTACAATCTGGATTGTAACCTATATTTGTCTCTGATTAAAATGCAATGCCATATAGCAAAAAAATTGCCCCAGGGTTAAATCCTTCTGCGGCTGAAGTGGTTAATAGGATTCCCAACACATAAGAGGTAATGTTCACAAAGTGCACTCCCGAATCTGTGTGCCTTTATCGCTCACCTCCATAGACCTAGAAATGGTCTATGTGCATTTGTCATCAAATAAGGAAAAGCGGGGGGGGGGGGGGGGGGGGGGGGGTCCATTACTTATCAACTGCAACATTCAATCTTCTCAAAACAACAAGAGTTCAGAGAGAAGAATAAATCATAGTGCTCACTGTTATATATATATATATATATATATATATATATATCTAAATAAAATTATTCTACTCACAAAAATACTGTCCTTCATGCAAAAAACAAGGGGAATAATCATCCATGCAGTAATACAGAGATATACCCAGAGGTATATCTTCCAATTATATTAGCCTGTGGGGTGACACTGGGGTTCCAAAAGATGTCTTTTTAAAGAGGTGGCTGTGTTCTTCAGGCTGAAGGTTTTTATTTTGTGTGAAGCCTCTAGTCTGCATGTGATCACAATGTCTCGTCTCTTTCAGGTAGAAACAGATTTGAGAGGTTCTCTTGCTTTGCCCTGCATAGTTTACTTTTACTTTAATCATTATTGGAAAACAATAATTATATATATCATATTTGTTTGCCAAATATACTCATTCCTGCTTCATATATACATGCTTTTTGGGTGCACAATATGGTTAACAGTATAAAATGGTGATATTGGTTTACTAATGTATCCTTTTTTTTTTCTTTAATGTATGCAGTTGCTTTCAGTGCTAATTGTATATTTTGCTCATGGCGTCTTTTTCAGAAAAAGTTCAAAATGAAATTGACAGAGTGATCGGATCAACTGAGCCCCAAACTGAGCACAGGAAGCAGATGCCGTATACCAATGCCGTCATTCATGAAGTCCAGAGGTTTGCTGATATTGTACCCCTGAATGTCCCACATGCAACTGCTAAAGATGTCACATTTAGAGGGTACAACATTCCAAAGGTGAGTGTAAGATACAGTGTGTACTGAAAAGGCATAGGACCTTGTGTCCAGAAACATTGATAGTGAGCCCCTTTTAGAACCCCTCCACAGAGACAGACAGTACACAGCAGCATAATAGGAGTGCTAGTTAGTAGGATAAAGCAGAGCTTAAACCATAGATTGACCAAAATCAAAGGAGACTGACAGATGTTCATGGTCGTGTAAGCAGGTCAATTCCAAAAGCATAGTTTGGATATCAGGACAGCAGTCTGAGGAGTGTAATTATGGGCAAACAAGTCAGGTCAAAGAATTTTGTTGCGCACGGTGCATTAGAAACTGCAGTATGTCTGACAGAGCCTGCCTCATTTTTTGGCGGGAGGACATCCAGTATAATCTAGCTCTCTCCAATCCAGCCTTACTGCCCCTGGCCTGTTCCTTTAATTTATTGGATTTCAGTTATTTCAATCATAGAGGCTCAGCATCACATATGGGTGTAATTTAGGGTGGTCTGCCTGAATGCTACCACATCTAGAGACTAGTATACCACAATGTATTACATTTTTTGTTCTTAGATTTACATACACTTTAAGAACACAAGGTCCCTGAAGTCAATGACCAGAAAGCGTCAGGAGTTACAAAGGGTTTTTATAGGCTGAAAGTCAAACTGACATCAGGTATCAGAGCTTGTTCAATTTAATTAGGTACCAATTGGTGTTTTTCTTCTCAGACAGCACAGTGATATAAGCTTTGGGTGTGGAAGGGTGATAAATGATATGTAACTTTTTCAAAAGGTCCACAAACAGCAGTGCCATCAATCAACAGCCCAAAGGTTCTCCATCAATGACCACCTCAAATATCTGTTCTGTCACACCTTTTCCAAGAATCTTCTAAAGTCTCCAACACTCAAGCAGCACCAAGGTTCTGGAAATTTCTTCCAGACTGCCACCAAACATGTGCATTTCAATTAAAGAAACTCTTACATTAAAGTGGTCGTAAACTCTCACCAGTGAATAGCCTGAGATGATACATAGCAATTAAACAAATCCTCCTGCATAGGTTTTACATGTATATCTGCAGTCTTCCCCTTTCTACACCCTTTTAAAGTGCAGTTTGTGTTAACAATCTTTCTTCATCTGCCAGCAGTACATAGGGTTGGGTGGAGACACTCCCCCTCTCCACCCCTCCATATAGGCAGTGGAACGAAGGAGCATGCAGAGCTGTATTATGAATAGACAAGCTCAGTACTTATCTCCCTCTAAGCTCTCTCCCCGACACAAATTTTTTAGCTCATGTTATCTCACGTGTCGGAGAACTTGTCAGGAGTAACTCGTGCTGATAACAGAGGAACGAAGCACCAGAGAGAAACTATACTTTGGAGAGAGACAAGTAAACACTACAGATATATGTGCTTAGTTCACATTTCAAGAAATGGGGTATACAACCACTTTAAAGATAATCTGTCATTTAAGAAAAAATACTAGAAGAAAAATTGCACACCTACAAATTATATAAATGACGTCCCTATGATTGGGCTCAGTTTTAGGTGAAACGCTTCCAATGAAGTCCCAGGTGGGGGTGTCCTGTAAATTGATCTGGAACAAAGTTTTTACTATAAGGGTTTTTGTCATGTGCTATTGGATCATTTATTTGATCTATGGATAGTGTTTGGGGCACATATGAGCCCCTGCTGGCATCAGCATCTGGTAGTTAAGGAGTTGACCCACCTCAAGGGCCGAGGAGCTGCAGAACTCCCAAATATAGTGAATCTGTAATTAAAAAATAAATAAATAATACAGAAGGAAACTGAACACCTACCAATTATTTTCATTATGATTTAAATATTGCTTTTTATTTTAAAGTTTATAAACATTTATTTCACAGCAAATTGGTAGTAAAAAGGCAAAATATCTGTTTAAATAATGGCAACAAAGACAAATAAGCCCCAAAATTTTGCTATGATTGAAAGAGTGATTTTGTCATTACAATACTAATATGATGCGAACTCTGCTTTTACATTTTGTAATTTTAAAAGATCAATAATTATAAGTTCTCTGTGCAGATCATCTTATATACTGTTAAAATAAGTACCTACAGCAACCTCTATACCCAGGTTTTACAACCAAATGCCACTTGCTATTTCAGGTAGGTTGTCTCAACCTGTCGACCCTACACTATCTTATTGACATATCTCTATAATGAGCTGCTTCACTGGCCAATAGAAATATCCAGCAGATAGAAAGTATTTGAGCTTTACCTGTCAGAGAGGCCTAGAACTTGTATTCTAAGAGCAGGGTTTTGGAGGCTCTTGCAGGTACTATATGTGCAGCTACCTCTAGGACAAGGGTTCTCAACTCCTGTCCTCAGGACCCACTAACAGGCCAGAACCTTGGGGAGATGCAGGCTAGAATACTGCAATCACTGAGCAGCAAATTATATCACCTGAGATGTATTTCAGTTATCTTGCAAACCTGGCCTGTTAGTGGGTCCTGAGGACAGGAGTTGAGAACCACTGCTCTAGAATGTTCTTTGACCTGCAATAGTTCTCTCTTATCTCTAAAAGACAGTCTTTTAACATAGGTACTTTGTGCTTACCCATTGAAGTAAAAGCAATTCAAAGCAAAAATCAAAGAGGAAATTAAAGTGTATTTAAACCCAAGAACTAAAATGTAATCAATCAATAATAACAAAATACTGTAAATCAGGGGTGCTCAACCTGTGGCCCGTGGAGCCCTCTGATGTGGCCTGCAACCTTATGCTCTGAGATGGCGGGGCGGCAAGCCTAGGTCGTGCTCAACGGGTTGCCGGCCCATCATCCCAGGGAATCAGAGTGCATGGAGCCAACACCGGCAGTGGAGGAAGCAAGCAGCCACAGAGGGAGCAGGAGCCACATAAGCTGATGTCTTCTCTGTAGTGCCAGTTCCTGTCTCAGACAGAGTGATACCAAGTGCACTTCACCTGGGATATGTCTAGCAGCCTGAAAAGCAATGCCAGCAGAAGCTGGAAGAGGAAATGGTCAGAGTATTAAACATCACACACACACTGCAATTATGCAATGGGCATATTAGCACTTATAAAAAAGGGTTATTAGGCTGCTCTGACATTAATCTGCAGATCCAGTTCACCTGTGGCTTTTCTGGGGGTTAGCTGCACTGAGCCATAGACTTCTATTATATCCTGTGGGTTTGGTGTGCTTTCTGAAACTGCACAAAAACTCCTGAATGCAGGTTTTTTGATGCACTTTCAGAAAGTGCTCCACACCCGCAAGATGTAATAGAAGCCTATGGCTATGTGCCAGTAAACACCTGCATGTCAGTGTGAAAGCAGCATTTTAGGTGGCCAAGGAGAACAAATGCTCATTTACATTTGCAGTTTGGGTGGGGCAGAAAACCCCATTGTTCATTGTGGTTCACGACCAGTTACCAAATCACTTAAGTAGCCCTTGCTCCTCAAAAGCTTGAGCACCCCTGCTGTAAATGGTCCCTTTTGGTTTGTTAAAAAATACCAAACAAAGGGAGTTTGTCAGGGGTCACATTTCCTTAAAGATTAGAACCTTTAAACACACTGTCACTAGCTTCCCCCTATTTGACAGGGTTTTTAAAACTTTAATACACATTTTAATGTGATTTATGCACACTGTAGAGTTTCATGCTCTACATTTGACTTGTTGACTGTTGTTTTGGGGAAAAAGCGTAATATAAAGGATTAGAGCGGAATTATCCACATGAGGCAACTTGTTACAGTGACAACTGTCTTGGAGAACCCCAATGGGTTTATTTTCCCTCAACTTTTTAGTTAATTTTTTTTTGTGTCTTGTTGGGAAGTTTGTCAATCATTTTCTGCTCTGGAGAAGGAAGAAAATCTTCCCAAAAGAACAGGACAAAAATTAGAGAAATGTACCCATTCCATACTCCACCCAAAATATTAAACGCCTAAAATGGTTTTCCATAAGAAAATTTGGATCACACTAATACTACATGCTAAAGCACAAACTCTTATAAATTATATTATTGTGTTTTTTCTTTTTCCACAGGGGACCACTGTCCTCCCATTGCTGACATCTGCCCTAAGAGATAAAGCTTACTTTGAAAAACCGGATGAGTTTTACCCTGAACATTTCCTGGATTCAGAAGGAAATCTAAAGAAGAACGAGGCATTTATACCTTTCTCACTAGGTAATGTTATTTGGGATAAGGTGCTTGATGATGTTATGTCATGTCAGTAACCAGTAAGATACATTCATGAAGACCAGAGATTTCAGGACATTCCCAGTGTGGTGACAACATATCCCTATAAGGTAGCAAATAATGGTCACATTCAACTGGACTGTTTTGTAACTTATTCAAGCCACTTCTCTAATGTGTCATGAACCTACCCCAGAATTTATGTCCATGCAGATAGTACCTGCATTACCTTAATCCAATCACAGAGACAGAGAACTGGTTTGCAAGTGGCTTGAAAGAGGCCATCTATGTCAGACTGGAACAACCAACCCTGAACAGGGGTGACAGCCTTCCCCACCATCTGTCTTCCACATAATGCTGATTTAATGGCTTTATCCTAATCTGACAACAGTTACAGACTTGTATTGTATATCAAAGGATTTACATTTGTGCAGACATCCTGAAACCACTATTATCTAACTAGAACAGGGTGGTTCCACAGCTTTCATACCTCCCATATGTTTTTTTGAAAAATCAGCATCTTAAAGTTTTTGTTACCTAAAAAAAAAAAAAAAAAATTGGATCCTGTTCCTTTAAAGTATGAAAAACAGCACAGTGTTTGTGCTGTGTAATTTAGCTCATTGTGTCACATGAAATACCTGGCTGATCCTGCCCTCCCCTCTGTAAACTGACCATGGTTTATCATGGCTGCTGAGCCCTGACACCATGGTCAGTTTACGTGCTTCCACCATCTGCAGCTCTCCTCTGTCCCCCCCCCCATCCTCTCCCTCCTTCCTGCTTGTCAGCTCTGTGTCAGGGCCCATCCGCCCCCTTCCCCCACTCCTGCTGCTAAAAACCCTTAGTGATTATCAGGCAATACCATATTCCATAATGCCAAGTGTCCTGTATATGTGCCTTATTAAAAAAAATGCTGTTCAATACCTTATTTGCTAGCACCGCTCAGCGCTTGCATGACCTGCCGCCTCTCTCCTCCCGATTGACATCAGTGGGAGAATCTCGGACCCTCCCGCTCTAGCTCTCAGAGAGGGGAGAGCCAGCTGTTCACGTGAGCGATGAGCGGTGCTAGCAAATAAGGTATTGAACAGCATTTTTTTAATAAGGCACATATACAGGACACTTAGCATTATGGAAGACATGGGATTGTCTGATAATCACTAACTGTGTTTACAACCACTTTAACCACTTCCCGCCCACCATATAGCAATATGACGTGCGCAAAGTGGTTACATTATCCTGACTGGACGTCATATGACGTGATCATGATAACAAGCCGGCGCGCAGTGCGGCGATTGTTGGTGCTTTCAGTCTGACACACTGCATCTCCGATCTGGGTAAAGAGCCTCTGACAGAGGCTCTTTACCACTTGATCAGCTGTGTCCAATCACTATGCAAATGGGAAAAGCCTTTATCGGCTTTTCCTCACTCGTGCCTGACAGACGTGAGTAGAGAAGAGCCGACCGGCGGCTCTCCTGGCAGGGGGGTCTGCGCTGATTATCAGTGCGGACCCCCCCTACGAGGATGCCCACCGAGGACCACTAGGGATGTCATCCATGGCTACCAGGGATGCCCACCACTGATTACCACCAGGTATGCCACCCATGGCCACCAGGGATGCCAATCAGTGCCCACATGATGCCAATTAGGGCCCATCAGTAATGCCTGCCAGTGCCTCCATATCAGTGATGCCCATCAGTCCCGTCCATCAGTGTCCATCCATGCCCATCAGTGCCATCCATAAGTACCAATCATTGCAGCCTTTCAGTGCCACCTCTGAGTGCCACCTATGAGTACCCATCAGTGCAGTCTCATCAGTGCCCATCAGTGAAGGAGAAAACTTACTTATTTCCATTTGTTATAACAGAAACAAAGACATTTTTTTTCAGTCATTTTTTTTATTTTTTATTTGGTTAGCAAAAAATGAAAACCCCAGAGGTGATCAAATACCACCAAAAGAAGGCTCTATTGGTGAGAACAAAATGATAAAAATGTTGTTTGGGTACAGTGTAGCATGACCGCGCAATTGTCATTCAAAGTGCGACAGCACTGAAAGCTGAGAATTAGCTTGGGCAGGAAGGGGGGCAGTGCCCTGTATTGACATTTACTTAAGTGGTCAAGTAAACTTCCTTTACTGACTTTTACCTATAGGTAAGCCTATAATAGGGCTTACCTATAGGTAGTGCGAAGATCTCCTAAATGTGCACCGTTCAGGAGATATTTACATTACATGCAGCCAGTGACATCAGTGGTGCATGTGCTCTGAAGGAACAGCCACCCGTGCCTTTCCTTCAGAGCTCTGTAACGAGAACGGCGGCTTCTGCATACACTCTGAACTAAGACGGGTGAAGATGGGAGCCCCTGCAGGCTGACATTGCGGTGCTGGAACAGCTTAATATTAAGGTAAGTAGCACATTAAGATGTTACCTTGCAGGGGGAAAAAAAAAATGTCCAGTTGTATACAACCGCTTTAAGTGCTCTGGTTCAGACATTCCTATGCTTTTAACTCTTTTACATTCATCATTGTAACTTTTATGGCAGGACAGTGAAAGGTTGTATACAGCCTTACAGATGTAATCCGCCATGGACTTGTTCTCAGATTTGACGGCCTTCTCTGCTCTATAAATAATTTGTTCAGCTGTAAAGCCAACTAAATAACTTCTAGCTACTGCCACATGGTAACCCATTCCCCCTCCCTCAGCCCCATCACCACTGGTCCCTGGGTTCTCCTTTCTCCTAAGCCTGGAGGCACATTCAGGACAGAAGTTGTGAGGAGATCAGTGGAGCTTCCATCAGTGATCTCCTCTGCATTGCACGAATCAGGATTGGCTCAGTTTTGAGAACTTGAGATCAGTATAACTTGTGTCATTTCACACTGGCAGCTTTCACTTTAACAGTATTCACAAATTTTAGCACTGAACTAATGTTTCCTTCCTTCACCAGGTAAGAGAAGCTGTGCTGGAGAAAACTTGGCAAAGATGGAGATGTTCCTGTTTTTTACAACACTGCTGCAAAACTTCACCTTCCAGGCCCCTCCTGGTGTTAAGTTGGACATGACCCCTGCACTGGGGTTCACCAATGCCCCCTTACCACATAAGATCTGTGCTATACCTCGCAGCTAGAACATAGCCAAGCCAGACAGTTATAGTTGACCGACAGCCAAATGTATTTTTTTAAATTTGTAAAAAATGTGAAATGAAAATCCACTTTTGTTCAGAGAACTAAAAATGTGCTCAGTTAAATACATTCATTACTTGGCTATCTGGAAAATATAATTGCAGATTCAATCCTGCTCTTCGTGATTAAGGATGGGCCCGGTGCTCGATGCGAACCCACGTTCGCATCGAGCACCGGGCGTTCGCTCGCTCGGCGAGCCCAGAACTATTTTGGCCGCTCGCATCACGTTCGTGTGATGCGAGCGGCCCCGCAATGCATTGCGGCCGGCGCGGCCGACGCAGTGCATTGCTGGCTGATGATTGGCCAAGCATGCACTGTGACCCCGCATGCTTGGCCAATCACAGCCCCGGAAACTCGAAGAGCCATAATTGGCTACAGGCAGGACGCCTGTAGCCAATTACAGCTCAGGGGCTGTAGTACACGCCCCCCCCCTATAAAACGCCGCCACGCCGTCTGCGCCGGTCACATGCTGTTCCGGCGCAGATTGAGCAGGCTGTTTCTGTGACACTCTGCTCGATTTAGTTAGGTAGAGAGAGAGATTCACTTGCAGAGATTGAGTTAGATAGATTCAGTTACAAAGATTGATTGACAAAGAGGGGCTTGTAGTGTGCTCGTGGCAGGCAGGCAGAGCTCCTATATTTTGTTACCAGAAGCACCTATAGGACTTGTAGTGTGTTCGTGGCAGGCAGGCAGAGCTCCTATATTTTGTTACCAGAAGCACCTATAGGACTTGTAGTGTGTTAGTGACAGGCAGGCAGAGCTCCTATATTTTGTTACCAGAAGCACCTATAGGACTTGTAGTGTGTTAGTGACAGGCAGGCAGAGCTCCTATATTTTGTTACCAGAAGCACCTATAGGACTTGTAGTGTGTTAGTGGCAGGCAGGCAGAGCTCCTATATTTTGTTACCAGAAGCACCTATAGGACTTGTAGTGTGTTAGTGACAGGCAGGCAGAGCTCCTATATTTTGTTACCAGAAGCATCTATAGGACTTGTAGTGTGTTAGTGGCAGGCAGGCAGAGCTCCTATATTTTGTTACCAGAAGCACCTATAGGACTTGTAGTGTGTTAGTGACAGGCAGGCAGAGCTCCTATATTTTGTTACCAGAAGCACCTATAGGACTTGTAGTGTGTTAGTGGCAGGCAGGCAGAGCTCCTATATTTTGTTACCAGAAGCACCTATAGGACTTGTAGTGTGTTCGTGGCAGGCAGGCAGAGCTCCTATATTTTGTTCCCAGAGGCACCTATAGGACTTGAAGTGTGTTAGTCCCATTACACACACAGAGCTATATTTTGTTCCCAGAAGCACCTATAGGACTTGAAGTGTGTTAGTCCCATCACACACACAGAGCTATATTTTCTTCCCAGAAGCACCTATAGGACTTGAAGTGTGTTAGTCCCATTACACACAAAGAGCTATACTTTGTTCCCAGAAGCACCTATAGGACTTGAAGTGTGTTAGTCCCATTACACACACAGAGCTATATTTTCTTCCCAGAAGCACCTATAGGACTTGAAGTGTGTTAGTCCCATCACACACACAGAGCTATATTTTCTTCCCAGAAGCACCTATAGGACTTGAAGTGTGTTAGTCCCATCACACACACAGAGCTATATTTTCTTCCCAGAAGCACCTATAGGACTTGAAGTGTGTTAGTCCCATCACACACACAGAGCTATATTTTCTTCCAGAAGCACCTATAGGACTTGAAGTGTGTTAGTCCCATTACACACAAAGAGCTATACTTTGTTCCCAGAAGCACCTATAGGACTTGAAGTGTGTTAGTCCCATCACACACACAGAGCTATATTTTCTTCCCAGAAGCACCTATAGGACTTGAAGTGTGTTAGTCCCATCACACACACAGAGCTATATTTTCTTCCCAGAAGCACCTATAGGACTTGAAGTGTGTTAGTCCCATTACACACAAAGAGCTATACTTTGTTCCCAGAAGCACCTATAGGACTTGAAGTGTGTTAGTCCCATCACACACACAGAGCTATATTTTCTTCCCAGAAGCACCTATAGGACTTGAAGTGTGTTAGTCCCATCACACACACAGAGCTATATTTTCTTCCCAGAAGCACCTATAGGACTTGAAGTGTGTTAGTCCCATTACACACACAGAGCTATATTTTCTTCCCAGAAGCACCTATAGGACTTGAAGTGTGTTAGTCCCATTACACACACAGAGCTATATTTTCTTCCCAGAAGCACCTATAGGACTTGAAGTGTGTTAGTCCCATTACACACACAGAGCTATATTTTCTTCCCAGAAGCACCTATAGGACTTCTAGTGTGTTAGTGGCATCACACAGAGCTCCTATATTTTCTTCTCAGCAGCACCCACAGGACTTCTAGTGTGTTAGTGGCATCACACAGAGCTCCTATTTTTTCTTTGCAGAAGCACCCATAGGACTTCTAGTGTGTTAGTGGCATCACACAGAGCTCCTATATTTTCTTCTCAGCAGCACCCACAGGACTTCTAGTGTGTTAGTGGCATCACACAGAGCTCCTATTTTTTCTTTGCAGAAGCACCCATAGGACTTCTAGTGTGTTAGTGGCATCACACAGAGCTCCTATATTTTCTTCTCAGCAGCACCCACAGGACTTCTAGTGTGTTAGTGGCATCACACAGAGCTCCTATTTTTTCTTTGCAGAAGCACCCATAGGACTTCTAGTGTGTTAGTGGCATCACACAGAGCTCCTATATTTTCTTCTCAGCAGCACCCACAGGACTTCTAGTGTGTTAGTGGCATCACACAGAGCTCCTATATTTTCTTCTCAGCAGCACCCACAGGACTTCTAGTGTGTTAGTGGCATCACACAGAGCTCCTATATTTTCTTTGCAGAAGCACCTATAGGACTTCTAGTGTGTTAGTGGCATCACACAGAGCTCCTATATTTTCTTCTCAGCAGCACCCACAGGACTACCGACTACAATGGCTGGAAGACCGCCAAGGGGAGGCAGAGCGTGCAGAGCCAAGAACACAGGGCAGGCAGGCTCTGTTTCTAGTGGACGTGGCCGTGGACGTGGACGTGGTCGTGCATCGTCATCAGCACGTGGCCATGGGACACGCGCGTCTTTGTTTTCGGCAGCTGGACATGTGGAGCCGCATCATGCTGAAGGCTTGGTAGAATGGATGACCAAGCCCTCCTCATCCTCCTCATCCTCTCTCACCCAGGCTCAGGGTACTGACAGAGCATCATCAGCCACCCCTTCCCTAGACCCACCATGTCCTCCTGAGGAGTCCCCCGAACTCTTTGAGCACAGTGTTGGGTACATGCTCCAGGAGGATGCCCAACGATTCGAAGGCTCGGATGACGATACCCAGCTTGAGGAATCTGGCAGTACAGTTCCACCAGCTGCAGCTTACTGCCAGGTTTGCTCTAGTGGTGAAGAGGGAGGGGATGATGAGGTCACTGACTCCACGTGGGTGCCTCAAGGGAGAGAGGATGAGGAGGAGGACGAGGAGGAGGAGGATGCGGCGTCACATGTCCAACGAGGCAGGATGCCCCCTGGAGGCCAGGTAGAGGCCAGCACAGCAACTGTACAACACCGCAGAGCTCCGCCTGTGCAGGGCGCTGCCTCTGCACGTTATCAGAAAAGTTCTTTGGTGTGGGCCTTTTTTGAGACGAGTGCAGCAGATCGCACCACTGCTATTTGCAATATTTGTCTCAAGCGTATCTCGCGTGGCCAAAACATCAGCCGCTTGGGCACGACAAGCATGACCAGACATATGGCGACCTGCCATGCAGCTCGTTGGCAGGCACACATAAAAGACCCACACCAAAGAACTAAGCGGACCTCTACTTGCTCCTCCTCAGCTGGGATCTCCATCCCCACTACACCTTCAGTCCTCTCTGAAAGCTGCTCTGAGAGGACTGAAGGTGTAGAATTCGGTGTGTCACAACCAAGTACTTGCAGTACACCGACGTCCGAATGCAGCAGGCAAATTTCCCTGCCCCAGCTGCTGGACCGTAGAAAGAAGTACACTCCCAGCCATCCACATGCCCAGCGGTTGAATGCTAGCCTTGCTAAATTGCTAGCACTTCAACTGCTGCCTTTTCAGTTGGTAGACTCGGCCCCCTTCCGTGAGTTTGTTCAATGTGCGGTTCCTCAGTGGCAGGTTCCCAAACGCCACTTTTTCTCGCGGAAGGCGATTCCGTCTCTCTACCGGCATGTGGAGGGCAATGTCCATGCCTCGCTGGACAGGGCGGTCAGCGGTAAGGTGCATATTACCGCTGACTCATGGTCCAGCAGGCATGGACAGGGACGGTACCTTTCTTTCACGGCCCATTGGGTCACTCTATTGGCAGCTGGGAGGGATGCAGGACAAGGTGCAGTAGTGTTGGAGGTTGTTCCGCCACCACGCCTCCAAAACGCGACTACTGCTACTGGTTGTGACACACCTCTCTCCTCCACCCCCTCCTCTTCTTCTTCCTCCAGTGCTCTGTCCTTGGAACCAGCGGTGCTCCGTAGGCGTACAAGGGGCTACGCAAGTACGCAGGCAAAAAGATGCCATGCCGTGCTTGCGCTGGTGTGTTTGGGGGACAGGAGCCACACTGGGCCAGAGGTTCTGGCAGCTCTGCAGGGGCAGGCCGAGAGGTGGTTGACGCCACGTCAGCTTAAGCCAGGAATGGTCGTTTCTGACAATGGCACCAACCTCCTCTCCGCCCTGCGACAGGGGCAGCTCACCCATGTGCCCTGCATGGCTCACGTCCTCAACCTGGTGGTGCAGCGGTTCTTGGGCAGGTTCCCAGGCTTACAGGATGTCCTGAGGCAGGCCAGGAAAGTCTGTGTGCATTTCCGCCGATCTTATAATGCCAGTGCTCGGCTGACTGAGCTGCAAAAGGAGCTGAACCTGCCCAAGAACCGCCTAATATCTGACATGCCCACCAGGTGGAACTCAACGTTGGCCATGCTGCAGCGACTGCACACGCAGCAGAGGGCCATCAATGAGTACCTTTGCGACTACGGCACCAGGACAGGGTCAGGGGAGCTTGGTTTTTTTTTTCCCCACGTCAGTGGAGCATGATCAGGGATGCATGCACTGTCCTCTCACCATTTGAGGAGGCCACGAGGATGGTGAGCAGTGACAGTGCATGCATCAGTGACACTGTCCCTCTTGTCCACCTGTTGGAGCATACGCTGCGTGGGATAATGGACAGGGCACTTGAGGCAGAACAGAGGCAGGAAGAGGAGGACTTCCTTGCCTCTCAAGGCCCCCTTTATCCGGACAGTGTTCCTTCTGTCCCACCCATCACACAGGAAGAGGATGAGGAGGAGGAGGAGGAGGAGGAGGAGGAGGATTGTGTGAGCATGGAGGTGGAGCCTGGCACTCAGCATCAGCAGCAGCAGTCTTTTAGGGATGATGTACAGTCCCAACAAGCCAGTGGACTTGTACGTGGCTGGGAGGAGGTGGCTGGCGATCATGTCATCCTCAGTGACCCAGAAGACTCCGGACCGAATGCCTCAGCTAACCTACGCTGCATGGCCTCCCTGATCCTGCAAAGCCTGCGGAAGGATCCTCGTGTTCTTCGGATCAAGGAGAGGGACCATTACTGGCTGGCCACTCTCCTTGATCCGCGGTACAAGGGTAAGGTTGCGGACCTTATCTTGCCGTCGCAGAGGGAGCAGAGGATGAGACATCTCAGGGAGGCCTTGCAGAAAGGTCTGTGCAACGCGTTCCCAGAAACTGGGAGGCTACAAACTCCTGGTCCTGGGCGACGAGTTGCTGAGGCTTCGGTCAGTGGCAGAAGGAGCGGTGGGGAAGGTGGACGTCTGACCGATGCGTTCAGACAATTTTTTAGTCCGCAGCCCCAAGGTATGATCGGTTCCAGCAACCATCGCCAGCGTCTGATATACATGGTGCAGGAATACCTTGGGGCAAGGTCAGACTTGGACACCTTTCCCACCGAAAATCCTCTGGCTTACTGGGTCCTGAGGATGGATCACTGGCCAGAGCTTGCACAGTATGCAATTGAGCTACTGGCCTGTCCTGCCTCCAGCGTTCTTTCCGAACGCACATTCAGTGCTGCTGGAGGATTTGTGACTGATCATAGGGTGCGCCTGTCCACCGCCTCGGTTGATCGACTGACATTCATCAAAATGAATCAGTCTTGGATCACCACCAGCTACCAGGCACCTGAGGCGGATATAACCGAATAATTTTTAATGTCACATCCCTTCAAGACTGCCTATGCTGATGCTGAGTGACTGTCCTCTTATGTTCACTGACTATCCTCTTCCTCCTCCTCAATGATCCATGCCACAGCACCAGTGCCTAAGGCACAATTTTTCAGCCCCTGTTTAACAGGGGCGTGTACTTACAATTTTTTAAAAAAATGCTTCGCAACACGTGTGACTGCTGTGCTCCAAGTACAGTCTCTGTGAGGGCCGTGTTGCAGTGTTGTGGCACCAGCACCAGTGCCTAAGGCACAATTTTTCAGCCCCTGTTTAACAGGGGCGTGTACTTACAATTTTTAAAAAAAAATGCTTCGCAACACGTGTGACTGCTGTGCTCCAAGTACAGTCTCTGTGAGGGCCGTGTTGCAGTGTTGTGGCACCAGCACCAGTGCCTAAGGCACAATTTTTCAGCCCCTGTTTAACAGGGGCGTGTACTTACAATTTTTAAAAAAAAAATGCTTCGCAACACGTGTGACTGCTGTGCTCCAAGTACAGTATCTGTGAGGGCCGGGTTGCAGTGTTGTGGCACCAGCACCAGTGCCTAAGGCACAATTTTTCAGCCCCTGTTTAACAGGGGCGTGTACTTACAATTTTTTAAAAAAATGCTTCGCAACACGTGTGACTGCTGTGCTCCAAGTACAGTCTCTGTGAGGGGTTGCAGTGTTGTGGCACCAGCACCAGTGCCTAAGGCACAATTTTTCAGCCCCTGTTTAACAGGGGCGGGTAATTACAAATCTTGATCTAATAGTTCACAGCAGGGCCCATTCCTGCGCCCACCAAGAGTAACTATGAGGGCCTGCAGTCTTGTGGCAACACCGTCCACCACCACCGCCAAAGGCCCAATTTTTCTGCCCTGTTCATCAGGTGCTTGCAATTACAAATCTTGATCTAATAACTCACAGCAGGGCCCATTCCTGCGCCCACCAAGAGTAACTATGAGGGCCTACAGTCTTGTGGCAACACCGTCCACCACCACCGCCAAAGGCCCAATTTTTCTGCCCTGTTCATCAGGTGCTTGCAATTACAAATCTTGATCTAATAACTCACAGCAGGGCCCATTCCTGCGCCCACCAAGAGTAACTGTGAGAGCTTACAGTCTTGTGGCAAAACCGTCCACACCACCACCACCACCACCACCCCCAAATTTTATGCCCTGTTCAACAGGTGCATGCAATTACAAATCTTGATCTATTAACTCACAGCAGGGCCCATTCCTGTGCCCACCAGTCTTGTGGCTACACCAACATCTAATAGGGCAAATTTCTGCAGAGTATATACGCCAGGCCCCTACTTTCAAACATCCAACTTACAAACGACTCCTACTTGCAAATGGAAAGAGAAAACAGGAAGTGAGAGGAAATCTACCCCTAGGAAGGGAAATTCTATCCTGTTAGATTTAATTTGGGAAAAAGGTATCTCCTCTCTACTGATACTTTATCACCAATCCTTGTTTCAATTAAAACCCCACTTTTCCAAAAACATTTGTCATTGGGACGGAAAGTGAGGTGACATGTTCTGAACAGATGTGCAAAGACAGCAAATGTTACAGGGGTGATAACCCCTCCCTATGTTCTCCAAAAAGCTTAAAAATAGATTTTTTTGGGATGGAGCTACACTTCATAATGTACCTGTTCAGATTCTACTTAAGATCAAACCTAAAGCCGCAAGTGGTTTTAAATGGCTTCTTTTTTTCCTTTACAAATGTCATTTTGTGCAAGGACAGTTCTAAACACGGGAAACACATGCCACTTCACAGGCATACTTTGGACACCCCCCAGGTACCATATTTAAAGGAAAATGTCACTTTTTTTTTTTCACTTTATGCATCATTAAAATGACTGCTCCCGAAAAAACGTTAGTTTTTAAAAGTTCTTTTTGCATTGATATATGTCCCCTGGGGCAGGACCCGGGTCCCCAAACCTGTTTTATGACATTAACATGCATATTGGCCGTTGTAATTAGCACTTTTGATTTCGAACGTTCGCGTCCATTATAACGTATAGGGTTCGAAAATTCGCGCGAACTTTCGGTCCGTTCGAAGGTTCTGGTTCGAACCGAACCCGGGGGTGTTCGGCTCATCCCTATTCGTGATGTTCTGTGGACTATGTTTTATTAAAATGCATCTGCAACATCCTCATGTATTGGAAATAAGATTTAAAATACCCCTCACTTTTATACATGAAGCGTTTTGAGGTTTGTAGACATTTTTCTTCTGTGTGCCCAACTGCGTTCTTTAAGTGCCAGTCAATGGAAGAGACAGAGTGAGAAGGATTGTACATTACAATACATGGCATATACCATAGTATAAGCAGACCATTTCAATGTTCATTATGTCAGGTTGTAGAAAGTAGTAGTATATATTTGTTCTAATAGAATACAGCATGTAGGATAAATGTGTTGTACATATGCTCTTTGTTACTTATTACATGTAAATTATATTAAGCATTTACCATTGTACAGATTTGTAATTTACTTTAATACATTGTAAAACTTGTTTCTTGTTATTAAAGGGAAATCCAGACAAAAAGTATACCCTTGTATTAATCCTTACACAGTCTAATATTTCAGTATAGAATTTCCCCACATAGATAACTGCTTTAACCTCCCTGGCGGTATGATTACATCTGATTTTTGCATCTCAAAGCGGTACAATGTTTTGCATAGAAATTTGGCGTTTTATATTGTAGGCCTGTAATTCTTAGGAATAACACACTTAAATCTGTCCAAACAAGAGTCTAGTAGACATCCCGGGTATGATAAAGTTTAAAACATGAAATCATAAATTATAGTTATTCATTATATTATAACTAATAATAATAATTAATAAACCTTATTCAATAATGTAATCAAAAACACAGAAATTTGCTCAGTTGCAGAATTGTCACTGTCGTCACTTTCAGTGTCTGATGACGAATTTCCCCACAAATCACTATCGCACAATTCTGCAAGTGTTCTAATTTACAATTTCTGTTTTCTAACTGGTCTAAAACTGATTTTGGTTTTGGGACGCTTTTTGGTTGCCATGGGCATTCCCAAGTTCCCAGGCAGAAGGAACGTTATATATAATATAAAACTGCATGCAGGGCACCGGACAAAGCACTAGGGACGAAAGGGATGTGAAATGATTTCATACAGTAATGTAATCTTACAGATTACAGTGTATTACGTGTGTTCTGTATTTTTTACTTTTTGAATTTACCGCTGGGCTCCGCCCCCGTGCGTTGCGGTGCTTGCAGGGAACAGAGCCCGGAACAGTAATGCATAGGGCAGAGGATCCAGCGGAGAACACAGTGGGGGGATATCGCAGGATCCTGGGAACAAGGTAAGTAACATGGATCCTGCGATGCAATCTCGAGTGTGGCTTCGGGTTACCACTTTTGGCACTGAAAATTAACCCACAGTCACACTTGGGATTACCGCTAGGGAGGTTAATTATGAAATATTGCATCTTCATATTTGTACTACCATAAGCAGTCAACTCTTGACTGCTTTTCACATGTTGTCTTGGCTCTCCTTAGAAATTCGATTGAGAAAGACCTGTTTTACAGAGCTCAATAGCTCAAGCTGAAATTAAAGTGTGTTTATAGTCCAAACTTTTCTTTTTAGTTGTGTATAGAGCAGCCCAGTCAGTTAACCCTAGTCTGCTTATTTTTTGCTGTCTGGGTCCCATTGGGGAGATTTGCCTTCACTTGCTGACTTGGAACTAAAACCAGAAGTTAGAGGAAATCTGTACAAAGTAAAGGGCATTCCTATAGACAGTTGTCACTATTTGGAAGATTTTCTCCAAATTTTGTATAGCAATAATTCCCTAAGAAGCCGCTGGAAATAAATGGGTGGTTCTACCTGCCCTGTATCTGGGTCTAACTGCTCACTAAAAAACATCTGAAAATAACCAGGCTCCAGTCACAGGAGTAATTTTACCATTCAGGATACCAAAAAAGCACAAAATGGAAGGACAGATGCTGACAGCGTTCTCAAAAATAGATGCTAACAGGAGATGTCCTGATAAATCTGTGACTCTTCCAGAGCAGTGTTTCCTTGCTTCTGAATCTGACTTCTGTCCCCCAGTAAAAATACCTGAGTCCATGGGCAAAGATCTCTCTTTCATGGTCCAGATGGCAGCATCCATCCAGCTCCTCTGCTACACTTGCATAAACATAAACATGATGATTTTTATGCCTCACCTGTGTTTGGGGAAAATCCAGATCTGTGTTGGTGGGGGGGTTGTAGATGACTGAACTCAGCATGTAAGTCTGAAATATGCTAAATAAAGTGAACTGCAGTCTTGAAAATGCATTCTCACTGACAATGGGGTAACAAATAACCTTAGCAGCCCATATGGGGTCTGGGGATGGAATGGGTACCAATTAGGAAGGGCTGTTAAGGCAATTTAAAGTGATTGTAAAGTCTATTTTTTTATTTTTTTCTATAAAAATAACAAACATGATACTTACCTGCTCTGTTGCAGTGCATTTGCACAGAGCAGCCCAGATCCTCCTCTTCTTGGGTCTCTCTTCAGCTCTCCTGTCCCCTCCCTCCTGTTCAGTGCCCCTACAGCAAGCATCTTGCTATAGGGACACCCGAGCTGAGTCACAGCTCCCTGTGTCCATTCAGACATGAAGCCCCGACCTGGCCCCACCCTCTCTCCCCTGATTGGCTAGCTGACTTTGACAGCAGCCACAGCCAATGGTGCCGCTGCTATGTCTTAGCCAATCAGAAGGGAGAATCTTAGATGACTGAGACACTCACTGGATAGGGAGGGACCTCAGGTAAGTGTTAGGGGGGCTGAGGGGGCCTGCTGCACACAGAATGATTTTTAGCTTAATGCATAGGGATAAAAATCCTTCAAGCTTTAGAGGGCTTTCACACCGAGCCGCCCATATTTTTAGCAGTGTTTTACCGTCGGATTTGTGGTGCATTTCGGCCACTAGCGGGTGCTTTTGACCCCCGCTAGCGGCCGAGAAAGGGTTAAAACCGCCCGCAATAGCAGCGTTTTGCTGGCGGTATTGCTGCGCTGCCGCATTGATTTCAATGGGGAGCAGCAGTGGAGGAGTGGTAAACACACCGATCCTTCACCGCTCCAAAGAAGCTGCTGGCAGGACTTTTCCTGACGTCCTGCCAGCGCACCGCTACCAGTGTGAAAGCCCTCAGGCTTTCACACTGGAGACAATGGAGCAGCTGTTTGAGGGCGGATTGCAGGCGCTATTCTTAACGATATAGCGCCTGCACAATGCCCTTGGTGTGAAAGGGGTCTTACAATCCCTTTAAACATGATACAATTATTGACACCACTCCCTTGCCACATTCCCTAAATATCTTTTAGAACAAAGGTAAAAGCAAATTGGACCACATTATTTGTATAAAATCCATATTTTATTTATAAACAAGAAAATATAAGAAATGCATATAGAAACATGCTACTAAAAACATGTATACATGTATATACAGAATATGGCCATCAAAGGCCAAGTACTTTAGGTATATTGTTGTTGCTCCATGATACCTATATAAGAGCTTTCCAAGCGAAAAGACAGCAGTTGTCCGGAGGCCTCCCATGGAGGCAGAGTTTTAAAAAAATTTTTTAAATTTTCGGGTCCGTCGGGCGTCGTGATTGAAGATGGGTGGACATGCTTTTTTTAATAAATGATTTGTCAAAAACGGTCTGGTTTTAACTTTTTTGACACTTTTTTAAAGAATATACAATCACAATATACTCAATACCCATTTACATAGGGGTCTATCTGGGGGCCCCTTTGTTAAAGGGTGCTTCCAGATTCTGATATCCCCCCCGCCTGCACCCCCCAACAACCATAGCCCAGGGTTGTCGGGAAGAGGATCTTGTCCCCATCGGCTGAAAGTCAAACTGACATCAGGTATCAGAGCTTGTTCAATTTAATTAGGTACCAATTGGTGTTTTTCTTCTCAGACAGCACAGTGATATAAGCTTTGGGTGTGGAAGGGTGATAAATGATATGTAACTTTTTCAAAAGGTCCACAAACAGCAGTGCCATCAATCAACAGCCCAAAGGTTCTCCATCAATGACCACCTCAAATATCTGTTCTGTCACACCTTTTCCAAGAATCTTCTAAAGTCTCCAACACTCAAGCAGCACCAAGGTTCTGGAAATTTCTTCCAGACTGCCACCAAACATGTGCATTTCAATTAAAGAAACTCTTACATTAAAGTGGTCGTAAACTCTCACCAGTGAATAGCCTGAGATGATACATAGCAATTAAACAAATCCTCCTGCATAAGTTTTACATGTATATCTGCAGTCTTCCCCTTTCTACACCCTTTTAAAGTGCAGTTTGTGTTAACAATCTTTCTTCATCTGCCAGCAGTACATAGGGTTGGGTGGAGACACTCCCCCTCTCCACCCCTCCATATAGGCAGTGGAACGAAGGAGCATGCAGAGCTGTATTATGAATAGACAAGCTCAGTACTTATCTCCCTCTAAGCTCTCTCCCCGACACAAATTTTTTAGCTCATGTTATCTCACGTGTCGGAGAACTTGTCAGGAGTAACTCGTGCTGATAACAGAGGAACGAAGCACCAGAGAGAAACTATACTTTGGAGAGAGACAAGTAAACACTACAGATATATGTGCTTAGTTCACATTTCAAGAAATGGGGTATACAACCACTTTAAAGATAATCTGTCATTTAAGAAAAAATACTAGAAGAAAAATTGCACACCTACAAATTATATAAATGACGTCCCTATGATTGGGCTCAGTTTTAGGTGAAACGCTTCCAATGAAGTCCCAGGTGGGGGTGTCCTGTAAATTGATCTGGAACAAAGTTTTTACTATAAGGGTTTTTGTCATGTGCTATTGGATCATTTATTTGATCTATGGATAGTGTTTGGGGCACATATGAGCCCCTGCTGGCATCAGCATCTGGTAGTTAAGGAGTTGACCCACCTCAAGGGCCGAGGAGCTGCAGAACTCCCAAATATAGTGAATCTGTAATTAAAAAATAAATAAATAATACAGAAGGAAACTGAACACCTACCAATTATTTTCATTATGATTTAAATATTGCTTTTTATTTTAAAGTTTATAAACATTTATTTCACAGCAAATTGGTAGTAAAAAGGCAAAATATCTGTTTAAATAATGGCAACAAAGACAAATAAGCCCCAAAATTTTGCTATGATTGAAAGAGTGATTTTGTCATTACAATACTAATATGATGCGAACTCTGCTTTTACATTTTGTAATTTTAAAAGATCAATAATTATAAGTTCTCTGTGCAGATCATCTTATATACTGTTAAAATAAGTACCTACAGCAACCTCTATACCCAGGTTTTACAACCAAATGCCACTTGCTATTTCAGGTAGGTTGTCTCAACCTGTCGACCCTACACTATCTTATTGACATATCTCTATAATGAGCTGCTTCACTGGCCAATAGAAATATCCAGCAGATAGAAAGTATTTGAGCTTTACCTGTCAGAGAGGCCTAGAACTTGTATTCTAAGAGCAGGGTTTTGGAGGCTCTTGCAGGTACTATATGTGCAGCTACCTCTAGGACAAGGGTTCTCAACTCCTGTCCTCAGGACCCACTAACAGGCCAGAACCTTGGGGAGATGCAGGCTAGAATACTGCAATCACTGAGCAGCAAATTATATCACCTGAGATGTATTTCAGTTATCTTGCAAACCTGGCCTGTTAGTGGGTCCTGAGGACAGGAGTTGAGAACCACTGCTCTAGAATGTTCTTTGACCTGCAATAGTTCTCTCTTATCTCTAAAAGACAGTCTTTTAACATAGGTACTTTGTGCTTACCCATTGAAGTAAAAGCAATTCAAAGCAAAAATCAAAGAGGAAATTAAAGTGTATTTAAACCCAAGAACTAAAATGTAATCAATCAATAATAACAAAATACTGTAAATCAGGGGTGCTCAACCTGTGGCCCGTGGAGCCCTCTGATGTGGCCTGCAACCTTATGCTCTGAGATGGCGGGGCGGCAAGCCTAGGTCGTGCTCAACGGGTTGCCGGCCCATCATCCCAGGGAATCAGAGTGCATGGAGCCAACACCGGCAGTGGAGGAAGCAAGCAGCCACAGAGGGAGCAGGAGCCACATAAGCTGATGTCTTCTCTGTAGTGCCAGTTCCTGTCTCAGACAGAGTGATACCAAGTGCACTTCACCTGGGATATGTCTAGCAGCCTGAAAAGCAATGCCAGCAGAAGCTGGAAGAGGAAATGGTCAGAGTATTAAACATCACACACACACTGCAATTATGCAATGGGCATATTAGCACTTATAAAAAAGGGTTATTAGGCTGCTCTGACATTAATCTGCAGATCCAGTTCACCTGTGGCTTTTCTGGGGGTTAGCTGCACTGAGCCATAGACTTCTATTATATCCT
Organism: Lithobates sylvaticus; assembly: GCA_028564925.1. NCBI lineage: Eukaryota > Metazoa > Chordata > Amphibia > Anura > Ranidae > Lithobates > Lithobates sylvaticus. Next base: position 521,681,507 of record CM053028.1, read on the forward strand.
GTGGGTTTGGTGTGCTTTCTGAAACTGCACAAAAACTCCTGAATGCAGGTTTTTTGATGCACTTTCAGAAAGTGCTCCACACCCGCAAGATGTAATAGAAGCCTATGGCTATGTGCCAGTAAACACCTGCATGTCAGTGTGAAAGCAGCATTTTAGGTGGCCAAGGAGAACAAATGCTCATTTACATTTGCAGTTTGGGTGGGGCAGAAAACCCCATTGTTCATTGTGGTTCACGACCAGTTACCAAATCACTTAAGTAGCCCTTGCTCCTCAAAAGCTTGAGCACCCCTGCTGTAAATGGTCCCTTTTGGTTTGTTAAAAAATACCAAACAAAGGGAGTTTGTCAGGGGTCACATTTCCTTAAAGATTAGAACCTTTAAACACACTGTCACTAGCTTCCCCCTATTTGACAGGGTTTTTAAAACTTTAATACACATTTTAATGTGATTTATGCACACTGTAGAGTTTCATGCTCTACATTTGACTTGTTGACTGTTGTTTTGGGGAAAAAGCGTAATATAAAGGATTAGAGCGGAATTATCCACATGAGGCAACTTGTTACAGTGACAACTGTCTTGGAGAACCCCAATGGGTTTATTTTCCCTCAACTTTTTAGTTAATTTTTTTTTGTGTCTTGTTGGGAAGTTTGTCAATCATTTCCTGCTCTGGAGAAGGAAGAAAATCTTCCCAAAAGAACAGGACAAAAATTAGAGAAATGTACCCATTCCATACTCCACCCAAAATATTAAACGCCTAAAATGGTTTTCCATAAGAAAATTTGGATCACACTAATACTACATGCTAAAGCACAAACTCTTATAAATTATATTATTGTGTTTTTTCTTTTTCCACAGGGGACCACTGTCCTCCCATTGCTGACATCTGCCCTAAGAGATAAAGCTTACTTTGAAAAACCGGATGAGTTTTACCCTGAACATTTCCTGGATTCAGAAGGAAATCTAAAGAAGAACGAGGCATTTATACCTTTCTCACTAGGTAATGTTATTTGGGATAAGGTGCTTGATGATGTTATGTCATGTCAGTAACCAGTAAGATACATTCATGAAGACCAGAGATTTCAGGACATTCCCAGTGTGGTGACAACATATCCCTATAAGGTAGCAAATAATGGTCACATTCAACTGGACTGTTTTGTAACTTATTCAAGCCACTTCTATAATGTGTCATGAACCTACCCCAGAATTTATGTCCATGCAGATAGTACCTGCATTACCTTAATCCAATCACAGAGACAGAGAACTGGTTTGCAAGTGGCTTGAAAGAGGCCATCTATGTCAGACTGGAACAACCAACCCTGAACAGGGGTGACAGCCTTCCCCACCATCTGTCTTCCACATAATGCTGATTTAACGGCTTTATCCTAATCTGACAACAGTTACAGACTTGTATTGTATATCAAAGGATTTACATTTGTGCAGACATCCTGAAACCACTATTATCTAACTAGAACAGGGTGGTTCCACAGCTTTCATACCTCCCATATGTTTTTTTGAAAAATCAGCATCTTAAAGTTTTTGTTACCTAAAAAAAAAAAAAAAAAAAATTGGATCCTGTTCCTTTAAAGTATGAAAAACAGCACAGTGTTTGTGCTGTGTAATTTAGCTCATCGTGTCACATGAAATACCTGGCTGATCCTGCCCTCCCCTCTGTAAACTGACCATGGTTTATCATGGCTGCTGAGCCCTGACACCATGGTCAGTTTACGTGCTTCCACCATCTGCAGCTCTCCTCTGTCCCCCCCCCCCATCCTCTCCCTCCTTCCTGCTTGTCAGCTCTGTGTCAGGGCCCATCCGCCCCCTTCCCCCACTCCTGCTGCTAAAAACCCTTAGTGATTATCAGGCAATACCATATTCCATAATGCCAAGTGTCCTGTATATGTGCCTTATTAAAAAAAATGCTGTTCAATACCTTATTTGCTAGCACCGCTCAGCGCTTGCATGACCTGCCGCCTCTCTCCTCCCGATTGACATCAGTGGGAGAATCTCGGACCCTCCCGCTCTAGCTCTCAGAGAGGGGAGAGCCAGCTGTTCACGTGAGCGATGAGCGGTGCTAGCAAATAAGGTATTGAACAGCATTTTTTTAATAAGGCACATATACAGGACACTTAGCATTATGGAAGACATGGGATTGTCTGATAATCACTAACTGTGTTAGTGACAGTCCCGTCCATCAGTGTCCATCCATGCCCATCAGTGCCATCCATAAGTACCAATCATTGCAGCCTTTCAGTGCCACCTCTGAGTGCCACCTATGAGTACCCATCAGTGCAGTCTCATCAGTGCCCATCAGTGAAGGAGAAAACTTACTTATTTCCATTTGTTATAACAGAAACAAAGACATTTTTTTTCAGTCATTTTTTTTATTTTTTATTTGGTTAGCAAAAAATGAAAACCCCAGAGGTGATCAAATACCACCAAAAGAAGGCTCTATTGGTGAGAACAAAATGATAAAAATGTTGTTTGGGTACAGTGTAGCATGACCGCGCAATTGTCATTCAAAGTGCGACAGCACTGAAAGCTGAGAATTAGCTTGGGCAGGAAGGGGGGCAGTGCCCTGTATTGACATTTACTTAAGTGGTCAAGTAAACTTCCTTTACTGACTTTTACCTATAGGTAAGCCTATAATAGGGCTTACCTATAGGTAGTGCGAAGATCTCCTAAATGTGCACCGTTCAGGAGATATTTACATTACATGCAGCCAGTGACATCAGTGGTGCATGTGCTCTGAAGGAACAGCCACCCGTGCCTTTCCTTCAGAGCTCTGTAACGTGAACGGCGGCTTCTGCATACACTCTGAACTAAGACGGGTGAAGATGGGAGCCCCTGCAGGCTGACATTGCGGTGCTGGAACAGCTTAATATTAAGGTAAGTAGCACATTAAGACGTTACCTTGCAGGGGGAAAAAAAAAATGTCCAGTTGTATACAACCGCTTTAAGTGCTCTGGTTCAGACATTCCTATGCTTTTAACTCTTTTACATTCATCATTGTAACTTTTATGGCAGGACAGTGAAAGGTTGTATACAGCCTTACAGATGTAATCCGCCATGGACTTGTTCTCAGATTTGACGGCCTTCTCTGCTCTATAAATAATTTGTTCAGCTGTAAAGCCAACTAAATAACTTCTAGCTACTGCCACATGGTAACCCATTCCCCCTCCCTCAGCCCCATCACCACTGGTCCCTGGGTTCTCCTTTCTCCTAAGCCTGGAGGCACATTCAGGACAGAAGTTGTGAGGAGATCAGTGGAGCTTCCATCAGTGATCTCCTCTGCATTGCACGAATCAGGATTGGCTCAGTTTTGAGAACTTGAGATCAGTATAACTTGTGTCATTTCACACTGGCAGCTTTCACTTTAACAGTATTCACAAATTTTAGCACTGAACTAATGTTTCCTTCCTTCACCAGGTAAGAGAAGCTGTGCTGGAGAAAACTTGGCAAAGATGGAGATGTTCCTGTTTTTTACAACACTGCTGCAAAACTTCACCTTCCAGGCCCCTCCTGGTGTTAAGTTGGACATGACCCCTGCATGACCCCTGGGGTTCACCAATGCCCCCTTACCACATAAGATCTGTGCTATACCTCGCAGCTAGAACATAGCCAAGCCAGACAGTTATAGTTGACCGACAGCCAAATGTATTTTTTTAAATTTGTAAAAAATGTGAAATGAAAATCCACTTTTGTTCAGAGAACTAAAAATGTGCTCAGTTAAATACATTCATTACTTGGCTATCTGGAAAATATAATTGCAGATTCAATCCTGCTCTTCGTGATGTTCTGTGGACTATGTTTTATTAAAATGCATCTGCAACATCCTCATGTATTGGAAATAAGATTTAAAATACCCCTCACTTTTATACATGAAGCGTTTTGAGGTTTGTAGACATTTTTCTTCTGTGTGCCCAACTGCGTTCTTTAAGTGCCAGTCAATGGAAGAGACAGAGTGAGAAGGATTGTACATTACAATACATGGCATATACCATAGTATAAGCAGACCATTTCAATGTTCATTATGTCAGGTTGTAGAAAGTAGTAGTATATATTTGTTCTAATAGAATACAGCATGTAGGATAAATGTGTTGTACATATGCTCTTTGTTACTTATTACATGTAAATTATATTAAGCATTTACCATTGTACAGATTTGTAATTTACTTTAATACATTGTAAAACTTGTTTCTTGTTATTAAAGGGAAATCCAGACAAAAAGTATACCCTCGTATCAATCCTTACACAGTCTAATATTTCAGTATAGAATTTCCCCACATAGATAACTGCTTTAACCTCCCTGGCGGTATGATTACATCTGATTTTTGCATCTCAAAGCGGTACAATGTTTTGCATAGAAATTTGGCGTTTTATATTGTAGGCCTGTAATTCTTAGGAATAACACACTTAAATCTGTCCAAACAAGAGTCTAGTAGACATCCCGGGTATGATAAAGTTTAAAACATGAAATCATAAATTATAGTTATTCATTATATTATAACTAATAATAATAATTAATAAACCTTATTCAATAATGTAATCAAAAACACAGAAATTTGCTCAGTTGCAGAATTGTCACTGTCGTCACTTTCAGTGTCTGATGACGAATTTCCCCACAAATCACTATCGCACAATTCTGCAAGTGTTCTAATTTACAATTTCTGTTTTCTAACTGGTCTAAAACTGATTTTGGTTTTGGGACGCTTTTTGGTTGCCATGGGCATTCCCAAGTTCCCAGGCAGAAGGAACGTTATATATAATATAAAACTGCATGCAGGGCACCGGACAAAGCACTAGGGACGAAAGGGATGTGAAATGATTTCATACAGTAATGTAATCTTACAGATTACAGTGTATTACGTGTGTTCTGTATTTTTTACTTTTTGAATTTACCGCTGGGCTCCGCCCCCGTGCGTTGCGGTGCTTGCAGGGAACAGAGCCCGGAACAGTAATGCATAGGGCAGAGGATCCAGCGGAGAACACAGTGGGGGGATATCGCAGGATCCTGGGAACAAGGTAAGTAACATGGATCCTGCGATGCAATCTCGAGTGTGGCTTCGGGTTACCACTTTTGGCACTGAAAATTAACCCACAGTCACACTTGGGATTACCGCTAGGGAGGTTAATTATGAAATATTGCATCTTCATATTTGTACTACCATAAGCAGTCAACTCTTGACTGCTTTTCACATGTTGTCTTGGCTCTCCTTAGAAATTTGATTGAGAAAGACCTGTTTTACAGAGCTCAATAGCTCAAGCTGAAATTAAAGTGTGTTTATAGTCCAAACTTTTCTTTTTAGTTGTGTATAGAGCAGCCCAGTCAGTTAACCCTAGTCTGCTTATTTTTTGCTGTCTGGGTCCCATTGGGGAGATTTGCCTTCACTTGCTGACTTGGAACTAAAACCAGAAGTTAGAGGAAATCTGTACAAAGTAAAGGGCATTCCTATAGACAGTTGTCACTATTTGGAAGATTTTCTCCAAATTTTGTATAGCAATAATTCCCTAAGAAGCCGCTGGAAATAAATGGGTGGTTCTACCTGCCCTGTATCTGGGTCTAACTGCTCACTAAAAAACATCTGAAAATAACCAGGCTCCAGTCACAGGAGTAATTTTACCATTCAGGATACCAAAAAAGCACAAAATGGAAGGACAGATGCTGACAGCGTTCTCAAAAATAGATGCTAACAGGAGATGTCCTGATAAATCTGTGACTCTTCCAGAGCAGTGTTTCCTTGCTTCTGAATCTGACTTCTGTCCCCCAGTAAAAATACCTGAGTCCATGGGCAAAGATCTCTCTTTCATGGTCCAGATGGCAGCATCCATCCAGCTCCTCTGCTACACTTGCATAAACATAAACATGATGATTTTTATGCCTCACCTGTGTTTGGGGAAAATCCAGATCTGTGTTGGTGGGGGGGTTGTAGATGACTGAACTCAGCATGTAAGTCTGAAATATGCTAAATAAAGTGAACTGCAGTCTTGAAAATGCATTCTCACTGACAATGGGGTAACAAATAACCTTAGCAGCCCATATGGGGTCTGGGGATGGAATGGGTACCAATTAGGAAGGGCTGTTAAGGCAATTTAAAGTGATTGTAAAGTCTATTTTTTTATTTTTTTTCTATAAAAATAACAAACATGATACTTACCTGCTCTGTTGCAGTGCATTTGCACAGAGCAGCCCAGATCCTCCTCTTCTTGGGTCTCTCTTCAGCTCTCCTGTCCCCTCCCTCCTGTTCAGTGCCCCTACAGCAAGCATCTTGCTATAGGGACACCCGAGCTGAGTCACAGCTCCCTGTGTCCATTCAGACATGAAGCCCCGACCTGGCCCCACCCTCTCTCCCCTGATTGGCTAGCTGACTTTGACAGCAGCCACAGCCAATGGTGCCGCTGCTATGTCTTAGCCAATCAGAAGGGAGAATCTTAGATGACTGAGACACTCACTGGATAGGGAGGGACCTCAGGTAAGTGTTAGGGGGGCTGAGGGGGCCTGCTGCACACAGAATGATTTTTAGCTTAATGCATAGGGATAAAAATCCTTCAAGCTTTAGAGGGCTTTCACACCGAGCCGCCCATATTTTTAGCAGTGTTTTACCGTCGGATTTGTGGTGCATTTCGGCCACTAGCGGGTGCTTTTGACCCCCGCTAGCGGCCGAGAAAGGGTTAAAACCGCCCGCAATAGCAGCGTTTTGCTGGCGGTATTGCTGCGCTGCCGCATTGATTTCAATGGGGAGCAGCAGTGGAGGAGTGGTAAACACACCGATCCTTCACCGCTCCAAAGAAGCTGCTGGCAGGACTTTTCCTGACGTCCTGCCAGCGCACCGCTACCAGTGTGAAAGCCCTCAGGCTTTCACACTGGAGACAATGGAGCAGCTGTTTGAGGGCGGATTGCAGGCGCTATTCTTAACGATATAGCGCCTGCACAATGCCCTTGGTGTGAAAGGGGTCTTACAATCCCTTTAAACATGATACAATTATTGACACCACTCCCTTGCCACATTCCCTAAATATCTTTTAGAACAAAGGTAAAAGCAAATTGGACCACATTATTTGTATAAAATCCATATTTTATTTATAAACAAGAAAATATAAGAAATGCATATAGAAACATGCTACTAAAAACATGTATACATGTATATACAGAATATGGCCATCAAAGGCCAAGTACTTTAGGTATATTGTTGTTGCTCCATGATACCTATATAAGAGCTTTCCAAGCGAAAAGACAGCAGTTGTCCGGAGGCCTCCCATGGAGGCAGAGTTTTAAAAAAAATTTTTAAATTTTCGGGTCCGTCGGGCGTCGTGATTGAAGATGGGTGGACATGCTTTTTTTAATAAATGATTTGTCAAAAACGGTCTGGTTTTAACTTTTTTGACACTTTTTTAAAGAATATACAATCACAATATACTCAATACCCATTTACATAGGGGTCTATCTGGGGGCCCCTTTGTTAAAGGGTGCTTCCAGATTCTGATATCCCCCCCGCCTGCACCCCCCAACAACCATAGCCCAGGGTTGTCGGGAAGAGGATCTTGTCCCCATCAACATGAGGACAAGGTGCTTTGGGTGGGGGGTGCACTCACCCTCCTATGTTGAGGGCATGTGGCCTGGTATGGTTTAGGAGGGGTTTGGGGGCGCTCGCTTGTCCCCCCCATCCTGACCTCCAGGCTGCTTGCTCGAAAAAGGGTCTGGTATGGATTTTGGGGGACACCCCCACCCCAATTTTTTTTTTAATTTTGGAGTGGAGTTTCTCTTAATATTCTGGACCTTCCTGGATCCCTTGGATTGTTCCGGTTGACTCGCTAACCTGGATAACCATGCCTGATTGACCTGTTGTCGCTGACACTCAGGTCCACTGGTTCTGGTAAGAGTGAATAATCTTATCTTATATTGGATGACATATTTTTGGATGTTCCGCACACTCATTCTATCATCTGTTTCCACATGAGAACAACTACTCGGCCATGGTGGACTTTGCCATCTTTCTGGACTGACCTATCTCTGGACTTGTTTTGTTCTCTTATTTTCACATAGATGGGACTCAGAATGTTACTGATTTGAGTTTTCACAGTTATTCATTATCACTGTTTATGATTCTTATAGCGCTACATTTATGCACTCCTTCACTTTTTGAATTTTTGTCACATTCTTATGTAGCAGCTCGCTTTTTTCTCACCGGTCAGCGCATTAATTGTTTACACTTTATATTCCCTTAATACTCATACCAGATTTGAAGGGCCTGCTATGGACTGGGGGGGGGGGGGGGGGGGGACGTGTCCCATAGACTTTAATAGGGTTTGCATGTTCGATAGAACTTTTTGCCTGTTTGCGGTATTCTGGTTCTAACCGAACTGGGGGGTGTTCGGCCCATCCCTACTACTATATGACAGAATTAAATCATTCAGATAAATGTATTTTTTGTTCTTAGGAAAAAGAAGCTGTGCTGGGGAAACATTGGCTAAGATGGAGCTTTACCTCTTCTTTACAACGCTTCACCTTCCAGGCCCCTCCCAGAGCTGTGCTGGACCTCACACCTGCCCTGGGGAGTACAAACCCTCCATTACCTCATGAAATCTGCGTAATCCTCCGCATGTAGATAAGGTGTGCTCTAAAACACAAATTTATTAACATTATACCACTTTCTAAACAAAATAATAAATAGATTGTCAGCTTCAATTATTATTAGCAATATCTCACAACACAAATGCAGCAAAAGTAAACTGTTAGCCATTTGAGGACTTTAACCACTTGCTGACTGCCGCATGTACATATAAGTCGGCAGAATGGCACGGCTGGGCAAATGGGCGTACAGGTACGTCCCTTTGAATTTGCCGCTGTGTGGTCACGTGCGCGCACGACCCTGCCGGGAGCTCTGTGAGTAGGATCGCGGGTTATGCGGACTCGATCGCCATGGGGATACTCGCGATCATCTCACAGAGCTGAAGAACGGGGAGATGCAGATCTGCCCGTTCTGCTTAGTGACACTGTCACTGATCATAGCTCCCTGTGATCGGGAACTATGATCAGTGAAGTGTCATTCGTATCCATGCCCCGTAACAGTTAGAATCACTCCCCAGGACACACTTAACCCCTCCCTAGCCCCCTAGTGGTTAACCCCTTCACTGCCAGTGTCATTTTTACCGTAATCAGTGCAATTTTTAGCACTGATCGCTGTGAAAATGACAATGGTCCCAAAAATGTGTCAAAATTGTCCGATGTGTCCGCCATAATGTCGCAGTCACGATAAAAATCGCAGATCGCTGCCATTACTAGTAACATTTTTTTTTTTATTAAAATGCCATAAAACTAACCCCTATTTTGTAGACGCTATAACTTTTGTGCAAACCAATCAATAAACGCTTATTGCGATTTTTTTTACCAAAAATATGTAGAAGTATATGTATCGGCCTCAAATACCACCAAAAGAAAGCTCTATTTGTGGGAAAAAAAGGACATCAATTTTGTTTGGGAGCCACGTCGCGCGACTGCGCAATTGTCAGTTAAAATGACGCAGTGCCGAATCGCAAAAAGTGCTCTGGTCTTTGGCCAGCAAAATGGTCCGGGGCTTAAGTGGTTAAGTAGGCCATAAACAAATTCATTTATTTTGTGCATACACCATACACCCTGATGCCTCTATTTTCAGCAAATCATGGCTGCCAAACAGACAGCTAGGACTGTCGCAACAGAAGATGAAGCTGCTGCTGTGTAAACTGTGACATATGTTATGACATAACATCATTTGTTGTTACTCTGTTTTATTCATGTGAAGATTAAAGCATTGAAGGACTAATCAACAGTATTGCCTGTGGTCTCCCGTAGCTGATATTTCCCCATTACTCACTTACTATATCTTGTTCTGTAAGCTGTCTCTTTGTGGAGGCAGCCATCTTGGTAGTCACAGAGCTTTACTTCCTCATGTCAGCGCTTCCAGCAAGGAGAACAGTGAGCAACACAGTAGTGACATCCCCAAATCGTACTCCAAAATATTGTGAGACTAGCAGTAAGGTGGAGAAGTGCCCAGGTTCCCCACATATACCAGGAACTTTGCAGCTATTTTTCTGGGCACTGCTTAATATGACAAAATCTTCAAAATGTAAGTTCCATTTTAAAAAGACACACTGCTAAGAACTTGGTTAACCACTTATGGACCACCTGCCGTAATTTTACGTTGCTACTTTGAAGAGGAATATCGTTGGCAACAGCTCACTACTCGCTACGCAGCTCACTCCTGCTACTTCTTTGAGGCGTATGAGCAGAGTATTGTGGTCGACTGTGTCAAATGCTGCAGAAGTACCAGGAGACATGTGTCATCTGCTGCTTCCAGGGTCCCATATTTTGAGAAGTGCCGTTTCTGTGCCATGGCCTGGGCGGAAGCCTGATTGCAGTGGGTCTAAGAGTTTGTGTGTGTCCAGGTTGAGTTGTAGCTGTTGTACTGCTGCTTTTTCCATAATTTTGGCGATGGTGTTCAGGCATGTTATCAGTCTGCGGTTGTTGGGGTCTTTGGGGTCGAGGTTGGGTTTCTTTAGCAGGGGTTTGATTATGCCTTGCTTGAGGGCGGTCAGAACCATCCCTTCTTTGAACAACTGATTTACAAGATGTGTTATCATAGGAGCCAGGATGTCGGAGCATTCTTTCAGGAGTTTAGTGGGAATTATGTAATTGAGTGGAGTGCTGTCTCGGAGACTTCTGATGATGTTTTTGGTGGTATCCGTGATTGGGCCTGTACTCTGCTCTTCCCACCCCCAATAATTTGGCTCAACCCGCTTGACACAGCTGTGTAACAGTGTTGGTGTGTAACCCAATAATAAAAGGACAATTGAATAATCACAGATTACATGCACTTTACCTGTGTTGTCACCTGGGTATACACTTCTACACCTGTCTGGAGAATGAACAAACCTCACAATAGATTGTGTGAAACCAAAATATAAGTTTACTGGGACAGATTTGAACATTAAACATAAGGACCCTAATGACATACAATTCTGACACAATAATGAAACAAATAGTTGTGAATGACTATCACACCAGGGTTACCTGGATTTCTACCGCAGGCGTGTCTCCAAGTGGGACTAATGCTCAGGCAATAAGACCTCAGCACTGGGCACCTTCCCACTTCCAGGACACTGTGCAGACACTATAAGATCTGTAATATCCTACACAGTATTTAACAAGATGATATAATGCAGTATAATTACTCAAAGCTCCCCCTGCAGTTTCTAATATGTAGTAGCAACACTGTAAGGCCTTACAGTAAGGGATATAGTCTCTTGTCTTCTTTTCTTCAGCTAGCCATTATACTGCAGTATTTGTATTCCGCAGGATTTCCGAACAGTAATGTAGTGTAGAATAATATAAAACCCTGGGAATGTAAACCCAGCATCAGTCAATTATTAATGAAGTAAGGCTTTGAGGCCTATGTGAGTGCAATTTAACTGAAAATAACTGTTCCGTGGGACTACAGGTCCCAGCAATGCTGTAAGTTTAGTCTAATTGTGTGAAGTGCGTTATATAATCTGGGCAACAGCACTCTCACCACATAAGGCCTGGACAGATGGATGCCTCCGCTCCTTTGATTCTCAGTCCTGCTGCCAGTCAGCTCCGTCACACTGAATCATTCCACAAGATGACCGAGACCTCCGTCTGGCTCCGTCAGGCACTCTGAATCCTCCGGTTGGATCACACCGCTGCTCCAGCACACTGTGATGAGGCTCTCTCTCTGTAGTTGCTGCTCCCCTCCGCACAATGTAGGCCACAGCTCTACTAGATGCCCACACACAGATCCCTGTAGGCAGGCCACACGTCCCAGCAGAAAGAGAAAGAAAATGGCCACGCTGGGCCTTTTATTACCTACCCAGAATGCAGTTCAGCCACTGTTCATGGGTAGGTGAGTGGGCATTGTGGGTAGGTGAGTCCTTTCACAAAGTAAACAATTGTGTCACTTCCTGCTTAGCTGTTATGTGAACGTTAGACAAGTCTTTGTCATTGTATGCCAGCAGAGGGAGCCAAATACCAATCTATCAACATAGTCCCATTAACAGCATTGCATGTCAAAAATTCCAGCGCTACATATAAAATTGCTACATCCAAGGTAACAAGTATAGACTCTAGGGGTATAACCATGTTCTGAACCCTATGTAAAAAAATGTTGGGTATCTCGTATATAAGATTGAGTGGTTTCTATTAGTGGTATCAAACATTTGTCCAAAAATTTAGAAATAGGAGTGGTGATAGAATCTGTGCTAGACACAATATGATGCCCAGGTGGATTTAAGTGGTCTTTTGTGTATTTTAGGTAATACACATATTATAGGGGTCACAGGATGTTCAGGTATGAGATCATTTTTTTGTATCATTGTCAATAATTTTTTCTTGTACAGCATATTGTGAGGAGCCGGGGTGATTAGGTTCAAGTGGTGCATGCAATTTTCCAGAAACGTGCAACTCCAGACTTGCGTTTTTAGGACATGGCAGCCCACTTTTATTTAAAGGAAACAAAAAAGTTCAAACAGACAGTAATCTTCCCTCGCAGGGGGTTCCACCATCACTGTATAAACAAACGATAGCCTCCTGGCTTACTCACTGTCAGCTTCATGCTGCTTTAGTCACAGGCTACACCTGCCTGCTTCAGAGGTACACACAGACTGCCACCTGCGGTCTTAGGCTCCGAGACCTCCTGTCTCTTTCTCCTGCCTGGAACCCTCCGGACCTCCTGGCCAGACTTCCTGTCTGCCAGGCGGAGCTGTCTCCAAGTCTAAGTACTGACTTCTCTTCCTGGGATGTTTATGAACCCAGCCCACAGGTGTGTAATTAGTATTCCTGCCAAAATCAGGCATATACTGCTTATATGCACCTGTGACATGGGGTTGCATCTCCACATAAACTCCCCCCCCTGTTTCGCACTGGAGGGAGAAATACAAAACCCTTCTTACTAAAGGGGCACTACACCCACCTCTTTTTCTGGGTATGCTTCCATGCAAACTTCTTCCTCATTTTTGGGAGCTTACATTTATTCTCACCTCCCCCAGATCTACTCTCCCAAGACTGTAGAGGTCCTACTTTGACATCTGTCTCAACTTTACCCATCAATTTTTGGGTTTCAGTTTCGCTGATACCTGCATAGTTACCCCTGGCAACCACTTTCTCAAAATTACCCAGTTCAAAACCACCAGGAACTCTGGTCCCATCGCTTGCTAGGACAGTGTCTGAGGAGGGACCACACACAGGGAAGCAGTTACTCTCTATGGGACCTTCCCACAGTTTCACATCGCCCCCTGTTGTCCAACACTCCATCAGCGACTGTTCTTGCACAACACTTTTTTCCACACCAGTTTTCACCATTTCTGTTACCGCTGGTATTTCCGATACCTCTGCCTTGTCTAACAGGGCTCCAGAGTGCTTATCATACACAATCTTTTTATGAAGCAATCCAGCACACTGTGAGACAACTTTCCACATCAATACAAGAAATTGCATTAAACGATTCAAGCATTTGCGATTTCTGCACAGTACAGCCTGCAATATCCAGCTCCAATCAGCCGTACCCCGTGGTACCAGTTCTCCAAACACAGGAGAGGACGGCAGTATATATACTGGCTGTACACTCCATGATGCTAACATTTCACTAAAGCATGTCTGTCACAAAATATACATTTTCTCTTTTTTTCATTGTGGACACAATTTCCGCTGTGCGTTTACACTCGCTGAGACCTTCAGTCATGAGAGGATTAGTCTCTGCAACAACCCGTGCATCTTGGCCTATAGGCTGTTCTGCAGACACCTCTCCTGGCACAGCAACCATAGCATCCACTACCCTTTTAGCCGCAAAAGCTTCTTCCAGCATTGCTATTAGTCTCTTGGCCAAATCATCCCAGTAGGTATTGCTCTGTTGGACTACATCAGCCCAATGAGACCTGGAAAGACCAAGAGGTCAAACAGCATCTGAAACACTGCTCTTGTCAGTTTTACACTTCTCAGCATTAAACACATCACTTTGTTTTACCCTGCATTGTGGCAACACATTTTCAACCACACCATGTTGCTTTACCCCTCCCTCATCAGCATGAGCAGATGGAGTTTCATTGCAGACCTCAAGCTTTTTAACTTTAAAACTTGCCTCCCCACTGAACAGGGCACTGCAGCAAGGCAAGCCCTTTTTAGCACAAACAGTGGGTCTCCCATTTGGGGTCACTTCCACTCCCGTGTGCATAGTCATAGTCAGTCTTTCTCACCTAGTCTGCAGACTTGGAATCACAGGCATTGCTACAGGCAAACGCTCTCCTCTTGAACTTCCAATCAGCCTGTTGCTTTCTCCTGCTGCATTTCCCCATGCGGTTACCGGGTGAAATTAAAGACTCTCTGGCTTCCCAGCCCTCTTTGTGGGAACAGTTTGTGGGAACAGTGAGCCACCTCTTCATAGGAGCCCCACCATCCAGATGACACTTCACTGGTTGCTATGGGAGACTGCATTCTCCCTGCAGAGGTTCTCCAGTAACTGTAACAATCCTCTTGAGCCCACCAGCCAGGACTCACATCAAAATCATTCCACCATTCACCATAGGTCTCACACCTGACCTTGCCTTTGATGCCACGGGCAACAACATGCATCTTTACAGCAACAGATGCAGAGTTCCTTCAAAAAAAGCACCCATCACTTTGCTTCACACAGCAACAACAATACACACAGTCTCTGACACTCACGGTTCCTGGGACGCAAGGATCTGGACCAACGCCATCCGTGCCCGCATTCTCCACCAATTGTGACGATCCGGGGTGATTAGGTTAAAGTGGTGCATGCAATTTTCCAGAAACGTGCCACTCCAGACTTGCGTTTTAGGGCATGGCATCCCACTTTTATTTAAAGGAAACTAAAAAGTTCAAACAGACAGAAATCTTCCCTCGCGGGGGGTTCCACCATCACTGTATAAACAAACGATAGCCTCCTGGCTTACTCACTGTCAGCTTTGTGCTGCTTCAGACATACACACAGACTGCCACCTGCAGTCTTAGGCTCCGAGACCGCCTGTCTCTTTCTCCTGGAACCCTCCCGACCTCCTGGCCAGACTTCCTGTCTTCCGGGCGGAGCTGTCTCCAAGTCTGAGCACTGACTTCTCTTCCTGGGATGTTTATGAACCCAGCCCACAGGTGTGTAATTAGTATTCCTGCCAAAATCAGGCATATACTGCTTATATGCACCTGTGACAGGGGGTCGTATCTCCACAATATGTAATAACTTTTTCAATCTTATCTTGAATATGTAAAACAGGATTATTATGTAGTTGGACATAAGTATCTGACAGCTTTCTCAATATTTCCTCCTCATATACTGCTGTGTCCATTATCACTATCGATCCACCCTTGTCCGTCGGGCTTGATAGGGATATCAGGCCACACAGACAAGAAGGTGAGTATATCCGGTTCCTCACAACTTAAATTGTTAGATATATGGTCCCGTTTAGTGTTATCACATAAAAAGGAGCCTATTTCCTCCTCAACCTTGCCAATAAATACTTCAGCTGCAGCGCATGAAGTAGGGGGAGTAAATTGACTTTTATTTCTTAATCCCATATTATGGATAGATAAAGTTAATATATCACAATTATGTTTGGCAGGTTTAGAGGAATAAATAGAATGTCTTTAATGATCTGGAGGCTTTGGTAGATCATAAGCTCAAAAATAGCATGCAAAGCCAAGCTGTGGGTTCCAAAGCAAGCAAAGTCCTTTCTTGTATTAAGAGAGGTATGGACTCCAGAGAAAGAGACATAATTTTGCCCCTGTTCAGATCTCACTATGTCTTACTCATTAGTAAGACATCATCTGGAATATGCAGTTCAGTTTTGGGCACCAGTTCTCAAAAAGGATATCGGGGAACTGAAAAAAATGCAGAGAAGGGCAACCAAACTGATAAGAGGCATGGAGGAACTCAGCTATGAGGAAAGATTAGAGGAACTGAATTTATTCACTCTTTAGAAGAGGAGAATGAGGGGGGATAGGATCAACTATATAAGGGGTCCATATAGTGAACTTGGTGTTGAGTTATTCACTTTACGGTCAACAGGGAGGACAAGGGGGCACTCTTTATGTCTAGAGGAAAAGAGATTTCATCTCCAAATATTGAAAGGTTTCTTCACAATAATGCTGCGTACACACGAGAGGACTTTTTGACAGCAAAGGTCCGACGGAACGAATCCATTCTGACAATTCGATCGTGTGGGCTCAATCGGACTTTAGCTGTCGAAAATTCCGACAGACTTTAGAAATAGAACATGTCTTAAATTTTCCTGCCGGAACTCCGCTTGACCCAGTTCCTATCGAAAAATCTGCTCGTCTGTGTGCTAGTCCGACAGACAAACAACAACGCTAGGGCAGCAATTGGCTACTGGCTACGAACTTCCTTATTCTAGTCCGGTCGTACGTCATCACATTCGAATCCGTCAGAATTTAGTGCGATTGTGTGTGGCCAAGTCCGTTCATTCGAAAAGTTCGTCGGAACTCTGTCGAAAGTCCGTCAGAAAGACCGTCGGACCTAGTTCGTCGAAAAGTCCGCTCGTGTGTACGCGGCATTAAGAGCTGTGAAATTGTGGAATAGACTCCCTTCAGAGGTGTTCTGGCCAGCTCAGTTGATTGCTTTAAGAAAGGCCTGGATACTTTCCTAAATGTACATAATATAAAGCCCCATACACACGGTCAGACTTTTTCATGGATTCTGTCCGATCGGACAAGGTTGTTGAAAAATCAGACCGTGTGTATGCACCATCGGACAATGTTCGTCGGTTTGACCGACGGACAAAGTCTTATCTCCTGCTGGAAATCTTTGCCGTCAACACGGTCCGATCACACCAAATCCGATCGTGTGTACGGTTGTCCGACCGGACAAAGTGCCACGCATGCTCAGATCACATTACAAGACCAAAGCTATTGGCTACTAGCCTCTACGTAGTCCCGTCGTAGGCAACAAACGTCACCACGTTCAGAATGATCGGATTTTCCGACAACTTTGTCCGACCGTGTGTACGCAAAACCAACATCGGACAAAGTATGACGGACATGGTCCGACGGACCTGGTCCGCGGATTGTCCGACCGTGTGTATGGGGCTTAACTGTGTACTAACATTTATAGGTAAAGTTGATCCAGGGAAAATCCAATTGCCTCTTGGGGGATCAGGAAGGGATTGTTTCCCCTGCTGTAGCAAATTGGAGCATGCTCTGCTGTTTGTTTTTTTGCCTTCCTCTGGAATTGGGTATATTGGATTGTACGATATTTTTTATTTTATTTTTTATTTTTTGTTATGGTTGAACTGGATGGACTTGTGTCTTTTTTCAACCTGACTAACTATGTAACTATGTAAACGGATTTGTCTAAAAAAAAACAATGTAATACTTGTTTCAACACAAACGTATCTATTCATTGTAGTTTTAGGACAAAAGTTTAAACCCTTATTCAACACCAAAAATTCCTTATCAGATTACACAACTGATGAAATATGGTGTACCACATTAGAGTGAAGTCCTCTGATGGTTCCTGGTCCTGATTGCAATTCCCTTGAGATTAGTTTTTTCTGCTCTTCTTACCTCCTCTTCTCCTTGAAGGGGGTGGGTAGAAGAATGTTCCAAAAAAGATCCAGGTTGTGCATTAGTAGAGGAACCTGTGGATGCCATGGAAGATGTAGAAGTAGACATTTGTTGATTGGGTGTGACATTTCTAAAAGGTCTATTACGAAAGAGATTAGGCTCTGTCCAATTATAAACCCTATTGTTGGCATAATCATCACAATCTCTCTCTAACTTGAACCTTTTGCATGCTTCAATGATCTTTTTATATGTCAAGTGTAAGTTCGACATACCGAACATTATGGGGCATTTGCAGGAAGTTTGAGCGCCAGCGGAAAACGCCATAAAGAACGGTGAGCATGCTAAAGAACCTGACCTGCATGCTTTGGCCAATCACAGCATGCTCTGCTGTGAGAGCCATGATTTGGCGAATCATGGCTCAGGGGGCTGAGTCCACACCCACACTATGTAAGGATGCTTACACGGCGGCCGTACATAGTTTTATGAATGAGAGCAGCAAAGTTACATTTGTAAAGGAAAAAATGTAATTTAACTACTCGTGGCTGTAATGTATTGCCGGATCCTGGCAATATAGAAAAAAATCTTTGAAAAACATGGCATGGGTCTGGCATGGATTTTAAGGGGAACCCTGCGCATGGGGGTCCCCCTCACCTTGTCCCCATGTTGATGAGGACAAGGGCCTCATCCCCACAACCCTTGCCGGTGGTTGTGGGGGTCTGCGGGCAGGGGGCTTATCGGAATCTGGAAGCCCCCTTTAACAAGGGGACCCCAAGATCCCGGCCTCGCCCCCTGTGTGAAATGGTAAGGGGGTACAAAGGTACCCCTACCATTTCACCAAAAAAGGTGACAAAAGTGTTAAAAATGGCATCTTCCTCCACGGCGTCTCTTCTTCGTTGTCCGGCCGCTCTGCATAATCTGGAAGCCCCCTTTAACAAGGGGACACTTCTCTTCTTCTGACAGGTCTTATATAATGGAGACCCTGCCCCCTCTTATGCATGGAACCGTGCGTCAGAGGGAGGGCGGGGGTCACTGGGTGGCCCTGGCCTCTGTTTTATAAGACCTGTCAGAAGAAGAGAAGAATCACACAGCGGGAGCCTCCCACTGCGCGGAGCGTCCCGACAACGAAGAAGAGATGCTGTGGAGGAAGATGCCGGACGAGAACCCCGGAGCAAGAAGAAGCAGATCGGAGGAAGAAGGAGATGGAGGAAGAAGAAGATGGAGGAAGAAGATGAAGAAACCAAAGGATGAAGAAAGGAAGAAGGAAGAAGACCAGAAGAAAGAAGACTTTAATAAAGGAATTGTCAAAGACCGTCCTGTCATTTTTAACACTTTTGTCACCTTTTTTGGTGAAATGGTAGGGGTACTTTTGTACCCCTTACCATTTCACACAGGGGGGGAGGCCGGGATCTGGGGGTCCCATTGTTAAAGGGGGCTTCCAGATTCTGATAAGCCCCCCGCCCGAAGACACCCACAACCACTGAGCAAGGGTTGTGGGGATGAGGCCCTTGTCCTCATCAACATGTGGACAAGGTGCTTTGGGGGGACCCCAAAGCATCCTCCCAATGTTGAGGGCATGTGGCCTGGTACGGTTCAGGAGGGGGGCGCTCTCTCTCCCCCCTCTTTTCCTGTGGCCTGCCAGGTTGCGTGCTCGGATAAGGGTCTGGTGTGGATTCTGAGGGGGACCCCCACGCCATTTTTTTTTTGGCACAGGGTTCCCCTTAAAATCCATGCCAGACCTGAAGGGCCTGGTATGGATTTTGAGGGGGACTCCCACGCCATTTTTTATTTTTTATTTTTGGCGTGGGGTTCCTCTTAATATCCATACCAGACCTGGAGGGCCTGGTATGGAATTTCAGGGGACCCCCACGCATTTCTTTTCATCATTTTTGTATTTTATTAATGCTAACATGACCTGTGTTCAAATAGCCTTTAAAAACACATAGAAGTGAACCAGAGCAAAAAAAAAAAGTCAAGTTAAGATGTGCGCCTGTTCAACTTATGAAAATGAACCTACATGGCTTGACATTTACTAAGATTTTTCCGGCGCAATGATCCAGAGCACATGAACGGGCGCAAATGCCGCATGCGCAGTACATAAATTGACCTAGCGCAGTTACAAGTGTATTTGCAGGCGCAGCAAGCCTGCTCAGAGAAAGTTCATTTTCCGTTCTATTTTGGGCATATTTGTTAGTTGGACAGTCATATCTATACTTCCTCACATCATCCACATCACCCCCATAATATTGCCACTTCTAGCTTCTTTTAATTCTGAGTTGAAGAATGCTTGCGCCAGGTCTATAGCGGCACACAGATCACGGCCGCCCGTGCGCCGGCAACATGATAGTAAATGGGGAATTGCGCTGTGTTACAGGCGCAAATGCTTTGTGAATATGAAAACGGCCGTTGCGCGGCGGCGTGCGCGGTAACTTATGGCGCAAATGCTTGGTAAATCAGCCCCAGTGTGTCAACATGTGCTATCTGCCATCATGGGAGATCAATGTACGTGTTTTGTGGCTGCAACCACTTCCTCACAACTCAAGTAGGTGAGATGACGTGGTTGCACCCACAAAACACGTCCATTGATCCCCCATGATGGGAGATAGCACATGTTGACATCAGGCATGGGATCATAAGGGAAATCCCCAGTTAGACTCCAAATTAGTGTTCATCTTCAAAATTGGGCTTTTACAGGGGTGACATCACCCCATCTGTTGAAGGCAAGATCAACTAATTTTGGACAATATAATGTCTGATCTTGCCTTAAGTTTTTCAATGTTGAACTTTGTAAGTTCCAGAGTATGTTACGTTTTGAAACATGCCTGTTTATGTAACCTAAAAAAAATAAAATGTAAAACTTTTGCTAACCAAAATTTTTGGATTTCTAAAAAAATATGTTTTACAACGCACATGTGAATGAGTACGGAGTCAAAGGTTTTATACTCAGCGATGTGTGGCTTCTTCTTTCAATGATCAATACCAGTTTTTGTGTTAAGTTGGTGTTTACAGTGACAATGGGTGTTATTTAATAATGGAAAAACCACTTGGCACTACAAGTGCACTAGGAGAACCTAGGACACAGCAAAAAGAAACACAAGCAGTAAATCAAAATCAAGATTTTATCTGATTAAATATAAAACATTTTTTAAAATGAACTAGCAAAGCAATGGCCCCTCTACCCGTAAAATATTCTAAATATTTTTGACGCACTGCCTGGGCACTTTTGGGGGGCAAGCCAGGATGGCCCGCTTCCAGGGCAATCAATGTTTCATTAATAAGTCTGGCCTCAGGCCCAACTGTGGCAACATAATTAGAAATGTTTCTTTTTAGAAAATTGTGCAGGATGCAATCCCAAGCCACCACTTTTGAGATGTCGGTAGAACTCGGTCCCGGCAAATACTCCTCCATCCGACATCTGGCCATTCCTCCCCACGTCCACATACAAAAACTCGTATGTCGCAGACACCACCGCCATCAACACAATACTATTAAACCCCTTGTAATTATAATAGTATGACCCCGAATGGGGTGGTGGGACGATGTGGACGTGCTTCCCATTGATTGCCCCTCCGCAGTTAGGAAAGTCCCAATGCTGGGCAAATTGGGAAGCCACAGTCTGCCATTCCTGCAGCATTGAAGGAAACTGTGGAGTCAAACAAGAAAAATAAAATTTGTAATTTTGCACATAAACATTGCAAGCAGATTAGACACAAACATTCTTGGCCAACATCAGTATAACATTTTTTTGAAGAAGTATTTAAAGCCAAAAATATAAGGCCCACTTATCAGATTCCTCACCCCCTCTGATGGCCCCTTGGAAATATTTTAGGGGGGGGGGGGGTATGGTAACCCTCTTCACTAAGTAATGGAGTAACAAAGTAATGTGTGTTACTTTGGCCAGCCCCTTCTTAATTACACTATTGGCAGCCCATTGGACAGGTAAGAAGTGGCATAATACAAATAAAAAAATAATAATAATTTAATAATTTAAATTATTATTACCTATAAACATAATAGGAGAACAAAACTTTAAACTGTACCATTTGAAAGTATTGAGGCAGGCCCTTTCACTACATGCTTTGGGGAATTCATACAGAAATATGACCACAAAAGAGGTAGGTATAGTGTGTATGGGTTTGGGAAAGTCAGCAGAGGATTGGTATCAGCTGACTTTAGCGGTTGGGAGGAGGGAGGGTTCCTAATGATTTTTGGGTCCCCGCAAAAAAAAACCTCTGGCACTCTGCATGAATTTAAGGACACAAATAACATTTGTACACATTTTAGGAGGTGTTTAGGGTAAAGCACTACTAGGGAGTAGGGATGGGCCTGGTGTTCGATTCGAACCCATGTTCGAATCGAACATCGGCCATTCGACCGCTCGTCGAGCTCAGAACTATGTGGGCCGTTCGCATCAAATTCGTGTCATACGAACGATCCACAATGCACAAGGGGACCCACAAATCCCGCCCCCCCCCTGTGTGAAATGGTAAGGGGGTACAAAAGTACCCCTACCATTTCACCAAAAAAGTGACAAAAATTGTAAAAATGACAGGAGACGGTCTTTGACAATTCCTTTATTAAAATCTTCTTTCTTCTGGTCTTCCTTTCTTCATCCTTCGGGTTACTTCATCTTCTTCTTCTTCCATCTTCTACCATCTTCTTCCATCTTCTTCTTCCATCTTCTTCTTCCTCCGATCCGCTTCTTCTTGCTCTGGTCTTCTCGTCCGGCATCTTCTTCCATGGCGTCGGCGTCTATTCTTGGGCCGCTCCGCGCAATGGGAGGCTCCCGCTGTGTGAGGATTCGCTGCGTCTGACAGCTCTTTTATAATAGACGGGGACGTCATGGGGACTTCCCTATGGCTTTCCCCATGACGTCAGAGCCCTCCGTTATAAAAGACTGTTCTCTGTGTTACGGGAGCCGGCAATTCATTAGCCGCAAGTGATTTTAAATAGCTTTTTTTCCTGCAAAAATGACACTTTGTGCAGGGACAGTTCTAAGCACGGGAAACATGCGCCCCTTCACAGGCATACTATAGACACCCCCCAGGTACGAAATTTAAAGGAATATTACACTTTTATTGTTTCACATTAAGCATTATTAAAATCACTGCTCCTGAAAAAACGGCCGTTTAAAAAAAAAAAAAAATTGCATTGATACATGTCCCCTGGGGCAGGACCCAGGTCCCCAAACACTTTTCATGACAATAACATGCATATTAGCCTTTAAAATTAGCACTTTTGATTTTAAACGTTCGCGTCCATTGTAATTAATAGGGTTCGAATGTTCGTGCAAACTTTCAGTCCGTTTGCAGGTTCTGGTGCGAACCGAACCCGGGGGTGTTCGGCTCATCCCTACTAGGGAGCTGACAAAATACATTGTTAAGTGACAAGACTAGGTGTGTATTGTCCCAGGATAGTATGCTGGGGAGGTTAGTGAAGGCAAATATGCATGAAGGACAAAAAAGGAACTTTAAAAACTTCCAGCATGCATGAGGACAAAGGGGACATTCACAGCATTATACAATCATGGTAATTAGGGAATGATGAAATAAATACAATACATTAGCATACATTAAATACATAGAATGTGATGTTAAGGGAGAAATCTTACCTTAATATAGTCCTTCTGCAGGACCTGAATGATGGCAGAACAGGTCTCTGGAATAATGATCCCCAGAGCCTTGAGGCGATTCAGTTCGCAGTTGCAGCGCTATACAAATCATTAATTCATTCAGAGCCTCGGGGGAGATGCCTGTCAAGAACTTGAGGTCCTACAGGCTTCTCCTAGTCGCTAAGTACCACAACGTGGCGACTAGCCTCTGCTCCGGAATGATGGCTTGCCGCAAGCAGGTATCCTGCCTGCTGATATAAGGGGTCAGCAAAGCCAACAGATGGTGAAAAACGGGGTCTGTCATCCTAAAAAAAAAAATCACAGGGTTATTCTCCCGAATCTCACGCAGCAAAGGCATATGACAGAATTGGTCAAGCTGAAGCAACCAATTCTTGGTCCATGAACTCCTCCCCACCCTGTTCATGGACTGGGCTTGGGTCAAAGCTAGAAGCCCAACACCAAGCCCCCGCACAGCCCCCGCACAGCACAAACTCTATGTCGAGCACGTACACACAACATGGCTTCAAAACGGTCGGCTGGTCAGAACGAACTAAACAGAAAGCACTGAAACACAGCCAGGTGAGTGGACAAGAATAAAATAGCACGCACTGACAAACAAATGCGAACTGACTACACACACTGAAGAACAGATACAAACTCACAAGCACAAACTGAAGAGCAGCAACGATCTGAAAATCACAAGGCTGAAAAGCGTGAATCGTTTCTCACCAAACTTCTACTAACACGAGATAAACACAAGATTAGCACAAGGAGCCCAAAGGGTGGCACACTGGCTATTGAACGGTCGGAATTTGGTGTGACCGTGTGTAGGCAATACAGCTTGAGCGAATTCCGTCTGAATTCCGTCGATAAAACTTTCAGACTTTATTCCGACGGCAAAATCGGTCGTGTGTATGCGGCATAAGAGAAACAAATCTTTATGAAATTCATAATTGTCCATGAAAGAGCTACACAATTGTTAGTTTCACAAGTTATATAACAGGAAGGAACTAAATACACTCAGTGACTCTACGTAAACTGATAAAAGAACATATGCTTCAGCTTAACTCCAGTTCCTCTACAACTAAGCCCATTAGCAGGTGAAGCATGTTAGAGGGGCGTGGCTTGGGAGGAGGCAGAGTTAAATACTCTGTGAACCGCCATTATTTTTATATTCTAAGCCCAGGATGTCATATTGACGTCTCTCCAGGAGTGGTTGCACAACAGCTTGGGATTAACCACTTTCCTTCTGGGCACATTTTATCCCCCTTCCTGACAAGGCCAATTTGCAGCTTTCAGTGCAGTCACACGTTAGGAAAAACTAGATACAAAAGTGGGACTTTAAAAGTGCCGTAACCCCCTCTCAGAATAAACATCAATACAAAAGTATAAATACTAAAAAAATTTATTTAAAAAAGATAAAAAGATAAACATGGGGCATAATCCCCTAAAAGTATGGGTTGAAGTTTCACACAGAATTTTTTCATAAGCAGACAACCTGAAGGTAAAGTCTCTATCCTGCCTGTAACATCATATACGTATCTGTATTGTATATAACTGTAGTAATGAACTTTATATACAGCACATGTGCTAACCAGGAAAAGATGACTTTTCCCCTGTCTCAACGTGTTTCGCCTCTAGTGGCTTCCTCAAGGGTTCAGGGGGATTGTATAGCTTTTGAATAAAATTGTTAAGAGAACAAAATGATTGGTGATGTCAGGAGATACAAAGCATTGTTCACTCTAATGCCCCGTACACACAGTTGGATTTTCTGACTGAAAATGTTCAATGGCTCCATCTGACATTTTCCATCGGAATTTCCGTCACACAATATTTGAGATCTGGATCTCAAATTTTCCGACAACAAAATCAGTTGTCGTAAATTCTGATCGTGTGTACACAATTCCGACGCACAAAGTTCCATGCATGCTTGGAATCAAGCAGAAGAGCCGCACTGGCTATTGAACTTCATTTTTATCGGATCGTCGTACGTGTTGTACGTCACTGCGTTCTTGACGTTCGGAATTTCCGAGAAGATTTGTGTGACGGTGTGTATGCAAGACAAGTTTGAGCCAACATCTGTCGGAAAAAATCCATGGATTTTGTTGTCGGAATGTCCGATTGTGTGTACGGGGCATAATAGTAAGAAATGCTGGAAGGTGCGTGAATATTTACAGACATGTTGAATCAGAGTAGGTCCTACCACCAAGTCACAGAGAATAAGCATAAAAGGACAGGGATTGGACGCCAAGAGTCATTGATCTAATGCTGGTCAGAATCCACTCAATTCACACTTGTTGCATGTTCATAAACAGATGTGGTCACTTCAAATAAATTCCCCACTGCAGTTACCCCGGAAATGCTAGAACATAGTCTTCAAAGTCATGTTCCAAAGGAATGGTCTTCTCGGAGGCAGTAGTCATGGGAAAAAGTGTCCCCATTAGATGACTTACGTTACGTTATTCCTGTTCTGTTGACAACTCAGAATTTTAAATTGAGCCCCACATTCACTTTCAGTCAAATAGAAAGAGTGAATTTCCTCCATTCACCATACATGCCAACAGTCCAGATTTTCACGGGAATCACGGGAAATTAGCTTTGCACCGGCTCCCGGAGAATCGCCAGAGCCGCGGCTAGAGGTCCAGGGCCAGCACTGTTGATTTGATCTCCGTTGCCATTTTACAGAAGACCAACTCTTGTGGAGGCCAATAGAAATGGAGCTGCCACCAACCCCTCCACCCCACCATGCCGCCGATCCATGACCTGTTGTTGGCTGCGGGATGGGGGGGAGGGTAGGGGGGATGGTCTTCTGTAAAATAGCGACGGAGATCAAATTAGCAGTGACGTTCCTGGAACTCTAGCCGTGGCATACCAACCATGGTGCCGTGATGATTGAGCGCTAACACCAGGTGTTTGGAGTATCTTTATCTGCTGATTGTTAAAGGGGTTAAAAAAAATAACAAACATGTTATACTTACCTGCTCTGTGCAAGGGTTTTGCACAGAGTGGCCCTGATCCTCCTCTTCTGGGGTCCCCCCACGGCGCTCCTGGCTCCTCTTCTCGAGTGCCCCCACAGAGAGCCGCATTTCATGGGGGCACTTGTGCGGGAGCTCCATTGACACAGACAGCAGGATTCGGCCCTGCCCCTGACTCCTGTGTCACTGGATTTGATTGACAGCAGCGGGAGCCAATGCTATCAATCTATCCAATAAGGACCCGAGACAGTGGCTGGAGCTGCTGTGCCCTCTCGCTGAAACAAATGGGTTCAGGTAAGTAAAATGGGGGGGCTCTGGGGGGCTGCTGCACTACATAGAATGCATAGAATGTATTAAGGTGAAAAACCTTGAGGGTTTACAACTCCTTTAAACTTCCTGGAATACACATATTTCTATTGTGGTGTAGGATCTGGGCCTGCTGTCCCTCCATCCCTCTTTCTTTCCATCCTTCTCTCTCCCTTTCTTTCTCCCTCCATCCCTTGTTCATCTCAGACTCTAACCACACCCCATTCAAGCCACGCCCAATATGCCCATTTTCCCACGCCCTGATATTCCACACCTACAAATGAATGCCCCACCCCCTAATTATAATAAGACTCTGCCTACAGACAAAAAAAATTTCCTATAATTTTTTGACAATGTTGGCATCTATGCATTCACACTTGTATGACTCGAAACTTGCGCTGACTTTGGAGTGCAACTTTGATGTAACTTTGGATGGGTGCGATTTGGATACAAATTTATCTTTGACCAGTGATAATGGACAACTGTTGCACAACTGTCGCATGTATAACATTCAGGTACGACGTGCATGCAACTTTTGAGGGTTAACATTGAAGTCTATCCCCCTCAAGTTGCATGAAAGTCAGACAGTAGAACTACTTTGAAGTCGCAGCATATATAACTCGCACATATATGAATGGTGGTTATTGTAAAACATGGGGAGTGACTTGTCATGCTACTTTTCTCTCCAAAGTTGCATGATAAGTTGCACAAGTGTGAATGGAGCAAGTGTATATGTAGAAACACATCTGGAAAGGATCCGGAGGATGTTTTTGTGGTGTGAACAGGGACTAAGGTAACTAAAGATTTAAACTGAGAGAGGTGGGAACAGTAAATCACATTTGCAGTAGCTCTCCCAAACCCCTGCTTTTATTATATAGCAGCTCAGCTACAACATAGGACCATGGGGATGACAGCCCCTGAGCCCGACTCTACTCAACCTAGAGACTCAACACTTACCATCATTACTAGGATTGAGCGAACCTGTGAAGTTCGGGTTCGTACCGGACTTTTGGGTTTTTGGGTCCCGGACCCGAACAATTTACTGTATGTTCGAGTTAGAGTTCGGTGTTCGGCAATGTAATGACACTTTTTAAAAAGTTATTGTCAGTTTGTCACAAAGTGTAATTTCTGCAGGAAAACAAGTCTTTTAAAAGCACTCGCGGCTATAATGAATTGTCGGCTCCCCGTAATACAGAGAACATTCAATGAAAGTCATTGATTTTTAAAAAGTTATTGTCATAAAAAAGTTTTGGGGACCTGGGTCCTGCCCCAGGGGACATGTATCAATGCAAAACAAGTTTTAAAAAACGCTGTTTTTTCGGGAGCACTGATTTTAATAATGCTTAAAGTGAAACAATAAAAATGTAATATTCCTTTAAATTTTGTACCTGGGGGGTGTGTGTATAGTATGCCTGTAAAGGGGCGCATGTTTCTCGTGCTTAGAACTGTCCCTGCACAAAGTGTAATTTCTGCAGGAAAAAAAGGTATTTAAAAGCACTCGCGGCTATAATGAATTGACAGCTCCCCATAATACAAAGAACAGTCATTGAAAGTCATTGATAAAAAAAATGTTGATGAGGACAAGGGCCTCATCCCCACAACCCTGGCCAGTGGTTGTGGGGGTCTGCGGGCGGGGGGGCTTATCGGAATCTAGAAGCCCCCTTTAACAAGGGGACCCCCAGATCCCGCCCCCCTGTGTGAAATGGTACCATTTCACCAAAAAAGGGATAAAAGTGTTAAAAATGACAAGAGCCAGTTTTTGACAATTCCTTTATTTAAGTCTTCTTTCATCTTTCTTCTGGTCTTCTTCCTTCTTCCTTTCTTCATCCTTCGGTTTCTTCATCTTCTTCCTCCATCTTCTTCTTCCTCCATCTTCTTCTTCCGATCCGCTTCTTCTTGCTCTGGTGTTCTCATCCGACATCTTCCTCCACGGCGTCTCTTCTTCGTTCTCGGGCCGCTCTGCACAATGGGAGGCTCCTGCTGTGTGACGCTTCTCTTCTTCTGACAGTACTTATATAACGGGGACTTGGGGACTTCCCTATGGCTTTCCCCATGAGGTCGGAGGGGGGCGGGTGGCCCCTGCCCCCCTCTGATGTCATGGGGAAAGCCATAGGGAAGTCCCCGTCAAGTCCCTGTGCGTCAGAGGGGGGTGGGGTCATCAGATGGCCCCCGCCCTCTGTTATATAAGAACTGTCAGAAGAAGAGAAGCGTCACACAGCGGGAGCCTCCCATTGTGCGGAGCGGCCCGAGAGCGAAGAAGAGACGCCGTGGAGGAAGATGAACACCGGAGCAAGAAGAAGCGGATCGGAGGAAGAAGAAGATGAAGGAAGAAGAAGATGGAGGAAGAAGATGAAGAAACCGAAGGATGAAGAAAGGAAGAAGGAAGAAGACCAGAAGAAAGAAGATGAAAGAAGACTTAAAAAAAGGAATTGTCAAAAACTGGCTCTTGTCATTTTTAACACTTTTGTCACTTTTTCGGGTGAAATGGTAGGGGTACTTTTGTACCCCTTTACCATTTCACACAGGGGGGTGGGATCTGGGGGTCCCCTTCAAGATTCCGATAAGCCCCCCCACCCGCAGACCCCCACAACCACTGGCCAGGGTTCTGGGGATGAGGCCCTTGTCCTCATCAACATGGGGACAAGGTGCTTTGGGGGGACCCCAAAGCACCTTCCCAATGTTGAGGGCATGTGGCCTGGTACGGTTCAGGAGGGGGGGCACTCTCTCGCCCCCCCCCTCTTTTCCTGTGGCCTGCCAGGTTGCATGCTCGGATTAAGGGTCTGGTATGGATTTTTGGGGGAACACCACGCCACTTTTTTTTTTTAATTTGGCATGGAGTTCTCCTCAAAATCCATACCAGACCTGAAGGGCTTGGTAATTGAATTTGGGGGAACCCCACGTTGTTTTTTTTTTATCAATGACTTTCAATGACTGTTCTCTGTATTATGGTGAGCTCACTATTCATTATAGCCGCGAGTGCTTTTAAATAACTTTTTTTTCCTGCAGAAATGACACTTTGTGCAGGGACAGTTCTAAGCACGGGAAACATGCGCCCCATTTACAGGCATACTATACACACCCCCCAGGTACGAAATTTAAAGGAATATTACACTTTTATTGTTTCACTTTAAGCATTATTAAAATCACTGCTCCCGAAAAAACTGCCGTTTTTAAAACTTTTTTTTGCATTGATACATGTCCCCTGGAGCAGGACCCAGGTCCCCAAACACTTTTTATGACAATAACTTTTTAAAAATCAATGACTTTCAATGACTGTTCTCTGTATTACAGGGAAGGGGGCCGACAATTCATTATAGCCGTTCGGGTCCATATTGACTTCAATGGGGGTTCGGGTTTGGGGTCAAGTTCGGTCCCGAACTCAAACTTTTTTGCAAAGTTCGGCTGGACCCCTCGAACCCGAACATCCAGGTGTCCGCACAACTCTAATCATTACACATCTAACCAAAGTCTGAACTTTAAATGAGGCTCTAGAACCCCAATTGTTGTGTAAGCCCAACAAGTCCGTACCTACATATTGTATAAACCAGTGATGGCGAACCTTGGTATCCCAGATGTTTTGGAACTACATTTCCCATGATGCTCATGCACTCTGCAGTGTGGTGGAACATCATGGGAAATGTAGTTCCAAAACATTTTGGATGCCAAGGTTCGCCATCACTGGTATAAACAAATGCATAAGATCTGGGCCAAGACCAAACAGTTTCAATGAGTAACATGATTTACGAGATAAAGCCACATATGCTTTGACCTACCTGGAACAGGCCAAACTTCAATATGCTGCAAAGTGGCAAGCCTATGGGATCACACATTTTTTTACACCACATATTTGACAAAGGCTGGCTTATACCTTTCTCCATCTTACAGTCTCGCTATGGTCTACATGACACTATGCATTTTTATGATCTCCAGCTCAGACGTGTGGTACTGGCTCAGGGGCCCCCTGTCACCTCTCACCTACTCTTATATTTAACTTAATGCAGTTCATTACATCTAGTAAAGGTTTTATCTCCCGACGCTGGTGATGGAACACTGGGAAAGGGATGTAGGCAATATGGAGGAGCACCAGTGGGAAGCTGTATTACAGTCAATTCAACGGAGTTCTTTAAATGTATCCCAGAGGCTAACTCAACTCTATATATTCTTAAGAGTTCATTATACCCCTAGTAAATGATATAATATGGGCATACTATTGGATCCCACATGCAGTAGATGCCATAGAGATCACAGGGACCTAATACATATGCTCTGGCACTGCCCTAAGTTACACTGATATTGAACAATAGTAGTTAGTATGACTTCCAAACTACAATGTATTATACAATTCGACCCTAAACAATGTGCATATTGAGGATGTGGTCCAACAGTTGCACCCCAGAGAGGTGATTTTGAGAGCATTATTTCAGTTGCACAAACTAGTGTTCCATGACTGGAAATCTGAACCCCCCTCCCCCACTCCTGAGGAACAGATATGCAACATGGGTATAACTTTAGGTTATGAGAGCTTGATTTATCAACATCATGGTTGTCCTGCAAAACTTGAAAAGCTCTGGGATGACTGGCTGAATGTCCCTGGTCTGGTCTCACTCCAACTGATCTGGTATTATATAGACTTCTGTCCAGTATAGTTCTGGAGTTGCCTGGTCTCCCTCTAACTGACCTGCTAATATATAGACTTATTGTATGTAAAATGTCAATTCTGTCTTTCGATGCCATTGTTTCGTTTATGGGAAGCCCAGAATAGTAAAGTTTTAGGATACTGAAATCTGGATGTCCCACTGTATATCGTTACTATGGAACATATGGCTGACTTATGTAATTAGGGTGATACTGTATTCTCTTACTAATAAAAAGTGTGCTGTACATTGTGGCTTTTTTGGCTGGTTATTTTTTTTTACCTGCTCAAAAAACTTCTCTCTGATTTAATTTTTTTTTTTTTTATGTAATATTAACCAATATTCTGCTTGGTCATCAACCTTTAGAAAATTGTACAGCATGGTGTGTGTTTATTGCAGGAGGGGAGGAGACGAGGCATACCATTGGACTTTCTGAAGTAAAATATCAACAGACTCTGATTATATAAAGCTCCCCACACGAATCAGAATAACAGAGCGGAACATCTAAGAAGAGACCAACCTCTTTCCAGAACACCGGCAGTGAAGGTTAGGATCTGCAGATCTCTTCCTTTCTTTTTATTTATGTGTTTATATTATTTATATAACAATATATATTCATATTATTTATATACGTATGTGTTTTCTATTCAGCTTGTATATAGACATGTAATACTGTCAAATGCATATGTACTGTCACTATCTTCAGCTAGAAAATAGCTGTCATCTGTAACTCAGATACAGAGAGTGCCTATGTGACCGACGGATATTTGGGTAAAGTATTGTTTGTTGTAGTTTTTTTTTTCTTCCATCTTACAATGTTATTTAGTACTGTAGATTCATAATGTAGCTATGGGAGAAGGAGATGGGAGAAAATAAATCATAATAATTCACAGCCTGTAGAGTTGAAGACTTTACAGGACACTTGCTTAATAGGGGAAATTAAAGTTGCAACTGGGAACATCCATCTTAGAATTGTAATAATTATTACCCATTTCAGCACCAGAAGATTTGCCCCCTTAATGACCAGACCATTTTTTTGCGAATTGGTACTGCGTCACTTTAACTGACAATTGCGCGGTCATGCAACACTGTACCCAAACAAAATTGACGTATTTTTTGCTTTCTTTTGGTGGTATTTGATCACCACTGTGTTTTTTATTTTTTGAGCTATAAACAAAAATAGAGCCTCAATTTAAAAAAAGAAAACAATATTTTTACTTTTTGCTATAATAAAGATTCCAAAATAAAAAAATAAAAAAAGAATAATTTCTTCCTCAGTTTAGGCTGATATGTATTCACCTACATATTTTTGGCAAAGAAAATTGCAACACGTGTATATTGATTGGTTTGCACAAAAGTTAAAGCATCTACAAAATAGGGGATAGATTTATGGCATTTTTATTATTATTATTTTTTTAATATTTTTTTTTTTTTTTTTATTATTTTATTGATTTTTTTTATAAATATACATGACAAAAATATATAAATTACTTCTTAACATCATTCATTTATAAATATCACTTATCACAAAACCCCTCCTTACCCACCCACCCTCCCTCCCTGATCTGTTATCCTTGTTGCCTATCTGCTTTAGCCTATATCTATCATTACCTGCAAATATTTTTCAGACGTTTTGAAAACATTACAATTCCCCCAGGTAGCTCTATAAGCTTCGCTCCGTCCCCGCTCAGCACCGCTAAGGTATTCCATATTGCTAATGTATTCCACTCTCTGTAACCAATTTTTTATGGTTGGTTTCCTTTAGCAGAATTGAGCAGAAATGGAACCAAGGTTTGCTTATATTGTTTCAAAGTTTTAGTTGTCCCATGGAACAAGCAATTCCAGGGGTGTTGCAGGATCTTTTCTCCTGTTATCATCTCCGTATATTCTAATATTCCCTGCCAATATTCTTTTATCTGCGGGCAGTCCCACCATATATGCATTGTTGTTCCTAATTGATTACAATTCCTCCAGCACTGTGAAGAATTATTTGGGTGAAATTTATTAATTCTAACTGGAGTTAAATGCCATCGCACCATGCACTTATAATTTTCCTCTATTGAGTTATATCCGATGCATAGGTATATACTGCATCTACCATTTGTGTTTCATCCAGTTTTATGGATGTAAAGTATAGTGGGGTAGGTATCTATATAATGCCAGAATGTGTCAGTGACCATGGGTCAATGTCTGAAATGTCTCCACTAAGGACCACCAGCCAAATATATTTTATTAGTACTGGCATGGAGGGAAAATCACTCTTTTCCCCAGCCCAGTCTTACTCTATTCGTTTGCATGTACAGCAGTAAAAGGCTGAGACTTATGCCCCATACACACGATCGGACTTTCCGACAACAAAAACATGGGATTTTGTTCGAAGGTTGTTGGCTCCAACTTGTCTTGCATACACATGGTCACACAAATGTTGGCCAACAATTATGAACGTAGTGACGTTCTAGTCATACTACGTGTTTTTTCAGTTCTTTAGTGCCACCCTTTGGGCTCCTTCTGCTAATTCCATGTTAGTAGAAGTTTGGTGAGTGTTGATTCGCACTTTTCTTTTTGTTTTTCATTTAGCGCTATTATTATTATTATTTTTGATATCACTTGAAAAAAAAAAGCCTTTGAAAATGTACTTGCAATAACTCCATCAGTATCACCAGCAAAGCAGCTTCATTATTAGCCTGTTAAAGAAGAAGAGAATTGTGTGTTGCATTTGGAGAATTCCTAATTTGCCACATCCTGAATGTTAATTCTCCATTACGAATGCTAGTTTACAAGACCGGCCTCCTCTGTTTCTGAGCATGCGTGGACTTTTGTGCGACGGACTTGTGTACACACGATCGGGCTTTCCGACAACAAAGTTTTGTTGGCGTAAAATTTGAGAACCTGCTAGCAAACATTTGTTGTCGGA
Organism: Lithobates sylvaticus; assembly: GCA_028564925.1. Lineage (NCBI taxonomy): Eukaryota > Metazoa > Chordata > Amphibia > Anura > Ranidae > Lithobates > Lithobates sylvaticus. The sequence goes on from CM053028.1 coordinate 521,715,521, forward strand.
AAGTCCGACAACAAATGTTCAATGGAGCATACACACGGTCGGACTTTCCGCCAACAAGCTCACATGCAACATTTGTTGTCAGAAAATCTGATCGTGTGTACGGGGCATAAGGATGCACTGGCTGCAGCTAATTAGGTGACAGTGGGCAGGAGTCACAGCCTCCTTCTGGGTTTGGTCTGAACCCAAGTTTGGACCAAGCCCATTCTTAGACAAGACCCTTTCTGCTATTTTTGCTATCTGTCAATAAATATTTAATGTCTATCTATAAAAATATTGCCTCAATTATAGCTGACTCCAAAAACGAAACGAGTGTATGCTAGCAATCACATTTTAATCAGATAAGCAATAACAGAACCTAAGAACCACCCTTTTATACAGCTCTATACAGCAACAGGCATGCTAGGGATCAGATGTTAAAACTTAAAGTGATACAAAACTCACACTGTTACATTGTTCCTTATATTTTTGTATGTGGATGATGACACTTTATTTTAGTAAAAAAAAAATCTAAGTACCTTTTTCCTAACTGATATACAGCTGTCACATGACACAGATCTTCCCCAGCCTGTCTGCAGGGAAATATAAGCAGGAGGAGCTTTTAGTCCTCTGCTGCTGGTCACATGTTCAAGAAATAAATAAAAAACAGCCTTTGGAATACAGAGTAAAAATAAATAAATATCAATAAACTGTTTTAAATTGTCATACAAATATATTGTATGTCATTTCCCCTCTTTTAGAATAAGATGGGGGGGAAGCCTCCATTAATTTACATGTAACATCACACTCTCATTGTGTTTACCTGGTTAGTGGGCATGGAGGAGGGAGGGAGTGGGCTGTCATTTAACACAGTGTATACACCCACATGTGTGACTCTATAGTCACATGGGCTGCTCAGATGTGATAGGGAGGAAATGATCAGCCTAAAAGCTCACTGAAAACTGAGCATGTGCAGAGTTGCCACTACAGCTGCAAATCCCTAGCTGAATTGGGGACATGGACAGAAGGGGGAGTCTCTCAGCAGGATCAACCAGGTTTTTCACAGGATGCATAAAACAAATCTCATAGTGACTGATGCCGTGTACACACAACCAGACTTTCCAGCAGAAAAGGTCCAACGGAATCATTCTGTCGGATATTCCGATCGTGTGTGGGCTTCATCAGACTTTTTTCTTCATGGACGGACGTGACATGCTTTAAATCTTTCCAACCGAATCAATTTCTATCGGGAAAACCGTTTGTCTGTATGCTGGTCCGACAGACCTAATATGAAGCAAGGGCAGCTATTGGCTACTGGCTATTGAACTTCTTTTTCTAGTCCCATCGTACATCATCTCGTTCGCAACAAACAGACTTTGGTGTGATTGTGTGTGGACAAGTCGGAACTCCGACAGGAAGACCGTCTGAGTTTATTTTGATGGAAAGTCCGGTCGTGTGTAAGCGGCATGAGTGAGTATGAATAGCATGTAATAGACCATTCATTGATAGTTTATGGTGTAGGTTTAGTGACACTTTAAGGTAGAGTGTGACACCTTATGCAAGAAATTGTGGTGCAGTTGACACTATGACAAGAACAATAAAACAAGATTGCTAGAAGTTCTGACCATTTTTCTCTGCGCTCCCATTGGATATTTTCTATCACTTTCTGCTTTGATAGAAACAAAAACCTGACAAAGGCAACACACCTTCAAAGGAAAAAAAATTGACTGGAGTTTACCTTCATATAAAGGGTAGAAAAACCTCTCCAGTGGAACACAGACAGCATTTAAAATATGAAAGGCATTCTAAGTTTTCACCATTCTATCATAACCAAACAAAAATGTTGGTTAGAATAAACTTGAACAAGCTAAGTGTTTTTGCTTCTTGCAATGTGAAATGTTTCATGTTGACTATCTGTTATTTCACCTTTTCCCTCTAGACTTGAAGACACATTTGCCATGGATCCTGTGACAATTCTTGTGTCCATCATAGTCATCTTGTTTTTGGTCAAAACCTATAATGACCAAAAAAAGCAAAAATACAAAAACTACCCTCCAGGGCCAAAGGCTCTACCATTCATTGGAAGCTTGCATATTGTTGACGTACAAAAACCTCAATATGCCTTTATGAAGGTAATAACACACTTATTGTGCTGTACTTTGTAACATTATTTAACTTTTTAGACAAAACAAGTAAATATAAATTGTACATTTAGTTATGTAAAACAAGGTGTTTATAAAACTAATGGAAAAATATGGAGTGTGCTGGCAACAAGTGACAATAAAAGAGCTTGCTATCAAACTATCCAAATTTTAATCCAGATCAGTGGTGTTGAACAGAGAGTACTAGGGCCATTGTACAATAAATGACACAATGGATCATCAGTCAATGCTTAGTACACACCTCAGGTAGACATTGTTAAGTGGACGGCTAAACATTGAACTAGCAGGAAGTTTCCATGCTCTGCCATCCCACTGAATATCTTTGTCTGGGAGAGCCACTGTTAAGTGGTTAGACTGCAACAGGTTCTACAACCTTAAGATCCACGGTTATTAGCCTGGTATTTTGGGTTCAATGCCCCACACAAAGTCCAAACAAACCCACCCAGAAGTGAGGACCCAGAGCAAGCTCTCACTAGTGCCCCCAGTGGTGGGCTGAGGCTGCGGTCATGGGGAATCAGCGTTAAGGCAGCATTCTGAACTAAAATGAGACTCTCCACTGAGCATACTGTTAACTCCTTAAAATCTGAGGCTGAACTCCTACACTCATGTCCTTGCCCACTACAGACATCACCCTTTCAGTACTCTATTGTATGCTCTCTATATCTCTAATTGTGCATAAATTATGAGCCTGTACCACAGAGCTTGTACCAATCTCCACCAGCTCAGTAGTCCTGTCACCTCACTCCCAGTGACATCAATACCCATGTTGCTATAGGATACAGGAAGCTAACTCTTCATAAACCCATGCTTGTTCTCTTCCCTAGGCCTCACTATATCTCCATCCTGAATTCAAGGCTTGGTCCCTAGGTTCAATGTACTGTTTTAAAAATTTCTCAATATATAATTAATTTTTTTTGCATTTTGTTATAGCTTTCTGAGGAGTATGGCCCCATATTTAGCATCCAGCTGGCTGCAGAGAAGATGGTTGTCTTATGTGGTTATGATGTCATTAAAGATGCCCTTATAAACCATGCAGAGGAATTTTATGAAAGACCATATAACGCATTATCTGCTAAAACATCAAATGGAAATGGTAAATCACAAAATAAAAAAAATCCCTTACAGTTTTAAAATATTTAGATGAATGGTACGTGTTCAATATCAAGAATGCCATTTAGAATTAAATAAAAAAAAACAAATAGAAAACCTCCAGATACTCAATACTATACCCACAGTTGATCCATAGGAAGGCAATAGAAAAAAAAATTATGAAGCATGATCTAGTTTTCTCTAGTGGGGGAGAACAATTCCTTCCTGAACCCCCAGGAGAATATTCACTGGATCAACTACTCCTGGGTTACTACCTGTAAATTTTATTATCCAGTTATAATTTGTACATTTAGCAATGCAGCCATATTTTTTTTAAATAGTCTGGCAAGATGGCCAGAACTAGTTCTTGAGGGAGGCTATGCTACATATTCACAGCTCTTAGCCTTTCCGTATGTGGAGTTTAAATATTTTTCTCCAGATGTAAAGAGTTTCTCTCATTCTCTGTAATGACCTGAAAGTGAATAACTCAACATCAAATTTCCTATTTGACTCACTTACAGTGTGTGTTTATACATGGCCCTCATATCCCCCCAACTGTCTCTTCTTATGCCACGTACACACGATCGGACTATCAGGCAGACTTGGTTCTTCCCAAAAGTCCAGCGGACTTAGAAATAAGATTTGACTCAAAACTATCCGCCGGACTCAGAAATCCGGCGGACAATCTGGCCGTCTGTGTGCTAGTCCACGGGACTTTTGAAATGAACGGACTTGCCCACACACGGAGTAAAGTCCGTTCATTTTAAACGTGACTCCAGGTAGACTGGACTAGCAAAGGAATTCAATGTCACCACCTCGATCGGCGAGGTTGACACTGCTAGCCCCGTCGCCTGGTATGGATTTAAATGGGAATCCCTACGCCGTAAAAAAAGCGTGGGGTCCCCCCGGAATCCATATCAGACCCTTATCCAAGCACGCAGCCCGGCCGGTCAGGAAAGGGGGTGGGGACAAGCCTCCTGAGCCATACCAGGCCGCCTCCTGAGCCATACCAGGCCGCGTGCCCTCAACATGGGGGGTGCTTTGGGGAATGGGGGGCCCTGCGGCCCCCCCACCCCAAAGCACCTTGTCCCCATGTTGATGAGGACAAGGGCCTCTTCCCAACAACCCTGGCCGTTGTCGGGGTCTGCTTATCGGAATCCGGGATCCCTCTTTAATAAGGGGACCCCCAGATCCCGGCCCCCCACCCTATGTGAATGAGTATGGGATACATGGTACCCCTATTCATTCACCTAAGGGAAAAAGTGTTAAAAAAAAAAACACAACACATGTTTTTAAAGTACTTTATTAGACAGCTCCGGGGGTCTTCTTCCGACTTCGGGGCTCTTGTCCCACTCTTCGTTTCCTCTGCCGGGCCTCCGCTATCTTCTTGCAGCTCTTTTACTATCTTTGGCCCGGTCTTCTGGTTCGTCGCTGTTGTCACCGCCGATGCCTTCTGCTTCTTCCTTCTTCTCCCGATGTTGACACATCGCTGTCTCCGCTTGTAATGGCCGGGACGTGTTGCACGGCCACTTATATAGGGACAAGGGGCGGGGTCACCGGCTGATGTCACATGGTGACCCTGCCCCTTATGATGTCGCAGTCCCGGGGATGATGGTACTGTGACATCATAAAGGGCGGGGTCACCATGTGACATCAGCCGGTGACCCCGCCCCTTGTCCCTATATAAGTGGCCGCTCAACGCATCCTGGCCATTACAAGCGGAGACAGCGTTGTGTCAGCATCGGGAGAAGAAGGAAGAAGAAGAAGAAGCAGCAGAAGGCGGTGGCAGCGGCAACAGCGACGAACCAGAAGACCGGGCCAACGCTAGTAAAAGAGCTGCAAGAAGATAGCGGAGGCCTGGAAGAACAAACGAAGAGCGGAACAAGATCCCCAAAGTCGGAAGAAGACCCCCGGAGCTGTCTAATAAAGTACTTTAAAAACCTGTGTTGTGTGTTTTTTTTTTTAACACTTTTCCCTTAGGTGAATGGGTAGGGGTACCATGTACCCCATACTCATTCACATAGGGTGGTGGGCCGGGATCTGGGGGCCCCCTTATTAAAGGGGGCTCCCGGATTCCGATAAGCCCCCTGCCACAGACCCCGACAACCAACAGCCAGGGTTGTCGGGAAGATGCCCTTGTCCTCATCAACGTGGGGACAAGGTGCTTTGGGGTGGGTGGGCCGCAAGGCCCCCTTCCCCAAAGCACCCCCCATGCTGAGGGCACGTGGCCTGGTATGGCTCAGGAGGGGGGCGCTCGCTCGTCCCCACCCCCTTTTCTGACCAGCCGGGTTGCGTGCTCGGATAAGGGTCTAATACGGAGTTGACGGGGCTAGCAAAGTGTCAATCTCGCTGATGGAGGCGGCGTCATTGACTTCCTTCGCTAGTCCTGTCTACCTGAAATCACATTCAAAATTAACGACTTTACTCCGTGTGTGGGCAAGTCCGTTCATTTCAAAAGTCCGGCAATCTGCCAGGTGATTGCCTCGTGCTCTATGGGAATTCAGTTTGCTGTGCGCCTTTACCTTAAGTATAGCCACTTGGGCTGGGAGGAGTAGGGCATCCATTAAGTCCTTGATAGCTGCACTGTGTTTTACAGGTGTACCTGCTGCTGTTAGGAACCCTCTGGTTTTCCAAATGACCCAGAAATCGCAGGCAACGCAGAGGGCGTATCTTGAGTCTGTATGGATGCTAGGTCTTTTTCCTTCGTCCAGTTTACATGCCATAGTTAGGGCCTGGAGTTCTGCTTTTTGGGCAGACATGGAGGAAGGCAATGCTGAAGCCTGAAGAACTATCTTCGGTGGTGACTGCGTATCCTGTGTGGTACTGTCCAGCACTGTCTGCATACCTGGAACCATCCACAAAGTCAAGTCAGGATTCTCAAGGGATGTTTCACTGACTGTCGGTAGGTGTGAAGTCAAAGTTTTCACCACCTCAAACAGTCATGAGCGGTGAGATGAGGATCATTCTCCAAAGAGGTTCCCCCTCGAGAAGTGGAAGTAGAGTGGATGGGTTGAGGGTATCACATCGGAGGAGAGTGATGTTATCAGGGAGGAGCAAGGCACACTGGAGTCTAAGGTGTCTTGCTGAAGACAGGTGTTTGGGCTGTACTTGGTTTAATATGGCAGTTATGTCATCAGGGGCAAGGAGGATTAAAGGATGGCCAACACCAGGTCAGCGGTCTTGTCTAAAAGGGCTTGGGCTGCAAAGACGGCTCTAAGACAGGAGGGTCCCCCCTTGGCCACTGGGTCCAGTTGACAAGAGTAATAACCAATGGGTCTGAGCCTGTTGCCATGAGCCTGAGCCAAAACTCCTGTGGCATGTCCTTGTCTCTCTGAGACAAACAGTTTGAAAGTCTTTTCATAGTTTGGGAGGCCCAAAGCAGGGGCCGTGGAGAGGATCTCCTTCAGAACCTCAAAATTACCAATTAAATCATAGTTCCCTTCATGCACCATTTCTTCCAACTTTGTCCTTGTACTTGTGTTTTGCATATCTTCTTTTTTTGATAGAACTAATAATGAGTTAATATTAAACAAAAATACTAATAAATACAATTGCCAATGTCTGTTTGTAACATGGGAAACATCTTATCACCTTCCATAGCCTTCCCCCCAGTTCCCCCCATTCATAATCTAATTCTGCTTCTGCCCACAATCCTCATTTAAATACTCCTCCAGCCTACCCATATCCCTCTCTTCAAGCATAGCAGACCCCCTTATTAGGTACAAACTTCCTTTAGCATATAGGTTGTACACCAAAAAAAGTGAACCCAGTTAGAGTTGAGCGGACACCTGGATGTTCGGGTTCGGCGGGTTCGGCCGAACTTCGGAAAAAAGTCCTGGTTCGGGACCGAACTTGACCCGAACTTGACCCCGAACTCCGAACCCCATTGAAGTCAATGGGGACCCGGACTTTTGAACACTAAAATGGCGGTAAAAAGGTCATGGAAAGGGCTAGAGGGCTGCAAATGGCAACAAAATGTTGTTAAGAGCATGGCAAGTGATCTGCAAACAAATGTGGATAGGGAAATAACTTAAAATAACATAAAAAAAAAAAAAAAAAAATGCTGGAGGCCCCCTTCTCAGCAGAAGAGGTACAGGAAGTCATTAAGAACCTCAGAAACTCAACGGCATGATGCCGCACATATGGTGGGAATACCCCAGAATACGCACTTTCTGGAAAAAATTATTCAATTTAATGGATAAGATAGTGGGAAAATAAGATACTTGGAAATTAAAAAAAAATTATAATCTTGACCTAGGAGGACGAAATTCAAATGGAGTAGGAGGTTGAGGTGGCGGTGGATGTGGCGGTGTAGGTGGAAGCGGCGGTGGAGGAGGACGAGGTAGCCAACACTGGTTCAAAAATACAACAATGGCTGGGTAAGGCTAGTGGTGAATGATGTGTCGAATTCTGTCCCCCGTCGCATAGTGTCCGCCCTGTACTGCGCTTGCTCAGTACGTAGGACAAGGGGATTTTGAAACTCTCCGAAGACGATGCGCGGTGACTCCAGGTTCAAGCCACATCATCCGAGGTTGAAGCCTAGCCAAGCGAGCCCGTGAGGGGCCCTGTTACTATGTGCTACCGTATGTCCACTTGGATGGTCGGGCTTGAACCTGCACTCACTGCGCAGGCGACGTTCATCTTTGGAGATTTTGTGAATCTCCTTGTCCTCCGTACTGCGCAAGCACTGCACCTGCAGTAGGTTGGTGACCCAGGTGGTAGTGTTGCTGGCAGATCCTCTATTTGCGGGTTGGCAGGTGTCACTGTCACTACAGAGGTGGATGAAGAGGCCGAGACTGCAGCAGAAGAGGAAGCAGGAGGAGCCAGAGACCTTTCTTGGTTTTTGCGGTGTCTATTCCACTGCATCTCGTGCTTTGCACTTAGATGCCTGGTCATGCAGGTTGTGCTCAGGTTGAGAACGTTTATGCCTCGCTTCAAGCTCTGATTGCACAGCGTGCAAACCACTCGTGTCTTGTCATCAGGACATTGTCTGAAGAACTGCCACGCTAGGGAACTCCTTGCACCTGGCTTTGGTGTGCTCGGTCCCTTGCTGCATTGGGCAGTAGCAGACGTACTGTCTAGGGAACGGACGCTCCGCTTTTGCACCCTGCTCCCTCTTCTGCTGTGCTGGTGGCTCTGTGTGACCACCGCCTCTTCCTCTGAACTACACTGGTCACCTGCATGACGTTGATTCCATGTGGGGTCAAGGACCTCATCGTCCACATCATCTTCCACCCAAAATTCACCCCTGCCCTCCTTGTCGGTCTGCACAATGGCGAAAGCAGCAGCAGTTGGCACCTGTGTTTAGCCATCATCCGAGACCTGCTGCGTTGGTCCTCCCATGTACTCATCATGAAACATAAGTGGTTGGGCATCGGTGCACACAATCTCTTCCACTTCTGAGGTAGGGCTAGGTGGATGGCCCTGGGAAACCCTGCTAACAGAGTCATCAAAAAGCAGAAGAGACTGCTGCATGATTTGTGGCTCAGACTGATTGGCTGATTTGCAAGGGGGTGAGGTGAAAGACTGATGGACATCGGCTGCAGGTGCCAACTCTGAACTTTCATCAGGAGACTGGGTGGGAGACAATGTGAAGGAACCGGAGGCACTGTCAGCAGCAACCCAATCTACTATCGCCTGTACTTGTCCTGGCCTCGACATTCGTACAGCCTCATTAGGCGCGCCAAAATACTGCTGCAGGCTCTGTCGCCTACTCGCACCTGCGGAAGGTGTTTCACTAGTGCGTGTAGCTGGCACAGATCGACCACGTCCTCTCCCTGCAACAGGAGCGCCAGCAGCAGCACCACGACCCGGGCCACGTCCCCTTTTTGATGATCTCCTCATATTTTCAAAATTTATGATCTCGCCCTAAATGGGTGTTTTTGTATATAGCAGAATACACGTACAGTGTCTAAAGCATTTATGAAAACGCAGAAAATGCTATTGGAAAAAAAAACACAGCAAAATTAAATGTTATTGCAATGTTTTTGCAATATCAGACTACACGGACAGTATGTAAAGCGTTTATGAAAATGCAGAAAATGCTATTGAGAAGAAAAAAAAAACACTGCAAAATTATATTTTTTTGCAATGTTTTTGCAATATCAGAATACACGGTTAGTGTCTACAGTGTGTATGTATGAACACGCAGAAAATGCTATTGGGAAGAAAAAACACACCGCAATTTTTTTTTTTTGCAATGTTTTTGCAATATCAGACTACACGGACAGTATGTAAAGTGTTTATGAAAACGCAGAAAATGCTATTGGGAAGAAAAAAAAACACTGCAAAATAAATTTAATTTTTTTGCAATGTTTTTGCAATATCAGAATACACGGTTAGTGTCTACAGCGTGTATGTATGAACACGCAGAAAATGCTATTGGGAAAAAATAAATAAAAAGCAAAATTCTATTTTTATGCAATGTTTTTCCAATAGCAGAATACACACAGACTGTGGTGTATCTCTTAGTATATGCAGTGCAGTAATGTTGCACTGAGCTTGCAGGTAAAACGTTTATATTTTGTCTGGCACTGGCCTCATGGCACTGTTACTGTGACTGTGCACTGCACCCCAGCCAGGGTACAATTGATTTAGGAATCTCTTCAATAATTATGTCTGCCTCTTTCTTTTGATAAATAAAGAAACTCCCTCCCTACTCTAGCTATCTAGATCGCTCACTGATCTAACTAATTAGAATAAAATTCAAGGAATGTGGACTGACTTTAGCACACTAACTCCTAAAATCCTCTATCTATCTGCAGCACAGGAACCTGTCTAACAGTGTCTGTCTAACAGAATGACGCTGTGTGCTGTGTGTGTAATATTTATAGAGACTGGGTCACATGCTGCACTGGCCAATCACAGCCATGCCATTAGTAGGCATGGCTGTGATGGCTTCTAGGGCACACTAGTGAAACGATCATCCATTGGCTGCCCTAAAGCTGTTAAAAAGGTGCCAATACAGCGCCGAACACCGGACCCGAACCCAAACTTACAGGCAATAGTTCGGGTTCGGGTCCGGGTCCCGGACACCCAAAAGTTCGGTACGGACCCGAACTTTACAGTTCGGGTTCGCTCAACCCTAAACCCAGTACTTTAGCAACCAAAATCATTTCCTCTTATGCCAGGTCTTTAGCCATACATTCAGTTCTCAAAGGTTTTCTTGTGTTGCTCATGGTACAGGCAATATTCCAGAGAATATACCATTGGAGGGATCCTCCATCTTCCAAGTATTTTGTAATTGGTCCCAACATTGGCCAAGACAGCTGGGTTATGCCCATCCTCCATCTTCCAAGTATTTTGTCATTGGTCCCAACATTGGCCAAGACAGCTGGGTTATGCCCAGCCCTTACCAGTAATTTTTCAACACGGTCTACCACATACTGAACTCTTGCAAAAGGATAGACAGCAAACCATTTGGCTGAGGCAATCTTCTATCATTTATATCAGTCCTTCTGCTTAAAGAATTCCCATCTACCACCAACTGTCTAGGCCTTCCTGCATAACCCTCACCCCCCCCCCCCCCACTAGATAGGCTGTTATTCTGGCTGTTAGGGGTAGCAGTGACATCTAGGGCTGCCACCTCCGAGTTTGCCACCCCCATATCTTCACCCAACTTGGCAAATTTGTTTGGGCATTCAAACAAAGGACTGACCTTCCATTTCTTACAGATAACTAAATTAACCCATCTTCCTTTTTTTTTTTTTTTTCCAAAAATGTTTTATTGAAAATATAGTATAACAGAATGACAATATCATCATACAAACGTTAAGGAATCATGGAACAATCTTAGTTGCAATAAGTGAGTACAAATGTGTCATAGAATTGTTTAAATCAAAACATCATATATACGTAAACAATTTTCGCATATAAACAGTGCACCATAGATGTATTTGTTAGAAGAAGGAATAGCAAATTGACTTAGCATATTTAGAATTATGTTATTGGGTATCAAGATGGGGAGGGGGTTCCAAATTGTAGAGAAAAGTTGTGGGGGTTTGCATGATATTCTCGAACTTCTGAGGTGCGAGGTTGTTGACTGGGAGCTCTGTTACGAGGACCCTGACAACAACCAGTATTACAGCAGGGTCATAATGGGTGAGTGGGGAGAGCTAAAGGAATGAGAGTTAAGGCGGGGATCGTGGGGGTGGGTGTGAAGGGGGAGGGAAGAGGGGGGCTGTGGGGAGTATGGTCGAGGTGACCCGGTAACCTATCTTCCTTCCTGATCATCCTACCCCTCCACATCAAACCCATTAACCACCTGCTCAGTGAGCAGAAGACTCCTTTCAAGGTTGTTTGTTCCAAATGCATTTTGCTCCTCCAGACTACAAATGTGAGCCTCAAGAAGGGCAACCTGCTCACATCTGTCATAGTGGTATTCATCCTGGAATCCTGGAGCTGTTGCTCCATTATTATATACATGTGGCACACTGTGCACTGAGCCACATCTTCAACCTTGCTAGCATGCATTATCCCAGTTAAAATATTAATATTACTTACAGTAAATTTAAGATTGCACTTGCAGTTTAGAAGACTGTTTTCAACTGGGGTTTTGTAACTCTCCATTTGGTAAAATTCCATAATTTCAATGGGAGCTATCAATTCCAATGTGACCCAGCCCAAATTTGAGCTGAACAGAAAGTTATACAACACGTGTGAACAATTAACCTGTCCCCTTAATTAGCATACACATTATGTTACATAATTATATAAATCTCTGCTCAAGGCAAAATGTACAATTTAATTTTGGAAAAACATTGGCATGGGTTTAACCCCTTGTCAGGTTTTTTTTTAATTTTTAAATTTGGACTGGAGCTTTAGCTAGGATGGCACTTGCATAGTAGCAGTAAATAAGTGATAGTAGTGATTAAGTGGGACAAAATGTTTGCATTGGTTTGCTTTCCAACATGCTTAAAGATCTTGTGAGGGAGTAAAGATTGGGGTTGATTTAATAAAGTCAAATAGACTGTTCAATTTGCAGGGGAAGTTGCACTTTGCAAGGGAATTTTGCCTATATTATCTACAATCTATTGGTATATAAAGCTTAAAAAATGTAAACCCAAGAACCATAATTTAACATATTGTAACTTTCCGTATTTATCGGTGTATAACACGCACTGGCGTATAACACGCACCCCAAGTTTAGGAGGGCATTTTAAGGAAAAAAAGTTTTAGGAGGGAAGTTTAGGGAAAAAAAAAACTTACATTTAAGCGTCATTTTCAGCTTGCCCAGCTTCATTTGCAGCCTTGCCCAGTGTCATTGCAGCTTGCCCAGCGTCATTGCAGCTTGCCCAGCGTCATTGCAGCCTTGCCCAGCGTCATTGCAGCCTTGCCCAGCGTCATTTCAGCCTTGCCCAGCGTCATTTCAGCCTTGCCCAGCATCATTGTAGCCTTGCCCAGCGTCATTTGCAGCCTTGCCCAGCATCATTGCAGCCTTGCCCAGCGGCATTTGCAGCCTTGCCCAGCGGCATTTGCAGCCTTGCCCAGCGGCATTTGCAGCCTTGCCCAGTGTCATTGCAGCTTTCCCAGCGTCATTGCAGCTTGCCCAGCGTCATTGCAGCATGCCCAGCATCATTGCAGCTTGCCCAGCGTCATTGCAGCATGCCCAGTTTCTTTGCAACTTGCCAGCGTCATTAGAAGTCCGGTCCGGGTTTAAATTTCCCACCGCCGAGACTCTCTGTCGCGTGCGCCGCCGACAAAGCCCGAAGCCTGGCCGAAAAAGACCGCAGCACTCCCGGAAAAGGCTGAGCCGACTGTTCAGCTCCGCTCACGGTCCCGCCTCCCTGCTGTTTCAGGAGCGAGCGCAGGGAGGCGGGACTACAAGCAGAGCCGAACAGTCTGCTCGGTCTATTCCGGCGCCGCTTCGGGTTTTTTCGGCAGCGCTCGCTATTTTTCCGCGGCGCTTGCCATTTTTGTCATTTTTTTGGGGGGTATCGGCGTATAACACGCACCCACGACTTTCCCCCGATTTTAAGGGGGAAAAAGTGCGTGTTATACGCAGATAAATACAGTACCAATTCTTACTGTAGATGGGGTTGCTGCATCAGTTTTCTTTTTTCACACAAAGTACATTTTCTTCAAATACAGAAAAAATATCTGCTAGAAATCCAGTGTCCCTGTAACTTCCAGTGTAATGATCAGACATCTCTATAATGGTATTGTCCTTTCCAGTACTCTTTTGTATGCGATAATGCCTTACCTCCATAGATATAGTACAATGAGTGAGCATTGTCACCCCAGGATAGGAAATGTATTGCTGGTTGGATCACCCATAGAATTTAAAGAAAAAAAGACTGAAAAAAATAAAATGGATGCAGCCACCACATCCAAGGGCTGGCAGACAGCAATGTATTACATTTTTGTTTTTTGGGTTTAGATATGCTCACAGTCCCAGAATAAACAGTTTATTAGGGCATAACGAGTTGATATTAAGATTAATTGGTGACTTACTGAAAGTACAGTGGTGTGAAAAAGTGTTTGCCCCCTTCCTCATTTCCTGTTCCTTTGCATGTTTGTCACACTTAAGTGTTTCGGAACATCAAACCAATTTAAACAATAGTCAAGGACAACACAAGTAAACACAAAATGCAATTTGTAAATGAAGGTGTTTATTATTAAAGGTGAAAAAAATCCAAACCATCATGGCCCTGTGTGAAAAGGTGATTGCCCCCTAAACCTAATAACTGGTTGGGCCACCCTTAGCAGCAACAACTGCAACCAAGCGTTTGCGATAACGTGCAATGAGGCTTTTACAGCGTCCTGGAGGAATTTTGGCCCACTCATCTTTGCAGAATTGTCCTAATTCAGTTACAATAGAGGGTTTTCGAGCATGAACAGCCTTTTTAAGGTCATACCACAACATCTCAATAGGATTCAGGTCAGGACTTTGGTTAGGCCACTCCAAAGTCTTCATTTTGTTTTTCTTCAGCCATTCGGTGGTGGACTTGCTGGTGTGTTTAGGATCATTGTCCTGCTGCAGAACCCAAGTTCGTTTCAGCTTGAGTACACGAACAGATGGTCGGACATTCTCCTTCAGGATCTCTTGGTAGACAGCAGAATTCATAGTTCCTTTTATCACGGCAAGTCTTCCAGGTCCTGAAGCAGCAAAACAGCCCCAGACCATCACACTACCACCACCATATTTTACTGTTGGTATAATGTTCTTTTTCTGAAATGCAGTGTTCCTTCTACGCCAGATATACTTGGACACACACCTTCCAAAGAGTTCCACTTTTGTCTCATCGGTCCACAGAATGTTGTCCCAAAAGTCTTGGGGATCATCAAGATGTGTTGTGGAGAAATTGAGACAAGCTTTGATGTTCTTTTTGCTCAGCAGTGGTTTACTCCTTGGAACTCTGCCATGCAGGCCATTTTTGCCCAGTCTTTTCCTGATGGTGGAGGCATGAACGCTGACCTTAACTGAGGCAAGTGAGGCCTGCAGTTCCTTGGACGTTGTTGTGGGGTCTTTTGTGACCTCTTGGATGAGTCGTCGCTGCGCTCTTGGGGTAATTTTGGGCGGCCGGCCACTCCTGGGAAGGTTCACCACTGTTCCATGTCTTCGCCATTTGTGGATAATGGCTCTCACTGTGGTTCGCTGGATTCCCAAAGCTTTGGAAATGGCTTTATAACCCTTTCCAGACTGATAGATCTCAATTACTTTCTTTCTCAATTGTTCCTGAATTTCTTTGGGTCTCGGCATGATGTGTAGCTTTTAAGGATCTTCTGGTGGACCTTACTGTGTCAAGCAGCTCCTATTTAAGTGATGCCTTGATTGTGAACAGGTGTGGCAATAATCAGGCCTGGGTGTGGCTAGAGAAATTGAACTCAGGTGTGGACAACCACAGTTATAGTATGTTTTAACAAGGGGGGCAATCACTTTTTCACACAGGGCCATGATGGTTTGGATTTTTT
Organism: Lithobates sylvaticus; assembly: GCA_028564925.1. Taxonomy (NCBI): domain Eukaryota; kingdom Metazoa; phylum Chordata; class Amphibia; order Anura; family Ranidae; genus Lithobates; species Lithobates sylvaticus. The sequence continues at coordinate 521,730,661 of CM053028.1, forward strand.
TTCACCTTTAATAATAAACACCTTCATTTACAAATTGCATTTTGTGTTTACTTGTGTTGTCCTTGACTATTGTTTAAATTGGTTTGATGTTCCGAAACACTTAAGTGTGACAAACATGCAAAGGAACAGGAAATGAGGAAGGGGGCAAACACTTTTTCACACCACTGTATTTCAGTAAGGAGAACTAAATGTTTATTAGCCTAGATACATTATTAAAAAGTACATTCTTTTAAGGTGTAATCCTTGCTCATGGAGAGAACTGGAAGGCAATGAGAAGGTTCACAATTTCAACGTTACGGGACTTTGGAATGGGTAAGAAAACTATAGAAAACAACATCCAAGAGGAAGCACAATGTTTATTGCAAGAATTCAAATCCTACAAAGGTGAGTTTATACTAAATTACTGGTTCCTTGTAATCCAAGTGAAGTCCCACTCCTAATCTGTCATATTTTACTGTCTATTTCCTAGTGGGGAGATTTCCCCTCATACAGGAAGTTAGGAGAAGGGTTTCCAACAGGAATAGAGCAGAAAAAAACAGATATTAATTTAATTTTTCATAGTTTAATTAAAGAGAGGAAAAAAACCCCTAATGCCGCGTACACACGAGCGGATTTTCCATCGGAAAAATCTTGGATGGTTTTTCCGACGGAATTCCGCTCAAGCTTGGCTTGCATACACACGGTCACACAAAAGTTTGCTGAACTTTGGACCGTCAAGAACATGGTGACGTACAACACTACAACGAGCCGAGAAAATTAAGTTCAATGCTTCCGAGCATGCATTAAAAAAATGAGGAATTTTGGGCTTCGGAATTGGTACAGACGATCAGACTTTCCGATCAAAACTTTTTCCTACTAAAAAATTGAGAACCTGCTCTCAATCTGCTCTCCGATGCAGCATACACACGGTCGCATTTTCCAACCAAAAGCTCTCATCTGACTTTTGCTGGCGGAATTTCCGATCGTGTGTACGCGGCATATGTTTTTTTTTTTTTTAGTGGTCTCTTTACCTGTTTGGAGATTTTTCTCGCTTCCAGTTTATTGAAGTTACGTTTAACTGCTTGTCATCCAGGACAATTTTGACATTTTTTATATACATAAAATTTCCATATATAAAATTTGTATTTTTGTGCTAGAAAATTACCAAGAACCCTCAAACATCATACTTTCTGAAATCAGTAGATAAACAGTAGACTAGATATACAAGATATCAAAAGTAGAATCAAAGAAACGTGGTGCTGCGCTGTGGTGCTGCTGCACAGGTACACACGGTCGCCCAGACTATGAACCCTACCTGTTTAGAGCCCCCTGCAAACAACACGCAAGAGTTCTGCAACGAGGTATCGGATTATTTTATCCACAAAATCGACAACATTCGGGAAACAATTCTACAGAAAAAAACAACCAATCTTACTCAAAAAGGATAGGAAAAAGTTGAAATCGATTCGAACAGGACACAATCACCTTAGTTTTCGCTGATCACGCTCACCACGGACACCACCACAAACATCATCAGAAGCCTCCGAGACAGCACTTCACCCAATGACATCATTCCCACTAAACTCCTGAAAGAATGCTCCTACATCTTGGCTACTACGATATCACATCTCGTAAATCAGTCGTTCAAAGAAGGGATGGTTCCGACCGCCCACAAGCAAGGCATAATCAAACCCCTGCTAAAGAAACCCAACCTCGACCCCAAAGACCATACCAAACGCAGACCTATAACATGCCTGAACACCATCGGCAAAATTATGGAGAAAGCAGTAGTACAACAGCTACAACTCCACCTGGACACACACAAACTCTTAGACCCTCTTTAATCAGGCTTCCGCCCAGGCCATGCCACAGAAACGGCACTTCTTAAAATATGAGACGACGCCCTGGAAGCAGCAGATAATGGAGAATCATGTTTCCTGGTACTTCTGGACCTCAGTGCAGCATTCGACACAGTCAACCACAACACTCTGCTCATACGTCTCAAAGAAGTAGCAGGAGTTAAAGATTCTGATCTACCATGGTTCGCCTCCTTCTTAGCTAATCGCTCACAGACAGGGAAACTAGGAGCCTTCACCTCTGAAACGTGGGAAATTTCGTATGCAGTCCCACAAGGATCACCCCTGTCACCCGTACTCTTCAACATTTACATCCGCCCTCTCCTCAAAATCATCAGGACAACGGACCTATGCTACCACTCATATGCAGATGATACTCAACTCTACTTTCGAATCACCAGACAAAATGATCAATACCAACTAGAAAAATGCCTCACATTGATAGAGGACTGGATGACCACGAGCTCCCTCAGACTCAATGGATCCAAAACAGAGCTTCTTCTCCTCAATGCAAACAGAAATATTAAAACAAAGACCCCTTGGACACCACCCACCATCCTTGGACAGACCATCTCCTCTAGCAGCAAAGCCAAAAGTCTCGGAGTCATCTTCGACTCAGAGAAGTCAGCGGCTCACACCATCTTCTCCATCTGCTACGTAGACTCATCCCCTTCATTCCAGAAAAAGAGAAAGCAGTAGTAGTTGGAACAATAATCAATTCCTGACTCGACTATGCTAACTCCTTTTACATATGACTACCCAAATACCAGATTTAACGCCTACAAGTTGTCCAAAACATGGCAGCAAGACTGTTCACTGGAAAATAACCCTGGGAATCCATCTCCCCAGCCCTAAAGACCCTTCATTGGCTAACCGTTAAGGATCGGATCACTTTCAAGACCCTCTGCCTCACCCACAAATGCACACAATGAAACACTCCTCAATACCTATGTGAGAAAATAAATCACTACACACCCATCCGCAGACTTCGATCAACTAGCCAAATCCTCCTCCTCATCATTAATATTCCTCCATCTCCTCTGTTGGCAACTGACCTGCCCACCTACAGCAGTCCCCAATCCCCATTGGAACTGGAGAGCCCAGGAACAGCAGCGGATTGCTGCAGGAGAGGGGAGGGTTCCACAGCACTGTATAAGTGAACCTAAAGTAAGTTGAATGACCCTACAGAAGATGTTTTTTTTTCAGGAAATTCAGGCAAAGTCTGAAGGTCAGTCAGTCAGTTTGGTTTTCTTGAACACTACTCAAAGAGAATACTGTTGCTTTCAAAAATAATTGTCTGGATATGACATGAATCTAGGTATTTCAAGTCTTTGTTTTCTATTTAAGGGGAACCCTTCGAAAATACGACCATCATCACTGCTGCTGTAGCCAACATAATCGTGTCTATATTAATGGGAAATAGATTTGAATATGATGATCCAACCCTACTGAAAATTATGAATACAATTAATGAAAATGTCAGAAACTTTGGAAGCATTATGATCAGAGTAAGTGCAACCTTCAGCTGAAAGGGCAGTCTTATCTCTTTAGTTAAAATGTCTGGATTAAAAGATAAAAAACTTTTGTTTCATTGATTTTACAATCAAGCCATGTGAGAAAGAATCTTAAATGGTTAAGAGTACCTTATAAATATCAGTTGACTTCCTCCCAATAGTGGTTACTGGGTGGTTAATTACCTCATATCATAGTCAGATTTGTTAAAAACTGTAGAAAAGAAAAAGATAACAAACTTGTTGTAAACCTTGACAAATTAAAAAATTTTCATTAACATGAAAAGTGAAACCTGATTGTCTACTATTGGCAATAACTTCTTGTGTGTGCTCATGAATGAGTGCATCGGGTACATCATTAGTCTTCAGTATTAGTTACACTTTACAATCTTGAAGTCAACACTCAAAGATGTTGGCCAAGAGTTTGGTTCTGAGTTACAAGAGGTTTTCAGCCAACCACATAATTATTGGTTATTATGGCATGCAAATTGTCTCCTATACATTTGAAAAAAACATTATTCATAAATAAGAGCAAATTGTTAGTTTTGTGAGCTCATCTGAAGGAGGGCAGCTTCCAACTTTGGCCGAATCAATATTTACAGTTTTTCTTGGGTCTTGAGAAATTAAGATTTACATTAAGGCACTAGAAAGGACCAGAATTGACAAAACCATTACAGTAAGTAGTAATATAAAATTACACAAATGTAATTTGAACAAAAATTGTCTTTGTTTCTTTTTTATTATTCCTTAAGCTTTACAACATGTTTCCAAGTCTGGTAGGCTTACTCCCTGGCAGCCATCAGAAATTCTTCCAGAACTTTGAACACATGACTAATTTTATAAGGGAGGTATTTACAAAACAGAAGAAAACACTAGACGTAAATGACCAAAGGAATCTTATTGATGCATTTCTGGCAAAACAACAAGAGGTAAACATTCTGTTTAATTGTTTACTGTTCATTGTCATTCAATTAAATAGATCCATCTAATCACTGGATTTGTTTGTCCTTTTCATGAATGGGGATCATTGATAGTTAGATGTCCAGGCCAAAGTGAGTCCATATGTGTTGGTTAACTTGAATAAAATCATATGACTAGTGATCACATGACTGAGAACGAAGGTGATTGTCTCTCAGTGGCTCTATCTGACCGCTCGGAAGGGAGTTAGTAGCCAACACAGTTCCTGACTACTAGTTCTTTGTGGGAATGTTTTAAATGTACCCTCAGCATGAGACATTGTGCTCAGTAATAGTTGGAAAATCTGTGGTCTTAAAATTAAATTTTTAATAGTCATTCTCAGAAAATTGTCATTTCAGCCACAAGATGATTATAAGGGGGATATAAACATCTTACTTGTGTAAATTAATTTTTTCCCCATCTGCTGCTTGCCAATTCATCCTACGCTTAGTTTTAAATTCTTCTTTTTTATACACTCATATTTTTTTGGTTTTAATAGCATCAAATCGGTTCTTGATATGGTTTACCATTAGCTTAATACTTTCCTTAAAAAGCTTAATAAATGGGTTAATTTTTCTAGAGCTCTAAAAAATCTTTTAACTCCCCTCGTCGTCCTCTGCACCCCCTTTTTCCTACAGCTCTTTTGCTGAACCTAACAACAAATGTCTAGAAGTAGACTTACAAGGAAACAAAATATAAAAGTTATAATTCTAAAGTCTTGAGGCTTTTTGATGTCCCTTCTAACCCTGCTACCCTAGGCAATGGCCAATGAGCTCTTTATGGTAATTACAGCCCTGACTATGACAATGAGAAGTGATGCAATATTGACTTTTTAAGATAGAATATTGCTTTTCCATTCATGTTCTATCCTCCATTTCTGTTGTGCAGGGTAAGCCAGAATCTACATTATACTTCCACAATGACAACTTAAATATGCTGGTGAACAACCTTTTTGCTGCTGGAATGGAGACGACATCCACCACTCTGCGATGGGGCCTGCTACTAATGATCGCATACCCAGAAATACAAAGTAAGATAAAAGATTTCAAGATGCGCCAAAGTACAATCTGGATTTTATAATATATTTGTCTCTGATTACATCACCATTTACATGTTGTACTTATAACTTCACAATGCTCTGACTTAAAGATAACATGTCTTGAAAAAAATCACTGCGGCAGCCATTGGTAATCTTTCCTTATAAAACAGCTTTGAGTTTTGGCTTCAAAGTTTCCTAAGTCGGTAAGCAGAAACAAGTATAGAGATAGTAATATATAACTCTTTTCTGACAATTATTTAAAGCTGAACTCTGGTTATAAAAACATTTATTCAAATATATTCTTTAACCACTTCAGCCCCAGAGGTTTTTACCCCCTTCCTAACCAGGATTTTTTTTTGCAATACAGCACTGCGGCACTTGATACTTGTAACTAAGCCCCATACACACGGTCGGAAATTCTGACGGAAAATGTCCGTTCGGACCATGTTGTCGGAAAATCCGCCTGTATGTGGGCTCCAGCTGACTTTTTCCGTCAGAATCTCAGACGGAAAAAAATTTAAGATCCTGCTCTCAAATTTTCCGACAACAAAATCCGATCAGACTTTTTTCGATCGTGTGTCGAGAATTCCGACGGACAAAGTGCCACGCATGCTCAGATCAAATTACGAGACCAAACCTATTGGCTACTAGCCTCCACGTAGTTCCGTCCTACGCAACGAACGTCACCACGTTCAGAATGATCAAATTTTCCAACAACTTTGTCCGACCATGTGTATGCAACACCAGTGTCGGACAAAATCTGTCGGAAAAAATCAGACGGATTTTGTGGTCGGAATCTCCGACCGTGTGTACGGGGGCTTACAATTGTCCGGTCTTGCGACGCTGTAGCCAAATATATTTTATGTCCTTTTTTCCCACAAATAGAGCTTTCTTTTGGTGGTATTTGATCACCTCTGCGTTTTTTTTGCACTATAAACAAAAAGAAACTGACAATTTCGAAAAGAAAATGCTTTAATACATATCCAATAAATATTTAAAAAAAAATCTAATTTCTTCATCAATTTAGGTCAATATGTATTCTGCTACATATTTTTGGTAAAAAAAATCCCAATAAGTGTATATTTATTGGTTTGCACAAAAGTTACAGCGTCTACAAATGATGGGATAGTTTTATGGATTTATTTTTTTTACTTGTAATGGCGGCGATCATCGATTTTTAGTGGGACCGCCATTGCGGTGGACAAATTGAATACCTGAGACTTGTGACACTTTTTTGGAAACCAGTGACACTAATACAGTAATCAGTGCAAAAAATATGAACTGTCACTGTATAAATGAAACTGACAGGGAAGGGGTTAACACCAGGGGTGGTCAAAAGGGTTACGTGTGTCCCTAGGGGGTGCTTACTAACTGTGTGGGGATTTCTCTGACTAGGAGAACACAGGGATTTGTGTTCCTGCTTAGCAGGAACACAAGATCTCTATGTTCTCCTTGTCAGAACGGCGATCTGCCTTGTTTACAGATCACGCTCTGACTCTCTGGGGAACAATCGTGGGTGGCCGGTGACACATCCACCGGACCCGCTGATTGGCTCCCCCTCTGTTCAATCAGTGTGCATGCGTGCCCTCAGAGGCTACTGCACGAAGCGACATACAGGTGATCTAAGGTCCGCCTTGCCGCAGTAAATGTGCGGAAGGCGGTCCATAAGTGGTTAATAGCCACAAAAGATATAATTCAAATTTGTGTGCACCAAATGTCTTTGCAAACCAGATATTACCATGTATAAGTAGCTGTAACATCATTGTGCTGTACATAGCCTGTACAAAGAGCAAAGAAGTGGGAGGGACACAACAGGCCCCACCCACTTAAGTCTGCCTGCAGTAACACTACAAGAGGGATGGTGACAAGACAAATCCCCCTGCACAATGAGAGAGAACAGCAGTGACCGGTCTTTATTACAGGAAGCTCTTTCACACTGGATTGCTGTACTAATCTGGAAAAAATACACAAAGCACACCAAGGTTAAAATAAGAATATGCATGCCTTCTGTGTTTAGAAACTATCCAGGAAACACGTTTTTAGTAGATGGCCCTCATACTACTCTCATTACAGTCACTTTAATCAGTTCACTGCTACAACCATTGTGGCAGAAGTAACAGCATATAAACCTACTCATTAGACTTGTGCAGAACGGAAACATTTGTTTTGTTTCGGTTCGTTGTCATTCGTAAAATACATAATTTCATTCTGTTATATTCGTTATGTAACGTTAATAATTTTTCGGATAATTTGTTATTTCTGTAAAGTGTCGATATCCTTTATACTGAATCTCGAATCATGTCGAATTCATTCTTTATATGCGCTATAATTTTGTTCGTATTCGTTGAAATTCGATATTTATGTATGTATATACCGGTATATTCTAGATAATGATTCGTAGTTTGGAAAAACGTTTGTTTATTGAATCTTTTAACACACACAATGACAATATCTCTTCTCCTCTGCTCAAATTCAATAGAACACCCTTCTCACTCAGGAATGCACTTTGCCAGTAATCCAACCTCCAGCACAAATTGAATCAGCTGATTTGACTGTAAGATTTACTTTGAGTTGATATTTTGCTTCATTAGATCTTTAAAGTGGGGTGCCCCCCCCCCCATTTTTTTTTTAAAAGTCCGCAGCTACAAATACTGCAGCTACTGACTTTTAATAATTGGACACTTACCTGTCCCAGGGTCCAGCGATGCGGGGGAACAGTGGGCACCCACTGCGCATGCGCGAGCGGCGCTTCGCGCCGTGATACGCCGCGCAGTCATCTGGGACCTGTCACGTGTGTCCCAGATAACTGACTGCGCCGAGGTGAAGTGATGTCAGTGCCCAGGCACTGAAGGAGGCAGACTACGAGGGACCCCCTAGCAACATGCATTTAGAGATGAGTAAAACATTTTTTTTCCCAATAATTTTTTATTTATTTTTTTATGAATTTTAAGCAATTTTTTTTTTTTTGGTGGAAACACCACTTTAACGAATTACCGAATCGTGTCAAATTCATTAGTTATATCCGCTATAATTTCTTTCGTATTAGTTGAAATTCGTTCTTTTTTATTCGGACATTAGGATGCATTTGAATGTCCGAAAGATGCAAAATTCGGCCGAATTTTGATACGTTACGAAACAAATTGCACAAGCCTAATACTCATGGCGACTATAGCAGCTGAGAGTTTGCTTGCATTTTTTCTTGTCAAAAAGGTTTATTGATTGCACAATAAAATGAAAGTACATTGGTTACATGTACAAGGATGTATAAACATAAGCTCTTTGTTAAACAATAAAACAAATTATATTTCTAGGTAACATAGTGTGTTATTGTTTGCATTAAACTTCATCACATACTTTTAATTAAGTAATTAACTACTCTATGTTACTTTATCGTATAAGTATGAAAGTTGTAACTATAAATATCTAACAGAAGATATCTTTATAAAAAAATTTGTACATATATCGGTCTAGTATGTATAAATATAGAGCAGATATGGATGATCAATATTGAACCATAACATAAAATGAGATCAAAAAGAAAGGTAAGAGAAAAGGGAGGAGATGAAAGAGTAGAAAAAGTGTAAGTTCACAAGGTCAGTCCAGGTACCAGGGCATGGTTCTGCGTATTTATTCCATGTATGAATAAAAATGTGGTTACACGATTTTGTTAAGTAATCAGTTAATCAGTTAAATAATCAGTTACCATGGCTGAATGACTGAATCATTGAAATTTGGGGGTAAATGAGTCTTTATCCATGGATTCCATATTTTCTTGAATTTTGGAAATTGGTTGCCTTCAATAGCAGACATTTTAGCGTGAGACATTGCAGAATTTATTCTGTTCTTGGTTTCAGCCAATGACAGTTTTGGTCATTTCCATCCTTTTGCCATTGTTTGTTTAGCAGGGGTTGAATGTTGAACAAAAAGCTTAAATTGGGAGAATGTTAGATGGTCTGGTTTTAGATTAAAGTGGAAGTAAAGTCACATTTTCCACTTTCACCTACAGGTAAGCCTGTAATGAGGCTTACCTGTAGGTACAAAAAATATCTCCTAAACCTTTACGGTTTAGGAGATATTCCCCGTGCAATACGCCGCTGACTGCAGCGGCGCATGCGCACGGGGGATTCTCGTCTGAAAGGCCCGGCAGAATACGAACCCTGCCGGGACGAAGTCTCCCGTGCGCATGCGCGGGAGTGAGGACATCGCGGCTCCAGCCACTCACAGCGCTGGAGTCGCGATACCCGGAAGACACGCCGAGGCAACATGTCAGCGACCTCGGCGTGGACCAGGTGAGTTACCGACGCCTCGTTCTAAGGTAAGTATTTCATAATGAGCTAGTATGCGGTGCATACTAGCTCATTATGCCTTTTCCCTTACAGGTGTAAAAAAAAAAAAAAAAAATGTCAGCGGGTTTACTCCCGCTTTAAGTAATGCAATGAAAGGGTCTGGTGTTAGCGGCGTTTGGAACATTTTGGAGGCTAGTGAAAATATTTTCCCCCAATAAAATTTTGCTATTGGAAATGTCCACCATATATGTAGGTGTGTACCTGGATCTGTACAACCCCTGAAACAGAGGGCTGAATGGTTGGGAGTGTATTTAGCCATTCTGGCAGGTACAAGGTACCAGCGGGTTAGAACTTTATCATTTGCTTCCATCGCAGTAACATTGGGCGAGGAAGATTTTGTAGGTAACCATATTTCAGACCATTCTGCATCGTCCAGTTTTCTTCCCAAATCTTCCTCCCACTTTTGGACATAGGTTAATTTATCAGATTTTGATTTAATCAAAAGTTGTGTGTAAAGAGATGATATCATTCCTTTAGCAAGTGGGTCATTTTTGCACATTGATTCAAAAGCGGAAAGGCGAGGTAAAGGTGATTCAGCATTTCTGAGGGGTGCAAAAATTGTAGATGCCTGAATAGTTCAGATTGCGGTAAACCATAGCTTTCCTTAAGTTCCGGGAATGATCCGCAGGAATTAGGAGTGAATTTTTGCAGAAAAAAAATGTGCATTTATTATTTTTCCCTTAGGAGCCTTGAAAGCATTGCACTCGTGATCAGTGTATCAGGGTTTCAATGCCAGACTCCATATGGGCTGAATGTTTACAAGCTGCAGGGCTTGTGAATGAAGTATTAGGCCACTCATCAGTAACCTCCATTCAGAGCTACAAGCTGTCACACACAATGGCTGCTTTACATGTAGTTCATGCATTCACAGGAAAAACTGTGAATAAATGACATTATTTTCAAATAGAGACAGCGGGCATTGGGAGAGGATCCCCCGCTCTGTGTGGCAGGGAGGGGGAAGAAGAGGAGAGGCTGAAGCTGCTGGAACATGTTACATGTTCCACTAAAAATACAAGTGGAACATGTAACATATTCCAAAAGGTGATCTTATCCTTTAAACTACCCAAAAACTAAAGATACAAAAAAAAGGTCATATTTATATATTATTCCCAAAACATACCATTCAAAAAAGACTTCAAATTCTATCTTTAACCTCTTGTCAACCGCCCGCTGTCGTTTGACGGCGGCAAAATGGCTCCCCTGCTCGAATCGCCGTATCTTTAAGGGGTATAGGGGGCATGCACACGCGCCCGCCGCATCACTGAGGAGCCGATGTGCGTGCCTGGTGGCCGTGATGTCCACTGGGCACCCGCGATAATGTGTAAACACCCACCCCCATTCTGGCAGGAGAGAGGAGACAGATTGTGTGTTCCTAGTATATAGGAATAACGATCTGTCTCCTCCCCCAGGCAGTCCCATCCTCACTACTGTTAGAACACATTTAACCCCTTGATCGCCCCCCATAGTGTTGACCCCTTCCCTGCCAGTGACATTTATACAGTAATCAGTGGCTATTTATAGCTCTGAGCACTGTATAAATGTCAATGGTCCCAAAAAAGTGTCAAAAGTTCTGATCTGTCCGCCGCAATGTCGCAGTCCCAAAAAAATTGCAGATCGCCGCCATTACTAGTAAAAAAAAATTATAATAATAAAAATGCCCTAAAATCTATCCCCTATTTTGTAGACGCTATAACTTTTGGGCAAACCAATCAATATATGCTTATTGCAATTTATTTTTTACCAAAAATATGTAGAAGAATATATATTGGCTTAAACTGAGGAAGAAATTTGTTTTTCAAAAAAAAAATTGGGATATTTAGTATAGCAAAAAGTAAAGAATATTGTGCTTTTTTCAAAATTGTCTCTTTTTTTGTTTATAACGCAAAAACTAAAAACTGCAGAGGTGATCGAATAGCACCAAAAGAAAGCTCTATTTGTGGGAAAAAAAGGACAAATTTGTTTGGGTACAGCATCGCACGACCGCGCGGTTGTCAGTTAAAGTGACGCAGTGCCGTATCGCAAAAAATGGAGCTGAAATCCTTCTGGGGCTGAAGTGGTTAATAGGATTCCCAACACATAAGAGGTAATGTTCACAAAGTGCATTCCTAAATCTGTGTGCCTTTGTCGCTCACCTCCATAGACCTAGAAATGGTCTATAAGTGCATTTGTCAAAGAAGGAAAGTCCATTACTCATCAACTGAAACATTCAATCTTCTCAAAACAACAAGAGCTCAGAGAGAAGGATAAACCATAGTGCTCACTGTTGTAATATATAAATATTGCTAAAAAAAATTATTATACTCACAAAACTCACAAAAATACTGTCCTTCATGCAACAAACAAGGGGAATAATCGGATGTGTTCCTGAATGTGCTCTGCACACCCTGCAGTAATCCAATGTGTTCACTCCACACCCAAGTGCATTAAACCTTAAGCAAAGGACTCCTTAAATTAGAGGAGATCCAACAGAGTTTCTGATGTGTGAAAAGAGGTATATTTTCCAATGATATTATTATGCATTATTAGGGTGTGGGTGACACTGGGGTTTTCTTCTTCAGGCTGAAGGTTTTTATTTTGTGTGAAGCCTCTAGTCTACATATGATCACAATGTCAAAGCTGACATAGTATGCATATGACTGGGACTCTTCTTGGTTACCCTCTGTTGGCTGCTTGCTCTCAGGAAGAGGACATGTATTAAGGTACCTTTGGCGCTGGGCATTGTGCTGTGGAATGCTAATAAACAGATTTCAGGCAGAAAGAGATTTGAGAGGTTCTCTTGCTTTGCCCTGCATAGTTTACTTTTACTTTAATCATTATTGGAAAAAAAATTATATATATCATATTTGTTTGCCAAGTATACTCAGCCAGATGCTTTGTTTCCTGCTTCATATATACATGCTTTTTGTGTGCACAATATGGTTAACAGTACCAGTATAAAATGGTGATAATGTTTTACTAAAGTATATATTTTTTTAATGTATGCAGTTGCTTTCAGTGCTAATTGTATATTTTGCTCATGGTGTCTTTTTCAGAAAAAGTTCAAAATGAAATTGACAGAATGATCGGATCAACTGAGCCCCAAACTGAGCACAGGAAGCAGATGCCGTATACCAATGCCGTCATTCATGAAGTCCAGAGGTTTGCTGATATTATACCCCTGAATGCCCCACATGCAACTGCTAAAGATGTCACATTTAAAGGGTACAACATTCCAAAGGTGAGTGTAAGATACAGTGTGTACTGAAAAGGCATGGGACCTTGTGTCCAGGAACATGGATTGTGGGCCCCTTTTAGAACCCCTCCACAGAGACAGACAGTACACAGCAGCATAATAGGAGTGCTAGTTAGTAGGATAAAGCAGAGCTTAAACCATAGATTGACCAAAATCAAAGGAGACTGACAGATGTTCATGGTCGTGTAAGCAGGTCAATTCCAAAAGCATAGTTTGGATATCAACACAGCAGTCTGAGGAGTGTGTAAGATCACTATTAGGGATGAGCCGACACCCCCGAGTTCGGTTCGCACCAGAACCCGCAAACGGACCTAAAGTCCGTGCGAACTTAAGAACCCTATTAATTACAATGGACGAGAACGTTCGAAATCAAAAGTGCTCATTTTAAAAGGCTAATATGCATGTTATTGTCATAAAAAGTGTTTGGGGACCTGGGTCCTGCCCCAGGGGACAGGTATCAATGCAAATTATTTTTTTTTAAACGGCCGTTTTTTCAGGAGCAGTGATTTTAATAATGCTTAAAGTGAAACAATAAAAGTGTAATATTCCTTTAAATTTTGTACCTGGGGGGTGTGTATAGTATGTCTGTGAAGGGGCGCATGTTTTCCGTGCTTAGAACTGTCCCTGCACAAAGTGTCATTTTTGCAGGAAAAAAAGCTATTTAAAATCACTCGCGGCTAATGAATTGCTGGTTCCCGTAACACAGAGAACAGTCATTCATTGAAAGTCATTGATAAAAAAAAGTAATTGATAAAAAAAAAAAGCGTGGGGGTCCCCCCAAATTCAATTACCAGGCCCTTCAGGTCTGCTATGGATATTAGGGGAACCCCGGCCAAAAAAAAATGGCGTGGGGTCCCCCTCAAAATCTATACCAGACCCTTATCCGAGCACGCAACCTGGCAGGCCGTAGGAAAAGAGGGGGGACGAGAGCGCCCCCCCCCTCCCTCCTGAACCGTACCAGGTCACATGCCCTCAACATTGGGAGGGTGCTTTGGGGTCCCCCCCAAAGCACCTTGTCCCCATGTTGATGAGGACAAGGGCCTCGTCCCCACAACCCTGGCCATTGGTTGTGGGGGTCTGCAGGTGGGGGGCTTATCAAAATCTGGAAGCCCCCTTTAACAAGGGGACCCCCAGATCCCGCCCCCCCCTGTGTGAAATGGTAAGGGGGTACAAAAGTACCCCTACCATTTCACCAAAAAAGTGACAAACATGGTAAAAATTACAGGAGACCGTCTGACAATTCCTTTATTAAAATCTTCTTTCATCTTCTTTCTTCTGGTCTTCTTCCTTCTTCCTTTCTTCATCCTTCGGTTTCTTCATCTTCTCCTTCCGGCATCTTCTTCCATCTTCTTCTTCCATCTTCTTCTTCCTCCGATCCGCTTCTTCTTGCTCTGGTCTTCTCGTCCGGCATCTTCTTCCACGGCGTCGGTGACTCTTCTGGGCCGCTCCGCGCAATGGGAGGCTCCCGCTGTGTGAGGCTTTGCTGCGTCTGACAGGTCTTTTATAATGGAGGGGGGCCACCTGGTGACCCCGCCCCCTCTGATGCCATGGGGAAAGCCATAGGGAATTCCCCATGACGTCCCAGTGCGTCAGAGGGGGCGGGGTCACCAGATGGCCCCACCCTCCATTATAAAAGACCTGTCAGACGCAGCGAAGCCTTACACAGCGGGAGCCTCCTATTGCACGGAGCTGCCCAGAAGAGACACCAACGCCATGGAAGAAGCTGCCGGACGAGAAGACCAGAGCAAGAAGAAGCGGATCGGAGGAAGAAGAAGATGGAAGAAGAAGATGGAAGAAGATGCCGGAAGGAGAGGATGAAGAAACCGAAGGATGAAGAAAGGAAGAAGGAAGAAGACCAGAAGAAAGAAGATTTTAATAAAGGAATTGTCAAAGACCGTCTCCTGTAATTTTTACCATTTTTGTCACTTTTTTGGTGAAATGGTAGTGGTACTTTTGTACCCCCTTACCATTTCACACAGGGAGGGTGGGATCTGGGGGTCCCCATGTTAAAGGGGGCTTCCAGATTCCGATAAGCCCCCCGCCCGCAGACCCCCACAACCAATGGCCAGGGTTGTGGGGACGAGGCCCTTGTCCTCATCAACATGGGGACAAGGTGCTTTGGGGGGGACCCCAAAGCACCCTCCCAATGTTGAGGGCATGTGGCCTGGTACGGTTCAGGAGGGAGGGGGGGCGCTCTCGTCCCCCCTCTTTTCCTGCGGCCTGCCAGGTTGCGTGCTTAGATAAGGGTCTGGTATGGATTTTGAGGGGGACCCCACGCCATTTTTTTTTGGCCGGGGTTCCCCTTAATATCCATAGCAGACCTGAAGGGCCTGGTAATTGAATTTGGGGGGACCCCCACGCTTTTTTTTTTTATCAATGACTTTTTTTTTATCAATGACTTTTAATGAATGACTGTTCTCTGTGTTACGGGAGCCGTCAATTCATTATTCAAAGTGATTTTAAATAGCTTTTTTTCCTGCAAAAATTACACTTTGTGCAGGGACAGTTCTAAGCACGGGAAACATGCGCCCCTTCACAGGCATACTATAGAAACCCCCCAGATGTGATACTGCAATGCTGTACTAACAGCACGCACACACTAATCCCCAGAATCACAGCAGATAATGTCAGCAGTCAGCAGCACTGCAGAATGGATCACAGCACATAATATCACTGACACTGGAACACACTATACATGGCTTTTATAGTATGGGGCGTGCAAAAAAAACCCCTGAGGCATCCTGCCTGTGGCCAATTATTGCTCTCCTCGCCGCTGGCTCTATGATTGGCCAAGAGTGCACTGTGACCCCGCATGCTTGGCCAATCATAGAGCCAGCGGCGAGGAGAGCAATAATTTACAGATTATCTTTAAAGTGATTGTAAACCCCATTTCATGAAATTTGAACAAACCACATATATCTGTAGTGTTTACTTGTCTCTCTCCAAAGCTTGAAGTATAGTTTCTCTCTGGTGCTTCGTTCCTCTGTTATCAGCATGAGTCACTCCTGACAAGTTCTCCGACACATGAGATAACATGAGCTAAAAATTTGTGTCGGGGAGAGAGCTTAGAGGGAGATAAGTACTGAGCTTGTCTATTCATAATACAGCTCTGCATGCTCCTTCATTCCACTGCCTATATGTAGGGGTGGAGGGGGGGGGGAGTCTCTCCACCCAACCCTATGTACTGCTGGCAGATGAAGAAAGATTGTTAACACAATCTGCACTTTTGAAAGAGTGTAGAAAGGGGAAGACAGCAGATATACATGTAAAACATATATACATGATGTCCCTATGATTAGACTCAGTTTTAGGTGAAACGCTTCACATGAAGTCCCAGGTGGGGGTTTCTTGATCTGGAACAACAGTTTTTACTAAAAGGGTTTTTGTCATGTGCTACTGGTTCTTTTCTTTAATCTATGGATAGTGTTTAAGGCACAGATGAACCCCTGCTGGCATCAGCACCTGGTAGCTAAGGAGGTGACCCACCTCAAGGGCCGGGGAGCTGCAGGTATTTGCTTTCACTTATGAGGAACTCCCAAATATAGAAAATCTGTCATTAAAAAAAAAAAAAAAACATAAGGAAACTGAACACCTACCAATTATTATCATGATGATTTAATTATTGCTTTTTATTTTAAAGTTTAAACATTTATTTCACAGCAAATTAGTATTAAATAGGCAAAATAGCTGTTTAAATAATAGCAACAAAGCCAAACTAAGCCCCAAAATGTTGCTATGATTAAAAGTGATTTTGTCATTACAATACTAATATGATGTGAACTCTGCTTTTACATTTTGTAATTTTAAAAGACCAATAATTATAAGTTTTCTGTGCAGATCATCTTGCATACTGTTAAAATAAGTACTTGCAGCAACCTCTATACACAGGTTTTACAGCCAAATGCCACTTGCTATTTCAGGTAGGTTGTCTCAACCTACCGCCCCTACACTATCTTATTGACATATCTCTATAATGGGCTGCTTCACTGGCCAATAGAAATATCCAGCAGATCGAAAGTATTTGAGCTTTACCTGTCAGAGAATCCTAGAACTTGATTCCAACAGCAGGATTTTGGAGGCTCTTGCAGGTACTATATGTGCAGCTACCTCTAGGACAGTGGTTCTCAACTCCTGTCCTCAGGACCCACTAACAGGCCAGAACATTGGGGAGATGCAGACTAGAATACTGCAATCACTGAGCAGAAAATTATATCACCCGCAATGCAATTTCAATTATCTTGCAAACCTGGCCTGTTAATGGGTCCAGAGGACAGGAGTTGAGAACCACTGCTCTAGAACATTCTTTGACCTGCAATAGTTCTCTCTTATCTCTAAAAGACAGTCTTTTAACCACTTCAGCCCCGGACCAATTGGCAGCCAAAGGACCAGGCCCCTTTTTGCGATTCTGCACTGCGTCACTTTAACTGACAATTGCGCGGTCGTGCGACGTGGCTCCAAAAACAAAATTGGCGTCCTTTTTTTCCCACAAACAGAGCTTTCTTTTGGTAGTATTTGATTGCCCCTGTGGTTTTTATTTTTTTTGCGCTATAAACAAAAATAGAGCGACAATTTTGAAAACAATGCAATATTTTTTGCTTTTTGCTATAATAAATATCCCCAAAAAATATATAATAAAACTTTTTTTTTCCTCAGTTTAGGCCGATATGTATTCTTCTACATATTTTTGGTAAAAAAAATCGCAATTAGCGATTATTGATTGGTTTGCGCAAAAGTTATAGCGTTTACAAAATAGGGAATAGTTTTATAGCATTTTTATTAATATTTTTTTTTTTTATTAGTAATGGCGGCGATCAGCGATTTTTATTGTGACTGTGACATTATGGCGGACACATCGGACATTTTTGACACATTTTTGGGACCATTGTCATTTATACAGCAATCAATGCTATTTAAATGCATTGATTCCTGTATAAATGACAGTTGTAGTGGAAGAGTTAACCACTAGGGGGAGGGGAGGGGTTATGGGCTCTGACGTGTGTGTGTTTTTTTTTACATTAGGGGGCGGGGCTGACATCTGACGTCATTGATCGGCTTTCTCGATGACCGGGAACAGCCAATCAATGACAGGCAGAGTAGGAAGCGCGGGGAGAGGTTTGTTTACACATACCTCTCCCCGTTCTTCAGCTCCGTGACCCGACCGTGGGACACCAGCGGCGATCGGGTCCGCTGGTCCCGTGGCCGGGGTCACGGAGCTCCCGACCGGGTCGCGAGCGCGCCGCTGGCGGCGCGCGCGCGACCCACGGGCAGGCATTTAAAGGGCCACGTACAGCGGTTAATGTAGGTACTTTGTGCTTACCCATTGAAGTAAAAGCAATTCAAAGCAAAAGTCAAAGAGGAAATTAAAGTGTATCCAAACCCAATAACTAAAATGTAATGTGCTCAATCAGCAAAGGCAAACACGTGAAGTTATCAATGAATAATAACAAAAAACTGTAAATCCGGGGTGCTCAACCTGTGGCCCATGGAGCCCTCTGATGTGGCCTGCATACTTATTCTCCGAGATGGCGGGTTGGCAAGCCCAGATTGTGATCAACAGGTTGCTGGCCCATTGTCCCAGGGAATCAGAGTGCATTGAACCAGCACCGGTAGTGGAGGAAGCAAGCAGTCACAGAGGGAGCAGGAGCCACATAAGCTGATGTCTTCTCTGTAGTGCCAGTTCCTGTCTCAGACAGAGTGATACCATGTGCACTTCACCTGGGATATTTCTAGCAGCCTGAAAAGCAATGCCAACAGAAGCTGGAAGAGGAAATGGTCAGTGTATTAAACATCACATACGCTGCACTTATGCAATTGGCATATTAGCACTTATAAAAAAGGGTTATTAGGCTGCTTTGACATTGATCTGCAGGTGCAGTTCACCTGTGGCTTTTCTGGGGGTTAGCTGCACTGAACCATAGACTTCTATTATATCCTGTGGGTTTGGTGTGCTTTCTGAAATGCACAAAAACTCCTGAATGCAGGATTTTCGATGCACTTTCAGAAAGTGCACCACACCCGCAAGATGTAATAGAAGTCTATGGCTATGTGTCAGTAAACACCAGCATTTTAGGTGGCCCAGGAGAACAAATGCTCATTTATATTTGCAGTTTGGGGGAGGGGGCAGAAAACCCCATAGTTCATTGTGGTTCACGACCAGTTACCAAATCACTTAAGTGGCCCTCGCTCTTCAAAAGTTTGAGCACCCCTGCTGTAAGGCCCCTTTCACACTGGGGCGTTTTTCATGCGGTGCGGCGCTAAAAATAGCGCCTGTTCACCGCATGAAAAAATCCGGCCCCATTCACTCCAGTGTGAAAGCCGGCGGGCTTTCACACTGGAGCGGTGCGCTAGCAGGACGGTAAAAAAAGTCCTGCTAGCAGCATCTTTGGAGCGGGATAGGAGCGGTGTGTTCACCGCTCCTATACCACTCCTTCCCATTGATTACAATGGGAGACCGCCGTAAAACCGCGGCAATACCGCGGTTACCGCGGTAATACCGCGGCTACGGCGGCGCTCTGCGGGGGGTGTTTAACCCTTTTTCGGCCGCTCGCGGGGGGTAAAACCGCACCGCGAGCGGCCGAAAACCGCGGTGAAAACGACGGTAAAGCAGCGCTAAATATAGCGCTGCTTTACCGTCACCGCGGCTCACCGCCCCAGTGTGAAAGGGGCCTAAATGGTATTTTTTAACAAACCCAAAGGGACCAAACAAAGGGAGTTTGTCAGGGGTCATATTTCCTTAAAGATTAGGACCTTTAAACACACTGTCACTAGCTCCCCCCTATTGGATAGGGTTTTTAAAACTTTAATAAAAATGTTAATGTGATTTATGTTCACGTAAAGTTTCATGCTCTACATTTGACTTGTTGACTGTTGTTTTGGGGAAAAAGCATAATATAAAGGATTAGAGCGGAATTATCCACATGAGGCCACTTGTTACAGTGACAACTGTCTTAGAGGACCCCAATGGGTTTATTTTTCCCTCAACTTTTTGGTTTATTTTTTTGTGTCTTGTTGGGAAGTTTGTCAATCATTTCCTGCTCTGGAGAATGGGAAGAAAATCTTCCCAAAAGAACAGGACAAAAATTTGAGAAATGCACCCATTCTGTAAGAAAATTTGGATCACACTTATACTACATACTAAATGCACAAACACTTATAAATGATATTATTGTGGTTTTTTTTCCACAGGGGACCACTATTATCCCATTGCTGACATCTGCCCTAAGAGATAAAGCTTACTTTGAAAAACCGGATGAGTTTTACCCTGAACATTTCCTGGATTCAGAAGGAAATTTAAAGAAGAACGAGGCATTTATACCTTTCTCACTAGGTAATGTTCTTTGGGATAAGGTGCTTGATGATGTTATGTCATGTCAGTAAACAGTAAGATACATTCATGAAGACCAGAGATTTCAGGACATTCCCAGTGTAGTGAAAACGTGTCCCTATAAGGTAGCAAATAATGGTCACATTCAACTGGACTGTTTTGTAACTTATTCAAGCCACTTCTCTAATGTGTCATGAACCTACCCCAGAATTTATGTCCATGCATATAGTACCTTCATCACCTTAATCCAATCACAGAGACAGAGAACAACTGGTTTGCAAATGGCTTGAAAAAGGCCATCTATGTCAGACTGGAACAACCAACCCTGAACAGGGGTGACAGCCTTCCCCACCATCTGTCTTCCACATAATGCTGCTTTAACATCTTTATCTAATCTGACAACAGTTACAGCCTTGTACTGTATATCATAGGATTTACATTTGTGAAAACATCCAGAAAACAAAGAATGCTATTATCTAACTAGAACAGGGTGGTTCCACAGCTTCCATACCTCCCATACGGCTTTTGAAAAATCTGCATAAGTGTTTGTTACCTAAAAAAAAAACAAAAAAAATTGGATCCTGTTCCTTTAAAGTATGAAAAACAGCACAGTGTTTGTACTGTGTAATTTGGCCCTTCATGTCACATGAAATACCTGGCTGATCCTGCCCCCCCCTCTGTAAACTGACCACGGTTTATCATGGCTGCTGAGCCCGGACATCATGGTCAGTTTACGTGCCTCCTTCATCTGCAGCTCTCCTCTGTCCTCTCCTCTGTCCTCTCCCCCCTCCCTGCTTGTCTGGGCCCATCCTGCTGCTGAAAAACCTTAGTGATTATAAGGTAAGCCCTGTCTTCCATAATGCCAAGTGTCCTCTATATGTGCCCTATTTTAAAAAATGGTGTTCTATACCTTATTTGCTAGCACTGCTCAGCGCTCACATGACCTGCTGCCTCTTTCCTCCCAACTGACATCAGCGGGAGAATCTCGGGCCCACCCGCTCTAGCTGTCAGAGAGGGGAGATCCAGCTGGTCACGTGAGCGATGAGCGGTGCTAGCAAATAAGATATAGAACAGCATTTTTTTAATAAGGCACATATACAGGACACTTAGCATTATGGAAGATAGGGGATTGCCTGATAATCACTAACTGGGTTTACAACCACATTAACTGCTGCACTGCGGGGGTGCCGATGCTCGTCACCGGCGGTCGCGATGACCGCTGGCCATGAGCAATCGCGGCCACGAGAGGCAGAACAGGGAAGCGTGTGTGTAAACACACAAATCCCTGTTCTGAGAGGAGATACAGATCGTGACTTCCTAATAGCTAGGAACAATGATCTGTCATCTCCTATAGTCAGTCCCCTCCCCCTACAGTTAGAACACACAGTCAGGGAACAGAGTTAACCCCTTGATCGCCCCCTAATGTTAACCCCTTCCCTGCCAGTGACATTTGTACAGTAATTAGTGCATTTTTATAGCACGGATTGCTGTATAATTGTCAATCGTCCCAAAAATTTGTCAACAGTGTCTGATGTGTCCGTCATGTCACAGTCACGTCATTACTAGTAAAAAAATAAATAATAAAAAAGCCATAAATCTATCCCCTATTTTGTAGATGCTATAACTTTTGTGCAAACCAATCAATATATGCTTATTGCAATTTTTATTACCAAAAATATGTAGAAGAATATATATATATAACTGAGGAAAAAATGTACTTTTTTAAAAAAAAAATTGGGGATATTTATTATACCAAAAAGTACAAAATATTTTTTTTTTGTTTATATCGCAAAAAATAAAAAAACGCAGATCAAATATCGGGATATAAACAACCGTATTTAATTATTTCAACCCCACGCCAAGGAATGATGTGATGCTACAACAAAATAAAAAATATATTTCTACAATGAAATCTATTAAATTATTTGGTATTATTAAGTGATAATATAAGCTGCACCCTTTGAAATCGTGAGATTTGTGATAGTGAGATAATAGCAACTGTATGGGTACACGCATAGGTATACGGAGCACTAAGGTTTCACCAAAATATTATATTTTCACTTGAGCAATTACGGTTTATTTGTTATTAAGGACATATGCACAAAAATTGCGGGTATATGGAATACACCCGCGTGATTGTTTAATGGTAGAAGAATTTGTTTTATTAATTAACCTATATTATCCAAATAGCGCCCCTATTGCACTATTATCTCGTAGATCAAATATCACCAAAAGAAAGCTCTATTTGTGGTGGGGGGGACATCAATTATGTTTGGGTACATCGTTGCACGACCGCACAATTGTCAGTTAAAGTGACGCAGTGCCAAATCTTACGGGGCTGAAGTGGTTAAGACTTTACCTTGCAGGGGGAAAAAAACAAACAAAAAAAAAACATCCAGTGGTATACAACCACTTTAAGTGCTCTGGTTCAGACATTCCTATGCATTTAACCTTTTTACATTCATCATTGTAACTTTTATGGCAGGACAATGAAAGGTTGTATACAGCCTTACAGATGTAATCTGCCATGGACTTGTTCTCAGATTTAACGGCCTTCTCTGCTCTATAAATGATTTGGTCAGCTGTAAAGCCAACTAAATAACTTCTAGCTACTGCCACATGGTAACCCATTCCCCTCCCTCAGCCCCATCACCACTGGTCCCTGGGTTCACCTTTCTCCTAAGCCTGGAGGCACATACAGGACAGAAGTTGGGAGGAGATTAGTGGAGCTTCCATCAGTGATCTCCTCTGAATTGCACGAATCAGGATTGGCTCAGTTTTGAGACCTTGAGATCAGTATAACTCATGCCATTTCACACAGATGTATCACACTGGCAGCTTTCACTTTAACAGTATTCACAAATATTAGCACTGAACTAATGTTTCCTTCCTTCACCAGGTAAGAGAAGCTGTGCTGGAGAAAACTTGGCAAAGATGGAGATGTTCCTGTTTTTTACAACACTGCTGCAAAACTTCACCTTCCAGGCCCCTCCTGGTGTTAAGTTGGACCTGACCCCTGCACTGGGGTTCACCAATGCCCCCTTACCACATAAGATCTGTGCTATACCTCGCAGCTAGAACATAGCCAAGCCAGCCAATTATAGTTGACCTACATACAAAAAACGTTCAATTTGTAAGAAATGTGAAATGAAAATCCACTTTTGTTCAGAGAACTAAAAATGTGCTCAGTTAAATAAATTCATTACTTGGATATCTGGAAAAAGTAATTGCAGATTCAATCCTGCTCTTCGTGATGTTCTTTGGACTATGCTTTATTCAAATGCATCTGCAACAGCCTCATGTATTGGAAATCGGATTTAAAATACCCCTCACTTTTATACATGAAGGGTTTTGAGGTTTGTAGATATTTTTCTTCTGTGTGCCCAACTGCTTTCTTCAAGTGCCAGTCAATGGAAGAGACAGAGTGAGAAGGATTGTACATAGGGATGGGCCCGGTGTTCGTTTCGAACCCACGTTCGAATCGAGCACCGGGCGTTCGCCCGCTCGGCAAGCCCAGGACTATTTGGGCCGTTCGCATCACATTCGTGTGATGCGAGCGGCCCGCAATGAATTGCGCCAGGCGCAGTGCATTGCTGGCTGATGATTGGCCAAGCATGCACTGTGACCCTGCATGCTTGGCCAATCACAGCGCCGGCAGTGAACAGAGCAATAATTGGCTACAGGCAGGAAACCTGTAGCCAATTAAAGCTCAGGGGCTTTAGTACACGCCCCACTGTATAAAAGGCTGCCGCGCCGTCGGCCTAGTGCACATGTGTTCCGGCTTTGATAGAGTGAATAGGCAGACTGCTGATTCATTGCTAAACCATTGCTGATTCATTGTGAATACTGATCATTTCTGCTGATTGCACTGCTGAGTGTGACATTATCTGCTGCTGGGGATTAGTCTGGTGTGTGCGTGCTGTTATTACAGCATTGCAGTAGCACCCATTGCAGTGCTGTTAGTACAGCATTGCTCCATAACCTTCTGTCCCAACCTTCTGTCCCATCCCAGGCAGGCAGGCAGGCAGGGATTTATAGGAGCTAGTGTGTGTGTGTCAGCACACATAGGAGCTAATGTGTGTGTCTCAGCACACATAGGAGCTAGTGTGTGTGTGTGTGTGTCAGCACACATAGGAGCTAGTTTGTGTGTGTGTCAGCACACATAGGAGCTAGTGTGTGTGTGTGTGTCAGCACACATAGGAGCTAGTGTGTGTGTGTGTGTCAGCACACATAGGAGCTAGTGTGTGTGTGTCAGCACACATAGGAGCTAGTGTGTGTGTGTCAGCACACATAGGAGCTAGTGTGTGTGTGTGTGTGTCAGCACACATAGGAGCTAGTGTGTGGGTGTCAGCACACATATGAGCTAGTGTGTGTGTGTCAGCACACATAGGAGCTAGTGTGTGTGTCTCAGCACACATAGGAGCTAGTGTGTGTCAGCACACATAGGAGCTAGTGTGTGTGTGTCAGCACACATAGAAGCTAGTGTGTGTGTCTCAGCACACATAGGAGCTAGTGTGTGTGTGTGTGTGTGTGTGTCAGCACACATAGGAGCTAGTGTTTGTGTGTGTGTGTCAGCACACATAGGAGCTAGTTTGTGTGTGTGTGTCAGCACACATAGGAGCTAGTGTGTGTGTCTCAGCACACATAGGAGCTAGTGTGTGTCAGCACACATAGGAGCTAGTGTGTGTGTGTGTCAGCACACATAGGAGCTAGTGTGTGTGTGTCAGCACACATAGGAGCTAGTGTGTGTGTCAGCACACATAGGAGCTAGTGTGTGTGTCTCAGCACACATAGGAGCTTGTGTGTGTGTGTGTCAGCACACATAGGAGCTAGTGTGTGGGTGTCAGCACACATAGGAGCTAGTGTGTGTGTGTCAGCACACATAGGAGCTAGTGTGTGTGTGTGTGTCAGCCCAGTTCTTGTCATCTAAGGCAGCCTCTATCTGCCATAAGGCCCTGTTGCTGTCATCTAAGGCATCCATCTGCAGGAGTTACACATAGGAGCTAGTGTGTGTGTGTCAGCACACATAGGAGCTAGTGTGTGTGCTGTGTGACTCCAGCACAATATACACTACCCACTACAATGCCTGGAAGACCGCCAAGGAGAGGCAGACAGTCCCAAGGCAAGAACACAGGGCAAGCAGGCTCTGTTTCTAGAGACAACAGTGCTGGTCGTGGACATGGTCGTACATCGTCATCAGCACGTGGCCATGGGACACACTTGTCCTTGTTTTCGGCAGCTGGACATGTTGAGCCGCATCATGCCGAAGACTTGGTAGAATGGATGACCAAGCCCTCCTCATCCTCCTCATCCTCTCTCACCCAGGCTCAGGGTACTGGCAGAGCAGCTGCCAACGCTTACTCAATGGCATCATCAGGCACCCCTTCCCTAGACCCACCATGTCCTCCTGAGGAGTCCCCCGAACTGTTTGAGCACAGTGTTGGGTACATGCTCCAGGAGGATGCCCAACGTTTTGAAGGCTCGGATGATGATACCCAGCTTGAGGAAGGCAGTAGTGTGTGCGCAGAGAGAGGGGATGCTGAAGGACAGCAATCTGGCAGTCATGTTCCACCAGCTGCAGCTTACTGCCAGGTTTGCTCCAGTGGTGAAGAGGGAGGGGATGATGAGGTCACTGACTTCACATGGGTGCCTGAAGAGAGAGAGGAGGAGGAGGAGGAGGAGGCGGCGGCACATGTCCAATGAGGCAGGATGCCCTCCGGAGGCCAGTTAGAGGCCAGCACACCAACTAAATCACACCGCAGAGCTCCGCCTGTGCAGGGCGCTGCCTCTGCACGTTATCACAAAAGTTCTTTGGTGTGGGCCTTTTTTGAGACGAGTACATCAGATCGCACCACTGCTATTTGCAATATTTGTCTCAAGCGTATCTCGCGTGGCCAAAACATCAGCCGCTTGGGCACCACAAGCATGACCAGACATGTGTCGACCTGCCATGCAGCTCGTTGGCAAGCGCACATTAAAGACCCACACCAAAGAACAAAGCGGACCTCTCCTTGCTCTTCATCAGCTGGGATCTCCAAACCCACTATATCTTCAGTCCTCTCTGAAAGCTGCCCTGAGAGGACTGAAGGTGTAGAATTAGGTGTGTCACAACCAAGTACTTGCAGTACACCGACGTCCGATTGTAGCAGGCAAATTTCCCTGCCCCAGCTGCTGGACCGTCGAAAGAAGTTTACTCCCAGCCATCCACATGCCCAGCGGTTGAATGCTAGCTTGGCTTAATTGCTAGCACTTCAACTGCTGCCTTTTCAGTTGGTAGACTCGGCCCCCTTCCGTGAGTTTGTTCAATGTGCGGTTCCTCAGTGGCAGGTTCCCAAACGCCACTTTTTCTCACGGAAGGCGATTCCGGCTCTCTACCGGCATGTGGAAGGCAATGTCCATGCCTCGCTGGACAGGGCGGTCAGCGGTAAGGTGCATATTACCGCTGACTCATGGTCCAGCAGGCATGGACAGGGACGTTATCTGTCTTTCACGGCCCATTGGGTCACTCTATTGGCAGCTGGGAGGGATGCAGGACAAGGTGCAGTAGTGTTGGAGGTTGTTCCGCCACCACGCCTCCAAAATGCTACTACTGGTTGTGACACACCTCTCTCCTCCCCCCCTCCTCCTCTTCTTCTTCCTCCATGGCCTCTTCGAGTGCTCTGTCCTCAGAACCAGCGGTGCTCCGTAGGCGTACAAGGGGCTACGCAAGTACGCAGGCAAAAAGATGCCATGCCGTGCTTGCGCTGGTGTGTTTGGGGGACAGGAGCCACACTGGGGCAGAGGTTCTGGAAGCTCTGCAGGGGCAGGCCGAGAGGTGGTTGGCGCCACGCCAGATTAAGCCAGGAATGGTGGTTTCTGACAATGGCACCAACCTCCTCTCCGCCCTGCATGGCTCACGTCCTCAACCTGGTGGTGCAGCGGTTCTTGGGCAGGTACCCAGGCTTACAGGATGTCCTGAGGCAGGCCAGGAAAGTCTGTGTGCATTTCCGCCGATCGTATAATGCCAGTGCTCGGCTGGCTGAGCTGCAAAAGGAGTTGAACCTGCCCAAGAACCGCCTAATATGTGACATGCCCACCAGGTGGAACTCAACGTTGGCCATGCTGCAGTGACTGCACACGCAGCAGAGGGCCATCAATGAGTACCTTTGCGACTACGGCACCAGGACAGAGTCAGGGGAGCTTGGATTTTTTTCCCCACGCCAGTGGAGCATGATCAGGGATGAATGCACTGTCCTGTCACCATTTGAGAAGGCCACGAGGATGGTGAGCAGTGACAGTGCATGCATCAGTGACACTGTACCTCTTGTCCACCTGTTGGAGCATACGCTGCATGGGATAATGGACAGGGCACTTGAGGCAGAACAGAGGCAGGAAGAGGAGAACTTCCTTGCCTCTCAAGGCCCCCTTTATCCAGACAGTGTTCCTTCTGTCCCACCCATCACCAGGAAGAGGATGAGGAGGAGGAGGATTGTGTGAGCATGGAGGTGGAGCCTGGCACTCAGCATCAGCAGCAGCAGTCTTTTAGGGATGATGTACAGTCCCAACAAATCAGTGGACTTGTACGTGGCTGGGAGGAGGTGACTGGCGATCATGTCGTCCTCAGTGACCCAGAAGACTCCGGACCGAATGCCTCAGCTAACCTACGTTGCATGGCCTCCCTGATCCTGCAAAGCCTGCGGAAGGATTCTCGTATTCTTCGGATCAAGGAGAGGGACCATTACTGTCTGGCCACTCTCCTTGATCCACGGTACAAGGGTAAGGTTGCGGACCTTATCTTGCCGTCGCAGAGGGAGCAGAGGATGAGACATCTCAGGGAGGCCTTGCAGAAAGGTCTGTGCAACGCGTTCCCAGAAACTGGGAGGTTACAAACTCCTGGTCCTGGACGACGAGTTGCTGAGGCTTCGGTCAGTAGCAGAAGGAGCGGTGGGGAAGGTGGACGTCTGACCGATGCGTTCAGACAATTTTTTAGTCCGCAGCCCCAAGGTATGATCGGTTCCAGCAACCATTGCCAGTGTCTGATATACATAGTGCAGGAATACCTAGGGGCAAGGTCAGACTTGGACACCTTTCCCACCGAAAATCCTCTGGCTTACTGGGTCTTGAGGATGGATCACTGGCCAGAGCTTGCACAGTATGCAATTGAGCTACTGGCCTGTCCTGCATCCAGCGTTCTTTCCGAACGCACATTCAGTGCTGCTGGAAGATTTGTCACCGATCACAGGGTGCGCCTGTCCACCGACTCGGTTGATCGACTGACCTTCATAAAGATGAATCAGTCTTGGATCACCACCAGCTACCAGGCACCTGAAGTGGATATAACTGAATAATTTATAATGTCACATCCCTTCAAGACTGCCTATGCTGATGCTGATTGACTGTCCTGTTATGTTCACTGACTATCCTTCCTCCTTCTCAATGATCCATTCCTTGATAGCTTGGAAGAACATTTTTGTTTATGGGTGCCACCACACCAGTGCCTAAGGCACAATTTTTCAGCCCCTGTATAACAGGGGCGTGTAATTACAATTTTTTAAGCAATGCTTCGCAATAGGTCTGACTGCTGTGCTCCAAGTACAGTATCTGTGAGGGGTTGCAGTGTTGTGGCACCGTTGCCTAAGGCCCAATTTTTCAGCCCCTGTTTAACAGGGGCGTGTAATTACAATTTTTTAAGCAATGCTTTGCAACAGGTCTGACTGCTGTGCTCCAAGTACAGTATCTGTGAGGGTTTGTGGCACCAGCACCGTTGCCTAAGGCCCAATTTTTCAGCCCCTGTTTAACAGGGGCGTGTAATTACAATAGCCATGCCATTTTTCTCAAGGATTTTCAGCCATATGGCCAGGACAAGACATGACATTAAAGCCGCAAGTTGTTTTAAATGGCTTATTTTTTTCCTTTACAAATGTCATTTTGTGCAGGGACAGTTCTAAACACGGGAAACACATGCCACTTCACAGGCATACTTTAGACACCCCCCAGGTACCATATTTAAAGGAATATTTCACTTTTTTTTTTTTCACTTTATGCATCATTAAAATGACTGCTCCCGAAAAAACATTAGTTTTTAAAAGTTCTTTTTGCATTGATATGTGTCCCCAAACCTGTTTTATGACATTAACATGCATATTGGCCGTTATAATTAGCACTTTTGATTTTGAATGTTCGCGTCCATTGTAACGAATAGGGTTCGAAAATTCGCACAAACTTTCGGTCCGTTCGAAGGTTCTGGTGCAAACCGAACCCGGGGGTGTTCGGCTCATCCCTAATTGTACATTACAATACATGGCATATACCATAGTATAAGCAGACCATTTCAATGTTCTCATTATGTCAGGTTATAGAAAGTAGATTTTTTTTCTAATAGAATACAGCATGTAGGATAAATGTGTTGTACATATGCTCTTTGTCACTTAGTATTACATGTAAATTATATTAAGCATTTACCATTGTACAGATTTGTAATTACTTTAATACATTGTAAAACTTGTTTCTTGTTATTAAAGGGAAATCCAGGCATAAAGTATACCCTAGTATCAATCCTTACACAGTCTAATATTTCAATAACATGGCCCAGTATAGAATTTCCCTACATAGATAACTACTTTAACCTCCCTGGCGGTATGATTATGTCAGATTTTTGATGCTCAAATCGGTACATTGTTTTGTCTGGAAATTTGTTGTTTTATATTGTAGGCCTGTAATTCTTAGGAATAACACACTTAAATCTGTCCAACAAGAGTTTAGTAGACAAAGTATGATAAAGTTTGAAACACAAAATAATAAATTAGAATCTAATTAATAACTAATTAACTAAAATAATTATAAATAAAAATGTAATAATAAATCTTATTCAATAATGTAATCAAATCAAAAACACTGAAATTTGCTTAGTTGCAGAATTGTCGATGTCGTCACTTTCAGTGTCTGACGATGAATATCCCCACTAATCACTATCGCACAATTCTGCAAGTGATTCTAATTCACAATCGCTGTTTTCTAACTGATCTAAAACCACTTTTGACGTTAAGGGATGCTTTTTGAATGCCATGGACAATCTCAAGTTTCCAGAACGTTATATATAATATAAAACTGCATGCAGGGCACCGGACAAAGCATTAGGGACAAAAGGGATGTGAAATGATTTCATGCAGTAATGTAATCTTACAGATTACAGTGTGTTCTGTATTTTTTACTTTTTAAATTTGCTCCGCCCCCGTGTGTTGCAACGCTCGCAAGGAACGGAGAACAGTAATTCATAGGGCAGAGGATCGGGCAGAGAACACAGCGGGGGGACATCGCAGGATCCTGGGGACAAGGTAGATAACCTGCACATGGATCCTGCAATGCAATCTCGAGTGTGGATTGGGGTTACCGCTTTTGGCACTTAAAATTAACCCC
The DNA here is from genome assembly GCA_028564925.1 of Lithobates sylvaticus. Lineage (NCBI taxonomy): Eukaryota > Metazoa > Chordata > Amphibia > Anura > Ranidae > Lithobates > Lithobates sylvaticus. Next base: position 521,761,300 of record CM053028.1, read on the forward strand.
CCGAGCCACACTCTTGATTACCGCTAGAGAGGTTAATTATGAAATATTGCATCTTCATATTTTGTATTGCCATAAGCAGTCAACTCTTGACTACTTTTCACATGTTGTCTTGGCTCTCCTTAGAAATTTAATTGAGAAAGACCTGTTTTACAGAGCTCAATAGCTCAAGCTGAAATTAAAGTATATTTATAGTCCAAACTTTTATTTTTAGTTGTGTATAGAGCAGCCCAGTCAGTTAACCCTAGTCTGCTTATTGTTTGCTGTCTGGGTCCAATTGGGGAGATTTGCTTTCACTTGCTGACTTGTAAATACAACCAGAAGTTAGAGGAAATCTGTACAAAGAAAAGGACATTCCTATAGACAGTTGTCGTTATTTGGAAGATTTTCCCCTACATTTTGTATAGCAATGATTCCCTAAGAAGCCTCTGTAAATAATTGGGTGGTCCTACCTGCCCTGTATCTGGGTCTAATGGCTCACTGAACAACATCTGAAAATAACCAGGCTCCAGTCACAGGGGTCATTTTACCATTTATTGTGTTAATCAAACTGGAGAGAGGGTTTAGGAGTTCAGGATGCCCAAAAAAGCACAAAATGGAAGGACAGATGCTGAAAGCAATCTCAAAAATAGAGAGATAAATCTGACTCTTCAAGAGCAGTGTTTCCTTGCTTCTGAATCTGACTTCTGTCCCCCGGTAAGAAGACAAAAATACCCGAGTCCATGGGCAAAGATCTCTCTTTCATGGTCCAGATGGCAGCATCCATCCAGCTCCTCTGCTACACTTACGTAAACAGAAACATGATTTCTATGCCTCGCCTGTGTTTGGTACAATCCAGATCTGTGTTAGTTTCATAAAAAGCTGTAGAAGTGTGTAGATGATTGAAAGCTGCAGGAGTGTGTAGATGACTAAACTCAGCATGTAAGTCTGAAATATGCTAAATATAGTGAACTGCAGTCTTGAAAATGCATTCTCACTGATAATGGGGTAACAATAACCTTAGCAGCCCATATTGGGTCTGGGGATGGAATGGGTGCCAATAAGGAAGGGCTGTTAAGGCAATTTAAAGTGATTGTAAAGTCAATTTTTTTTCTATAAAAATAACAAACATATCATACTTACCTGCTCTTTTGCATTGGATTTGCACAGAGCAGCCCAGATCCTCCTCTTCTTGGGTCCCTGTTCGGCTCCCCTGGCCCCTCCCTCCTGTTCAGAGCCCCCACAGCAAGCAGCTTGCTATAGGGACACCCGAGCTGAGTCACAGCTCCCTGTGTTCATTCAGACAGGAAGCCCCGACCTGGTCCCACCCCCTCTCCCTGATTGGCTAGCTGACTTTAACAGCAGCGACAGCCAATGGTGCCGCTACTGTGTCTCAGCCAATCAGGAGGGAGGATCTCAGATGACTGAGACACTTGTGGCCATCGCTGGATAGAGAGGGACCTCAGGTAAGTATTAGGAAGGCTGAGGGGGGCTGCTGCACACAGAAAGATTTTTATTTTAATGCATAGAATGCATTAGTATAAAAAAACCTTCTGCCTTTATAATCCTTTTAAACATGATACAGTTATTGACACCACTCCCTTGCCACATCGGCAAATATCTTTTAGAACAAAGGAAAAGATAAAAAACGAAAAGGCTGGTCTTTAGAAGCAAATTGGACCACATTATTTGTATAAAATCCATATTTTATTTATAAACAAGAAAATATAATAAATGCACATAGAAACATGCTACTAAAAACATGTATACATGTATATACAGAATATGGCCATCAAAGGCCCAGTACTTTATGTATATTGTTGTTGCTCCATGATATCGAGTGAGTCCCTGTGCATCAACGAGTTTCACTGATCTGCTTTTTCAGGACACAGGAAAAGGGGCATAAAGGAAAAACAGGCCTCACTGTATAGATGGAGACATTGCATAGATATAAATCATTTTTTTTGTTATTATTCATAGAAAACACAAATATATCATGAATTTGTCATGAACAATATATTCACCTTGCCTGAGTCTGAATATGTATGCTTTGGAATCTCCCTGGGCAGGCATTGGAGTAAAAGGAACAATGTCTGCACCACAATTGGTATGCCCAAAAAGAAGGAAGCTGTAGGATCAAATAAGATGGTAGAGTAAACACCTCACAAGGGTAGCTAGTATATGAGAAAATAGCAAGGAGCTACAATTACACAAATAATCTATCTGCAAGTGAAGACAACTCATCTGTATTAAGGATTGCAGAGGTTGATACTGACCATGTACTCCCTGTGACATTTCCAGCCAAGAAGAACTGACTTCAGACTTGCAGAATGACACACACATACACATTGCTACCAGTCACAGATCCCCTTTTCTGTCTGTGCAGTAAGGGGAATTTGTTTAGCTGTCTTAATAGTGTAGACTTATTGCCCTTAGATCTTCTGGTCATCCCAGCCAGCACTGAAATTAACCCTTTATGCCTAATGCCCAATGCAGTTTTCTCAAGGCTGTAAAAATCCCAGAGTGTCTCCTCAGCTAAATACTGACAGCGGTTCTTCATTCTGAAAAAAACCTTCACAATTTAAAGAACTTTCTATTGTAGTTATAGAGCAATTGTGTGCAGCAATACTAACAATTATATCATAATATCAAATATTGTGATCAATATTCTTGCTACTACTTTTTTTTTTCTGATTACTACACCACCTTTTTCAGTACTTGCTTGCAGTGGTGCTGTAAGGGGTGGGACAATTTGAAATTTACACTTAGGCCCTTTGATCTGAGATACTGAAAAAAAACACTGGGGAGCTATCAAGGAAGGAGTAGTTAGCTAGGAAATTAGGTTGGAAATTAGGGTTAAAAGTTTATTCGATGGGCTAATACTCTTCTCTGACATTTCCTGTCCACTTCACAGAACCCTCGTAATGTACTGGCTATGCCGACAGCTTTCCTGCTTCTTGTCCCTGATTTATACATTCTTTATGTTCAGATTCATGACTGTAGGGATATAGCTGAGGGGCCCCTTAAACAGTTTGCCTATGAGTCTCCATGATCTGTAGCTCCTGCTCGCTGATTGAATTGAGCCTTGCTTGAACGGTTTCTTTTTTAATACTTTCAAAACTTGCAATGGTATAACTACATTAAAAACTTTTTTCAGTTTCTACTAGAGTAGGGGAAGGTTGGAGCCTCAGTTTTGTTTTTTTTACTTGTTGTCCAAGAGATTTACCCTTAATTCTTGTTCCATTGACAGCAACCCATCAAATACCAAAAGAGACATAAACAGCAATAAAAAGTTCACGGCGATCTGTCAATGTATACAAACAGATCCCGTTTTGTCAGGGGGGTGGAGAGTGATTGTCTGTTCCTAGTGATTAGGAACATGATCTCTCTCCTCCTCCAGTCAGTACACTCCACCCACAGTTAGAAACACTTCCCAGGGAACACAGTTAACCCATTGATAGCCCCCTAGTGTTAACCCTAGTGATATTTATACAGTAATCAGTGCATTTGTATATAGCATTGATCGCTGTATAAATATCAATGGTCCCAAAAAACTGTCAAAAGTGTCCGATCTGTCTGCCACAATGTGGCAGTCCCGCTAAAAATCGCTGATCACTGCCATTATTGGTAAAAAAAAAAAAATTATTAAAATGCCATAAATCTATTCCCAATTTTGTAGACGCTATAAATTTTGCGCAAGCCAATCAATATACGCTTATTGCAATTTTTTTTACCAAAAATATGTAGAATACATATTGGTCTAAACCTTTTCTTTGAGCACATCATGAGACACATAGTTAGGCTAATATTCATTACCTACTGGGTTATACTTCATCTCCAGGTGACTGGACACTGGTAGACCAAAGGTCTTTAGACAGGAAGTGATGCCCTATATAACCCCTCCCATACAGGAAGTACTTTAATTTGGTAGCAAGCACTGAATCTTCAAAAAAAGGGGAGGGATCTCTGTATCCCATGATGTGCTCAAAGAAAAGCTCAAAGTATGCATACGAAAGGACTGGATTAGTAGATACTGGTTCAGGGATCTTAGATCCAAAATGGGCCTTGTGTCCCAGTTTGGTTTTTGAACCGTAAACAGGTTTGAGTAAAACCCTGCACCTCTTTCGGATACAGGAACCTCTATAATCACTTTTTGATGCACTAAATGATGTAGTGCATGAAACAATAAGTCTTTTTGGAGGATGGAACGCTGGATCTTAGAAACTTCTGAGGGGGGAACTCCCGCAACTTCAGCTTGTAACCGAGGGATATAGTTAAGGTGACCCACTCGTCCTGAACTATTGTTCTCCAAATGTCCGCAAAGTGCAGCAGCCTTCCCCCCACCCGATAGAGTGGGGGCATCCCCTCAAAAGGAGGGCTTGGTGCTGGGTTTAGAAAAGTTTTGGACCCAGGGCTTTTTCTGGCCCTGCGGCTTGCCCCTGGCTCTAGTGCCCTGTTGGCTGCGGAACTGCCTTGGCACTTATACACTTGAGAAAGCAGTCCCTGAGGTTTTAAACAAGGGACGCCTGATGCTTTTCTTCACAGGAAGTACAGAACTCTTCTCTCTGGAAATCTTTTGGATATATTTCTCCAAATGATCACCAAATAAACGTTCCCCATGAAAGGGGAAACCTGCCAATAACTTTTTACAAGGAAGCTCGGCTGACCAGTTCTTAAGCCACAAAAGTCTTCCCATATGTACAGACAAGAGACCCAAATGAGAAACCTGCTGTATTGAATCCTTTGAGGTGTCAACAGCAAAACACAGCGCTAAAGGAATATCTGTCTTATTTTCAGCCAGATCATCCTTCCGGTTAGGCCTGTCAGGGCGTCTCACCTGATCCTTTATGGACTGGCAGATACCAGTTGCTGCAACAGCTGGCTGAATAGCTGAACTGGCCAAATAAAAGGAAGCCATTAATAATGACTCCAATTTCTTGTCAACAGGGTCTTTCAAGCCCTGTGCGTTATCTACTAGACAAGATAAGTTCTTATTTAAGGAAGAGACTGCTGCATCTACGGCTGGCATGCTCCACTTCTTGACAAACTTTTTATCCATGGGATATAAAAGGGAAAACCTCTTAGGAGGAACATATATCCTGTCAGGATGTTCCTAATCAGCATACACTGCCTGTTCCAACAGAGGTAGTAAGGGGAAAGCCTGTGAGGCCTGAAGAGGCCTCAGGGACCCCAAAGAGGACCACGGGACTCAGTAACCTCTGTAAGAGGCAACTTAAAGGCAGACCGAACCATCTCGGTAAGAGTCTGGATGAAAAGCCTCTGCGACAGCGAGGCATACAGCAACTGGATATCTTCTTGCAAAGATTGCTCAGAAGCAGACTCATCCGCCTCTTCAGCCCATTCCTGCTCCAAACTAGGAGGCTCCAGGGAGGGGGATCCGTGACGCTTCTTGCCACCCTGTGGGATGGAGGCAATCATGCCAGCAATCCTGTGCTCTAAGCCCGCTAGGGCCAAGGACAGTTCATCCTTGGGGATAAAGGGTGAAGCTGCAGCATAGGCGCAGTGGCTCAGATTGCCAGGAAGCCTCTTGTCTTTCAGGGGATACAACACCAGTGGAACGACTAGGTTCATCAGGAACTACTGACATAGGAGTGCCCCTCCCTGTAGTGTTAGTCCTGCTCCTCTTTTTTGAAGACATTTACAAGCCACAAGAAGAGAGTACCTGGGTATAGTATTAACACACTTCAGAAGGGAGACCCTTTAATAGGGCTCACCAAGCCCCTATGCAACAATCCTGCTAAGCACCTTTAGCCTGCCAAGCAATACCTAGTGACTCACGTGACCCGGGTAAGGAGAAATGAACTGCTGCAAATGCCTGGTTCAGAGCCTGCTCTGTGTCCCACAGCTGCCTTCTGGCATACACAGCCTAAATAAGCTGGCTGTGCGCAGGAACATTCTGCGACTGCGTGCACATGTGCGCGGCCCCGCGAACGTGCATGGCTGTATTCGCGTATGACGCAAATCTTAGTGTGCCCAGATAAAGGCTATGGTGCATGTGCGGCTTCGCCAAGCTGCGTACGCCATGGCCGCCAAACAAACTGCCGAGCACAGCAGCGATCTTGCGAATGCACATGCACCATGGCGAACCAAGGCGGAGCACTCGGAGGACCGACATGGCTTTGGTGTGTGTGAGTGTCCCTAGAAGTCTCACCTTGTCCATAATGTATGGCAGCTTTAAAATAGTAAAAGAGTATATGTATGTGTCAAAAGACCCTGCAAGTGCAAATATGCTTGATGCAGTAAATTAGTATGTATGTGAATATAGATAAAAAAGCATGGAGTACCCGCTGTTATGGACTGGGAGATGGAAGGGACAGTGAAATGTTTGTCAAAAATGTGAGACGATAATAGTAGATAGTATGTAAAGTACACTAGGGGGGAGAAATATGTGGTTTGGGGACAAATGAAAAGCCATATTGGAATGTGAGCTAAACTGAAAAAAATCATCAGTAAGTGTTATGCCCCGTACACACGGTCGGAAATTCCGACCACAAAATCCGTAGGATTCTTTCTGACGGATTTTGTCTGACACTGGTGTTGCATACACACGGTCGGACAAAGTTGTCGGAAAATCCGATCATTCTGAACGTGGTGACGTTCGTTGCGTACGACGGAACTACGTAGAGGCTATTAGCCAATAGCTTTGGTCTCATAATTTGATCTGAGCATGCGTGGCACTTTGTCCGTCGGAATTCTCTACACACGATCGGAAAAAGTCCGATCGGATTTTGTTGTCGGAAAATTTGAGAGTAGGATCTCAAATTTTTTCTGACGGAAATTCCGATGGAGCCCACACACAGGCGAATTTTCCGACAACATGGTCCGATCGGACATTTTCCGTCTGAATTTCTGACCATGTGTACGGGGCATTAGAGGGACTGCTGCACACATAGCATGCATTAAGATTAAAAAAAAATAAAAAATAAAACTTCTGCCTTTACAATCCCTTTAAAGACAAACCTCTAAACTAAAGGTGGTTTGTCACAGAATGTATATCACTCCAAACACCCCATTCATCTACGAAAAGGGGAAAGAAGGGTGAATTTCCAGATGGTTGCAAGATTCACTAGAGCTCAAAAACACAAAGGGAGACTTCCATAGTGCTCACTGTGCAGTATTTATAAAAAGTGCACCAATGGCAATAAAATACTCACATAAAACAAGCAAATAAATGTGTATATCCACTGATCTGTATTGTGAACATACAGTATAGGTACTTTGTCCACACACAGATTGATCTAGGAGACCCCAGTGTGGGCTCTACAGAGATAAGCATCTAAGTGCAGTGACAGAATGCTGATGTCATCAGGCCATGATGACGTCATTGAGCTAGCTGTGAGGCTCAGGCATGCTGAGTGAGCGATGAGCCCAGGCTTACTGAGAAGTGTGGCATTACAGCATCGACCTCTACACTGGTCATCACTTATTGTGCTTTTTTTATATGTGGTCTTAAAATGGTGATGTATGCACCAATTTTTTTTATCTTTGTATGTAATAACGTTTTATATTTTATACCTTCTACAATTTATGTCTAAGAATTGCCCATAAAGTCCCACTGTACCGGGGGGGACCCAGTTACAAATTGTCCAAGTTTGTAGGGATGTTGGCATTATTTTATGGCTTTTTCTGGTGGTTCTATTTTTCTTTTACTATTACATAGTAATAGATAGATATTCCAGGACACAGTGTTATTAACAAAGATCACATTTCACCTTTCCTGCACCATAGACACCCTCCCATTATTTTATTAGCTGCAATAATAGCATCACCTTTCCTCCAGGCAATGACATAGGCTTACCTTTTCCCTAATAGGTTACCGTCAAATCTCCACCTTCAAAACTCATTTCACCCATCCACACCCTTTCTCTTGTGTACAATGATTAATTTCTGCTGTACTGTTGCTTCTTCACCACATTTAACCAGTTAATTCTAAAGGTAGATGGTGAAGAAAATACCAAATGCAATTTTGAACGTGGTATTATAGCTATTATGTTTGCTAGTTTGTTTAAAAAAGAAACGGGCACTAGTGCATTTAAACTTGCTTGGGATGATACTAAAAAGGCCTGCATTACATCAAGTTGGATTGTAATAAACTATTTTGGCTATTTCAAGTCTACTTGTAAAGGTTTTAAAGTATATCTAAAGCATAGCTCCCAACTGTCCCTGATTTTAAGGGACAGTCCCTGATTTGGAGCAATGTCCCTCTGTCCCTCATTCCTCCTCATTTGTCCCTCATTTTGGTCTGATCCATATAGATGTATATAAAATGCACTTTTTATCTATTAAACAGTGTTTTACAGCGCCAAATCTTTCATCTGATTTCTAAATTGCAACATTTATAAATATCAAAAGCCAATACAGGCGGTCCCCTAGTTACAAACATCTGACTTACAAATGACTCCTACTTACAAACGGAGGGAGACAACAGGAAGTGAGAGGAAATCTCCCCCTAGGAAGGGAAATTCTCTCCTGTAAGTGTTATTACGGGAAAAAGGTACCTCCACTGATGCTTTTTTTTATCAAGGCTTGTTTCTACAACAACCCAAAATTTTCAAAATCCAGTTGTCATTGGGACAGGAAGTGAGGTGAAATCTTCTGAACAAGGGTACAGACCGCAAAACAAACATTACAGGGGTGTTAACCCTTCTCTATTCTATCCAAAAAGCTTAAAAATTGTTTTTCTGTCTGGAACTACATTTAAAAAATGTACGTACAGGGGGGTGACCAAATGCGCAAACCACTAGGGGGAAATAAAATAAATAAGCTAAAAAATAAATAACAACAATTGCCACAGCCACCATTAAAGTGTTCCCACACCAATCAAGATCAAAGTAAAGTAAAAATGTGGTGCTTGCTAATAAGTAAAATAAGGATACCACTCCTAGGGGAGACTCCAACAAGGATGGCTCCAAGAAGCGTCTGAAGATTAATATCTAAGCTGTCAACATATAGCAAAAGATAATCAATCGATGCTATACCAATAAATAATAATCCATAGAATAAAACACTTGAATCAAATCCATAATAAATGCATAATCATGTAAAGCCATAAATTAGATTGAAAAGTGCAAAAAATAGCGAAGGATGGTAAATATATAAAACCAGTGCAAAAATTTCATATTATTATTATACATTATACAGGATTTATATAGCGCCAACAGTTTGCGCAGCGCTTAACAAAATAAAGGCAGACATTACAATTACATAACAATTTGGTACAAGAGGAATCAGAGGGCCCTGCTCGCTAGAGCTTACAATCTAAAAAGAAAGGGTCAATTGATACAAGAGGTAATAGCTGTGGGGGATGAGTTGATGGAAAAAGTAAAATAGTGTTAGTTAGAAGCAGGATAGGCTTCTTTAAAGAGAAAGGTTTGCAGGGATCATCTAAAGATGGATAGATTAGGGGACAGTCGGACAGATTGGGGTAGAGCGTTCCAAAGGATGGGAGAAACTCTGGAGAAATCCTGGAGGCGAGCATGGGAGGATGTGACAAGGGAGCTAGAGAGCAGGAGGTCTTGGGAGGACCGAAGAGAGCGGCTTGGTTGGTATTTTGGTACTAGGTTAGTGATGTAGCTGGGGGCAGAGTTATGGATGGCTTTGTAAACTATTGTTAGTACTTTGAATTTTATTCGTTGGGTGAGTGGAAGCCAGTGGAGCGATTGGCAGAGAGGGGTGGAGGACGCTGAATGGTTGGTAAGGTGGATAAGTCTTGCAGCAGCATTCATTATGGACTGAAGGGGGGATAGTCTATGTAAAGGTAGTCCAATGAGGAGGGAATTGCAGTAGTCGAGGCGAGAGATAACCAGGGAGTGAGTTAGAAGCTTGGTGGTGTCATTCGTTAAAAAGGGGCGTATTTTGGAAATGTTGCGGAGGCTAATATATGTGCAAACATTGATAAATAATGGTAATCTGTGCAAAATAGCAAATAAATACAGCCCGGCAAAATAATGTGGGCAAACGAATAAATATAAAGTGCAAAATATAAGTGCAAAAGATGCTGAGTGCAAATAATATGCCTGTGCAAATAAGCCGAGTAATGTGCAAAGAGCAATACAAATAAATGAATAACGTGGCAGTCCAAAATATAAGTGCTCAAAAAAATGTCCTATGAACTTTAAAATTCTAGTGCCAACAACCAGCTCCCATACACAGTGCAATCACTATGTGGATACATTTCTCTGTGTAGTAATTTCTTCAAGTAAAGCAGTACAGTCCTTTAGCGGTTAAAGGTGATCCCATCCATGCATTTCTCCAGTGTGACAATCCCAGATGTTTCCCCCAGCCTCTTACCTCTAGGTAAGGAATAAATAGCCTTACACTGAGAAACCAAATCTCGGTCACAGATCCCCTCTGCACGCTGCTCCTCTATGGTACCGTCCTCACCAGCGTCTCACCCACTCCTCCAGGCAACCAATTAACATGGGGGCAGAAAGAGGGAAGGACTCCATGGTGCAGTATTAACCGCTTCCCGTCTCACGCCGATATACATCAGCAGAATGGCACGGCTAGGCAAAACCACGTACAGGTACATGGCCCTTTAAAGGCCTAGCCGTCGGTCGCGCGAGCGAGGCCGGCGGCGCGCGAGCGACCCGGTCGGGAGCTCCGTGACCACGGCCGCGGGACCAGCGGACCAGATTGCCGCTGGTGTCCCGCGATCGGGTCACAGAGCTGAAGAACGGGGAGAGGTCTGTGTAAACAAACCTCTCCCCACGCTTCCTACTCTGCCTGTCATTGATCGGCTGTTCCCTTTTATCGGGAAAGCCGATCAATGACGTCAGACGTCAGCCCCGCCCCCTAATGTAAAAAAAAACACATGTCACACACCATAACCTCTCCCCGCCCCCTAGTGGTTAACTGTTTCACTGCCAGTGTCATTTATACAGGAATCAATGCATTTAAATAGCATTGATTGCTGTATAAATGACAACGGTCCCAAAAATGTGTCAAAAATGTCTGATGTGTCCGCCATTACTAGTTAAAAAATTTTTTTAATAAAAATGCTATAAAACTATCCCCTATTTTGTAAACGCTATAACTTTTGCGCAAGCCAATCAATAATCGCTAATTGCGATTTTTTTTACCAAAAATATGTAGAAGAATACGTATCGGCCTAAACTGAGGAAAAAAAATATTTTTTTATATATTTTTTGGGGATATTTATTATAGCAAAAAGTCAAAAATATTGCATTTTTTTCTAAATTGTCACTCTTTTTTTGTTAATAGCGCAAAAAATAAAAACCGCAGTGGCGTTCAAATAACACCAAAAGAAAGCTCTATTTATGGGGAAAAAAGGACGCCAATTTTGTTTGGGAGCCACTTCGCACGACCGCGCAATTGTCAGTTAAAGCGACGCAGTGCCGAATCGCAAAAAGGGGCCTGGTCCTTTGGCTGCAAATTGGTACGGGGCTGAAGTGGTTAAACACAATTTATTGAAAAAAGTAAACACTTACAGTAAGTAGAATAAAAGCAGCGGTTAATAGTGTGCGATCCCGGCCGAGATCGCACCCACTATCTAGCCTCTCCACACTTAATTCCTTAGGATCCCATACTAGTCCAAACAGGTTATGCCCTTCACAGGGCTATTAGGTTTCAATTTTAGTGATTGTGTTGTTAATATATACAACTATTGTTCAGTTCTACTGTTAATGTTTGTTATAATACAAGGGCGCTGCAGTTGGAGCAGCTTACTTGTGCCTATTCCTGGAGACATGGATTTCCACTCTCCCCTGTACAGAGGTGCTTCTTCTCTGGTAGAAGACTTTACTAATGTGCTAGAGGGACTGTGGGGACCCAGTCCCACATCCCCACTGGAGATAGCTACATCTCCTTTTCAATGCTCTATGATTCCCTCTACTCTCTTTCTTGCTCATACTTTTCTTTCTTCTAGATGTCCTCCTGGAAACGCTCTCTTCTGCATCCTACCTGATCTGAATCCTAAGCACCTGAGCAACTCATCCGACTTCCTTTCACAGGACCCGCAGGTAAGTGGCTATATGTCAATTGTGCTCCCTCCCTACCTGCTCCATGGCTGAGGTTGACAAACCACCTCCCCCTTTACGAATAGCGTCCCACAACACACAGGGTCTGAATTCTCAGGTCAAAAGATGGAAAATGTTTCAATATTCCCACAGCCAAAAGATAGATGTGATCCTGCTTCAGAAAAATCACTTCCCAAGATCGTACAACTCTAAGTTCATTCACCCTAAATACCCTACTTTTTTCCAAGATACAGCGGAAGATAAAACAAAGGGGGTAGCAATACTCTTTTCGCACAACTCAAAATATACACTCCAGATGAAATTTAAAGACCAGGATGGTAGATTCATCCTGCTCAAGGGGGTACTAGATGACCAGCTCTACTCTTTTGTATCTTACTATGCACCCAATCGAGGACAGGCAAACTTCTTTGAGTACATGTTCCAGAAGCTGGGACCCTTGCTTGAGGGCCCAATTGTAGTTGGGGGGAATCCAACATGGCCTTTAACTCAGGACTTGACAAAAAGCACTTGCCGGGAGCCCAAACAACTCGTCCTCCCAAAAAAAGTGTCAGAGAAGTCCTCTTTCCATCCATACTCGCCATGTCCCTGCGCTCATGCGCGGCAGTTTAGCGATCCGGCGCACGCTTGTGCGCGGTCCGAAGGTGCGGCGCGCACGTGTGCGCAGTGGCCCTGCCCTGGCGTCCAAACAGGTTGCTGGTTTGTTGTCAGCTTCCCTTTGTGCCTGTTTCCTGATTGCCTGTTTTGACCCGGACTGTCCCTGACTACGTTGCTCTTCTCCTCGATCTGACCCTTGGCTTGCAGACGGACTTCCTTGCCTGCTTACACGGATTTGACCCCTGGCTTGCTTCATAGACTTGCTGCTAACACTGCACGGGACCCTCAGTCAGTTCCTGAACTTCAGTTAAACCTCTGCTCAGCTCCTCAACCCTCTTCAGGAACTTACACCTGCTGGTGGCCAGCGCATCTGCGTGCCACCGACTCCCTGTACCACCTCCGGGGGACGGGGTGCGCGTAGTCACAAGGGTTAACCGCTCTCGGCATCTTGTCCTCGGAAAGTACTTGTTGTGACACAAAGCCTCCGAATAGCTAGGCTCATTCACAAACAAAAACTAACAGATATCTGGAGAGAACTCAATCCCCAAACGCAAGACTTTCCACACTTTTCACACCCGCACCAATCCTTTTCCAGAATAGACCACATTTTCTTGTCACTTGTCTTGTCGATGCACATACCCCTAACAGACAAAACATTCATAAGAGACTCGGTGTGGTTAGACCACTCTATAGTTTTCCTTCTTTTACAAAGACCCCAAGGCCCTAAAGGAAACAGTCACTGGAGGCTTAATGAATCAATCCTTAGTGACCCGGTGAGAACTACTGAAGTTGAGAGAGCCATCAATGACTATTTCCTCCAACATGACATGGAAGTTGTAGCCCCAGAAACATTATGGGCGGCCCATAAAGCCACCATTAGAGGGAAACTTATTCAGATCTCTTCTCAAATCTGCACAGCACACCGACTGGACATAGATTAACTTGAAAAGGAATTGCTTAATATTCGTAAGCAACGTAAGAGGGACCCTAAATCCATACCTGCAGCTAAACTAGACGAAGCCAGATTAGTGTTAAATCTAGCTCATACCTCCGGCAGAAAAGAGTCTACGATGGAGTGGAACTCGATTCCATCACATGAGGCATAGAATGGACTCGATTCTAGCTGCCTGTCTAACTCCCAAACCTGCTCTTACACTCTTCCAAAAATTTGCTTCCCTAATGGCTCGGGGGCGTATAACCCACAGAGAATTATGGGCGCATTCCATGATTTTTATAAAAATCTTTATAGCGGAGGGGCACAGGAAGACCGCATTAGCATTCCACTGAAACTGTCTTGCGTACACACGATCACACCAAAATCCGACCGTCAAGAATGCGGTGACGTACAACACCTACGGCGGGACTAGAAAAAGGAAGTTCAATAGCCAGTAGCCAATAGCTTCTGTCTCATATTTTCTTCAGAGCATGCATAGTTTTTTATACATCGGAACAGCATACAGACGAGCAGTTTTCCCGATAGGAATTGGTTCTGTCGTAAAAATAGAGAACATGTTGCATTTCTAGGTCCGTCAGAATTTTCAACGTAAAAAGTCTGATGGGGCAAACACATGTCGGAATATACGATGAAAAGCTCCCGTCTGACTTATTCTGTCGGACATTCCGTTCGTGTGTACACGGCATTAGTATTCAGTTATATTATGTACACACCTTTTTACCTCTTTATGTCATTTAAAATAAATGCAGCTAGAGATACAGAAACACTGGGTTTGATTTACTAAGATTGGAGGGTGCAAAATCTGGTGCAGCTGTGCATGGTAGCCAATCAGCTTCTAACTTCAGATTGTTCAATTAAGCTTTGACAAGAAAAAAAAATGGAAACGGATTTGTTTCTATGTAGAGCTGCACCAGATTTTGCAAGCTCAAATTTTAGTAAATCAGCCCCACTTTTTTTTTATAACTTTTATAGGGTTATCATTTACAGTTGAAAGATAAATATGCAATAAAAAAAGAATGGAACAATAATCAATACTCTGCATGGTTGTCTCCCTGTGGACATTGTATGGCATGGCGTGTGTTTATTGCAGCAGGGGAGGAGAAGAGGCGTAGCCTTAGAATTTGTGAATTCAAACATGAACAGACTCTGTTAAGCACAACACACTGGCATACAAAACAGAATAACCGAGAAGGATATTTAAGAAGAGACCAACCTGTTTTCAGAGCACCAGCAGTGAAGGTTAGGATCTCTAAAATTGTTGCTTATATATATGTTTTGTGTTTTTTTTATTCAACTTGTACACAAACATGTAATATTGTCAAATATGTATGTACTATGACTATCTTCACCTAGAAGATATGCTGTAGCTGTAATCTATAACATATCTAGGGAGGGTTCCTATACAGATATTTGGGTAACTTTTTGTTTGCTGTAGTTTCATTCTTCGATCTTACTATGTTATGTAGTACTATAGACTTGTAATGTAGCCAAGGGAGGAGGATGAGGAGGAGATGGGAGGAAAAAAACAGCCATGCAGACACAGACTATAGTGTTTAAAGCTTTAAAGGACACCTGTTTTATAGGCGAAAGCTAAGCTGCAACTGGAAAGGGACATCTTAAAATTGCAACAACTTGTCAACAGTCTTTGCAAGCAGCTTCTGGACCGAGAGCACTTTCTAGGGTCTTGCCTGGATGTAAGACTCAAGAAATGTAGTATCAATCTATAATAAACATCATAAAATGAAATACAGATGTAGTCCCATCCTGCATCCTACATAAAACACAATGTCACATATTAAAAACAAACATAGCTTCGTAAAACACACACTGTAAATAAGATACACACCCTACTCAGTCTACGTCATCTTAAACCCTCAACCCCTCCCTCTGGAATTCAACAGTCAGACAGCAAAGGGAAAAAAAAAAGAACACTATTATGAAGACTGGTGGGAATCAAGACAGAGCATAGAATATGGGCTGAAACATATGAATGATTTTAGCAAATATTTTGCAGATTCTTACTTCTATTCTGAAGAAATTGCTGGTTGATCTACCACTGCCTTTCTCAACCTTTTGAATCTGGAGAAATTATTTTCCGGTCTCAGGAAATCCCTGCTAAGAATTCCTATAACTACAGCTTACTGTAGAACTTGTAGTTCCATTCAGTACTTGTCTTGATAAAGATTGTTTCCTGGGGGCTCTAGCCCCCATTGTTCCAGGTTGCGTCCCAGAAGTCTTTGCTTTCACTTTCTCTGCACAGCCACGTGAACCAGGCATACATTATTATGATAGTCAATGGGAAGAATGCTACCTACATTTGCGGTCAGTTGGAGGAATTCCTCTCCAACAGATAGCTAAAAAGATCATTGGTGTCACTGGGAACATACAGTATCTGAGGAACTGCAATTGTTCTATGCTCAAGGAACCCTTGAAAAACCTCTGGTGGAACCCTAGTGTTCTACAAACCTTGGTTGAGAAAGGTTGCTATACCACCATGTTCAATTTGTAAATGTGGACTAGCCTTGATAATAATATATAGTAGAACTATAGGCAAAACTTTTGTCATTTTTGAATCTTGCAAGGAACGGTTATAACCCGTCAGATTCTTTCTGCCACCTGTGTCCCATTGTGAAGATTTCCCTTCACTTCCTGTCCCATAGCCAAACACGAAGTGAAAGTAAATCCCTGCAAATTAAGGGAATTCATTGGGGACCCCCAGGTCACCAAAACTTCTGTCCCCATTGGAAGATTTTCCCTCTATTACTTTTTTGGGGACAACCCAAAATCTGGGATTTTCTTTTACTTTTGCTCTCAGTGATAATGGTAAACAGAACAAATAGAGAGGGTGAATCGCCTTAATGGGGACACAGACAGCAATAGAAGCCAACAAGTATTTTAATCCCTCTCCACTCTGTCCAAAAAAAAAAGTTTTGCCTTTAGTTTTGCCTATCTAAGTGTTGTAATGAGAAAAGTGTCTCTAAATACTTCTAGGAAAAAAACAAGACTTATGCCCCATACACACGATCGGAAATTCCGACCACAAAATCCGTCAGATTTTTTCCGACGGATTTTGTCCAACACTGGTGTTGCATACACACGGTCGGACAAAGTTGTCGGAAAATCCAATCATTCTGAACTTGGTGACGTTTGTTGCATACAACGGAACTACGTAGAGCCTAGTAGCCAATAGGTTTGGTCTCCTAATTTGATCTGAGCATGCGTGGCACTTTGTCCGTCGGAATTCTCTACAAACGATAGGAAAAAGTCTGATCGGATTTTGTTGTCGGAAAATTTGAGAGCATCGGAAAAGTCCAATGGAGCCCACACACGGTCAGATTTTCCAACAACATGGTCCGATCGGACATTTTCCGCCGGAATTTCCGACCGTGTGTACGGAGCGTTAATAGGCATTACTTACAAATAAAATATTTCTCATTACAATGGATGCTTGAAATTTTACTAGTAGCAAAACTGCTGTCAGTAGTAGTACATATCATGTAAAACAGTTTTTGGTCATGGAGAGAGAATCATTATGCAAGGAAGGACTGGGAGCCTTTGGGTTGAGGAGCACATACAACCAAGCAGGCAATTCATGGCAGGGAAATATGGGCTAAAGAAAGTGCATTACACAAAGTGTGGGGCGGGAGGGATTTACCAAAACTGGAGCACATAGAATCTGGTTCAGCGTGGTAACCATTCATTTTTCTAGGTTTGAGCCCCCATTCACATTGGCACGATTTGACAATGTCAAATCGAATGCCAAATTGCAGCCTATTGCCGGCAACGGCAGTGTCCCAGTCGGTACAACGCAGACTTTGCGGCACCACACCAACTTTCAAAAGTAGTTCCTGCACTACTTTTGGTGACTTTGTGTGGGATTTCAATAGACATCTGTGCATGAACCTGCACAGATGTCTTTCCAATCGCCCCTGAACTTGCACAATTTCAGACCCGTGCTCAGTGTGATCATACTCTTATTGTCAAGCTGAAGTTGGAAGCTAATTAGTTACTATGCACAGCTGCACCAGATTCTATGCACTCTAGTTTTAGTAAATCCCCAAAAAGTGTGCCTTGGTGTCTCACTGAGTTGTGGGCATAGTGAAAGGCAGGTGTTTCTAAAGGCAGGTGTCTCACAAATTAGCCTGAAGATCCATGCCTGTGTATTCTTACCTCATGCTTTTCCTACCCTGATTCCTTTCACATGTGTGGTTTGGCTGTGCTCACCTATGGGTGTCACCTGCTATTCTGTGGGCTTTTATTTCCTTCCCTTCCATCATTTCCTGGCCCACCTCCTAATTTGTTTGCCTGCATAAGACCTACTCAGTATAGTGCACATTGTCTGAGCAGTGACACACATTTCTGGCTGTTTGCTAATTGTGTATCCTGTTCCTGGCTACCCATGTACCAACCCTGGCTTTGGTCACTGTCTGTGCTTTTTGCTGCCTGTCCTGACTTTGGCTTGTCTCCTACTGTTTGAATTCTGCACACATGAGTGGTCTCTGCATCCTCACGTGGGTGTACCTGGGGGCTGTGGACTGGTTCCAGTTTGCTGCAAGTCCATCCCAACCATCAGGGGCTCTGGTGAAGAAGCAGGTTGGGGCTTAGACCCTGCATCCTGGGGAACCCAGAGTTGGTGGTCTAAAAGGGCTCCTTACCACAGACACTTGGAAGGTGTATGATGATACACCTTTTCACATCTTCCAGCATCAGCTTCCATTGTGGCTCTGGGCATTAAGTCACATGACATGATCTGATAAAGAAGTTGGTGGCTTTCCCCATGCCAGTATGGAATTACAGGTCTAAACCAGCAGATATCTATATAATGCCCAGCATGTGTCACTGACTATGGATCCCCCTCTGATTGATGTTTCAATTGTCTCTTCTAAGGACCATCAGCCAAATATATCTTATTATTACTAGCCTTGGAAAAATGCCCCCTTTTCCCAGCCCAGTCTTCATCTCACCTTTTGGATGTACTGCTATAAAAGGCTAAGACTAGCGATGAGCTTGGGTTTGCCAAAATGTGGGCCACATTAGGTTAATAATACCACTGACATGCCTGCCCCTTCGTGTAAATGTAGCTGCAGAACTGGGAATGCCCTGGCTGCAGTAGATTGGGAGACAGTGGGCAGGAGGCACAGCCCCCTTCCAGGCTTGCAATTAACCAAAATTCGGACCAAACCTGAGTTCATTCTTTGCTAAGACCCTTTCAGCTATTAATTATCTGTTATTAAATATTTAGTGTCTTTTCATAGAAATATTGCCTCACATAATTGACTCCAAATACAAGTGTATGCTAACAATCACACTTTAAACGAATAGGCAACAATGGAACCTATAAACTAACCATTTTTTACAGCCCTATACAGCAATTGACACTTTAACCAGGGGTCCAGTGTTAAAGCTTAAGGTAAGTGGGAAATATCTAAAGTCTCTTAATGTTTTTTATTGCCACCATTTTGGGAGATTTCTCCTCACTTCCTGTCTATTGTTTATCTGTGGTATAGAACAGGAAGTGAGAAAAAAGCCTCTAATAGGAACACAGGAACTAATACATTTAGATTGTGGAAGGGTTAGGCCCCTTGTCAGGATTTTACTGCTGCCTGTGTCCCTGTTAGGTGACTGGTGTCAGACATAATGGGAAATTAGGTTAATTAGGGTAAATTACCTCACTGTGGATACAGACATTTCCATTTAAGGTTTCAGTGACACCGGTGCAAGAAATGTGGGTGCAGTCGTCATCTTGATAAGCTGGCACAGAGATTAATAAAAAAAGTGAGAATTTCTGACCCTTTTCCGTTTTATCAAAAAAGTTTTGATAAATGTTTTTTTTTGTTTTTTTCTGCATCCCCATTAGATATTCTTTATCACTTTCTGTCCTGACAGAAACTAAAACCTGACAAAGGCACCACACCTCCTAAATGGAATACAGATATCATTTAAAATATAAAAGGGGTTCTAACTACCACTCTATCTAGATGCTCATTTCTTAAGCTATTGGCCATGCACATGCTAAACGCAACCAAACTATGTATTCCTGTTCTGAGGGGCACTACATGAGCCCCATCTCTTTGAGAAGGGGTTTCAGAGAATTAATAAAATTGCTGAAATGGAGGAACTTATTGCCATCTCGTACAACACTCTAAATTCACCTCCTGCTGGACACATTTCCAGACGATACCAGATTATGCCCACATCATGGGCGCTGATCCCAGTCAGCTCCTGTAGAAAATGAAGCCCATTCCCTCCACACCAGTGCCACTGATTCTCAGGCTTCCCGACACTTGCTAAGGGGGGAGAGTCGAATCCCCCCACCCAGTTCCCCCATTTAGCCATCTTTCTTCACTGAGGTAACATCCTGAGGATGGCCAATCTGATTGGCCGAAATGCATAGAGGTTGAGTCACGTTATCGTGACACACTTCCGCCCACACATTCAACCCGGAAATCAAGCCTTCACTGAGCCAGTGGCTGTATGAACTAATCAGGCAGATTTCACGGATTTACTTATACCTGCTGTTCACTCCCGGTGCCAGGACATTAGGCACTCATACATGTGAGTTGAATATCTTTATATTTTTTGGAATAAAATGCTCTTTATCAACGGTACTGCGCAATGAGGCTTTTTCTATTATATCTATTTATATGAGGAACATTCACCCCAGCCAATCATCGGACCAGAGGACATCCACAGGGGTCGCCCTGCACATGCATTTGACCTAACTAGTAATAATTGGTCCACTC
This sequence comes from Lithobates sylvaticus, assembly GCA_028564925.1. Classification (NCBI taxonomy): domain Eukaryota; kingdom Metazoa; phylum Chordata; class Amphibia; order Anura; family Ranidae; genus Lithobates; species Lithobates sylvaticus. Next base: position 521,781,588 of record CM053028.1, read on the forward strand.
CCAGGGGTGAGTGCACATCCAACGGGGGGGGGGGCACCCTATTTTAAGCACTTAAGAAGCACAAAATCATCCATCTATTATTCAAGTCACAGCACTGGATATTGTTCCACTGGCACAAGCACTTTTTTTCCGCTGGGGACTGTTTTAATAATTGTATTAATTGTTACCAGTGTATCACCTATATCTATTACCTGTATGTCATTTTTTAGCATTTAGCGTGGTATACTTTGTATCATCTTTCTTCACCGCCCCCCTTTTCTCTTTTTTTTTTTTCTTTCGTATCCTTTCCTCTCTTTTTTTCCTTATTTCTGTGGTTCTGCTAATCATCCCAATGAAGGCTGCCAGATGGTCTGTCAGCCTCCTAGACATTTGCACCCACCACTTTTGCAATCTACAGTTACTTTAGTTTCTGGGGCTTTTTTCACCCCCTCTCTTTTTTTCCAAGTCTACAGCTCAATACACACTTTGCTTTCAATACATTTTTATTAATTTGAACAATGCATACATAATGTGGGCTTACAGCGTTAATCGCCCAGTATAGGTCATGTTACTGTAAAAAGAAAAAAATAAACATGAAATCCAAGCTTGAATGAATACAACCGGAACATATCCTAAGCCCAGGTGAAATGTAGTATGACAGCGAAGAGGAATTTATTGTTAACCCCCAAAGAGTAGGTGTGTAGTGGAGGAGGACATCAATTGGATACTATGGAATCAGAAGGAAAGGACTCGCCCTGGGCACCCCTGACGGGATCTTCCTGTGCCCCGAGCTAGCTCTCCCCTAAATCCTTCTCCCATAACTGGAAAAGTCCTGGGGGTGAGGAGAATTGGGCAACCACCCTAACGGTTGGGTATGTGTCGGCCAATTACACCTGTGCTGTTAGAACAAACCTTATCAAGCATGCTAGAAGGAAAGCTGGAACTGACAGAGCTATCATGAGAAGGATAGAAGAGTAAGGAAGAAATAGAAAAGACTGGAAGGAAAGAAGGGAATAAAATTTTAGCCAGGTATTAGGGAGTTTTCCGGGGGAACTCCCGGAACCAGGGAGATCCCGCAGTGAGACGCCCATGGTTCCCACACGGATTCAAACTTATGGTATGTGTCTTGAAGTATACTAGCTAACTTCTCGTGTGACATTATCCAAGAGATCTTGCGTATAATCGCTGAGAAGGGAATCTTCGGGCGTTTCCAAGCTCCAGCAATGGTAAGTTTAGCTCCAAGCAGAATAAAGTAGATTAGCCTTTGCTTGGGCTTGGAAACATTAGTAACATGTGCATTTAAGAGTGCTACTGTGAATACACACTTTGTATGGTTATTACTTGGAGTAGTTTCCTTGACAAGCTTTGAAATGTTGGCCATGGAGACAAGACGCTCGCCCCTGTAATGGTCTTTGAATATCAACAGATTTGACATTCCTTTTTTATGCTGAGTGTTGTTTCTACGAAAGTTACTGATGCTTGTTTTCATTGCATTCTTGTGTATTCCTAGGCCCTTGGGCCCATGTATTTACACCTCATTTCTAATAAAAATATTTGTGGTTCTAACTTTTCTCCACTCTATCTTAACCAAAAAAAATATTCTCGGTTAGAGTGGGCCTAAACATGTAAACAGTTTTTGTCTATTACAATATGTTTTTCTTCATGTTAAATATTTATATTGATTCCCTATTCTATCTAGATTCGAAGACAAATTTGCCATGGATCCTGTGACAATTTTTCTGTCCATCATACTCATCTTGTTTTTGGTCAAAACTTATAATGATCAAAAATACAAAAACTACCCTCCAGGGCCGAGGCCTCTGCCGTTAATTGGAAGCTTGCATTTGATTGAATCAAAAAAACCTCACTATGCCCTTATGAAGGTAATAAACACTTATTCTGCTGTTTTTTGTAAAAATATTGTTTTTTTTTTAAAGACCACTAAACCTAAATTATAAATTTGGTTATGTAAAATGAGGTGTTAATATCTCTAAATAGAAAACATATGGAGTGTGGTTGAGGCAATGGACTATTCAAGAGCTTGTTGTCAAACTAGATGGATTCTAATCCAGATCAGTGGTGTTGAAGTTGAAGGGAATACTATGGCAATTGTATGGTAAATGACATAACAGAGCAGCTACAAAAGTTCCAGTACAAGGACTATGGTATTGTTCCTCAAGCTCTGTTTCTGCCTGTAAGAAAATTAGACTTAAATGGTCATTGGTCATATGCTTTCTAAAAGTTGCATAGAGAGTACACATTGCTATATTACACTGCAAAACCCACTGACTCCATGCGTATAAATTCAGCTCAGTACAATACATCCAACCTATCATTCAGGAGGTTTTTATGAATGGTCAGAACAGAACGATTGCCTGTGTGAATCCTGTCACTAAGGACAATTAGCATCAGTCTCTGTTGCTCTGTCTCCCCTTTGTTGCCAGCTCAGCTGCCCTCACTATCTTCTACTCTGTAAAGTAGAAGAAGCAGGGAGTAGGCATCAACCACTTATCAGCTGAATGGGGCACTTTATTTAAGAATGCTTAAAAATAAATATATTTTCATCAGACAAGAGTTGACATGAGTGCATGGGAGCCATGCAAATTACTCCAATATGATTTAGTGGCAAACTGTGTATACAAAGTCCATGGTGTAGAGCAGTGGTTCTCAACCCTGTCCTCAAGTACCCCCAACAGGCCATGTTTGCAGGTGTTCCTTTATCTTGAACAGGTGCTTTAAATCAGAGTCAATGGATTGGTATTTTGGACAGCTATTTTATCTTAGAGAAATTCCCAAAACCTGACCTGTTGGGGGTACTTAAGGACAGGGTTGAGAACCACTGGTGTAGAGTACAGATAGGACAAACATTATAAACACTTGCACCCAGTTTACTGTTTTAAACTTTTTGACTGTCATTGTGGCAAGCTATGTAGACACTAACCACCAAGGATTATAGAAAGGAGGTAAAATAACCAAAAACGTTCCGCCAAAATGTAAAGTACATGACTTTCCTAGAAAAAAGTATTAAATTGCATCAATTCTTTCAAATCATGGCTGGATCTAGGGGGGTGGTGGGGTGGACTGCCTCCCTCCTGGCACCACTTCTGATGCTCTAGGGATGCTGATATTGGGGAGGGGGGATTCGAGAACACTGGTGTTGGGGGTAGGGACTCTGGGGACCATGATGTAGAGGGGAGGAATCTGATGTAAAGGGGGGACTCTGGGGATTCCGTTTGAGGAGAAACTCAGATGGGGATTCTTGATGTAAGGGGGGGGGGGGTCTGATTTGAACAGGTGGGCCCATTCTGATGGCTGCACTCTATATGTTGCTATGCATCTTACTTACTCCTGACCCCTGCACTCTATACATTATGCTGTACATTACATAGTCCTGACAAAAGTGGTCATTGTCTCAACAGTTGCTGGTTTTATTTAAGTTCTTCTTTAATCGTTTGATGTAATTCTTAATTTAAAAAAAAAATATATCCTTTGTTCAGAGGTTTATGTGAATCTGTGAAACTGTCACTTGTGACATACCAAGTAGGAGTATTTTGTGGGTGCAAGGATTGTAGTATAAGTGTGCAGTGTAAAAACTAGGCACATATTCTGTTTATTCATCCCTGTTTAAGCCCCTTCATCTGTTAGGCAAAATCTGTCTTTTGCATCACTTACTGCTGACCCCTGAACTCTGCCTCACTTACTACTAACCCCTGTTCTCCACTCTGCTGACCCCTGTACACTGCCCTACACACTGCTGACCCTATCCTCTACTCTGCTTACCCCCTGTACACTTCCCTGCTGACCTCCCATCTTTTGCACCTCTGAATTTTTTTACTGCATCCCCATATTAGACAGGCTAGATCAGCCCTTGTTTCAAACCATTCCCTCACAAATGATCATATTAGATCACAAATAGGGTAACCTAAGAGCTGTTGGTCTTGAAGGCACAAACACAGGTCTTGAAGATCTGACTTATTCCTCCATTTAAATTCCCCTATGGGTACCTAACAACATATACAGTATGTGTAAAGCCCCATACACACGGTAGGATGTTCGCATGGATTCTGTCTGATCGGACAATGTTGTCGAAAAATCCGACCGTGTGTATGCACCATCGGACAGTGTACGTCGGATTGTCGGACGGACAAAGTCCTATCTCCTGCTGGATAGATTTTTCCGAGGTCCGATCACACCAAATCCGATCGTGTGTAGCGTTGTCCGACGGACAAAGTGCTACGCATGCTCAGATCACATTACAAGACCAAAGCTATTGGCTACTAGCCTCTATGTAGTCCCGTCGTAGGCAACAAACGTCACCACGTTCAGAATGATCGGATTTTCCGACAACTTTGTCCGACCGTGTGTACGCAAAACCAACATCGGACAAAGTACGACGGACATGATCCGACGGACCTGGCTCCTCGGATAATCCGAGCGTGTGTATGGGGCTTTATAGTTTCCATGATTGTTTCTCTATATCTAATTTGTTTTGTTGCATTGTTTTTGCAGCTAGCTGAGAAGTATGGTTCCGTGTATAGCATCCAGCTGGCCATGGAGAAAATGGTTATCTTATGTGGTTATGACACTGTTAAAGATGCACTTATCAACCATGCAGAGGAATTTTATGACAGACCAGATAACCCATTGGCTGCTAGACTATCACATGGAAATGGTAAATCACAGAATGTTCTATAAAAAAAATCTCTACAGTTTTAAAATATTTACGTTATGTTACATAGGTAGCTAAAACTCAGCTCAAACCAAAACTTTACATTTTATTTCGGTAAACATTGGGATAGGTTTGAGCCTTTTTATTTCTTTATGCCACTTGCTCTGCTTGGGAAATATTCCTCAACAGTCCCTCTTATGCTCCAGAATCCATTAGGTCTGAGTAACTCTTCAAGGCCAATTGGATTTGGACTGAAGCTTTATGAAGTTTTAAGACTGGCTAGGCTGGCACTTGCGATGTAGCAGGAAATAAGTGATAATAGTCATTTGGTGGGACAAAATTTGGAAACATCGTTTTTTCTATTCAACATATTTAAAAATTTCTGAAAGAGTAAACTTTGGGGTTGATTTACTAAAGTCCAATAGACTATTTTGCACAGCATGTTGTACTTTGAAAGGGAGATTTCTATATAATTCTGTGAATGATGTGGAGCTCTGCTGACTTCCATCATTCAATAATGGGCAATTAAAAATGCAACTTTTTTAAATATTTCTTGCCCGTGACTGGGTATTTTTTGCAAAGTGAAATTCATTGGCAAGATTTCCTTGCAAGATGTAACTTCCCTGCCAGAGTCAACAGTCAATTTGCCTTTAGTAAATCAACCCCATCTCCGTGGAGAAAACTAAATTATATCTAAGGGAGACTTATGCCCCGTACACAGGATACGATTTTCCGACAACAAATGTTGGATGTGAGCTTGTTGTCGGAAAGTCTGACCGTGTGTATGCTCTATAGAACATTTGGTGTCGGAATTACCGACAACAAATGTTTGAGAGCAGGTTCTCAAATTTTCCGACAACAAAGCTTGTCGGAAATTCCGAGCGTGTGTACATAAGTCCGACACACAAAAGTCCACGCATGCTCGGAATCAAGCAGAAGAGCCGCACTGACTATTGAACTTCATTGTTGTACGTCACCGCGTTCTTGGCCTTTCAAAATTTCCGACAACATTTGTTTGACCGTGTGTATGCAAGACAAGTTTGAGCCAACATCCTTCGGAAAAAAATCCACGGTTTTGTTGTCGGAAAATCCTATTGTGTGTACAGGGCATTAGAGGTTGAAGATCTTACTATCGTTTAGGGTATCAAAACAGAACTAAAGTCCCTATTTACAAAACTTCATGCAGGCAGGGTCTTTACTGCAGAAGAGATATGCAACATCTCTTGGGCAATGAAAAAAACTACCTACCTGCTCTGTCTTCTTTGGAATGTACACTGAGTTGCATATGTGCAGATTCCGGTACAGATCTTGTGCACCTGGCCCATCTCAGTACAGATTCATTGAAGATGGCACCTGAATGAAACCGGATAGAAGATGTGGGCAATGGTGAGGGACCATGGACCATTGAAGGAGAGGTAAGTATTGTGTATGTTAATTCCACTTTAAGGGTGGAGCATAGATAGAGGAAGGGCTTACAGTCTATTATGGTATATTGAAGTAATACAGAAGGTGGGAGAGTTTACACTTTATTAAGGTATAAGGGAGTAATAGAGAAGACCAAACAGCTTATGGTCTATTATGACAATAAGGTGAGTATAGCCTCAGATAAGACATAAACACAAAACAAATAAAAGTACGATCATCCAGGTCAATCGTTTTTGAAAACAAGAAGGTTCTAGGATCACTGGGACAGTTACTAATGCTGTACCCTATGTGTCCAGACCTGCAGGATTAGTTTGGGGTATATGGACTATCTTGGTACTGGGTAGTAAATCACAAATCATAAGTAGTAGAAAAATATATATACACATATACAATCGATTGTATATGTGTATATATATTTTTTGTTGTCATTAAACTTTTGTATATTTTTCTACTACTTATGATTTGTGATTTACTACCCAGTACCGAGATAGTCCATATACCCCAAATTAATCCTGCAGGTCTGGACACATAGGATACATCATTAGCAACTGTCCCAGTGATCCTAGAACCTTCTTGTTTTCAAAAACTTATGGTCTATTATGATATAAGGGAGTAATGCAGAAGGTGAATCAGTTTACAGTCTATCAGGATGTAAGGCAGTAATAGAGAAGGTCAAGGAGCTTGCAATCTATTATGATACAAGTCAGTAATAAAGAACGTGGCAAAGCTTACAATGGATTACTTACAATGTGTTAGGGTATATGGTATTAAAAAAACGATAAACCTAAGAACAATCATTTAATATATTTCAACTTACCAGTTCTTAGATGGTTGGCTGCATCAGTTTTCTTTTTCGAGTTAGTACATTTTCTGCAAGTATAGACAAATACCTGCTAGGAATACAGTGTCCTTGTAACTTTCTGTGCAATAAATTGAAATCTCTAACAATGTTATTAGCGTTCCCAATACTCTTTTCAGGCGACAACTCTATCACCAATTGAACATAAAGGAAAAAAAAAAACAAATACAACTAATGCCACCACCACATCTAAGGACTGGTTATTAAATTGCAATATATGGCATTTTTGCACTTGGGTTTAGCTATGCTTTAATATATGAAATGGAGGAGCCTACAGTCATTTGATCTATAAGGGATACAAAAGGTGGAAAATGTACAGTCATAATGCTAACAGTTTATTAGATATATAGAGTTGAAATAAAGGATACTTTGTGACTTATAAATTAATCCAGTAAAGAGAACTAAATGTTGTTTTGCCTAAATTAATCTTCAAAAATGTTAATTCTTTTCAGGTATAATTTGTGCCAATGGAGAGAACTGGAAGGTAATGAGAAGGTTTACACTTTCAACATTGCGGGATTTTGGAATGGGAAAGAGATCTATAGAAAACAAAATTCAAGAAGAAACACAATGTTTAATGCAAGAAATCAGAACCTACAAAGGTGAGTTTATACCAGTGTACCAGTTCCATGTAATCCCCATGTGGCTTAAGCCTGATACACTATAGGACTTTTTTTCTGTTCAACCCAGCGGGTTGAATGGAAAAAAAACTGTCAGCTCCGGTCAGAGCCGATGTATTAGAGATACAATTAGTGCAACAATCTCCCCCGCTGAGCTGTTCTGACAGGGGGACACTTCAATCAGCACTCTTAGCCATTGGGAGCTGGTCGGCTGTTGGTGGTCCAGCATGCATGTCTGACAGAAGCCGTTTAGCCGGCTTCTGTTGAATCGGCTGACATACACACAGATCAAATGTCACCTGGCATTCAGCCCGTGTGTACGGGGCTTTAGTGTGGTTCAGGAGGGGGGTGTGGCTCACTTGTTGGGCTGTATGCTCAGATAAGGGTCTGATATGGATTTTGGGGAACCCATGGGATTTATTTTTATTTTGGCAAAGGGTCCCCCTCAAAATCCATACCAGAGGGTCTGTCTTTTTTTATGCAGGCTCTTCTTTTGTTCACTGTCCCCAGTGCTCCCGTTTTATTAAATCTCTCCCATTGTCGACGGGGGTGGTTTAGCTTTGAGGAAGATGGCTGCTTAATCTTCGAGCTCCGGCAGACAACATCCAAAACTTAGCTTCACTGAGGATCACAGCAACAAAACAATCAAGCACAATGGGGACCTCATCCCGAGGTAACTCGGCGACCAGATCCTGCTCTCCACGAGACCTTAGCGGGTGCATCAGCCAGAACATCCTAAAGAAATTCTGGACACAGGCAGCCAACATGGCGGCGCTGCATTCAACCTCGGCTCCCACGGTGCAACACAACGAGATCAGCCTTACCCCCACAGAGCCAACTCCCTCTTTTGCTATGGGAAACCCACCACCGAGCCAACAGCCGAGCCTGCACGATCTCCACACAATAGCGGCTGACATAAAGAACACACTGTCCGTGGCCATTACTGACCTCTGCCATGAAATTCAATTGATAGCGGACAGGTTACAGTGGAAGTGGAATGCACCACTGCTCACCAACATACAGCGATACAGAGGATTCACCACACTGTGAGTACACACACTCTGCGGCTCCGAGACCTCCAGCGGCATGTCGAGGACCTGGACAATCGAGGGAGGCGACACAACTTGAGGGTGAGAGGCCTCCCTGAGACAGTTGAGCCTGAACAGATTCTCCCCACAGTGACAGGCCTATTCAACCACCTCCTTGACAAGCCCCCACAGACACTAATCAACATGGAGCGTATACACAGGGCCCTTAGACCACGAGGCAGAGACACAGACCCACCGTGGGACATTGTGTACTGCCTGACCGACCTTAAGTTCAAGGAAGAAATCCTCTGGAAAGCCTGCAACAGAACACAACTGTCACATGAGGGACATGCAGTACACATTTATAAAGATCTCTCGGCCATCACTCTCAAGCACCGAAAAGACCTGCGTCCCCTCCTGGACGTCCTCCGAACCAAGGGAATCCACTATCGGCGAAAGTTCCCATTCTTCCTGTCAGCAACCCACCAAGGCCGCACAGCCGTACTGAGGGTCCCAGAAAACTGGACGCCTTCTGTCAAACGCTTGACATCCCAACTGTCGAAGTCCCCAACTGGTATGCAAACTTCAACACCCCAAGCCTGAAACAACATGCGGATAGAGAAGAGCCGATGGAAGCACAGGATGTGCGATACCGGAGACACCGCTCGACGTCCGGCACAAGACCCATCCCAGCCCCGATGGCTCAACACCAGCAATCGAGCCCTACGAAAGCTCCCCTGCCTCGCAGAGCCCACGGGGACTACTAAACTGACCTCCGCTGTATGCACCCAGGACAGATAAGTGCACAAAACTTTTTTTTTTTATCCACTGTCCCTGTTTGCTACCCTGCTAAGCCTAAATGCTGCAAAACTCACGATAACAGTCTTACTTGCTGAGATGGGACTGAATTTCACCCACAACCTCCTATATTGCAGCATACCATACGGAGAAACAACAGCAGCAAGTTGGTATATGTTCCCAGTACAGCCCCCACCTCGTTCGCTCCCTCATGCCCCATATACCTTATTCACCATACCCCTGAGAAATCAGCTATTCTCTTCCCCGGTAGCTGCTTACCATTACGCACCCACGAGGGGGCAGGGCATGACAACCACCTCTGCTCCAGGTTCCTTCCTACCTATTGAGCCATGTATGCCTCCACCTGAAGGATCTTAGGCTTCCCAGGACTCAGTTTACCACCTCTACCTGTCCTTGCATCCTACCAGGACTGATCGTATCTATATCTATTAAAATCTGAATAATTTCCTGGGTGTAACACCACTATGCCTTCCCACCCGAAGCGACCACAGGCTTCACCCTCTGAGGAGATGCCAGACACAGCCACTATAAATGGGCAACTAACATTTTAATCAACAGGTCTCAACAACTTGAACCCCAAGTAGCCTACAGTTATAGGCAGACTTACCTCCTCCCATGAGAAGATGAACTCTCTAGCTCTATGCACTTCAAAATATACCTCCTACTACGCAAAACTCAATATGTCCCACAGTGGGGACAAGAAGTATGACAGCCATTTTAAGACACACTTCCCTCTGGATAACAGCCCCGCGCACTGATCTAGTAGTAGTCAATGAAGCTAATCTTTGTTAAAATTATTTCTATAACCTAATATGTGCCACTTCTACACCCATCATAGACCGGTTATATGGTTATACACATCAATCTCTGAATGCATGCTGCTCTCACTGTTTAATGCTGGTAACGGGATATATTGCTCTGAATTTAGGCTCTAAATTGCATCCTTTTCTAAGTTATATTGGTCTGGGAGTAGCTTGAATTTTAGCTCAAACTCTGCCCTAGGGTGCCACCTACTGTCACTATATGTCCTCCACCTAAACTTTCTCTAGCAGTAGAAATATCTGTTTAAAACACTCCGATTCACACCACTTTATAGACATCCAATTCACACCCATGAATATGAAAAAGGTATGAAAGGATATGTTTTTAACAATCCTACCAATTAAATGGACTTGTTGGTGCAAGAAATGATGATAAGGGTATGGAATGAATACATGGATATATTTTCTTTATAGATCCTACTTAATTTGGGTAACTTGTTGGGGAATTTTGGATATATTACTTTAAAAGATACTTTAAAAATTACACCAAAATAAATCATTGGTTAAGAAACAATTTATGTCTAGGTCAATGTTCATACAGGCTGGCTGCAGGGTGTCCAGCCGATGTATCCATTTAGTTTCTGGTGAGCAGGTCTTTTTGCTTGAGCACATTGGGTATGAATCCGATGTCTATAAAGCGGTGGAGGACTTTGAATATATCACGCTTATTTGGTTATTTCACTAAAGATTGATGAACATTTCATAAGACATTTTTGTTTAAATTATATATATTGATTCATTGTATTCCACATGTTAAGTTTATTGATTGGTTTACACAAAAGTTATAGTGTCTACAAAATAGGGGAAATATTTATGGCATTTTTTTTATACTAGTAATGGCTGCGATCTGCGATATTTAGCGTCACTGCGACATTGCGGCGGACAGATCGGACACTTTTGACACTTTTTTGGGACCATTGACATTTATACAGCGATCAGTGCTATAAAATTGCACTGAATACTGTGTAAATGTCACTGTCAGGAAAGGGGTTAACACTAGGGGGCGATCAAGAGGTTAAATGTGTTCCCTCATGTGTGTTTCTAACTGTATGGGGGCTGGGCTGACTGGAGGAGGAGACAGACTGCTGTTCCTAATAACTTGTAACAGCAGATCTGTTTCTCCTCCCCTGTCAGAATGGGGATTTGTGTGTTTACATACACAGACCCCCATTCTGGCTCTCATGCCCACGATCGGGGGGGGGGGGCTGGCGGACATTGTGGCTGCCAGCCATATGCATCGGGTCCACCTGCCATGCCACGGGCGCACCTCAGGCAGCTCTCACATGTCTGTTATGGCTCTTAAAGGAGTCAACGTACAGGTACAGCGATTTGCAGGAACGAGTAGACCTGTCGCCGTATAATGACGGCGGCTGGTCGGCAAGTGGTTAAAGGAGTAGAAAAATGTGGTGTAATTGTAAGTATGCCTACTGTTCTGTCCCTGCTACAAATTTCCCTGTGTGTAGCTTGACATGCAGCTAAACCCTCCTATTCTGCAATAAGCCAGACTGAGTGTCATTTTGAAGCTTTAATAACAAAACAGGGTGGGTGAAACTATTGAGAAAACACAAATACAGATACATATAATCAGTGTATAATCACCAACGATGCTGCGTTTAGGGGATGCAAGTGGAGTCAAGTTTTAGTCCAATGTGCTCTGATAGCTGGTTCCTTCTTTCAGTCTCTAAGATGGAGTCTGAGTTCCCAGGATGCATCTTTCTCTCTTCCTTAAACTAAAGAATGATGGGTATTTTTGTTAAAGGTGAACAGTGTCTAGATTCTGCAAAATGAGTAAATTTACCACCGGCTTCATCTTGTGGTCAAATCTAATATTGCATGCAGAACAACTTAATGATTATCCTGCTGGAGGCAGAACACCTATAATGTTTGTGAATAATAACTTGTTAAAATTACAACTTTGTTTAAAAAAAACGTTTTTATAAGATTTCTTCTTTTTCCAAAAAATTGTGACAAAAAAATTACAACTGCAAAAAACTCACCATGACACTTACTAAATACTTTGGACTGTTCCCTTTCCAAAAAGGCATCATTTGGGGGGGGGGGGGGGGTATTTGTACTGTACTGCCATTTTAGGGCCTCTACAAACAGGATAGGCAATCAGTACATCAGGAATGAGCAATTTTCAAGTACAGTATATATAACATGGTTTGTAGACTCTATAACTTTCATACAGGCTAAATAATATACACTGATTTATTTATTTTGCCACTAAAGAAATGTAGCAGAATACATTTTGATACAAATTTTTGAAGAAATATTCTTTTTTGCAAAGTTTGATTTAAAAAAAAAACGTTTTATTTTTTAAATTTGTTTTTTTTTCCTTTTATACAGCAAAAAATATATATATATAAAAAAAAAAAAAAAAAAAAAAAAAAAGAGCTGATTAACCACTTCAGCCCCGGACCATTTGGCAGCCAAAGGACCAGAGGTCTTTTTTCAATTTCGCACTGCACTACTTTAACTGGTAATTGCGCGGTCATGCAATTTTGTAACCAAACGAAATTTGCGTCCTTTTCTTCCCACAAATAGAGCTTTCTTTTGATGGTATTTGATTGCCTCTGTGATTTTTATTTTTTGAGATATAAACGGAAAAAGAGCGAAAATTTTGAAAAAAAAAGAGATTTTCTAATTTTTGTTATAAAAAAAATCTAATAAACTCAATTTTAGTCAAACATTTGGGCCAAAATGTATTCAGCCACATGTCTTTAGTAAAAAAAATGCCAATAAGCGTATATTTATTGGTTTGCGCAAAAGTTATAGCGTCTACAAACTAGAGTACATTTTCTGGAATTTACACCGCTTTTAATTTATGACTGCCTATTTCATTTCTTGAGGTGCTAAAATGGCAGAGAAGTACAAAACCCCCCCAAATGACCCCATTTTGGAAAGTAGACACCCCAAGCTATTTGCTGAGAGGCATGTTGAGCCCATTGAATATTTTTTTTTTTTAGTCCCAAGTGATTGAATAAAGACAAAAATAAAAAAGATTTTTTTTTTTTTTTTTCAAAAAGTTGTCACTAAATGATATATTGCTCACACATGCCATAGTTATATGTGGAATTGCACCCCAAAATACATTTTGCTGCTTCTCCTGAGTATGGGGATACCACATGTGTGGGACTTTTTGGGAGCCTAGCCGCGTACGGGGCCCCGAAACCCAAGCACCGCCTTCAGGATTTCTAAGGGTGCAAATTTTTGATTTCACTCCTCACTACCTATCACCGTTTCGAAGGCCATAAAATGCCAAAATAGCACAAAACCCCCCCAAATGACCCCATTTTGGAAAGTAGACACCCCAAGCTATTTGTTGAGAGGCATGGTGAGTATTTTACAGGTCTCATTTGTTTTTGAAAATGAATAAAGTAAAGAAAAAAAAATTTTTTTTTTTTTTTTTTTCATTTTCAAAACTTTGTGACAAAAAGCGACATCTGCAAAATACTCACAATACCTCTCAGCAAATAGCTTGGGGTGTCTACTTTCCAAAATGGGGTCATTTTGGGGGGTTTTATGCCATCTGGGCATTCCATGGCCTCCGAAACTGTGATTGGCAGTGAGAAGTGAAATAAAAAAATTACACCCTTAGAAAGCCTGAAGGTGGTGCTTGGTTTTTGGGGTTCCGTACGCACCTAGGCTCCCAAAAAGTCCCACACATGTGGTATCCCCGTACTCAGGAGAAGCAACAGAATGTATTTTGGGGTGTATTTCCACATATGCCCATGACATGTTTGAGCAATATATCATTTAGTGACAACTTTTTGTAAAAAAAATATATATATTTTTTTTTTTTTCATTATTCAATCTCTTGGGACAAAAAAAAAAAATATTTAATGGGCTCAACATTGCTCTCATCAAATAGCTTGGGGTGTCTACTTTCCAAAATGGGGTCATTTGGGGGGGGTTTGAACTGTCCTGGCATTTTATGCACAACATTTAGAAGCCTATGTCACACGTCACCCACTCTTCTAACCACTTGTAGACAAAGCCCTTTCTGACACTTTTTGTTTACATGAAAACATATTTTTTTTTTTGCAAGAAAATTACGTTGAACCCCCAAACACTATATATAATGTTAAAGCAAAGGCCCTACAGATTAAAATGGTGGGTGTTGCATTTTTTTTTTCCACACAGTATTTGCGCAGCGATTTTTCAAACGCATTTTTTGTGGAAAAAATACACTTTTTTTTATTTTAATGCACTAAAACACACTATATTGCTCAAATTTTTGATGAAATAAAAAATATGATCTTAGGCCGAGTACATGGATACCAAACACGACATGCTTTAAAATTGCGCACAAACACGCAGTGGCGACAAACTACATACATTTTTAAAAGCCTTTAAAAGCCTTTACATGATACCACATTAGATTCACGGAGGAGGTCTACTGCTAAAATTACTGCCCTCGATCTGACCTTCGCGGTGATACCTCACATGCATGGTGCAATTGCTGTTTACATATGACGCCAGACCAACGCTTGTGTACGCCTTTGCGCAAGAGAAGGGGGGGCAGGGGTGCTTTTTTTTTGTTTTTTGTTTTTTTTTTAATTTATTTAGCTTTTTTATTTTATTTTTAAACTGTTCCTTCCATTTTTTTTCTTTGTTATGATTTTTATTGTTATCTCAGGGAATGTAAATATCCCCTATGATAGCAATAGGCAGTGACAGGTACTCTTTTTTTGAAAAAATTGGGGTCTATTAGACCCTAGATCTTTCCTCTGCCCTCAAAGCATCTGACCACACCAAGATTGGTGTGATAAAATGCTTTCCCAATTTCCCAATGGCGCGGTTTATATCCGGGAGGGGGGACATTCCCTCCCACTGCTTGTAAAAGCAGTCTAGAGGCTAATTACCCGCTAGAATTGCTTTTACATGAAAGCCGATCACTGGCTGAAAAGAATGATACCAAGATGATACCTAAACCTGCAGGCATCATTCTGGTATAACCATTCAAAGTCCAGCAACATACTGGACATATATTGTAATCTTTTTTTTTTCATGCAGCCTCTTGGCTGAACGAAAAAAAGAGATTGATTGGTGGGTATGCCCACCATTAGAATACCTCCCTTCATCCACCCACTTCTAATGATGGGCATACATGCACCATTTATATATGCCGATGCATGGGGGCATCCTCCCGCAAAAGTTATGCCGTGTACACACGGTCGGAATTTCGACCGTATGTACGTGGCATTAGGAGCCAATCGCTCCTCCCCCCCCTGCTGCCCCCATGCTTCGGCATATATGCTCTTTTTTTTAACTGTGGTGGTGAAATCACCTCCTACAGCGTTGGAGTCGCGGCTTTATGTATCGTGGGAGCAAACGCTGTTGCTGTCAAGATAAATAAATCCGCGTTGCAACTGAATGGCGCACCTGAAAACAAAAAAATGCTCAACACTAAAACACAGTAAACAAAATTACATACCTGAAAAGCAAGCATGATAAAACATGATAAAACATAATAAAACATTGCAGAATAGAATGGAGTAAAAAAAGAGCAACAATAGAGAGAGAATAGAGTGAGAGAGAGAACAATAAAACGACAACTATTTTATTTTTTTTTATTTTTTTGAGATTCACAGGTAAAAAAGCTCCTGACTGAAGCGACTGAATCAAAACGCTACCACAAAAAAACTGTTAGCGATCGCAGGGATCAGGCCTGACTCTGCGAACGCTGCAGTTATGTGTGCTTAGTGTTTTGTAAGTGACAGTGATCGATCGATACTGCACTTGGGTGGGCTGGGCTGGGCGGAGGGGGAAAACGCAGGTGCTAGCAGGTATCTGGGCTGATCCCGCTAACAATGCGTTTTTTTTTGGAACCCTAAACTGCTGGGACGCTAGTATAGATCTGATCAGATCAGATATTGATCTGTTCAGATACTGTGCCACTAAGGGAGGTGTATGCTTTGTGCGTGGGTGTTTGCGGTACTGGCACTAACCTGGGGCGACGCAGACCTTATTTGACCCTAAAACCTAATTGATATCACCCGCCGGGCGATCAGGGGGTTAAACCGTTATTGGGTAATAAATGGCGGGTGCCCTGACAGTATAAAAAACAAGCTAACTAACCAGCGTCACCCGTAACAGTAATACAAAAAAAAAAACTGGTTACCTAGCGACACTAATGCAGCGATCAGAAAAACGATCGCTTAGTGACACTGGCAAAAGGGGGTGAAAGGGTTAACTAGGGGCAATCAGGGGGTTAAACCTTTATTAGGTAATATATGGGGGTACCTGACGCTATATAAAAACCTGACGGGGAACCTAAATAACGAAATAACTAACTGGCTAACCAGCGTCACCAGTGACAGTTATACAGTGATCACTGGTGAAAGGGTTAACTCTAGGGGCAATCAGGGGGTTAAAACCTTTATTTAGGTTGTAATATGGGGGTACCTGACCTATAAACCTATTTATGAACCTATATAAACATGGCGGTTACCTAAAAAAAAAAAATGGTTACCTAGCGACACTAATGCAGCGATCAGAAAAACGATCGCTTAGTGACACTGGCAAAAGGGGGTGAAAGGGTTAACTAGGGGCAATCAGGGGGTTAAAACCTTTATTAGGTAATATATGGGGGTACCTGACGCTATATAAAAACCTGACGGGGAACCTAAATAACGAAATAACTAACTGGCTAACCAGCGTCACCAGTGACAGTTATACAGTGATCACTGGTGAAAGGGTTAACTCTAGGGGCAATCAGGGGGTTAAAACCTTTATTTAGGTTGTAATATGGGGGTACCTGACCTATAAACCTATTTATGAACCTATATAAACATGGCGGTTACCTAAAAAAAAAAAATGGTTACCTAGCGACAGCAGTGACACTAATACAGCGATCAGAAAAACGATCGCTTAGTGACACTGGCAAAAGGGGGTGAAAGGGTTACCTGGGGGGCAATCAAGGGGTTAAACCTTTATTAGGGGGGGGTAGGGGGCTACCTTGGACCTAAAACTAACTGCCCTGACAGTTATTACAGTCACACTGACACTAAATGCAGTGATCAGTAAATAAATGATCACTGCAATTAGTGACACTGTGACTGGGGGGGGAGGGGGTGATCTGGGGGGTGATCAGGGGGTGACAGGGGGGTGGAATATGTGCCTAACTGTACTGGTGTCAGTGTAGTGTTGTGCACTAACCTGTACATGTTCGCCGCTCGGCGTCTCCGGTCACATAGACCGGCGCACCGAGCGTGACATCACTTCCGCCTTCCTGTCTATACAATAGACAGGAAGGGGAAGCTTTTCATTGGCCAGGAGCGATCGCGAGGGGGTGGCCAGAAACCACTGGCCGTCCCCTCGTCCCGGATCGCTCCTGAAGCGATCCCGACCGTCCCCGCCGGCGGAGGGGGGTCCGATCGGACCCCCCAACCGCCGGAAGAATGTCACGTACAGGTACGTGATTCTGCCTGTACGTGCCATTCTGCCGACGTAAATATACAGGGGGCGGTCGGGAAGTGGTTAACCACTACAATACTGGGCACTTAAACACCCTTCCTGCCCAGACCAATTTTCAGCTTTCAGCGCTCTCGCACTTTCAGTGACAATTGTGCGGTCATGCAATGCTGTAACCAAATTAATTTTTTATCATTTTGTTCGCACAAATAGAGCTTTAGTTTGGTGGTATTTATTTGCGACACCTTTTTTTTTTTTTTTTTTTTTTTGCGATATAAGCGAAAACATAGCGGAAATTTTGAAAAAAAACAATATTTTTCCAATAAAATCAAATTTGTCATAAATTTAAGCCAAAATGTATTCTGCTACATGTTTTTTGTAAAAAAAATTCCGTTAAGTGTATAATAATTGGTTTGCGTGATCACGGACATATGTACGCAAATGATCATGTAAAAGGGGTGTGCAGGTGATCACGGACATATGTGTGCAGATAATCATTGGCACATGTTATTTTACTGGGACATATGTGAGGGACATGTGTTTTTATTATTTGGGGACATGTGTTTTTATTTGGGGACATGTGTTTTTATTATTTGGGGACATGTGTGTTTTGGGGACATGTGTGTTGTGGGGACATGTGTGGGGACATGTGTGTTTTACTGTGTGGACGCTACTGGTGATCAGTGAGTAAAAAAAACAGCTAATACTCACTGATCACCAGCCGGCTGCAGCGATCCGCTCTCCTCTCCTCACCGACGACTTCCGTGTGAGGAGAGGAGGGCCGATTGCCTAGCAACCGGCTGTTTGTTTACATCACATGATAGCTGTCATTCGACACAGCTGTCATGTGATCAGGAGGGCCAATCACCGAGCCCTCCTGCCAATCCGAGATGCGCCGTGTCCGGGTGACACGGCCGCATCGGGATCGCGCCGCTGCGCGGGCACGCGCGCGCGCGATCCCTCTACTTCTGAAGGACGTTCCGGAACGTCCTATCAGAAGTAGACGGCTCCCACCTGGCCGTATATCTACATTGGCCTGGTGGGAAGTGGTTAAATACCATCAAAAGAAAGTCTACCTCAAAACAATGATACAAAAAACATTTGGTTACAGTGTTATATGACTGAGCAATTGTCAATCAAAGTGTAACAATTGCTGTAAACTGAAAAATTACCTGGGCAGGAAGGGGGGTGAATCAGTCCGGTCTTGAAGTCGCTAATTCTTTTTTTTTTGTAAAATACAAATAACATCACTCTACAAATCTCCAGTAAACTAACAAAGTTTGTTTGTTTTACTTGTTTGCTACAGACCTGTATATTGTTGTATGTAAATTATAAACCAAGAGAAAGGAAAGGTTGGAAGAAGCATATGATGCATAAACCAACAGAAGATGGTTTTGTGGGCGTGGCTTGGACATGGCCGCGTGAGGAAGCAGAATCCCGGAGCTTCTCACATACCGCAGCTTAAACAGTCTGATCCGACGGATACATCGCTCCAATACGAACCACACTGCTATGTCCCAGCACCGGAGAGTCTCCTCAAGGAACAGGGGCACCCTGGAAACAGCACTATAGGAGCATATTTCAGCAGCAAAGGGCAGGAGCATGAGACACCTAAGATGGCGACCAGGAAGGGCCATGGGACGGACGCAATGGCGGGGACCTGTGTGCAGTCACAATCAGCTAGGTCACCTATCCAGACTCCACAGATGGTAAGGGGCACTACCTCCCCTGACTCCCCTGGCTCTTCAGCCTCACTTGAACAGGGCTCGGAGGCCTCAAGGCTGATGGGAGACAGAGACTTAAAACAACACATTTGGTCTCTCCCCACAAGAGAAGACCTAGACTGCTTTGCTGCCAGGGTAGAAAAAGCCATTAACCACTTCCCGCCCCGGTCAATAGCATATTGACGTCCGGGAAGTGGTTCCGTTATCCTGACTGGGCATCATATGACGTCCTTCAGGATAACATGCCGCTGCGCGCCAGTGGGGGCACGCATCGCGGCGATCGGTGGAGCGGTGTGTCAATCTGACACACCGCTACACTGATCTTGGTAAAGAGCCTCCGGCGGAGGCACTTTACCACGTGATCAGCCGCGTCCAATCACGGCTGATCACGATGTCAACAGGAAAAGCCAGTGATCAGCTTTTCCTCACTCGCGTCTGACAGACGCGAGTAGAGGAGAGTCGATCGGCAGCTCTCCTGACAGGGGGCGTCTGCGTCTGTGCTGATTGTTTATCAGCGCAGCCCCCCTCAGATGCCCACACTGGACCACCAGGGACTCCACTGTACCCCCTGGCCATCCACATGTGCAAATGATGCCCAATCTGTGCCAGTCAGTGCCCACAAATGGGCACTGACTGGCACCATTAAGTAGCAATCAGTACCACCCATCACCCAGCAATGCCACCCATCAGTGTCATCAGTGCCACCCATCAGTGTCATCAGTGCCATCAATCAGTGTCATCAGTGTCCAGCAGTGCCACCTATCAGTGCCCATCCGTGCCCACCTATCAGTGCCCATCCATGCCACCTATCCGTGCCACCCATAAGTACCCATCAGTGCCGCCCATAAGTGCCCATCAGTGCCGCCTATGAGTGCCCATCAGTGCCGCCTATGAGTGCCCATCAGTGCCACATACCAGTGCCACCTATCAGTGCCCATCATCAGTGGCTGTCAGTGCCACCTCATCAGTACCACCTCATTGGTGCCACCTCATCGGTGCCCATCAGTGCTCATCAGTGCAGCCATATCAGTGCCCATCATTGAAGAAGAAAACGTACTTATTTACAAAAAAATGAACAGAAACAAAGAAAAACTTGTTTTTTTTCTAAATTTTCGGTCTTTTTTTATTTGTTGCGCAAAAAATAAAAATCGCAGAAGGGATCAAATACCACCAAAAGAAAGCTCTATTTGTGGGAACAAAATGATAAAAAAAAGTTGTTTGGGTACAGTGTTGTATGACCGCGCAATTGTCATTCAAAGTGCGACAGTGCTGAAAGCTGAAAATTGGTCTGGGCGGGAAGGTGTCTAAGTGCCTGGTATTGAAGTGGTTAAACAAGATATAGAGCAGCTGAAAGAGGACACCACTCAGCTAGGCAACAGGAAACACTGCAGCTGGAAACACTGGAACAGACAGTGGAGGTAGCATTGCCAGCTATTACACAGCTAAGGGACAAATGCGCAGCTCAGGACCAACAGGCACTAATCTCACAGTTAGACAACTATGAGAACTGAAGCCGCAGATCCAACATCCGCATAAGGGGGTTGCCAGAGGCAACGGGAGCTAAGGACATTGTCCCCACACTGCAAGGCATCTTTAAAGAGCTCCTAGGCCTCCCCCCTCCAGCAACAGTGGAGATTGATAGGGCACACAGAGCCCTCCGACCCCCATCACAAGATGCAGACAACCCACATGATATAATCTGCAAACTGCATGAATACACAGTAAAGGATCAAATAATGCAGCTCATGCGTAAACGTCTGTTCTTCTATCAGGACTTGTCCCAGCGCACTTTGATGCAGCGCAGGGCACTACAACCTCTCCTGGAATCGCTCCGCACAGCAGGTATCACCTATAGGTGGGGGTTCCCTTTTAGCCTCCATGCAGAGATAGATGGAAAATCTGCCACCCTGCACACTAAGGATGACCTCCAACGCTTCCTGTCACAACTGAACCTGGAACCTGTGGACTTCCCTGACTGGAGACTTTCCACAGATATCCAGCACCTCAGCCCTGGCAGCAGGCCCGATTCGACCGAAACCCATGGAATCGCAAACGCTCTTCCTCTACAACTGCGAGGCAAGAGCCCCTTGCAGGGAACTGAAAGTGCCCCATGCACCGCCACATTCTCAAAGATGTCCCTTTGACAGCCTCTGGGCACACCCACTGACTAAAATGGATTCACCAGAAGTGCACGCACCGGAGACGTATGAACTAATTACCTCATCTGCAGCCTCCCTTTTATTTTTATTTTTTCAAACTTTTTATTTTTTCCCTTTTTTGTGCACTGATAGCCCATCTCTATCAACATTAAAGGGCAAATAGCTGATGAGGCTGCCAAGGGATACTACAGCCTTAGTATATTACTGAGTATCCAGTTTTGTTCAGGACCCAGCTGACTATTGATCCCCGGACACTTACAGCCTTTACCTCAGTGAGGAGCGGGAACTTCCTATCTTCCCATGTCCGATCACGACCCCCAGATAGGACTACCTGTATTGGGTGTTAGCCCAGGCTTGGGCACTTTGCCGGACTCAGGCGGCTCCCCTATACTGGGGGGTGGCATGAGTCGGGCAAACAGTTTAGGGTAAACCAACACAGTGCCTTTTGAGGCACTAGTGGACCCATACTACAAAATGTTATATGTATCTCATGAAATGTTAACTCTCTCCTTTTTCTTTCTCTATTTTTTTTCTCTCTTTCCCCCTCCCTTTCTGTTTCCCCACTCCCCAGCCTACTTCGTTATCTTTCACCAGGAAGGAGAAACCAAAACTCATCCTCACCGGACTCTACAGAACCGAGACGGTTGATGCAACATGGCCACAATTAAAGTGGATGTCATAATGTAGAGAATAAGATTTTCTTTCATTTGAGCCCAGTCTTGCCACACAGATTTACTCGAGGCCTGAGAAATCCTCTTTTATTGTTCAGTTAGAAAGATCTTGACAAAGTGCTGAAATCTTTGTCAAAAAGCCCCCTTGCTGTGAGTGACAGGTGATTTACATATCTCATGCACTAGCCTAAAAGAGGCACATCCTGTGTAATTATAAAAAGTGAGAAATCCACCCCTCCCCCACATAACAAATCCTGTGATCAATGTATCCTCAGACACACACACTGCACTATAGCAATCATCAGATGACTGCATGTTCTACTCTGCCCAGCTCTAACTACATACATCTCCCCTATATTCTTCTTGCTGTTCACTCGAATAAATTTATTTTCACTCTGGTCTGTGCATCTGTGGTCTGTGCCTGTCTCTCAGGCTAGTGCATGAGATATGTAAATCACCTGTCACTCACAGCAAGGGGGCGTTTTTGACAAAGATTTCATCACTTTGTCAAGATCTTTCTAACTGAACAATAAAAGAGGATTTCTCAGGCCTCGAGTAAATCTGTGTGGCAAGACTGGGCTCAAATGAAAGGAAATCTTATTCTCTACATTATGATATCAAAAAAAAAAACGGGTATGTGCTCCCCTAACAAACAAAATAGGCTATGGTTAGAATTGAAAAGATTGGGGGCGCAGGTGTTGTTCTTGCAGGAGACCCATTTTACGGATACTTCACTCCCCAAATTGCCCACCCACTTATTTTCGCAATGGTACATGTGTAATTCTCCAAAACCTAAGTCCAGGGGTACGGCCAAAGCTATACACAAAAACTGTCAATTCCAACCCTTAGATCACAAAATAGACCCTCAAGGTCGTTACGTGTTCCTGAAAGGAACTATAATGGGACAGACATACACGTTTGCCACAGTATAAGCCCCTAATACACAACAGTTCGCATTCATAGACCTAGTCCTATTTAAACTGGCGGACTTTCGGGAGGGTAGACTAATCCTAGGTGGGGACTTCAACGTCAGCCCTGACTCCACACTAGAGACTTCAGCGAATAGATCGTCACATTCCCACGCCTTTTTGCGACACTTCCGGAAGTCCCTCCAGAGATATACCTTGGTGGACTGCCGGAGAGCATTACATCTGAAAGGGATTATAGCTACTACTCTAGTGTACACAAGGTGTACACTAGAATTGATCTATTACTAGTGGACCAAGGCACCCTTGACCTAATATTAGGAGCAACCATAGACTAGATAACTATCTTAGACCACGCCCCAGTGACACTCACACTCTCACTGGCCCAGGCCATGACCAAAGCGAAGACATGGAAACTGAACGAGAACCTGCTAGATGACCTGGGAGTGGTGACAGTGGTACAGGAGACTCTGACACACTATTTTGCAGAAAATGCCAATGGGGAGGTGAATGAAGGCATTCTCTGGGAAGGCCACAAAGCAGTAGTCCGGGGTATCTTTATCGCCCTGGGAGCTAAAATTAACAAGGAGAGGCAGGCGGACTTTAAGAAGGTACTGCAGGCGTTACAACGTGCGGAGCTTGGACATAAAAGAACGTTGTATTCTGAAGAATTCCGGCGCCTGACTGAGCTAAGACAGCTCTTCTCTAAACTGCTGGGCCGTAAAATAAACTGCAAACTACGCTACCTGGCCCACACTTACTTTGAGCATGGTAACAAGTGCGGCAGGTTACTGGCTCGAGCGCTCCGCAAAAAAAGACTCCTAGCACATGTGCATAAATTACACTCCCCCACTGGAGAACCTGCACAACACACATCCAAAATAGCATATATGTTTTGTGACTACTATGCGAACCTGTACAATCTGGACTCCGCCTCCTCTCCAGCAGATGTAGCTCTTAAACAGTCCCGCATAAAAACATACCTTTCATCAATAGGTCTCCCTACCCTATCCCCAGAACAGGCGACTGATTTAGAATGCCCAATGACTACAGCTGAAATACTAGCTACTGTTAAATCTCTGCCTACAGGCAAACGCCCTAGACCCGACGGCTTCACTAGGGCCTACTACCTAAAGTTCTTTGACAAACTACAGACCCCTTTCTGTGCCCTCCTCAACTCCCTAGCCACCAATGGATCTCTACCACAGGAGACTTCGCTGGCACACATTACAGTACTCCCAAAAGAAGGGAAAGATCCCACCCAACCGCACAGTTATCGTCCAATTTCCCTTCGGAACAGACCTTAAAATCTTCTCTAAAACATTTGTTACCTGAATTGATTCACGCTGATCAGACAAGCTTTATAATGGGAAGGGAAGCCAGAGACAACTCCAACAGAGCCCTCCAGCTTATCCACTGGGCACGTACACACGATCGGATGCCTCCATACCCGATTCTGTCTACAGATGCGGAGAAGGCATTTGATCGCGTGGACTGGGACTTCCTGAACGCTGTGCTTCAGGGCACTGGTCTGGGCCCACACATGCTGCAATGGATTTCGGCCCTTTATGTGTGCCCCACTGCCCAGGTTAAGGTGAATGGTGGCCTCTCCTCACCGTTCCCTATCCGAAATGGCACGGGACAGGGATGCCCGCTCTCGCCCCTTCTGTTGGCATTGGTCTTAGAACCATTACTGCAGAAGGTCAGGGACAATCAAAATGCTAAGGGGGTACGGGCGGACTCCCTCGAGCACAAACTCCATGCTTATGCAGATTACATATTATTTCATATAGTGGACCCCTATGTCTCGTTGCCGAATCTGATGGGAGAACTAACGGCATATGGAGAGGTATCCAATTTTCTGATAAACTACACCAAATCATAAATATTGCCAATCAGCATTCCTCCAACCATGACGGACTCCCTAAGAGGATCATTCCCGATCACGTGGGCCACCCCCTCCATGAAATATTTAGGCGTCCAGCTCACAGACCGACCAGATCCCCTGTATGCACACAACTACATACCCCTAATTAAGAAGATCTCTCATGACTTACTGACATGGGACAAGACACTTTTTACCTGGGTGGGACGAACGAACATCTTAAAAATGACCATACTGCCCCGCGTCCTTTTTCTCCTGCAAATGATACCGATACATATACCAAAACGCTTCTTCACGGATATACAGCCTCTTTATTAAGTTTGTGTGGGGTGTGTGGGGTGGCAAGAAGCCACATCTCGCTATGGCAATGCTCCAAAGAACTAAGCCAAAGGGGGGCCTAGGCGTACCCAACATACTCCAATATTACCAAGGGATCGCCCTACAGCGCATTTTAAACTGGAAGTTTCATACGCCCTTTAAGCTGTGGGTTCCTCTGGAGAAAACAAAATGGCAGGCAGAGACCTATCCTATGCACCCTGGGTTCCCGCTGCAGACAGGGGGCTCTCCGACTGGGTCTCCCCATTGACAGTTCACTCCCTGAAAATATGGGATATAGAGAACACACGCCTAGCTCTGGCACCACAAACATCCCCACTGGCACCAGTGAGCGGGTACCTGTGGTTTCCTCCGGGGGAACAGATAGCCTCGCTCGGAACATGGACGAGAGATGGGATTGTTAACCTGGCGAGATTTGTAGAGAGGGGCTCGGTGACATCGCTCTCCACCTTTCAGGAAAGATATGGTAGCTTCCCCTTTGACTTCTGGAGACACCGCCAACTAGAGACCTTCATAGCCAAATGCCACAGACAAACACAACTCAGAACCACATTGACAGAATTTGAAAGTATGTGGGCAACCACAGACCCATTGCCCGACATGATCTCTGCAATATACGGATTGTTAGACAGCCACACCCAGCCCCAAACCCCTTTATGTTAAAGAGTGGGAAAAAGACCTCCAACACGAATTCACAGAAGACCAGCTCCATCACCTGTACCGCCTGACTCACTCAAGCTCAATAGACTCTAAGACCCAAGAAGACAACTACAAAAGCTATTGAGATGGTACAGGGAACCCACCACCCTGGCTAGAATTTTCCCCACCACTTCCAACAGGTGCTGGAGGGGGTGTGGAATGAAAGATACATTTCTCCACATCTGGTGGGAGTGCCCTGTGTTAACACCATTTTGGACTATGGTTAGCAAACAGATCTCAGACAGCCTGGGTATAGATATCCCGGCCCTACCAAAACACTTTCTGCTCCACATCCCTCCCATGCTTCTATCGCAATATAAAAGGAGTGCTCTCCCCCACCTCCTCAATGCAGCAAAACGTCTAATACCAATACATTGCAAAAGCTTGCAGATCCCATGCGAGCAGGACTGGTTCAGGAAGGTGGGGGAGATCATGGAGGCAGACAGTTGGTTAGCCACCTGTCGAGACACTTGTGAAAAATTTGAGCTTACATGGGCAGCATGGAGAACCCACGTACATGACACAACTATGGCCTCACCTAGTCTAGACGTTGCAACTCTTGCTTTAGCAGATCCATCCTTTGGGAGACTTGTCCAGGCGAACCTTCTGTCAACAACTACATGCTCTACTCAAAAGTAGGCATCAGCGAATCAGTCCAAATAGACTGAATGTCTGGGACAGGAGGGGTGTCCGCCTGGGCACCATAAGTAGAAATGCCTCCCGGTTGACACGGTTGTCCGTCTGCACTCGGACCATGTTGAATGCACACCTTTTCCCTTGTCTCCCTCCCCTTCTACCCTCCCTTCCCCTTCCCCATATACCCCCCATTAATGTTACCTTATTGTGATGTTAAAGCGGAATTCCACCCTAAAGTGGAACTTCCGCTTTTCGGAAACCCTCCCCCCCTCCGGTGTCACATTTGGCACCTTTCAGGGGGGTGCAGATATCTGTCTAAGACAGGTATTTACACCCACTTCCGGGCATAAACTCCCATGGAAGTTTACGCCACTTCCTGTCCCGGCGCGCTGTCTGCCAGGACACACACGTGTCCTGGCAGACAGCGCTGACGATTCTCATTGCGCTGCGCGACTCACGCTTACGCAGTAGGGAACCGGGAAGTGAAGCCGCAAAGGCGACACTTCCTGATTCCCTCACGAGAATGGCCCGGCAGCAGCAGAGAGCCGAGCGATTGATCGGCCTCTGCTGCCGATATCGCTGGAACCTGTGACAGGTAAGTGTCCATTTATTAAAAGTCAGCAGCTGCAGTATTTGTAGCTGCTGGCTTTTAAAACATTTTTTTTTTTCAGTTACAGTCCCGCTTTAATCTGTTCAAAACTTGAAAATAAAAATATAAATTATACAAGAAGATGGTTTTGTCAGGAATTTCATCCTAAAAGTCTGAAGGTCAATCAGCCAGTTTGGGTCCCACTAATCCAAGATAATATTGTTGCTTTAAAAATAAAATAATTGCAGGGATTTGACATAAATCTAGTTATTTCAAATATGTGTTCTCTCTTTTAGGGGAACCCTTTGAAAATATGGCCATCGTCAATGCTGCGGTAGCCAATATAATCGTGTCTATATTACTGGGTGACAGATTTGAATATGATGATCCGACCATACTGAACCTCATAAGAAAAATTAATGAAAATATCAAGAGCTTTGGAAGTTTTATGACTATAGTAAGTGTAACCATCAGTTGAAAGGCTGGGCCTTATCTCTTCAGTTCAAATGTTCTATTGACTTTACAAACCATTAGGCCATGTTAGAAAACAATTTAAAAGATTCTATTACCTATAATATTAGGGGGCAGCCTGAAGTGTTTGGACCAGTACCTTTTGGGGCACATAAAATTAATGCTCAGCTTAGCTTGATGAGGCAACAGTTGGTATAATAGGTATAGATTGTATAACCTGTCCGGTTGATTTCCCTCCAATAGCAGTTGGTGTGGTGGGTGGTTGAATATGAAAAAGTATCTCACAAAAGTGAGTACACCCTCACATTTTTGTTTTATTATATCTTTTCATGTGATAACACTGAAGAAATAACACTTTGCTACAAAGTAAAGTAGTGAGTGTACAGCTTGTATAACAGTGTAAATTTGCTGTTCCCTCAAAATAACTCAACACACAGCCATTAATCTCTAAAACGCTGGCAACAAAAGTGAGTACACCCCTAAGTGAAAATGTCCAAATTGGGCCCAAAGTGTCAATATTTTGTGTCGCCACCATTATTTTCCAGCACTGCCTTAACCGTCTTGGGCATGGAGTTCACCAGAGCTTCACAGGTTGCCACTGGAGTCCTCTTCCACCCTTCCATGACGATATCACAGAGCTGGTGGATGTTAAAGACCTTTCGCTCCTCCACCTTTCTGTTCGAGGATGCCCCACTGATGTTCAATAGGGTTTAGGTCCGCAGACATTCTTGGCCAGTCCATCACCTTTACCCTCAGCTTTTTTTAGCAAGGCAGTGGTCATCTTGGAGGTGTGTTCGGGGTAGTTATGTTGGAATACTGCCCTGCTGCCCAGTCTCCGAAGAGAGAGGATCATGCTCTGCTTCAGTATGTCACAGTACATGTTGGCATTCATGGTTCCCTCAAAGAACTGTAGCTCCCCAGTGCCGGCAGCACTCATGCAGCCCCAGACCATGATGCTCCCACCACCATGATTGACTGTAGGCAAGACACACTTGTCTTTAGACTCCCCACCTGGTTCCCGCGACACACGCTTGACATCATCTGAACCAAATTTGTTTATCTTGGTCTCATCAGACAACAGGACATGGTTCCAGTAATCCATGTCCTTAGTCTGCTTGTCTACAGCAAACTGTTTGAGGACTTTCTTGTGCATCATCTTTAGAAGACACTTCCTTCTGGGAGGACAGCCATGCAAACCAATTTGATGCAGTGTGCGGCATATGGTCTGAGCACCGACAGGCTGACCCCCCCCCCCCACCTCTACAACCTCTGCAGCAATGCTGGCAGCACTCATGCATCTATTTCCCAAACACAAAGTCTGGATATGATGCTGAGCACGTCCACTCAACTTCTTTGGTCGACCATGGCAAGGCCTGTGCAAGGCCTGTTCTTAGTGGAACCTGTCCTGTTAAATTACTGTATGGTCATGGCCACCATGCTGCAGCTTAGTTTCAGGGTCTTGGCAACCTTCTTATAGCCTAGGCCATCTTTATGTAGAGCAACAATTCTTTTTTTCAGATACTCAGGGAGTTCTTTGCCACGAGGTGCTATGTTGAACTTCCAGTGACCAGTATGAGAGAGTGAGCACGTTAACACACCTGCTCCCCATTTACACCTGAGACCTTGTAACACTAACGAGTCACATAACACCAGTGAGGGAAAATGGCTAATTTGGCCCAATTTGGACATTTTCACTTAGGAATGTCTTCACTTTTGTTGCCAGCGGTTTAGACATTAATGGCTGGGTGTTGAGTTATTTTGAGGGGACAGCAAATTTACACTGTTGTACAAGCTATACACTCACTACTTTAGATTGTAGCAAAGTGTCTTTTCTTCAGTGTTGTCACATGAAAAGATATAATAAAATATTAACAAAAATGTAAGGGGTGTACTCACTTTTGTAAAATACTATATATATATATATATATTGCACAAACTGTTGGCGCTATATAAATCCTGTATAATAATAATTATATATATATATATATATATATATATATATACATATATTTATATATTATAATTATAATTATATTTATATATTATAATTATATATATATAATATATATATATATATATATATATAGTATTTTATGTATATTGTATATTTATATATACACAGTGCTGTGAAAAAGTGTTTGCCCTCTCATGATTTTTTATTTTTTTTGCATATTTCTTACACTTAAATGATTCAGATCAAACAAATTTTAATATTACACAAAGATAACCCAAGTAAATCCAAGGTGCAGTTTTTAAATTATTATTTAATTTAGTAAGGGAAAAAAACTGTTTAAACCTGCCTGGCCCTATGTGAAAAGTAATTGCCCCCTCCCATGCCAAATCATGGATGAAATGTAATTAACCACAATTTTTTAGAAAGCTGCATTAAATTTCACTTGCCACACCCAGGCCTGATTCCTGCCAGACCTGTTGAATCAAGAAATCACATAAATAGAAGCTGTCTGACAAAGTGAAGCTTGCTAACAGATCATAAAAATCCACACATCATGCCACAATCTAAAAAAAATCAAGAACAGATTAGAAACAAATTAGGAATGTGCAAATTAAAGATTAATTCCTTGATTAATAGTTAATTATTTTGATCGATCCAAATTTTTTTGATCGATCAAAATTTTTTTGATCGATCAAAATTTTTTTGATCGATCAAAATTTTTTTGATCGATCAACATTTTTTTGATCGATCAAAATTCTTTTGATTGGTACTCACCTCTCCGTTGACGTCATGGACATCTACGTCACCAGACTCCTCCCCCCATCCACAAGTGCCTCCGTCTGCTAACGAAGGGAAGGGGGGAGGAGTCCGGTGACGTTGAAGTTCTGATTGAACGCAACGTGTACGGGGGAGGAGCTACGCATGACGTCACCCGCTGCTGCCCTACGGAACTAACACGATTGTCGGCTTTACATGCTGTGTTTTTATCATCTCTATGTGAGTAGTTTGTGTTTGAACACAAAAATGTAATCTTAAGCGGTGAGCACTTAGATATTGCTGAGATCTAATGAGACGTGAGAGAAGTTTATGGTCCGTGTTAACCCTTTTGATATCCGCTTGCATGACCACCTGTTTGCACAGGGGTCAATGCCATAAGGTGAGAGTGATTAGTTAGACCGGAGGTGGAGGGATTGTCACGCTACTGTGAGGAAAAAAATTACTTACGTCAGTGCTACAGTTTGAATTTAAAAACGTATTTGTGTGAACTGTGAAGTTAAGTCATGGATTATGGAAACTAACTAGTGTCTGACTAATGCAGAGTTGCAATGCAAGGAGATCAGCTAAAAGTAGTTGGATCAGTTATAATTAATCGAAATTAGTCGATTAATCGATTTAAAAAAAAATCGATTAATCGAACACGAAAATTTTTATCAGTAACAGCCCTAAAATTAATGTATATGTATCTGTCTAGGAAGGGTTTCAAAGCTATTTCTAATGCTTTGGAACTCCAATGAACCATGGGTAGAGCCATTATCCACAAATGGAGAAAACTTGTAACAGTGGTGAACCTTTCCAGGAGTAGCAGGCCTACAAAAATTACTCCAAGAGCATGACAACGACTCATCCAGGAGGTCATAAAAGAACCCAGAACAACATCTAAAGAACTGCAGGCCTCACTTGCCTAAGGTAAGATTGGTCTTCATGATTCTACAATAAGAATAAGACTGGGCAAAAATGGCATCCATGGTAGAGTTACAAGGCCAAAGCCACTGCTGACCAAAAAGAACACAAAGGCTCATCTCACATTTGCCAAAACACAGCTTGATTATCCCCAAGACTTTTAGGCAAATATTCTGTGGACTGATGAGACAAAGATTTAACTTTTTGGAAGGTGTGCATCCCGTTACATCTGGCATAAAACAAATACAGAATTTCTTAACAGGTACATCATACCAACAGTCAGACATGGTGGTGGTAGCGTGATGGTCTGGGGCTGCTTTTAAGCTTCAGGACCTGGACAACTTACCATAATTGAATTCTGAGCTCTACCAGAATATCCTAAAGGTGAATTTCCGGCCATCCGTTCGTGACCTCAAGCTCAAGTGTACTTGGGTTATGCAGCAGGACAATGATAGGAAACACAACAGCAAGTCCACCTCCAAATGGTTCAAACAAAGCAAAATATAGGTTTTGGAGTGGCCTAGCTAAAGCCCGGACTTAAATCCAATTGAGATGCTGTATCATGATCATACACAGGTCGTTCATGCTGGAAAACCCTCCAATGTGGCAGAATTAAAAAAATTCTGGAAAGAAGAGTGGGAATGTGAAAGACTCATTGCCAGTTATCGCAAATGCTTGATTGCAATTGTTGCCGCCAAGGGTGGCACAACCAGTTATTAGGTTTAGGAAACCATCATTTAAAAACTGCATTTTGTATTTACTCGGGTTAACTTTGTGTAATAATAAAATTTGTTTGATGATCTGAGTCATTAACCACTTCAGCCCGGAATAATTTACCCCCTTCCTGACTGGGCCATTTTTTGCAATACGGCATTGCATCGCTTTAACTGTCAATTTTGCGGTTGTGCGACGCTGTACCCAAACAAAATTTACATTTACATACACATGTCCCTGTTCTGGCTCTCGTCCCCACGTTTGCACGTGGCCTGCAGTCATTGCGACTGCCGGCCAAACGCATCAGTTCCCCTGCAGCGTGCATGCCTGCTATCCCTGCTTAAAGGGCCGATGCACAGCTACGACGGTTCGATGGAACGTGCCTACCTGCCGCAGTATAATGATGGCAGCTGGTCAGCAAGCGGTTAAAGTATGACAAATATGCAAAAAAATCTGAAAGGGGCAAATACTTTTTCTTAGCATTGTGTGTATATATATACTCTGCAGCACAGTATAGTGAGACCCAAAGAATAACAACTTCTATTTTATTGAAGATATTTTGTGTACAACAAAAATATACAGGATTTCCAGCTGACAGAGCGTGCACACAGTAACAGAAAATGTAAAGGCAACCAGTGTCTAACAACAGTATACCAAATAGATATGAGACAAAGGACAAAATACAGGAGGCATCAGATGCCTGCAAGTACCATTTGTGTTCTACTATTCTGTAATTTAATTTTTTTTTGACAAACAAGGGAGAGTGCATTGCCCTGCATTGTATTCCATTAAATTCACGCTAGTGAAGGGGAGGGGGTTTAGGCAGCCCTCTACCCAACCAAAACTATTCCTTTGTGCCATTTCTGAGAGCAAACATGAATTCAAATTGGGTTTGTGAATTTAAGTAGTGAAAATAAAGATTGGAATCTGGGGGGTCTTTTTTTCTTTCAGGCTGCCGCTATTGTCTTCCTAGCGGCAATCATACAATGTGTGATAAAGAGTATGTTTGCATTACTAAGTGGAAATTGGAAGAAAGTATCTGGAAAGTGTTATCATGGGAGACTAAATATGAGGAAGGTAGAGGTCTTAGACTTCATGTACACCTAAACGTGGCTCTACTAAAAGAATGTGTGTACATGGACACATAGGCTTTCATGGAGTTGAGTTTAGGAGCTTTGATAAAAGCTCTTGAAGTCAAGTTTGGGAGTTGCCAGTGTAGGCTAGTGTACATGAAGCCTTACCAGATTTTAGCCACAAAGGTAGATCCTAAATGCTGGGACCTTAGACCAGAATGTGCAGGCAAAGTAGGAAGCTTTCCACCATCTACCCTCTCTCATTTAAGGTTTTTATAATGGCTAAAAGGTGGGGTTGGTGGGAAGGTTGATTGTCACAGAAACTTGGTGGTTAGGGAGTCTGTGGAATAAGACAAATTGTTTCAAAACTGGGGCCCATTTGGTCCATGGGTTCTTCCAGGAGCTAGGTACCAGAGGGAAAGTAAGAGTGCATAGGTTTGGTAACACCCTTGGGCAAGTATGGTAAGTATAAAGATGATCCTAGTTCAATTCTTGTACTTTATGGACACTCAAAGATTATTTTTAGTAACATTTGTCAAATTGTTTATTTTATATTGTTTATGTTTTTTTATCAAGTTGTATTTTTATTGGCCCTTTGTTTTTCCTTAAGCTTTACAACATGTTTCCAAGACTGGTAGGAATGCTTCCTGGCAGCCATCAGAAAGTTTTTCAAAATGTTGAAGACACATATACTTTTATAAGGGAGGTATTTACAAAACAGAAGAAAACACTGGACGTAAATGACCAAAGGAACCTTATCGATGCGTTTCTGGCAAGACAAGAGCAAGAGGTACAAGTTCTGTTTTCTCAATTACTGATAATTGCCATTCAATTAACAAATAGATAAATAATCTAATACTTGGCTATGCTTATCCCTTTCATGAACGAGGGTCATGGATAGTTAATTGTCCAGGCCAAATTTAGTAGGGTCCATGTTCATCGGTCAACTTAATTAAAACCATATGACTAGTTTGCCTAATAAAACAATGTTTGGCTGTATTCTAATGATATATATGGCTTAAGTTTGCCAAATTGTTTTAATAAACAACCTACTACATTTTTTTTATTATAAACTTACAATAAGAAATAACATTTTACTTTAGCAGCTTGTTATAATTATTTTGCCTGATATACTGTCATTTACATTTTTTACTGAAAACTACAGCCATCTATCAAACCACCTTTCTCTGTGAGGTATAATAGTGAAAACATGACTGAGAACCATGGTGATTGGCTCCCAATGGCTGAATCTGCCTACACAGCACAGGAACAGTGGTGTGCTGTCACATTTGTTTTGTGATCCTCAACTTTACAAGATCTGGACTGACTCTCATATTTTTGTTTTGATAGCATTTATTGCAGCAAATTTCACATTCAGGCCCCGTTCACACCTAGCGTTGTGGGACTGTACAGTTTTTGGCTCATTTTTCCCGTGACCTGCATGGAAAAGTAGCTAACGGGACATTTTGGTGTGTTGAGGGTTGCACGTTTTTTTACTGTGCATTTTGCTGTGTTTGTCACAAATTTTTTCATGTGGCAAAACGTGTGTTAGTTTATGTGCCGTTAACAAGGAATGGCACAAAAACCACAACTAGTTATTTTAGGTGTATAAAGTTTGTCATACACTGTATAATCTCTGTATGATCTCCTTTATATTTACCAAAACTATATAATAAGAGGACACAGCATCTATTCAATCATTCTGTATCCAATCGGGCTATGTATGGTGTGCTTTATGCCGCGTACACACGACCGGACTCTCCGGCAGACTAGGTCCGACAGTCTTCCCGACGGACTTTCGGCGGAGTTCTGACAGACTTTCCAAACTAACGGACTTGGCCACACACGAATGGACTAAGTCTGTTCGAAAGTCCTTTCGTTTTGAACGTGATGATGTAAACGGGACTAAAAAAGGAAGTGCAATAGCCAGTAGCCAATAACTTCCCTTGCGTCATATTTGGTCCGTCGGACCAGCATACAGACGAACGGTTTTCCCGATAGGAATTGAGTCCGTCGGATAGATTTTAAATATGTTCTATTTCTAGGTCCGTCAGATTTTTTTAACGAAAAACGATAGGATTAGCCCACACACGATCGGATTGTCCGACGGACTAATATTTTGACCAGTTCTTTAGATCTGCCTCCAGTTTTTGAAACAAGGGTGGGTAGTTGTTGGCATAAAGGGATTCTGCTTGCGCTGTAAGGGTGACCCCTAGATATTTTATAGAGGATGAGCTCCATTCAAACTTAAAGGATTGTTGAAGTAAGGATACTGTGGATAACAGGAGAGACACATTTAAGGCAGGAACAGGAGTATGTCGTCTGCGAAAAGACCGCATTTGTGAGTCTGATCTCCGCATTTTACCCCTTGTTTGTCCGGATTCCATCGTATATCGATGGCTAGCGCCTCTATTGCCGTGGCAAAAATGATCGAGGAAAGTGGACATCCTTGTCTGGTACCTCTGGCAATTTCTATTGGGAAGGAGTAGTGTCCCTGTAGGTGGATTCGGGCCTTGGAAAGGGAGTAAAGGGCTTGTATCACCCCCCTGAATCGAGGGCCAAAGCCCCATCAGTCCAGCAGGGAAAATAGATATGACCAGGACACAGAGTCAAAGGCCTTCTGCAGATCAAGTGCGAGGAGAAAACCCTTCCCAATTAGACTGCAGTACGGAGACAATGTCCATTGATCTTCTCACTTGATCTGGGCCTTGACTGCCAGGGATGAACCATACCTGGTCCTTGTGAATATATTTACTAATAAATGAGGAGAGGCAGTCCGCTAGAATTAATATTTTTAGGTTGTTATTTATGAGGGATATGCGGCTGTAGTTACCAACTTCTTCTGGGTTTTTATCCAGTTTCGGAATGACGGTAATGTATGCAGTGTTAAGCTGTGCTCCCAAAGGGCTGCCCTGTGTGTTGGAGTTAAAAAATGTTGTCATCTGTGGGACTAGGGTGTCTGCAAAGGCTTTATAATAGGGGGCCGACAGGCCATCAGGGCCAGAGGCAAACCCCCGTTCGAATGCCCCTGATCACTGTCGCCACCTCTTTCCCCAAGAAAGGGGCCTCAAGGATGTCTCTATGTTCGGCTGCCAAGGATGGAATGGTCAGGCCGTCCAGGAATTTGGTTATCGAGTCCCCTGGTGGTTGTGGAGGGGCGCTATAGAGGTCAGAATAAAATTTGTGGAATGCCTTAAGGATCTTGGCTGGGTTGGCTGTGGGTTCCTGGCCCGCTACGCGTATCTTGGGAAAGGAAAAGATCTGTGTTCTAGGGGACAGTTTGGCCGCCAGCATCGGGTCAATCTTTACTTTCTGGGTGTAAAACTTGCTGCAACTCCAGCGGACTGATCTCTCCGCTTTCGTTGTGAGGGCCAGATTGAGTTCTAGTCTTAGTTTGTCAACTTGAGCTAGTAAGGTTGGGGATGGGTTCTTTTTGTGTTGGGCCTTCGTGGTCCTATATGACTTTTCCAAGCGATCAATATCCACTCTGTGTTCTTTTTTAATTTGCATAGCTATCTGTATAATCTTACCTCTGATAAAGGCCTTGTGGGCTGCCCACAGGGTTTCTGCGGAGGTACCCTCCACGTTATTGAGTATGAAGTATTCTTTAAATGCCTTATTAATCACTGTTGCTTTAATTGGGTTGGAGAGGATGGACTCATTTAGTCCCCAATGCCCCCGTTTTGTCAAATTAACACCAGAGATAGGACCGTGTCTCTGATTTGAGCATATTAGAAGGATCAAAATATGGTCAATCCTGGCGTAGGCGTTATGCGGGTGGGAGTAGTGGGTAAAATCTCTTTATGAAGGTTGGATTCCCGCCATACATCTGTTAAACCCCTGACATGTAAAAGCTGGGCAATTTTAAGGCTCACCCTAGTGGGTCTGGTGAGTTGGGCCGACCCTTGTCCAACCCTTGGTCAAAGGCCACATTTGAGTCTCCCCCCCCCCCCCCCCCATATGACTGTGCCTTCCTGTAGGGGGGATAGGGTATCTAAGATGAGATGGAAAAATTGTTCTTGCCCTTTATTGGGGGAATAGTATGAGACCAGGGAGTACAGGTATCCCCCTATTGTACCATTGACCAGGATAAACCTGCCCTCTGGATCCTTAAAATCTGTTAGGTATTCAAAGTCGCAGGATTTGGAGAAGAATATTGCGACCCCTCTGGTTTTGTTTTCTGCATTAACGAGGTGGAAACAGGGGGATTGCGAGTGGATGAACTTTGCACTGTACCGCATAGGAAAGTGGGTTTCCTGGATCATGAGGATGTCAAGTTTGAGGGATTTGTAGTAATCAAAGATTTTTCTTCTTTTGATGGGGGAATTTAAGCCCTGTACATTGTGTGTGGCTATTTTGAGGGAGCTCTGTGTGGGGTCAGCCATGAGGTGTAGGTAAGGTTTTGTGTCTGTCTTTCTCGTCACTCACCCTTCAACGTTTTCTGTCCTCCCGGCCCTGCAAAGCGTTTGTGCATATCTCTGTCTTCTGGGAGGTTTCCCTTCGTGTAGTGGAAATGGGAGCTGTAAAATAAAAATAGGTTAGGCACATGTGGGGAAGATAGGGATCAGAAAAGGAAAGAACAGTAGGAAGAGGTAAAGAAGTGAGGAAGAGGTCTCCTAACTTGAAAGAACTGTTCTCGGGGGGAGACTTCCCTGAGAACCTCTATGCAGGTAAAGCGGTGAAGGCCTGCTCCCAATAGGAACAGGCAACCTGACCCCCAGAGACCAAACAGAGTCTGAGGGGAACGTGGTGGCATATGGGGCCCACCCCAGTCAGGGCGCCCCTGGTAAATATAAAAGTCTTCTAAACATCAGCAACCGGGAACTGGGATTTGCCAGAACTGGGTCCAGCCTAGGGAGCCCTCCGCCCCCCCCTAAAGGGAGCCAAGGAGGGAGGGCCCCCAGTTTAAAGGTTGGGAGAGCCCCCCCCTTCAAGAGGGGGGATCCCTCCACCATAAAAGTAAAAAAGTACGAACATCAGACTAAAAATTTGGTCAACATAGGAGGAATATTCGAGTCCCCTGGCTTAGATTTAATCAGGGCCTTCGAGCTAGCAAAGTGCATGGGACAGTTCTTGTCGTCCCGGGTCCGTTCAAGGAGGGCCGTTGTCTTTAGCCTTCTTGGTCCTCGACCTGTTCCACAGCGGAGATTGAGGGCTGGTGTGGGTTGGTCTCTTGGATGATCAAGGGACGTTGTGGGAAGTATCCATGGCCGCTTCTTGCGAGATGAGTTTGAGTTGTAGTAGCAAACTTTCGCCTTCAGGGAAATTGGAGAACGAATAGTTCTTGCCATTGTCTGAGAACTTTACAGCGAACAGGAAGGCCCATTTGTATCTGATGTCCTTTTGTGCCAGGACCAGAAGTAATGGCTTCAGAGACCATCTGCATTGCATTGTGGACGACGAGAGGTCTGCATAGATTTGGACGGGGTGACCTTGCCCCGTCTCATTACCTCCTCCTTCACTGCATAGAAGTGGGGTTTTGCAATAATGTCTCTCTGTGAGCCGTCTTTTTTGGGGGGCCCCAAGGCTCTGTGGGCTCTATCCAGCTCTAGGCAGTGCTGTGGGATATTAGGGATCAGGTTCTGGATCATATTTAGCACCGCTGCCAGAATGTTAATGATGGATTCGGGGAGGCCTCTGATCCTGACGTTATATCTTCTCAATCTGTTTTCCTAATCATCTATCCTGGACAGGGCCACATCCAATTGTTCCTGTACTGTGTGTATATGGTCTGAGTTTTGGTTGGTAGCCGCGATCATTTGCTCCAGCTTGTTTTCAATAGTGTCTATTCTGGTTCCCAGATTCTGAAAATCCGCTTTTAAATCTCCTGTTATCTTAGCTGCGGTTTGGGATAGACCCCTATCAAGTAGATCAGCTATTGAGAAGACTGCAGACAGGGAGTCAGCAGGGAGAGTGTGAGCATGGTTGGCTGTGTTAGACCCTGTGGGGGAGAAGGCATAGTCCTCCATGGAGTGGCCTATAAGCGATTCTGTGGAGGCTGGGGACGGGGATAGGACCTGCTAGGTACTCACATGTACCAGGGGAGTGTAGTGCAGAGTAGCCGGGGAAATCACCATCCTTTGGTCTGGGTTGTCCTCAGCGCTGGAAGCGTGAGGCCTCTTTGTGGCCGCCATCTTGGATCCGCTGACCGGATCTATTTCTCTAAATTGTGGCCCAAA
Source organism: Lithobates sylvaticus (assembly GCA_028564925.1). NCBI lineage: Eukaryota > Metazoa > Chordata > Amphibia > Anura > Ranidae > Lithobates > Lithobates sylvaticus. The sequence goes on from CM053028.1 coordinate 521,820,923, forward strand.
GTTCCTCCGTACCTTGGCGCTGGGCATATAGGGGGATGCCCTGGTGTCTAGGGGTGCAGCGGGTGGTGATGGCTCCATTCCTGGAACGCTGTGTGTGGGTTGCTGAGCGCTGCTGGGGTGGTGTGGAGCTCCTGGCTCAGGCAGCCATCTTCCGGGCTCCACGCATGCGCCTTCAGCATTTTCTTTTCTGTACATTAATGCTATATCTGTACATAGGAGAGCTGGAATTTAGAGAAAAAAAAGGTGAACTTAGCCTTTAATACATGCCTTAAAATACAGCTTAATAAATGAGGTTACCTATCCAGAATTAGGGTAAAAAAATTAAAATAAACTCAAAAAAGGGATTTTCCCCCCAGAGGGGAGGTCGGGTTTTTAGGCAGCACAATATGAAAAGTTGGATAATTGATACAACATAAGTCAAAGATAAAAGAATAAATGTTTTATTGTATTGGCACCAATGTGACAATAAGTTTAAAAGACATGAGCCCCAATCAGGAGTACCATACAAAGACCATACGATAAAACATACAGTATTATATCAGCGGACAATGATTTTCAAAACATCACATTTACTGAAAGCATAATAATGCAAAAAACAGAAAGTAGAACCTGACGCGTTTCAACTCTTATCATTATGAGTCTTCTTCAGAGGATTACTTTTTAAATGTGTCTATGTCTGCTGGGATAGAAAGCAAAATAGTATAACAAGCTTGTAGGCATATGTTAGGTACAGTCATCTCTTTATGCTTATGCATAGTAGATGTTAAAGTGGAGGAACACCCTGAAAATAAAAACTTTTAAAAATGTTAATAAAAATTTCAAATGAAAAAAAAATTTTTTTTTTTTTTTACTTACCAGAAATGGCTGTTGCTAGGCAGATTGTCCTAATCTGCCTCCTCCAGCGCCGCGGTGATCTTCTCTCCTTCCGTCTTCTATGGAATGGGGCGCAGTGTGTTATGGGAACTGTGTCCCACAACACATTGCGTTCCCCATTCGCAAATCCCACTCGCGCATGCGCAGTAGGCCGTGCGCCGACTCGCGCATGCGCAGTATGCCGCGCGCCGACTCGCGCATGCGCAGTAGGCCGCGCGAAGCCGCTTCCCTCACTGAGGATGGCGGCGCTGGATCCGGGACGCCGCGGGACATCTCGGCCTCCACGAACAGCATTGCGGGCGCCCTGGGAAGGTAAGTGTACTTATTAAAAGTCAGCAGCGACTTTTTTTTTAGCTGCTGACTTTTAAAAAAAAAATTTTTAAGCTGACACACCGCTTTAAGGCCATCCATTGTGGCAATATTTTGTATATTTACCCAGGTATATGTGGTTGATGTCATGAATTTCCTTACATGGGGATCCCTTTAAAATGATTCCCTTTCTCCATGCGGCTCAGAGGCGCCTCCTAACCGACCAGGACGGGCCAGGCAGAGAAATCCGGGTGCGTGGCTTACAAGAGGTCACACGAATTTTGACCTTTCACAGCTGATTTAGTCGGGCAATGTTTGGGACTGGGGAAGGGACAGGGCCCAACGCCTGCAGCAATAATCCAAAGGGTGTTTGTTATAAATTTATCATGGTATACAAATTTCAAAGAGGTGCCCTATTTCAGCACGAGCCCCTCATGTATAGTGCATATAGCATAATTGCCTTATATGAGCCATTTCTCAGCATGTCTCTCCTCTCCTCTTTTGTTACAGGTCCCATATACCAAGTGCTGCTGTAGGTGAGAGGGGGGGGAGGAAAGAGGTGATAAATGAGGGGAAGGGATGCCAGGGGTGGAAGGATTGGGAATGGGTAATAAAGGGAAACGTGAGAAAGGGGAAGGGAGGGGAAAAAAAGAAGAAAAGAAGAAAGGAAAAAAGGGGAAAGGATAGGAAAGGAAGAGGGGAGTGACGAGGGAGGGGGGATGTGAAAAACAAAAAGGGGGAAAAAAGAAAGGGGTGGGGGTGAAGGGAAGTGAGGAAAGAGGGGAATGTTGAAAAAAAACAGGGGGAAGGGAAAGGGGGGGGAGAAAGGGGGGAAGAAGGGGAGGGAACTGTATGGCGCGCACATACAGGGAAAAGGGAAGAAAAGGAGGGTAATGGGGAAATAAGGAAATTGGGGGAGGAAAGAAAACGGGAGGAGAAGAGGGGGGGGGGAAAGGGGGGGGGGGGAAGAAAGGGAGGGACAGGGGGAGAGAGGGGGGAAAAAAGAGGGAAAAGGGAAAAGGGAAGGGAAAAGAAAGGGGAAAGAGGGGAGAATGGGAAAGTGAGGGGGAGGAAACCCGGAAAGGGGGGGGGGGAAGAGGGACTGTGTTGGTGGGGGACAGTAGTGTATACACATATATTGCAACACTGTGTGTGATAAACCAGGTATGACAGTGGCCGATGGAGTGCATGGGAAGTGGTGTAGGATAAGGTGAAAGAAAATGGTGAAAGTGGGAAACAAATATGAGAGTGAAAATGAAAATATAATAATAAAAATAAAAATATTCTTTCCAATTATGTTATATGAGGGGCAGATAATCAATTACAGGAACTTTCAAAATTGGATGAAGATCCACTTTTATGACAACTGTCCATAAGTTGACATACAAGGGAACACAAAAGTCATAATTTGTAAGCATTGAGGCTTTTTGATGTCCCCTCTAAACCATCTGCCCTAGGCACTGGCCAATGAGGGCTTTGTGTTAACTACAGCATTGACAATCAGTCATATGTGATGAAATATTGTATTTTTAAAGATAGAATATTGATTTTCCATTCATATTTCATCCTCTTTCTGTTGTGCAGGGGAAGTCAGAATCTACTTTGTACTTCCACAATGACAACTTAAGCGTTTTGGTGAGTGACCTCCTTGCTGCTGGAATTGAGACAACATCAACCACTCTGCGGTGGGGCCTCCTACTAATGATGAAATACCCAGAAATACAAAGTAAGAAAAAAGAATTCAAGATGTATTAAATCACAATCTGTGAAATAGTCTGGATTTTATCTTTTTTTTTGTCTCTATTGACATTCCCTTATAGTGAAAATCATAGAGGCAGCCATAACTAACCATGACTTTGAGCCTTGGCAGTTAACCACTTGCCACCAGCCATATAGCAGAATGACGGCGGCAAAGTGGTTTCAATATCCTGACTGGGCGCCATATGACGTCCTCAGGATATTGAGCCGCTGCGTGCCCCCAGGGGGCGCGCATCGCGGTGATCGTTGTTGCGGTGTGTCAGTCTGACACCCCACAACTACGATCTCTGTAAAGAGTCTCCGACGGAGACTCTTTACTACGTGATCAGCTGTGTCCAATCACGGCTGATCACAGTGTAAATAGGAAGAGCCTTTGATCGGCTTTTCCTCACTCGCGTCTATCAGATGCGAGTAGAGGAGAGCCGATCGGCTGCTCCTCTGACAGGGGGGGGGTCTGTGCTGATCGATTATCAGCGCAGCCCCCCCCCCCCCCCGAGGATGCCCACACTGAACCACCAGGGACGCCACCAGACCACCAGGGATGCCCAGCATCAGGTATGCCACCAGACCACCAGGGATGCCAGTCAGTGCCCACAATGGATGCCAATCAGTGCCCACAATGGATGCCAATCAGTGCTCACAATGGGCATCACTGATTGGCATGCATTCTTGTTTGGCACTGATTGGCATCCATCAGTACAATACTTTACACTACAATGCCGCCTATCAGTGCCCATCCGTGCCGCCTATCAGTGCCCATCCATACAGCCTATCAATGCCCATCTGTGCCGTCTATCAGTGCCCATCTGTGCCGCCTATCAGTGCTCATCCATGCTTATCCGTGCTGCCTATCCATGCCCATCCATGCCCATCCATGCCACCTATCCATGCTTATCCATTCCGCTTATCCATGCCAATCCATGCCACCTATCAGTGCCCATCCCTGTCGCCCATCAGTGCCACCTATCAGTGCCCATCAGTGCCGCATATCAGTGCCACATATCAGTGCCCATCAATGCCACCTCATCAGTGCCACTTCATCGGTGCCCATCAGTGCAGCTCCATCAGTGCCCATCAGTGAAGGAGAAAACTTACTTATTTACAAAGTTTTGAAACTAAAACAAAAAAAAAACATTTTTTTTTTCAAAAATTTTCGGTATTTTTTTATTTGTTTAGCAGAAAATAAAAATCCCACAGGTGTTCAAATACCACCAAAAGAAAGCTCTATTTGTGGGGAAAAAAATGATAAAAATTTAGTTTGGGTACAGTGTAGCATTACCGTGTAATTGTCATTCAAAGTGCGACAGTGCTGAAATCTGCAAATTGGTCCGGGCAGGAAGGTGTATAAGTGCCCTGTATTGAAGTGGTTAAAGATGAACTGTGGTATAAAATCTGGTATTTAAATATATTCCTTAAAGTGATACACACACTGTTTAATTTACATTGTCCCTTCTATTTTTGTATAGGCATGATGGCACTGTAATTATTTGAATAAAAAAAAATCGAAGTACCTTTTTCCTAATCTATATACAGCTGTCACGTGACCCAACTCTCTCCCAGCCTGTCTGCAGGGAAACATAAGCAGGAGGGGCTTCTAGTCCTTTGCTTCTGGTTACGTGTTAAAAAAAAACTAAAAAACACAGCCTTTGGAATACGGTAAAATAAATAATATCAATAAATCTGCTTTAAATTGTCATTCAAATATATATTTGAAATCAAATCTTTAGTATTTTTTGGCAATAACAGGATGTGGGCAGACTTCTGCCAGTCACAGCCACGCCCCTCCAGTCGGCGTCTTAGAATAAGAGGGAGGTGAAGCCACCATTAATCTACATGTAATATCCCACCCCCATTGTGTTTAGCTGGTTAGTGAACATGGAGGAGAAGGGAGGGAGTGGGTTGTCATTTACCACTGTGTATACGCCCACATGTGTGACTGTAGTCACATAGGCTGCTCAGATGTGATAGGGAGGAAATTCTCCCAATAAAAACCTCACTGAAAACTGAGCATGTGCAGAGCTGCCAACACTGCTCTGTAAAATTCCTAGCTGAATTGGGGACCTGGCAGGCCGCAGGAAAAGAGGGGGGGAAGAGAGATCGCCCCCCCCCCCTGAACCGTACCAAGCCACATGCCTTCAACATAGGGAAGGTGCTTTGGAGTACAAGGGCCTCATTCTCACAACCCTTGCCCGGTGGTTGTGGGGGTATGTGGGTGGGGGGCTTATCGGAATCTGGAAGCCCCCTTTAACAAGGGGAACCCCAGATCCCGGCCTCCCCCCTTGTGTGAAATGGTAACAGTGTACAAATGTACCTCTACCATTTTACAAATAAAGTGTCAAAATGTTAAAAACGACAAGACACAGCTTGGGGACAAGTCCTTTTTTATTAAAACATAAAATAAAAATGTCCCACGATGTCCATTCATCTTCATCTATCCCATTGAGGTGGATCGGTCTGGGCTTTTTTTTTTTCGGTCCGGGCTGTGTAATAGAAGAAGATGAATGGACATCGTGGGACATTTTATTTAAAATTTTTTTAATAAAGGTCTTGTCCCCAAGCTGTGTCTTGTCGTTTTTAACATTTTGACACTTTTTTTTTAAATGGTAGGGGTTCATTTGTACCCTGTTACCATTTCACAAAGGGGGAAGGCCGGGATCTGGGGGTCCCTTTGTTAAAGGGGGCTTCCAGATTCCAAAAGGCCCCTGCCCGCATACCCCAAAACCACCGGGCAAGGGTTGTGAGGATGAGGCCCTTGTCCTCATCAACATGGGGACAAGGTGATTTGAGGAGCTACCCCAAAGCCCCCTCCCCGTGTTGAGGGCATGTGGCCTGGTATGGTTCAGGAGGGGGGGAACGCTCTCTCGTCCCCCCTCTTTTCCTGCAGCCTGCCAGGTTGCGTGCCCGGATATGGGTCTGGTATGGATTTTGAGGGGGACCCCTACGGCATTTTTATTTTTATTTTGGCGCATTTTTTAAATTTAGTGCAGGGTTCCCCTTAATTTCCATATCAGACCTGGAGGGCCTGGTATGGATTTGTAGGGGGCCCCTCACACATTTTTTTTTTTTTAATTTGTTTTGGGGTTCCCATTAATATTCATACCAGACCCAAAGGGCCTGGTAATGGACTGGGGGGGATCCCATGCTCTTTTTTTCAATGAGTTTTATCTATATTGCTGAGACCCGACAATTCATTACAGCCACGATCAGTTTTCAATGACAATTTATTCCTTTTTAGAAATGTAATTTTGCTGTGGTACTGTTCTAAACATGGGAAAAATGTGCCACTCTACAGGCATACTATAGACACCCCCCAGGCATAATATTTAAAGGAATATTTCATTTTTATTGTTTCACTTTAAACATTAAAAAAATCACTGCTCCTGAAAAAAAAACGTTTGTTTTTGAAAAAAAAAATTTGCATTGATACATGTCCCCTGGGGCAGGACCCAGGTCCCCAAACACTTTTTTTTTTTTTCAAGAAAAACTTTTATTGAAAGTTTACAGTCGTACAATAAATGCAAAAAGTACATTACAAACAATGCGTGTTAAAATTCCGGACATAACTGTTAATAGTGGTGTACATAACATTTGTCAAGGTATAAGGAACAGTGTCAGAAGTAAACCAAAATCTGTAAGAAAGTTAACTTGGACAATTAGTCTCGAAGAGTTCTATAACATTCAAAATAAGGATGGGGAGCCCCTTAGCAGGGCCCTGGGAGGATGTTGGAAGGGTTGAGAATCAGGAATTAGGGTGTAGTGGGGTTCGTATGCCTGTGTTTGTTTCAATACCAAGCCGGTCCAGCATCTCTCACCTGCAGCCACCCCCGAGGGGATCTTGCTGTGGATGCAGGAGAGAGCAGAGTAGCTTTTGATGGGTAGAGAGGAGGCGGCTCGGTAGTCGGTGTGGGCTTGTCTAGTGCGAAGTTAATTCAACATGGATCATAGAATATTGTAGGTATCTTGTTAGTAATCTGGTTGGCATGGAAGGTGTAAGAGCAGGTATTAGGTAAGGATATAATATTTTGCAGTTATACACGTGGAGGTGGGATGTGAGACTAGGAGGTAGGCCTAGTGAAGGAGGGAAGAGGAGCTTATCTTGAAAGCATTCCGTCAAGCTAATTAAGGTACCATCGGGGGGGTAAGTGGGGGGTTAGAGGCATTTGGTGTGTTCCTGAAATGTGTCCAGCATGCCCATGTGGTGTTGTATTTCGTGGGGTTATCTGCGGCTTGGTGAATGAGGCATTCCATGTGAGCTATGTTATCTACCCTCTTTATCCATTCAGTTATGGTGGGGGGGGAGGGGGTCTTCCAGTGTAGTGGGATACATTGCACTGCTGCATTGACGAGGTGCATGACTAATGATTTTGAGTAGGAATGTTGGGGAATGGACGTGTGATGTAGGAGGAACTGGGCAGGAGTGAAATCCGGTGTATATGTCGTGATCTGAGAGATCAGGCGATGGATCTCTGACCAGTAGGCTTTGAGGACCGGACATTCCCACCATATATGTAATAAGGTTCCTAGGGCGGAATTGCAACGCCAGCAAGTTGAGGGAGTAGTGGGTTGAAATTTGTGCAGTATGTCCGGGGTTCTATACCATCTAGATAGTAGTTTGTATCTACTCTCCTGGACGGAGACACTTATGGAGCCTTTGTGTACGTGGTGGTAAATGTGTTCCCAGTCTGCAGTGGAGAGATCTAAAGCAAGATCTGATTCCCATTTTCGGACTCTGTTATCTGTTTTGATGACATGGGTGTTGAAGAGGAGCGCGTACGTCTTGGAAATCAGGTGTCTTTGTGGTTCAGTCTGAACACAGAATGACTCAAAGGGGGAGTAGTCCCTGCACCAATGAGTGGGCTGTGTGGATTTTTGGAAAAAATGTCTGATTTGAAGAAATTTAAAGAATGGAAAGTGGTAGTTTGGGAGAGTTGTCGCCATTTCTTGGTGGGACAGGAGTTTTCCCTTTTGGAAAAAGTTGGAGGCCCTCGGAGTGGGGTTGTGTGTTTCTTCTTGTGGTGTAAGCAGTGTCAGGCTAGGAGGGAATGCAGGGTTACCAATTAGTGGCGTCATGGGGCCATTTGTTGGGTCAAGTTTCATGTGTAGGCAGGATATGCGGAAGCATCGTATTGTGGTATCAATTAGTGGATGGGAGGATAGGAGCTTAGGAACATGTGTGCGATGTATCCATGGAAGGTGTGACAGTGGGATTTGAGAAAATACTTGTTCCAATTGGATCCAATCTTTGTGTTGTTTGTGTGAGTGCCAATCAACCATTCTGGTCATGTGACAGGCTAATTGATACTTTTGAATATCGGGTAAGCTTAAGCCGCCTAGTAGTTTAGGTAACGTCATGTGAGACCAACTGAGTCTGGCTGGTTTAGAAGACCAGATGAAAGTTCTACACATTCTATTGTAAGCGGAAAAGAAGGACGGGGGTAATTTGATGGGTATAGTTTGTAGTAAATATAAGATTCTGGGTAGGGCATTCATTTTCAAGATTGCTATTCTTCCGAACCACGAAAAGGACCCTGAGTGCCACTTCTGTATATCTCTTTGTAAGGTTTGCAATGTAGACTGAAAATTCAAAGTGTATAAGTCCGATAAATTAGTGGGCAGCTTGATACCAAGGTAAGAGATGGCAGTGGGTTCCCATCCGAAGGGGAAGTTAGTTTTACACTGTGACACTAGGTTGGCGGGGAGGGAGATGTTCAAGGCTTTGGATTTGGAGAAATTGATTTGTAGGTTTGAGAGGGTCTTAAAGTGGGCGAAGTCTTTGAGGAGGTTGGGAATGGTGACAATGGGGTCGGATAAGAATAGTAGTATGTCATCCGCATAAGCGGCTATTTTGTATGTTTTGTCTTTAATTGGTATTCCCTTGATGTCAGGGTTTTCTCTTAGCCTGCGGAGAAGGGGTTCCATGGTGAGTAGGAAGATACTCGGGGATAAAGGACATCCTTGGCGCGTGCCATTGGAGACGGAGAAGGCGCTCGACAGGCGGCCGTTAATCCTAAGCTTAGCTGAGGGGGCAGAGTATAGCAACATAATCATTTGGAGTAAGAGTGGGGGTATGCCTACCGCCCGTAATACTGCTTCCATATAGTCCCATGCCACCCTGTCGAACGCCTTCTCCGCGTCCAAGGACAAAAAGAAGCCTTGGGTAGAGGTTTTGGTAATCCAGTGGTGTATATTTAGAGCTTTGATGGTGTTGTCCCTGGCTTCCCTGCCAGGGACAAAACCAACTTGGTCTAAGCCAATCAGATCTGGGAGGAAAGGTAAGATACGGTTGGATAATACTTTGGCGTAAAGCTTTAAATCAACGTTGAGGAGGGAGATGGGGCGGTAGTTTGTGACTAGTGTAACGTCTTTGTCCGGCTTTGGAATGAGCGTGATGTGGGCCTCTAAGAGATCCCTACGGGCTGAGTCGGAAGGTGAAAGGGCATTAAAAGCATTGACCATGTGTGGGATTAGAGTGTCAGGGAAGGCTTTATAATAACTGGCCGTTAGGCCATCCGGGCCCGGGCTTTTCCCCGGTTTTAGCTGTTTCAGGGCATGGAGGAATTCGCTTACCTGAAGGGGGGAGTTTAAAGCGATTGAGTCCTCTGCAGCGATGGGAGTAGGTGAGTATTTTTGTAGGAAGTCTTGTATGGCGATCTTACGGTCAGGAAGTGAGCTCGGGTCAAGCGGTGTAGGGAGGTTATATATTTTGGTGAAGTATTTAAGGAATTGGTTTGTAATGTCTTCTGTCTTAGAGTGGGATAGGCCCTTTGAATCCTTGATCATATGGATAGCCTGAGTCGCTTTTTGTTTTTGAAGAGCTCTGGCTAGCAATCTGCCGGATTTGTTGCCAAGCTCATAAAAGACTTTCTTGGACATGGTGTAATTGCGTTTCAATCTAGTTTGTAATTCTCCGAGGAGTTCCTCTCTGGTTTGTGTTAGTTCTGATAGGATCGCTTCATTAAGGGATGCCTTATGTTTTTTCTCAAGATCCCGGATCTTTTTGGTCAGGTGATCAATGCGTTCCATCCGAAGTTTATTGCGTTTGGCAGATATTGATATGAGGGTTCCCCTAATGACGCATTTATGGGCTGTCCATATTGATGTTGGGGAGGAATCCTCAGTGATGTTGTCCCTGAAGTAATGGGAGAGGTGTTCAGTTATGATGCGAGTGTTCTCAGGGTCAGTCAAAAGTGAGTTGTCTAATCTCCAGATAGGGGATTTGGGTCGTTTGTTGGGTAGGGATAAGGTCAGGGAGATTGGGTTGTGATCTGATATGACCATTGGATCAATTGTAGTTTGAGAGATGAAGGATAGGTCATTTTGCGAGACAAAAAGGTAATCAAGCCTTGAGTACCGATTATGGGGTGCGGAGAAAAAGGTGAAGTCTTTTTCAGTAGGGTGCATTGTACGCCAGGAATCATGCAGCAGCAATTCATGTAGCTGTGATTTTATCGCTCTTAACGCCTTGTAGGGTAGTGTAGTGTGTCCGTTCGATGTGTCAATCAGTGGGTTTAATGCTACATTGAAGTCTCCTCCTAGTATGAGGGTGCCAGAGTAAAATGTTGTAAGGTGTTGCAGTGAAGTACGGAAGAAGGTAACTTGGTGTGTGTTGGGAGCGTAGATGTTTGCGATGGTTATGGGTCTGTCCTGTAATTTTCCTTTGAGGAAGATGAATCGTCCATTTTCGTCTTTTTGTATGTCAGTCACATGGAATGGGCAGTGTCTGGAGATAAGGATAGACACTCCTTTGGACTTAGCAGTGGCATTGGGGGCATGGTAGACATTGGGAAAGTGTTTGTTGTGGAGCTTTGGTATTGTGTCAGCTCTAAAATGGGTTTCTTGCAGTAGGGCGATATGGACCTTGGATTTTCGTAGGGATGAGAGTAATAGTGAGCGTTTCTCTGGAGTGTTGAGCCCCTGCGTATTGAGGGAACAAACTTTAATGTGGGGGAAGGGAGGAGTCGGAGTCTGTGTTGCTGATGCTTCTTCCATTTGTGTTGCGTATAGAAGGAGTTGGAAAAAAAAAAAAAAAAAAAAAAAAAAAAAAAAAAAAAAAAAAAAAAAAAAAAAGAGGAGGGGGAGGTCCCCTACGGTAGGAGCGAGCAGGGGAGTGGGGTTGCGAACTCTGTCGAGAGTGTTGGTGGTGATTCACACCAATTAACCGAAGAGGCGGAGGGAGAATATCCCTAACCGTCTCTAGAACGAAGGATTCGGTGTCAGTACAGAGTGGGAGCAAGTCCCACACTCCAAGAGGAGTAGTGGAACGTGCGACCAGCCCTGAGTGGGGGTTGGAGATAGCTCTGCCGTGAAGATGCGCGAAAAGAGTGTTTGAGGACGTGGTGTCCCGCCACATCACGACTATGGTATAGCCATGTATGAAGGAGGTGTTGTTTTTATGGGGTCTGGGGGAGTATTGGGTATTGTGAACATCTGGACATGAGGGGTTAGATGGTCAAGTTATGGGAGGAGTAAGTAGTTGTGAGTATGCGCATAGTAATCGCATGGGAAGTGTGGGGGTATGAGCTGAGGGGGTCCCCAATGATAAGTGAAGTGGTAACAGGAAGGCACGTGGTCGATAATGGTGTCGCAAACATGTGTAGTAGAGGTCCGCGGATAGATAAGGTCAAAGTGGCCTAAAACATTTGAGTAAACATCGTAGTGCAATCATGTATTTAGCAAGTAATTATCAATAAACAGATTAGGTCTATCGGCACACATGGCAACATAACTATACCTGTAAGGGAACAAATCACAGAGACCTAAAACAGTAAATGTCAGGGAGAGTGATATCATTGTGCTACTACTGAAAGGCAAACTATAAATCATAAGGAGTACCGGGTGACCAAGAGGTGTGGAAGCAGCATTCCGCCGGCCGTAGTGTATCTTGGTGGCATATGTGACGAAGAGGTCTCGGTCTAGTGCTAATTAGCGAGCAGTCCGTGTGGTTGTGGAGACCAGGTCGTCGGTGATGAGCAGATCCCGGTAGCCATTAGGGAGGAGAATGGGGCGATTTCAGCGGGTTGTCAGTGATGATCGTTATGGTCGGCAGGATGTGGGTAAAAAGGCATCTTAGAAGTTCCGGAGTAACGGATCGCCTGAATGTCCTTCCAGGTGTATGCCTTGCGACGGATATCCGTATGGCTAAAGTCAGTGCGTCAGAGGGCAGGGGGTCAAGAGGAGTGTCACTCACCCTCTGTTGCTGAGGTGATGACGTATGTTCTACAGGAGCCGACGCTGCTTGCACTATTTAGGCGGGAGATCCGGCGCATTGCAGTATGGGGTCTGTAGTTCACGGCCAGGATATAGCTTCTGTGGTATGGGGAGAGGAAAAGATAAAATAAAAAAATAAAAAAAAAAGAAACAAGTGTCTGTCGTGAACCATGCCGTGCGTCCTTAGGAGGGCTACAGTGGTAAACAAATATACAGTAGGGGATTTCGGTTAATTGTAGAGGTGCCCAGCAGGATCGTATAAGTGAAAAAGAGCCATAAATCTTCAAGTGGGAATCCTGTCAAATGTCAACTGTAGTAAGCGGAGGCATAACCGCTTATATTCTGGATAGGGGATATTAAACCGGTCGTGTATGAGGATATCAACTCAGTATTGTAAACTTACCAAGTGGATATCCAGAGCATGTCACATAGAGGGTTTGTAGTAAGTGAAGAGGCCTGTATATTACAGGTGCCATGTTGCGATCTGAGCATTACTTAGGGCCGGTGTTCATTTTCATCAGGGAGAACGAGAGGGGTGCAAAACTGAGGGAGAGGTATCTGGGGTATCTCCATCTGTGGGTCACTTCAGGCAGGGAGAAAGAAAGAAGCCCCCTGATATATGTAGCTGGCAGTCTCAGTAATCTCTCCTAGCCCGCCGCTGAGGTGGGGAGCGGGGGGGACTGCGGTGTCTGTATGAGCCTCTGCGGTATGTGCGGCCATCAGTAGCGGACGGGGATCCATCGTGGAGCGGGATCGAGGGTTGAGCATCCATCTGTTCAGTAGGAGGTGGGTCTCGACGCACTGCTGAACGGCGGTATTCCGCAAACCAGTCTGGGACCTCGGTCACCGGGATGTTCAGTGTGTGGCAAAAGTGAGGTAAGTCCTCCGGGACTTTCAGAAGTGCTGTGCGTCCTTGGAATGAGGCTGATAGGCAGAAGGGAAATTTCCATTTATATATAATCCCTTTGGATCTAAGGACATCAAGTAGCGGTCTCAGGTTTCTTCGGTGCTGGAGAGTTATATTGGATAAGTCCTGATATATTTGGATCGGGCAGCCATCATATTGTATCTGGATGCGGCCTCTGGCTTGCTTGAGGATTTCTTCTTTTAGTTTGAAGTCAGAGATACAACAGATGATGTCTCGAGGGGGATCATTTTCTCTGCCTTTGGGTCGCAAGGCTCTGTGGATTCTTTCCATCTCAATTGCAGTGGGGAGAGGTCTCTGTAACAGATCATTGAATATGCCTGTGACCGCCGGTAGCAGCCTGTCTCCCTCGATAGCTTCTGGAAGACCTCTAACCCTCAGATTATGGCGTCTTCCTCTGTTATCGAGGTCTTCCAGGTGTCGAGCCATGTCTCGTAGCTGTAGGGTGTGGGTGTCCACATGGTGAGTGGTTTTTTTTAGTTGGGCGCTCTGTAGGTGTACCGTATCTTCAACCGCCATTACTCTGTCATTGATAGCCCGTAGATCCAGACGCAGCTCCGCAATGGCTGCTGAGAGGGTATCCTTGATATCCGTAGCTATGGATCTTAGGTCCTGGATGCTGAGTAGTGGTTGGGATTGTGGTTGGAGCTGTTCCGTTATCCCGTCAGACGGAGAGACGGTCGGGGTGGGGAGAAGCGGTATCCCGTTTTGGGATGGGTTTGGCGCCTGAGAGCTTCTGAGGCGGGAGTCCGCCATATTCCTCCTGTCGGCTCCAAACATGTCCGGTATATTGCCTTGCCGAGAGCCAGAGTGTCTCCTCGGGGACCGGGAACGGGAGGTTGAGGATGTCCGAGAGGCAGTCCCCATGTGTGAGCGGGTGATAGCTGGATGGAAACCTCCGATAAGCAGGAGATATGTCGTGAGGTAGCGGGAGCTAATGGATTAAGCGTCCATCTTCCTGCAGAGCTAAGCCACGCCCCCCAAACACTTTTTATGACAATAACTTGCATATAAGCCTTTAAAATTAGCACTTTTGATTATTCATGTTCATGTCCCATAGACTTTAACGGTGTTCGCGTGTTCTGCTGAATTTTTTGCATGTTCAGCTGCGAACCGAACAGGGGGGTGTTCGACTCATCCCTAGTAGAGACATACCCAAAAATACTTGCAGCTGCAATTGAAGTGAAAAGGTGGTTCTACAAAGTATTGTCTCAGAGGGGCTGAATACAAATGCACGCGACACTTTTCAGATATTTGTAAAAACAAATTAAAAACCATTTATCATTTTCCTTCCACTTCACAACTATGTGTCACTTTGTGTTGGTCTATCACATAAAATCCCAATAAAATACACTGAGCAAAATTATAAATGCAACACTTTTGTGTTTGCCCCTATTTATCATGAGCTGAACGCAAAGATCTAGGACTTTTTGTATGTACACAAAAGGCCTATTCCTCTAAAATATTGTTCACAAATCTGTCTAAACCTGTGTTAGTGAGCACTTCTCCTATACCGAGATAAACCATCCACCTCACAGGTGTGTCATATCCAGATGCTGATTAGACAGCGTGATTATTGCACAGGTGTGCCTTAGGCTGGCCACAATAAAAGGCCACTCTAAAATGTGCAGTTTTACTGTATTGGGGGAGTCCGGGGGGTCCAAAAACCAGTCAGTATCTGGTGTGACCACCATTTGACTCACGCAGTGCAGCACATCTTCGCATAGACTTGATCAGGTTGTTGATTGTGGCCTGTGGAATGTTGGTCCATTCCTCTTCAATGGCTGTGCAAAGTTGCTGGATATTGTCAGGAACTGGAACACGCTGTCGTACACGCCAATCCAGAGCATCCCAAACATGCTCAATGGGTGACATGTCTGGTGAGTCTGCTGGCCATGCAAGAACTGGGATGTTTACAGCTTCCAGGAATTGTGTACAGATCCTTGCAACATGGGGCCGTGCATTATCATACTGCAACATGAGGTGATGGTCATTGATGAATAGCACAACAATGGGCCTCAGGATCTCGTCACGGTATCTCTGTGCATTCAAAATGCCATCAATAAAATGCACTTGTGTTCATTGTCCATAGCATATGCCTGCCCATACCATAACCCCACCACCACCAAGGGCCACTCGATCCACAACGTTGACATCAGCAAACCACTCACCCACGCAACGCCATTTATGGTGTCTGCCATTTGCCCAGTACAATGAAAAACGATTCATTCAAATGTCTCTTTAAAGAGGTGACCATGTTCTTCTTCAGGCTGTAGGCTTTCATTTTTGTATGTAGCATCTAGCCTTCACTTAAGGTAAAGATGATATAGTAGCATAGCTCCCAACTGTCCCTGATTTCGAGGGACTGTCCCTGATTTCAAGCAATGTCCCTCTGTCCCTCTGTCCTCCTCATTTGTCCCTCATTTTGGTCTGATCCATATAGTTGTATATAAAATGCACTTTATATCTTTCAAAAAGTGTTTCCCAGTGCTAAATCTTTCATCTAAATTGCTGCATTTTTCAATTTTAAAAGCCAATATAAAGGAATAGTAATAGTAAAAAAAAGCAGTTGTGGATTTAATTAACCTTTTTTTGTTATTTCCCCTTTAAGGGGGCGCAACAGGGGGCGTGTCCTATGCCTACATATGTTTGCTAGTAAGTGTCCTTCATTCCCATCTCAAAATGTTGGGAGGTATGTAGTAGTCATATGATTGGGAAGTACTCTCATTGGTTACCCTCTGTCAATGGAAGCTGAAATTGAGAGCCAGCAGCTGCACTAGATGTCGGCTGCTTGCTCTCAAGAAGAGGACACGTACTGTCTTAATGTATCCTTGGCACTAGGCATCGTGTTGTGGAATGCTGATAAAACATTTTCAGGCAAGAAGGTTTAAAGATATTTGCTCTAAGAGATAGCTTTGCTTTGCATAGTTTGCTTTAAGAATGTTTGCAACAAAAAAAAAGTTTGAAATACTAAGCATGCTCAACCAGATGCTGTGGCTTGCTTCATATGTGCACCTTGTGAATAATAGTAACAGTATAAAATGGTATTGTTATATTGAAGTACAATTTATTTTTTATTTTTTTATGTGTGCAATTGCTTTCAGTCCTAATTGTACATTTTGCTGATGTGGGTCTTTTTTAGAAAAAGTTCAGAATGAAATTGACACAGTAATCGGATCAGCTGAACCCCAGACTGAACACAGGAAGCAGATGCCGTATACCGATGCCGTCATTCATGAAATCCAGAGGTTTGCTGATATTGCACCTATGAATGTGGCACATGCAACTGCTAAAGATGTCACATTTAGAGGGTACACCATTCCAAAGGTGAGTGTAAGATACAGTATGTACTGAAAAATCATGGGACTTGGTGTCCAGGAACATGCGGATTGTGGCTTGGCCAGCCCGTACCCTGAAGGGGAGGCTTCCTGGAAAGTTTGAGTAGTCCCTGCATTTTCCCTACACTAATCACCTGTAAAACAATCTCCAGGAGCCAGGGTCTTTAATAGACTCTGCCTGACCCAAGATGGCCACCAAAGTCACATGGGGTGCCAGCATCCAATTGGATAGCTGCCTACCTGTGACCAAGGAAATCATAGAGAAACTATGCTCCTTTCAATTTCCTTTCCCATCTGCAATGCTGCTGTTGTTGAGCACCACCTACAGTGGAAAAAATAGACTGCACCTGCCTACATGTAGGTCAGATCCAAAAGAAGTTGGCACAGCTTAAATATCAGACAAGCAGACGGAGAACTATGTATAATTAACATAAGATAAAAAGTTGAGGTCCCCACAAGTTAAAATTGTTAGCCAAACTGTGGTAACAACTCAAAAAAGTTCACAAAATGTAACTGCACACTGTGAGTATAACTCATCTAGTCCTCTCTTCTCGAGCCTTACTGTCCCTAGCCTGTACCTTTCATTTATAAGATTTCAGTTATTGTATTTCGTATATGGAGGCTCAGGATCACATGTGTGTGTCATCAAGGGTGGTCTAAATGCAAATGCAGTCTGCCTTGGTATGTCCACTCTCCCAGACTGACATCCACCCAACAGATTTCTGGCAGGATCAACAGGATGCTCCTCTATAGATGCAGCACAGTGACCAGGTGTTGTCACCAGGGGAAATCTTTTAAGTGGATTAAGTGTTCTAGTGACAGTTGTCAAAGATAGGAATTATCATTACTTTGGAGGGATTCCCTATTCCTTCCTGTTGGGTCTCAAGACAGGAACTAAAGGAAAATTTCCCTAGCAGAACACAGACAGTGAAACAAAAAAACGTAATAGGGGTTTAACTCTTCCCCCCTCTTTCAAAACTAGAAAAAAAATGGCTATGCATACAAGGTTCCTCAAGCCAATTCCCAGAAATGGTCAGGAGTTACAAAGTGTTTTCTATAGGCTGAAAGACAAACTGATATCAGAAGGCAGGTCTTTTTAGATTTCATTAGTTGCTGACTGGTGCTTTTTTTCAGGGCAGTGCAGATCTTTAGGAACTGGGTGTAGCAGGGTGATAAGTAATAAGTATATATTAGTCACTGCCAAACTCTGTATAACTTTTTCAAAAGCCCCACAAGCAGCAGTTCCATCATCAGCCTAAAGGTTCTCCATTAATGGTCACCTCAAATATCTGTTCTGTGACACCTCTCCCAGGAACTTTCTAAAGTCTTCAACACTCAAGTCACACCAAAGTTCTGAACCTTTCTTCCAGACTGCCACCAAACATGTTATTTCAACAACTGCAAATTATGTAAATTATTTCTCTAAAATTAAGCCCAACTTTAGGTGAAACGCTTCCCATGAATTCCCAGGGGAGTGGGAGGGGGGGCTCCATGTTAATTGATCTGGAGCAAAACAATTTTACAATAAGGGATTCTATGGTGTGCTTCCGGTTCTTTAATTTTTGGATATTTTTGGGGGCATGAATGAGTCCCTGTCCAGCATTGACATCTGATAACCGATGTGACCCAACTTAAGGGTCTGGGAGCTGCAGACATTTTGTTTTACTTATGAGGAACTCCCAAATAAAAAGAATCTGTTGTTTAAGAAAAAAAAAAAAATCAGAAGGAGACTGCACACCTAAAAATTATATTCATGAGGACTTATAAGTTTGTAAAGGTCTATTTCACAGCATTTATTAGTAGCATATACAGTGGTGTGAAAAAGTGTTTGCCCCCTTCCTCATTTCCTGTTCCTTTGCATGTTTGTCACACTTAAGTGTTTCGGAACATCAAACCAATTTAAACAATAGTCAAGGACAACACAAGTAAACACAAAATGCAATTTGTAAATGAAGGTGTTTATTATTAAAGGTGAAAAAAAATCCAAACCATCATGGCCCTGTGTGAAAAAGTGATTGCCCCCTAAACCTAATAACTGGTTGGGCCACCCTTAGCAGCAACAACTGCAACCAAGCGTTTGCGATAACGTGCAATGAGGCTTTTACAGCGTCCTGGAGGAATTTTGGCCCACTCATCTTTGCAGAATTGTCCTAATTCAGTTACATTAAAGGGTTTTCGAGCATGAACGGCCCTTTTAAGGTCATACCACAACATCTCAATAGGATTCAGGTCAGGACTTTGGCTAGGCCACTCCAAAGTCTTCATTTTGTTTTTCTTCAGCCATTCGGTGGTGGACTTGCTGGTGTGTTTAGGATCATTGTCCTGCTGCAGAACCCAAGTTCGTTTCAGCTTGAGTACACGAACAGATGGTCGGACATTCTGCTTCAGGATCTCTTGGTAGACAGCAGAATTCATAGTTCCTTTTATCACGGCAAGTCTTCCAGGTCCTGAAGCAGCAAAACAGCCCCAGACCATCACACTACCACCACCATATTTTACTGTTGGTATAATGTTCTTTTTCTGAAATGCAGTGTTCCTTCTACGCCAGATATACTTGGACACACACCTTCCAAAGAGTTCCACTTTTGTCTCATCGGTCCACAGAATGTTGTCCCAAAAGTCTTGGGGATCATCAAGATGTGTTGTGGAGAAATTGAGACGAGCTTTGATGTTCTTTTTGCTCAGCAGTGGTTTTCTCCTTGGAACTCTGCCATGCAGGCCATTTTTGCCCAGTCTTTTCCTGATGGTGGAGGCATGAACGCTGACCTTAACTGAGGCAAGTGAGGCCTGCAGTTCCTTGGACGTTGTTGTGGGGTCTTTTGTGACCTCTTGGATGAGTCGTCGCTGCGCTCTTGGGGTAATTTTGGGCGGCCGGCCACTCCTGGGAAGGTTCACCACTGTTCCATGTCTTCGCCATTTGTGGATAATGGCTCTCACTGTGGTTCGCTGGATTCCCAAAGCTTTGGAAATGGCTTTATAACCCTTTCCAGACTGATAGATCTCAATTACTTTCTTTCTCAATTGTTCCTGAATTTCTTTGGGTCTCGGCATGATGTGTAGCTTTTAAGGATCTTCTGGTGGACCTTACTGTGTCAAGCAGCTCCTATTTAAGTGATGCCTTGATTGTGAACAGGTGTGGCAATAATCAGGCCTGGGTGTGGCTAGAGAAATTGAACTCAGGTGTGGACAACCACAGTTATAGTATGTTTTAACAAGGGGGGCAATCACTTTTTCACACAGGGCCATGATGGTTTGGATTTTTTTTCACCTTTAATAATAAACACCTTCATTTACAAATTGCATTTTGTGTTTACTTGTGTTGTCCTTGAATATTGTTTAAATTGGTTTGATGTTCCGAAACACTTAAGTGTGACAAACATGCAAAGGAACAGGAAATGAGGAAGGGGGCAAACACTTTTTCACACCACTGTAAGTCATTAAGGTTTTGAGGCTGAGGTCTGGTAATTTGAACCTTCAGCTCCCCCCACATATTTCTATGGGATTAAGGTCCACTCCAGAACCTTAATGTTCTTCTTGAGCCACTCCTTTGTTGCCTTGCCCGTGTGTTTTGGGTCATTGTCATACTGGAATACCCATCCATGACCCATATTTAATGCCCTGGCTAAGGGAAAGAGGTTCTTACCCAATATTTGATGGTACATGGCCCTGTCCATCGTCCCTTTGATGTGGTGAAGTTGTCCTGTCCCCTTAGCAGAAAAACCCCCCAAAGCATAATGTTTCCACCTCCATGTTTGATGGTGTTCTTGGGGTCATAGGCAGCATTCCTCCTCCTCCTAACATGGTGAGTTGATGCCAAAAAGGTTGATTTTGGTCTCATCAGACCACAACACTTTCACCCAGTTCTCCTCTAAATCATTCAGATGTTCATTAGAAAACTTCAGATGGACCTGTACATGTGCTTTCTTGAGCAGGGGGACCTTGCAGGTGCTGCAGGATTTCAGTCCTTCACGATGTAGTATGTTACCAATTGTTTTCTTGGTGACTATGGTACCAACTGCCTTGAGATCATTGACAAGATTATTCCGTGTAGGGCTAATTCCTCACCATTCTCATGATCATTGAAACTCCACATGGTGAGATCTTGCATGGAGCTCCAGACCAAGGGAGATTGACAGTTATTGTGTGTTTCTTCCATTTGCGAATAATCACACCAACTGTTGTCACCCTCTCACCAAGCTGCTTGGCGATTGCCTTGTAGCCCATTCCAGCCTTGTGTATATCTACAATCTTGTCCCAGACATCTTTGGACAGCTCTTGGGTCTTGGCCATGGTGGAGAGATTGCATTCTGATTGAATGATTGCTTCTGTGGCCAGGTGTCTTTTATACAGGTAACAAGCTGAGATTAGGAGCACTCCCTTTAAGAGAGTGCTCCTAATCTCAGCTCGTTACCTGTGTAGAAGACACCTGGGAGCCAGAAATCTTGCTGATTGATAGGGGATCAAATACCAACTCACTCAGTAAAATGCAAATCAACTTATAACTTTTTTTGATTGAGTTTTTCTGGATATTTTTGTTGTTGTTCTGTCTCTCACTGTTAAAATAAACCTACCATTAAAATTATAGACTTGTCAGTGGGCAGCCCCTATTACCCAGGTTTTACAACTGAATCCTGGTTGGTATTTCTGATAGCTTGCCTCTACCTCCGCCCCTTACACATTCTTATTGACCCATCGCTATAATGAGCTGCTTCACTGGCCAATATAAATATGCAGGAGCCAGGAAGTACAGTATCTGAGCTTTTCCTGTTAGAGAGGCCCGAAATTTCACTGTAAGATCAGGGTTTTGGAGGCTCTTGCAGGTATGTGCAATTACCTCTAGGAGCCCTTTCTTTAAACCTGCAACAGTTTTTTTTTCTCTCTAAAAGAAAGTCTTTTAGGAAGGTACTTTTCCTTCTACTTCAATGGATAAGTACAAAGTAATTTAAAGCATAAACAAAAGAGGAAACTGTATCCAAACCCAAGGACTAAAATGAATTGACTTGCAGCTTACCAATCTTTAAATGCATTAGTTTTCTTTCTTCAGGCTTCTTTCTTAATTTCACCTTGGTGATCCTGCTATCAATCAGCAAGAAATAATACTTTCAGTGGTAGACCAAAAGGGAACAAACAAGAGAAGTTCATTGTTAGTGTTCTCATACACTTTAAAGTTATTCTAAAGGTAACTTTTTTCTTTTAAATAACAAACATGTCATACTTGCATAGAACATCCCTGATTCTCCTCTTCTTGTGTCCCCCACTGGTGCTTCTGCCCCCCCCTTGCGAGTGCCCCTTTAGCAAGCTGCTTGCTATGGAGGCACTTGTGCATGCTCACTCCCAACCCGGCTCTATGTATGCATAGATACACAGAGCATGGCTCAGTCCCATCCCCTGCTCCCTCCTGACTGGCTGTTATTGACAGCAGCGGGAGCCAATGGCTTATGCTGCTAACTCTGAGCCAATAAGGAGGGAGAGAGCTAGGAGAGCCACTGCTCTTGTGCACATCACTGGATCTGGATCTGGATCGGACTCGTAAGTATTGGGGAGGTCGGGGGAGAGGAAAGGCACAATGAAGGATTTTTACCTTCATGCATATAAGGTAAAAAACCCTCAGCCTTTAGAAGCATTTTATGCTTAAAACCTCTAAACACACAGTCACCAACTTCCCTCTGATGGATATAGTTTTAATACTGTATTCAATATTGTACTGCTATTTGTGTCCACTGAGATTCATGCTTTTCCATTGTCTTATTCATGCATCTATTACAATTGTCTTGTTGACCATTGCTACTGAGACAAAAAGTGATGGAAGATTGCTGCCGTAACAAGAGTAGAGAGGAAATATCTACATAAGGCCACCTGTTACATTGACTAAAAGGACCCTAGAGGGTTATTTTCCCTCTACTCCTGTCCGTTTTTTTTTTTTTTTTTCTTGTTGATTGTTCACTTCTGGAGATATGGCAAAAATGAGAAGAAAATCTTCCCAACAGGACAAAAATACTTTAAAGGAATGTAGCACTAACCCCCGAAGGAGCTGCTGGTTTAATTTGGGCTTACTGTTACCTTCTTGACCTCGTATGCGTCTAGGGGTTTCCAGAGGTAGATGACCCAAAGAACTGCAGAGACCGACAATGGATCCACTTTGGGATTTTTATTTGCAAAAACGGTAGACAAAACACAGTCTCTCAATAAAGGATAGAGGGTATAGGTAGGAAGTTCAGGTACTCTTGGAAACTGCTTGGAACTGAATGTCTCTCACTATGAAATCCAGAGAATAGCCATTAATAACTGGATATTACAGCTATCGGATAAATCTCCTCTCAGTAGATTTAGCAGCCGATAGATAATTCAGATAGAGCAAAGTCTCTGCCACAGACTTGGTTGTAGAACTTGTAAATGAAAGTCTCTGCCACAGACTTGGTTGTAGAACTTGTAAATGAAAGTCTCTGCCACAGACTTGGTTGTAACTGAAGGATAGATGAGCTTAGAGAAGCTTCATACGGTACCAGTATCTTGAAGCCGGTCCGGCGATACCATACGAGTGTGGATTCACCTGATGTCTTTCAACGTAGCTTCCAGGCTCTTACGAGGCACCAGCCTTTTGCATGGCCCTCTTCTCAAGAGTCCTCCCCTGGTTGCGTTCTCAGTTGTTGGGCCTCTCCAAAGACAAGACAGCACTGGACCATCTTAAAATCCTTCTGTGCCTTGGGCTAGCCAGCCCGAGACTCGGAAATGGATGGATTCGCACCCCAGGCCATGGGGCCCCATAGGGCTGGTCAGGAGGACCAGGACCAAACAGACAGAAACATCTTCTGGACCGGAACCCCATAGCACATGACCTCAGCAGCTTAAGTACCCTCTCCCAGAATTCCCAGCAAGACGACATACCCACTGGTTGGTTCCAAGAGAGATTGGCACCCAATACGTCCAATCAGACCGCGTTCTTGTGCTTGCCAGAGGTGATACCGACACCTATGGCCAAGCAGAACAGTGCAATCCAGCCAGACTGGTACTGAAGCCAGAATTTAGAACAATTAACCCTAAAACCCAACTGTGGTTTTAGGAACATTACATTTACAAAACATATAGCACGTGCTCCGGCGCTACAGGAATTTTATATTTTGTTACGCTTCACAACACTAAAAAAGTTTAGCTATAGATACATTTGAAAAAAAATTATGTTTATGGTAGACAATATGAGAAACATGTAAAAATGTTTTTCCACAAGAAATATTTTGTATCGTATGTATACTAAAACCCAAACACTTTTAAATTATACTGTATTATTGTGTTTTTTTCCCACAGGGGACCACTATTATCCCATTGCTGACCTCTGTCCTTAGAGATAAAGCTTACTTTGAAAAACCGGATGAGTTTTACCCTGAACATTTCCTGGATTCAGAAGGAAATTTAAAGAAGAATGAGGCATTTATACCTTTCTCACTAGGTAATGTTCTTTGGGAGGAGGTGTTTGATGATGTTATGTCCTGTCAGTAAACAGTAAGATACATTCACACAGTTTAGAGAAGGCTCGTAGTATTTCAGGACATACCCAGTGTGGTGGAAAATATTACTGTAAGATAACTAGTAATAGACACCTGTAATAAAAGGTGAACGTTATTACTTAAAAGTTCCTATATTTAACCTTTCGGATATGTTATAGTAATGTAATAATTTCAGACTACTCAAAAGTATAATAATAAAATTAATTTACTTGGTTTAAAGATATGTTACATATGATAAAATAAATAGATGATTACAACATTCAAACCAGGGGGTTCTATTAGAAATGAAATACCTGGAGCCGACAGGTTCAGACTTCTCTTCAGTTCTGAATCAAACTCAACTAGCCCCTGGTCTTCCAGTTATATATACGACAGGGTAAACACTAGTTAAAACTGGTTTGAGCCATACCATAGAAAAGAAAGGTACCCAACTTCCCACAGTTTAATGAGACCACATGTCTCGGTATACATGAGACCATATGTTTGAGTATACATTAGACCTATTTTATATAAATAGATAGAAGTGATTACCTAAACACTAACATAATTGATAACATTAAACTATTACTATGTTTCTTGTAAATCAATAACTATTAAAACCTACACTAAAACACCTTCAACTGGATGTGTTCTGTTATGCTGAAGACATTTTGTAGCTTATTCAAACCACGTTTCAAGTTCTGTCAACACAGAGCCCCATAACCAGTGGTCTTTGGGTTCACCTTTCTTCTGAGCCTTGGGGAGCATTCAGGATATGGAAGGTGGGATTCCATCACTGATCTCCTTTGCAGGAATTTATAAAAAAATAGGCATGTAGAGAAACCAAAATCTACCATATACTAAAAACTATACTACAAAAAATGTGAACATTCCAATAAACTCAAATTATACAGTGTACAACAAAAATGATATTCACATTCAAAAATTTTGTAAAATCCAACTTTAAAGTCCGATCACCACTGTGCCACTGTTATCCAAATAAAAGTGCTCCGTATCTCCACCACCATATAAGTTGGCTGCTCACCTCATGCCATGACCCCTGCATTACCAGAAAGGTCAAAGCAAGCTGTGTTCCCCTCATGGTTCTGACAGACACTTGGAAAGCCCGCCCGCCTTTCTTCTCACAATGGGATACATAGGTCCTTAGACACTCTAATGTATATGGGAAGGAAAGGGAAGCACACAAGATCTAATGTTCTCCATGTAAAAGTTTTAATATATAAAATATGTTAGATAAGTATTATGCCATGTACACACGATCGGATTTTCCAACGGGAAATGTTGGATGTGAGCTTGTTGGCATAAAGTCCGACCACGTGTATCCTTCGGACAATTGTTGTCGGACTTTCCGCCAACAAATGTTGGCTAGCAGGTTCTCAAATTTTCCGCCAACAAATGTTTGTTGTTGGACTTTCCGATCGTGTGTACACAAGTCCATCACACAAAAGTACACGCATGCTCGGAATCAAGGACGAGTCGGAAAGCGCACATTCTTGTAAAACTAGCGTTCGTAATAGAGATTAGAAGAAGGAGCCCAAAGGGTGGCGCAGGACTATTGAACTTCCTTTTTATAGGCGCGCCGCACGTCTTGTACGTCACCACGTTTGTAATTTTTGGCCAACATTTGTGTGACCGTGTGTATGCAAGACAAGTTGGAGCCAACACCCTTCGGACAAAAGTTCACGGTTTTGTTGTCGGAAAGTCCGATCGTGTGTAAGCGGCATTACACTTACAGAGTAAAGCAATGCCGCCAGTGCTAACTTAAATGCCGGCCTATGGCTCTGTTGCAAGATGGCTGCATAATGTCCTGCCCAAGGCTCTGCCCCCCTATACACGTTACATTCAAAGCAAGAACTTCTTCATTCCTACTGAAGAAGTCCTTGCTTTGAATGTAATACAACTTTTAAACGGAGAGCATTAGATCTTGTGTGGTTGTGCCAACTGATTTTGTATCACATTGGTCCAGATGAAACAGGAATTACTTGGTTCTGAGAACTTGTTATGTCATTTTACACATCTGTATCACAATGGCAGCTCTCAATTTTACAGAATTCACATGTTAGCACAAAGCTAAGTTTTAATGTTTTCTTTTCTTCAACAGGTAAGAGAAGCTGTGCTGGAGAAAACTTGGCAAAGATGGAACTGTTCCTGTTTTTTACAACATTGTTGCAAAACTTCTCCTTCCAGGCCCCTCCTGGTGCTAAGTTGGACCTGACCCCTGCACTGGGGTTCACCAATGCCCCCTTACCATATACGATTTGTGCTATACCTCGCAGCTAGAATATAGCCAAGCCAACCAATGACCATGCTTGACCCACATGGAAAAAAAAAAATGTTCAGTTTGCAAAACCTTTAACTTTGAGCACATTTTCATTTTTTTAAATTACATTCATTGCTTGAAAGTCCGGAAAAAGTCATTGCAGATGCTTTCCTGCATGTTGTGATGTTCTGTGGACTATATTTTTTTAATCATCTATATATACAGCAGCTTTGTGTATTGGAAATCTGATTTAAAATACCACTCACGTTTATATATTTTTGTTCTTTAGTCTGCCGATCTGTATTCCTTAAGTGCCAGTCAATGCAAGAGGCTGAGAGTGAGCAGGATTGTGCATTACAATACATGGAATATATCACAGTATAAGTAGACCGTTTCAATTTTCTCAGTCACAAGTCACAGCACACAATCCGAACTAGATTTAAATATAATCAACCTCTCGTCTCATACACTTTCTATAGAAGAAATCACAATCCTTAGGAAAGGCCTTAACTTCTGTCCCAATCAAGATCTTAACAAATTTGACATCTATAAGGATCTACAATTATTCATCAGAAAATTGATTCTGAGAAAACTTTTCGATAAGCAGGGTATACCCCCCGACTGTACTCCACAAGAGAGCAAAGCATTGGACCATTTGGTCTCGCTTTTGGAGGAGAGCGACCCGGCCGATTTAATCGATCGGGTCGATCTTCAAAAAATTCTGGACTCTGTGGACCAATCAGATCCAATTTCAGACAGAGGCGAGACCAAATTAAAAAAGAAGTCCGCCTTCTGTCCGGCACCCAGCACGAATCCCAACGCTGCAACTTTTTTAAAATTAATAAATAAGGATCTCGAGAAACTTGGAACTCATACTCCCGAGAAGATGAATCTTACAAAAAGTGAACTACTAGCCCTGAAAAACCTATCAAAAAACTCCAATATTGTAATAAAATCTTCAGACAAAGGAGGGAACGTTGTCTTATTAGACACCGAAACCTACATCAATATGTGCAATGCTATCCTAAAAAACCAACATTGGTACCGTCGCATGCCTAGCGGTATTGTTGACAAGTTCAATGGGGAATTCTACACACTTATTGATTCCGCTTTCGAGAATAATATTATCACCAAACAACTTTGGAACTTTATACGCAACAACTTTCCCAAGGTACCAACATTTTATGCACTCCCGAAGGTACACAAAAATGCAGTTAACCCACCTGGGAGACCTATTATTTCCGGGGTAGGATCAATAAGTGAAAACGCCAGTCGATTAATAGACGACTTTTTGAAACCTTACGTCGTCATGCTTCCCTCTTATGTGAAAGATACCATGCACTTTCTACAAATTTTAGATAACCTCCTCATACCAGAATATACACTTCTGGTCACTATTGATGTTGAGGCGCTTTACAGCTCTATACCCCACGATAGAGGTATAGCGGTAATCAAACACATTCTGAGGAAGGATAGGGAAGTCGATCCACCCTACGGCGACTTTATAATTTCCCTGCTTGAATTCATCTTAGGACATAACGTTTTTACTTTTAATGGCTCCCACTACCTCCAGGTGCAGGGGGTGGCGATGGGGACTTGTTGTGCCCCATCGTACGCCAACCTGTACCTGGGGGAGTGGGAGCAGATGTTCCTGGACGATGAAGACTTGTCGATGTACACGGACCACATTCTGGGGTGGTACCGGTACATCGACGACATCTTCATCGTCTGGGACGGCCCCCTACATCTACTCGAGCAATGTCTTTTCAGGATGAATAAGAACGATTTCAACTTAAACTTCACTATGTCACACAATCCAAGCAGTATTGCATTTCTAGATGTGGAGATCTACAAAGGTGAAGGAGGTAAATTACTTACGAAATTGTATAGGAAACCAACCGCTGGTAATGCAATTTTGCATGCGACCAGTTTCCACCCCCAACCTTTGTTGAACTCCATACCCTACGGACAATTCCTGAGAATTAGGCGGAATTGCGCCGACGATCAAATCTTTAAACAAGAGGCAGATAATCTACGTGATCGCCTTTTGGAAAGAGGCTATTCACATGCCTCTTTAAAAAGGGCATATCAACAAGCCTGTATACGCAATAGGGACCAGCTACTATATTCAAAAAAACCTAAAAACGACAGCAATCCCCTCAGGATCATATCAAGGTTCAACAACCAGGAACAACAAATTAGGAAAATTGTACAGAAGTATTGGCACCTCCTTACTGAAGACCCCACATTAGGTCCATATGTCACTGAAAAACCTCTTTTTACCTTTAAAAGGGCTACCTCTCTGAGAGATCAGATCACTAGCAGTGAATTCAATAGAGATAGGAAAACCCACTGCAAATATAAAGGTACATTTAGATGTGGATCCTGCAGATATTGTAAATTCATGTGGGTGGAAAAAAATCCTAAACTACCTGATGGTAGTGTATTCAGGGCGAGACACTTTGCGA
Source organism: Lithobates sylvaticus (assembly GCA_028564925.1). Taxonomy (NCBI): domain Eukaryota; kingdom Metazoa; phylum Chordata; class Amphibia; order Anura; family Ranidae; genus Lithobates; species Lithobates sylvaticus. The sequence goes on from CM053028.1 coordinate 521,849,563, forward strand.
ACTGTAAGACCCTAGGAGTCATATACCTATTGAAATGCGAATGCTCGTGCTTTTACATAGGGAAGACGAAACTAGAATCCTGGAAAAGGGCGTACAGACACATTCACAGTATGCGGATGTGTGACCCTGATCTCCCCCTTGGGAGACACACAACAATTGTCCATGGGGGCAAATTCCCCAAAATCAAATTCCTCATTCTCGACCGCATCCACCCCAATCCAAGGGGGGGTGATTGGAACAAAATCCTTCTCCAACTGGAATCACGCTGGATTTTCAAACTAAGGGCCAATCAAGCCCCTGGCTTGAACGAAGCAATTTGGTTTAAACCCTTTTTAGAGGGTTTCTCATCCGGAGGGATGGAGAAATAACTACCTAAGAGAATTTTCATCACATTTTGGATTTAAATATTTCCAACACTAATTTTATAATCCAGCCCCTCAGTGACTTGTTATACACGTATGATACGTGATGCAGTTTTTTTAAACACATGTGATGACTGCATGATGTCATCAACATCAGGACATCCATCCTGCCCGCATACTGTTTCTTGAGTGTGCCTGTGCAACCTCTCCTCAATACAGTTTAAAAAGAAACAATTCTTTTAGATATGCCTTTATTATGGCTATTTTGTATACATCATATGGCATTAGAATAACACATGCAAAGTTTTTTGTTTCCCTTTTTTTCTTCCCCTTATGTGATTTCATGTTCTCCCGCTTTATATATTCATTGATTTCCATGTAAGAATGTACATTCATTGATTTCCATGTAAAAATGTCAATTACTGCTATCTTCCCAATTGTAATTTATGACATCTCTCTCCCCTTCCATTTTCTGTTTCCAGACTATATTCCACACTGCGAGGCGCCTGGACGAAGGAGTTTCTAACTAAACATTACAACACCTCATATACATTGATCGCTGCAATCCTAGGGGACGCCCAGTAGGCCGCCCGGCACGCCCAGCCGTCGCGCCCATTTCCCATGGACGTGACGGCAATGTAGGAGTTCCCAGCGTCATTTGACGCTGGGACTCCATATTGCTTCACCCGGCGAGCATGCGCTGTTCGCCGGTGAAGCTGATCGTGCCGGCGGGAGCTGTGGGCGTGCCCGGGTCACGTTGCGCAACCATTCATTGGTGCGCGGGACCCGGGTGCGCGCGCAGCACTCGGGGGGCCGGGTCTAGAGAGACTCGTAGTCTCTATACCCTGCAGTAATCAGCTGTACTCGGTACAGCTGACTGCAGGGTTTGAGCCCATACATATATACGCTGTTTGCCCCACTCAGAACTTGTAACCATCAGACTGAGGAGGAGGCAAACAGCGTTCTGTCTATCTAAGGTAATTAATTTCCTTTACATCTATACTTATTTTCATTGGATTTTTTCTTTTTTCCCTTTTATGCCCCCCCTTCTCTGTATTACAATTAGTCCAGAGTTACTACTAATTATGGAACCCCCCCCCTTCTCTGGACTCTTTTGCTCTCGCTATTTAGATATAGTGGCATATGGGCCATGCATTTGATTCTTACCCATGCTACATATAAACCCTTCACTCCCCCTTAGAATACGGGAGATCCATCTATCCCATAGATATACATTGCTATATGCAACACTGAAAATCGTTTGATACTAAAATTTAAGGATGTATTAATCTTTGTGGGGGGAGCATTTGCTCATCTATCCACTATACCAACACCTCTTTGACAATCTCTTTTTAGAGCCATCGGCCGACACCCTCCAAATTTGGAGACATTTAAATCAGGGCGTAACAAGTTAAGAGCCACCAACAGGTACAAATTAGCGTTTTTATATGCTCTCTAACATTTAAAGGTATTTACCCATTGATTTGATATACATTTATGTTTTATCTTGTAGGGTTCTCTCTTTACATTTCCCGACCCCAGTGTGCTCTACAAGCGCCCCCCCAGCGATCACTCCCCCCTTGCGGGGAAAGATGCACTCTACCCAGCCTTTGGAGCAACTTTTGAGCTCCATTTAGCTGACTAGGCATCTGTATATTACTGATATTCAATCGACCTCTTTTGAGGCTATAGAAGTGAAGAAGCTCCTCCTCCCAGCCGTTTCTTTTAAATTGTACTGGAACATCCCCCTACTTGGTGTACTCTCAATGTGAGTTTTCTTTTCCTTATTTATATGCAATTGTATGGATCTTTTTGATTCAAGATGTAATCATCATATAAAGATTTGCATTTCTGACATATTACCTGATCTGATATTTTTCTATACACAATAGGAATGATGTTATAGTCTCACCTTTGAGGAAGGAGTAAAGCATTTATATCCGAAACGCGTCAGTGTGAGAACTTGACATAATATGTATTATTAGCTTGTACTATATCAAGTTTTGTTGTAATATGTTCCAGGTTTTTATATTGTCATACATGTGAAACTCTTTATTTTTGGATGTTTTGCATCTTTTGTAATAAACGTTTTTCCTATTTTCAATAATTTTCAATTTTATTTGGGGTTACATATTTCACGCCTTTAAAGTCCAACCCATAGGGGATCCTCCCTCAATTCTCTTTACTATAGGATGTGGCGTAAACTGTAAAACTTTTTTCCCCCTTGAGTATGATATACTCCTGTGTGCCCCTTGTCTAGCCTACATTTTTCTCTTTTTTCTTTTTTCTTTTTCAATTTTCTCAGTCCGTCAGGTTGTAGAAATTAGATTTTTTTTTTTTTCTACTAGGTTACAGTATGTAAATTAAACATAGACATATTGTTACTTATTGCATGTAAATAATATTAACCGTGTGCAATTGTACAGATTATTTGTAATCACACTTTGTAAAACTTGTTTCTTATTAACCACTTCAATACAGGGCATTTTCACCCCCTTCTTGCCCAGGCAAATTTTCAGTTTTCAGCGCTGTCGCTTTTTGAATTAAAATTGCGCGGTCATGCAACACTGTACCCAAATGAAATTTTTATTGTTTTTTTCCCCCACAAATAGAGATTTATTTTGGTGGTATTTGATCACCTCTGCTGTTTTTATTTCTTGTGCTATAAACAAAGAAGGGGGACAAGTTTGAAAAAAACACAATATTTTTTACTTTTTGCTGTAATAAATATCCCAATTAAAAAGAAAAAAAATAATTTTTCCTCAGTTTATTCTGATATGTATTCTTCCACATATTTTTGGTAAAAAAAATCGCAATAAGCGTGTATTGATTGGTTTGCACAAAAGTTATAGCGTCTACAAAATAGGCGATAGATTTAAGGCATTTTTTTTATTTATTTTTTTTTTTACTAGTAATGGCAGCAATTTTTATTGTTTTCTTATCGTGACTGTGACTTTGCGGCGGACACATCGGACACTTTTGACACTATTTTGGGACCATTCACATTTATACAGCTATCAGTGCTATAAAAATGCACGGATTACTGTATAAATGTCGCTGGCAGGGAAGGGGTTAAGACTAGGGGGCGATCAAGGGGTTAAATGTGTTACCTAGGGAGTGAGTCTAACTGTAGGGGGAGGGGACTCACAAGGGGAGGAGACCGATCAGTGATCCTCTGTACTGGGAACACACCATCGGTCTCCTATTACCTGACAGGACATGGATCTGTGTGTTTACACACATAGATCCACTTTCCGGCTCTGTTACCGGCAATCATGGGTACCTGGCGGACACCGCGGCCACCGGGCACGCGCACGGGGTCCCGAGTGACGTGGCGCGCGTGCCCCCCTAGACGGCCAGGAAGCCCAGGACGTCATATGACGCCTGCCCAGGATGGGAGATCCCTCCTGTGGACGTCATTTGACAATAGCCAAGATGTAAAGTGGCTAATAAAGCAAAATCTTGCCAAAAAGTATACCCAGCCTGATATCAATACTTATGAAATGTAATATTTCATGTGACATATTATGGCCCAGTATATTTCAGAATCTGTCCACGATAGATTATTACTTGAAATATTGCATATAAATATTTGGTATTTTCATAATCAGTCAACTCTTCAGTGTCATGGCTCTCCTTATAAACTCTACTGAGAAAGACCTGTTTTACAGAGCTCAATAGCTGAAGATGAAATTAAAGCATGTGTAGTCCAAACTTTTGTATAGATTAGCCAAGTCATTGAAATACAGATGGCATGAGTGGATATAATGAGCACCACATCTCTTAAAATCAAAACAGAGAATATACAAAGCAAAGAATGGAACTTTTTAGGTGCTCTATATCTCAGGAATGGGCAGAAACATCTTATTATATTAACACATCATGTTTTATTCTGTTCATAAAAGGTAAAAACAAATCCCAATTAAAACATTGGTAATATTATTAATACATAATATTATTGTACCAGACACTTTCAGCATTAAGCCCACTGTAAACAGTCATACAGGGTGAACAAGCCATAAAATTGGCTAGGCATATATAAACAGTAATATGTTAAATGTGTTAAAGACCGCACTTCTGCTCAATAATTAGTGCAAAAAAGATAAACATGAAATAAAAATCACTATAAATTAATAATGAAGACCATATATGACCATATTATATAGAGTGCAAGTGACTTAAAAAATTCCTATAAACACATTAAAATGTGCATAAATTTTTTTTTTTTTTAAAAAGTGTCCAAATATTTGATGAAAACCATTCCAATATAGTAAATCGATATTAAGCTTTTATATTATGTCTTCTGTCGTCCACCACACCACACATTGAATCCACCACCAACTGTATTAACTGCTTGCCGACCACCCCATAGCAGATTTACTGCTACAGGGCGTTCGCGATGCACAGGATCACATGTATATATACATGATTCTGCACTACGGTGGCTCACCCCTGCTGTGATTTTACACAGCGGGTCCCGCCGATGCCGGCCGGGACCCGCTGATCATTTGGTACACTGACAGAATGGCAGTCTGTCTATGTAAACAAGGCAGATTGCTGTTATGTCTGTACAAAAGGCATGGATCCTTTATATCTGTAAAGCAGAAACATAGATCCATGTCTTCCACAAGTAAAAGCACCTCCCCCACTACACTGAATCACCAGCTAGGCACGCATTTAACCCTTTGATCGCCCCTGATGTTAACCCCTTCCCAGCCAGTGGCATTAGTACAGTGATAATGCATATTATTAGCACTGATCACTGTAATAATGTCACTGGCCCCCAAAAAAAGTGTCAAAAGTGTCAGTTAGGTGTCCGATATGTCCGCCGCAATATCGCAGTCCCGCTCTAAGTCGCTGATCGCAGCCATTACTAGTAAAAAAAGAAATAATATACAAATTCCATAAATATATCCCAAAGTTTGTAGACGCTATGACTTTGGCGCAAACCAATCAATATACGCTTATTGGGATTTTTTTTACCAAAAATATGCAGCAGCATACATATTAACCTAAATTAATGAAGAAATTCAAATTTTTTTTTATTGGATGTGTCTTAGAGCAGAAAGTAAAAAAATATAGTTTAATTGTCGGTCGTTTATGGCGCAAAAAGTAGAAACCGCAGAGGTGGTCAAATACCACCAAAAGAAAGATCTATTTGTGGGGAAAAAAGAACATACAATTTATTTGGGTACAGCGTCACGCGACCGTGCAATTGTCAGTTAAAGTAATGCAGTGCCGTATCGCAAAAAATGGCCTGGTCATGAAAGGGGTGTAAATCTTCCGGAGGTGGAGTGGTTAAAGAATACACGTCTTAAACTTGTGCCAGTGGAGACACACTAAAATGTGAGTGCTTTTAATTGGGTTTATAAATAAAATGTTTTATAAAATGTTTTAAAATGGTTTTACGCTTTTCTTATCTAACATATGGATTGATGGGTATTGGAAGGAGATAATCAACAGTTGGAGCGCCATAGCAACGTCCTAGCAACAGGATGAAGGTACGCCTTTTGTGGGGGTATTTTAGGCAAGCTCCAAATACTGGTGCTCACCTCTGCCATTACAAGAGCAATCTCACACCATTAATGCATTCTCTCCAGTTTCTACGGAGCCCAGCTCAATGCCATGACAACAGGGCACTGTGCACCTGCAAAGTCTGAATCCAAGAGAGATGTTGCTCCAGCTGCTGATGCCCACTGCAAACTCTCAGTTTCAAAAGCTGCACACATGCTGTGCCTGACAGAACACCCACAGTCAGTTTACTATGTATACACATAAGGAAAACAAATCACTTATGGTATTTAGCTGTTTACCTGGAACATATATTTTGCTAATAAATAACATTTCTAATCATATGAAGTTAATAACAAGAGTCCTCCTTTACATCAAAGTCCACAGTGTTCCCCCTTAAATCAGGGTCCCTAGAGCATCCCTTATGTTAGAGTCCCCAGAGTTCTCCCTTACATCAGAGTCCACAGAGTTCCCCTTTTACATCTGAACTCGTAGAGTTTCCTTACACTGTAAGGGGGGACTCTGCAGACTCTCAAGTTAGGCAGAACTCTGGGGACTCTAACATAAGGGATACTCTGGGAACCCTGATTTAAGGGGGAACACGAAGAACTCTGATGCACAAAGAGGACTCTGATATAAAGGGGAAAACTGCAGCCTCTGATGTAAAGGGGAACTTTGATGTAAGGAGTACTCTGAGAACCCTGATTTACCTTAGTGTACTCACTCAGAGGCAGGAGAGAGAAAGTGGGAGACTTCAGTCACAGACAGGGATGGATGGTGAGCTCACTCGCCCCTTGGCAGTCAGCACCTCTCATCCAGATGTATCTGAGGTTGCTGGACTTCAAATTTCCAGCCCGCACTTTCCTTTTCTGAGGCTCAGTGCCGGGGAGTGGAGTGTGGGCAGACACAGAGGGGTAGGGTTGCCACCTGTCCAGGATTCACCCAGACAGTTAGGGTTTTGAATCATGTGTCCGGGTTTCAGTCCACCTGAAACCCAGACACATTAGTCAGACCAGGCTGTGGCTCCCCAAGTAACCGAGATAGTAATACACAAATCTGTGGCCACTGTGGGCGGCTGTTTGGGGGCATGTTTGGCATCACTGAAGGGTGGGGTGATGATGTCAGCAAGAGCAATTTTGCCACACCCACTGGTGCGCTCTGTGCGCTACATTACTACCCTCCTTGGGGCACCCAAATGTGTCCCAGGTCTTTTATAATCCTATAGTGTTTACTGGAAAAAAAATTACCCTGTGCCACAAAAGTGTTCGGGTTTTGCTTGAAGAAAAGGTGGCAACCCTAGGTAGGGGCGGGAGGAAGAGGAGCAAATTGAGCTCTCTCTCCTCTTCTGTCTGTGTGTTTGGGGGGGGGGGGTGTCAGTGTTGGCTTTGGGCAACATGAAAGAGGGTGTAACAGACACTCTCAGCTTAGACACCTGCAGCCAGCAACCCTGCTGGGAAGCCATAGTCCAGTCTGAATAATGTGTCCGGGTTTCAGGCAGTCTGAAACCCGGATGCATGATTCCAAACCAAACTGTCCGGGTGAATCCCGGACAGGTTGCAACCCTAAGTGCCCACCCCTCCTCTCCACTCTCTTCCCTGCAGGATTGCGCTGCGTGCAACTCGGTACCCACCATCGGTGGTGCCCAGGGAACAAGCCCCCCCCCCCCCCCCAGTTTTGGCCCTGTTCTCCTCTTTAGTCCGGAGGATGCGGCTCCCATGGTTGCCAAAAGAATGTCAAATTTTGATTTATCTGACCAACCAACAGTTTTTCACTTTGGGCAAAAGCTCATTTAAAATGATCTGTTGCAAAGAAGACAGTAGTGTTGAATCCTGTTCAGATATGGCTTCTCCTTTGCATAACAGAGCTTTAACTTGTATTTTTGGATGGCACGGCAAACTGTGTTCACAGGTAGTGATGCAATGATGTACATCACAGAAACATGCCTGTTTTTTTATGCAGTGTTGTCTGAGGGGCCCAATAATGCATTTTGGCCTTGTCCCTTGTGCTAAGAGATTTTCCCTTATAAAAGCCAATGACAGCTGAGAGTTCTGTTGTCCGTCTAGTGTTATGCCCCGTACACACGGTCGGACTTTCCTTCAGCAAATGTGTGATCGGAGCTTGTTGTCAGAAATTCTGACCGTGTGTAGGCTCCATCGGACAGTTTCCATCGGAATTTCCATCGCACAAAATTTGAACAAAATTCCGATCGTGTGTACACAATTCATGTAGGGTATAGGTCTTGCCTGGTCAAGCGAAAAGCATTTTTTTGGGGCATCCACACTTGTATAGGATCTTATGATTTTTGAGGGCTCTGCTATTAATGATTTTGGCCAAATATTAGCAAAAATATTGTTCTGATAAATATTTGTACAAATATCTCAGGGCCTTTAAAATCAGTTGCACCTTATTGTTGTTCTACTTTCAGAAAATTGTATGGTTTGTTTTATTTTTTACAAACTCTGAAAGCTGTAAGGTTAGAAATAAAAAAAACTATGGAAAAATTGCAAAAATGGTCTGGCCATGTGAGTTTAAAAGTGGAGTGCAGGGCCTGGCAGTGAAAGGGTTAACTGAACACTGACAATCACTACCGATCACAACTGCGGTGCGTTTTGAATGCAGTGCGGAAACGCACATAGAATGCGGATTTCCCTTAATGCATTCTGGTGTGAACAGGCCTTAACACTCTGCTGTTTATATACTTGTAATACTTATATATTATTTTATTTAATTTTTTTACATATTTTTTTATTTTTATTATTCTTATAATATTTTCATTACAAATATTAACTCTTTGTGACCTGAGGTTATCATTGCTTAGATGTCCTGGACAAATTTAGCAGCAGCGTGTGTCAGTTTACTTAAAGTAGAACTATAGGCAAAACTTTTTTTTTTCTATTTTGGATAGTGTAAGGGAGGGTTATAACCCTTGTCAATTTTTTTTTCTCCATCTGTGTTCCATTGCGGAGATTTCCCTTCCTTTCCTGTCTGATAGCCAAACAGGAAGTGACAGGAAATCCCTGTAAATCAAAGGGGGTTTCTTGGGGACTTCCAGGTCACCAGAACTAGTGTACCCATTGGAAGATTTCCCCTCTATTACTTTTCTGGGGACAACCCAAAATTTGGGTAAATTTCTTTTACTTTCACTTTCAATGGTAATGGTAAACAGGAAAAATAGAGAGGGGGAATCTCCTTAAGGCCCCTTTCACACTGGGGCGTTTTTCAGGCGCTACAGCGCTAAAAATAAAGCCTGTACAGTGCCTGAAAAAATCCAGCCCCATTCACTCCAAAGCCGGAGGGCTTTCACACTGGAGCGGTGCGCTAGCAGGACGGTCAAAAAAGTCCTGCTAGCAGCATCTTTGGAGCGGTGAAGGAGCGGTGTATTCACCGCTCCTATACCGCTCCTACCCATTGAAATCAATGGGACACCGCGGTAATACCGCAGCAAATCGCCGCTGGGGGGTTTTAACCCTTTTTCGGCCACTAGCAGGGTTAAAACCGCACCGCTAGCAGCCAAATACCGTGGCTAAAACGTCAGTAAAGCAGCGCTAAATATAGCGCTGCTTTACCGCCGACGCCGCTCCCGCCCCAGTGTGAAAGGGGCTTTACGGGGGGACAAACTGCAATAAAAACTGGCAGGTGTTCTAATCCCTCTCCACTCTTTCCAAAATAAAAAAAAAAATAAAATAAAAATGCCATTAGTTATACTTCAACAATACATCTATAAGGTGTACTTACAGAGCATGTGAGATGTACCAAAGAGTCACTGCAGCTATATTTTCCTGGTGCAGGTATTTTATATTGTGCATTGACTTGAGAATATAAATTGTGAATTTTCAGAGAATGTCACATTTACTACTTTATAAACATGTCCTATGACTCATTTGCACAACTGTGTATTTTTTTTATGACATACAATATAAGGGCTTTTATTTGTAGACTGATTTTTTTCAAAAATACCTTATTTTTTATTATGGGCTAACAAATTCACAAAAATATAATTAAAATATTTAAAAAAAATTGTTTTATCATTTTTTAAATATAGTTGTATTTGATAGTTACAGCCGCATTTGTCAACCCGTGTGCCTCGGCAAAAGGACAAAAATCTGCCATTATAGTCCAATCTGACTGTGTTCTGTCTTAACTCATGTATACAGACAGGAAGGAGAGAGCACAGCCCGCACCTCCCCTCCAGCTCTCTCCTGCTCTGCTTGGCCTGTGTCCTACCTACCGATGATGTCGTCAGTTGTTAAAGAGGGACTGTACCTGCAAAATTTTTTTTTAAAAGCCAGCAGCTACAAATACTGCAGCTGCTGACTTTTAGTAAATGGACACTTACCTGTCACAGGTTCCAGCGATGTCGGCAGCAGAGGCCGATCAATCGATCGGCTTTCTGCTGCTGCCGGCGCCATTCTCGGTGAGGGAATCAGGAAGTGAAACTTGCGGCTTCACTTCCCGGTTTCCTACTGCTCATGCGCGAGTCGCGCGGCGCAATGAGAATCGCCTGTGCTGTCTGCTGGGACCCGTGTGTGTCCCGGCAGACAGCGCGCCGGGACAGGAAGTGGCGTAAACTCCCGTGGGAGTTTATGCCCGGAAGTGGGTGCAGATACCTGTCTTAGACAGGTATCTGCACCCCCTCCCCCCTGAAAGGTGCCAAATGTGACACCGGAGGGGGGGAGGGTTCCGAAAAGCGGAAGTTCCACTTTAGGGTGGAATCCTGGACATGTTGTTAGGCAACCTGCACAGCTTTGTAGATTGCCGACAGGAGAACAAATAGGAGCAGAGAGGAGGAGAGATCAAGGAGGAGGCGTGAGCTGTGCTCTCTCCTCTTGTCTGTATTTAAGAGTTAAGACAAAACACAGTCAGACTGAGCTGTACTGGCTTTGAATAAATACCCCTATCTCCTTCCCACAATGTTTCTGTGCCGGCAGCAAAAATTGTGTGTTGGGGGGTGGCAATCAAACCCAGTCTTGGTCTGAGAGAACTGACAGGAGGAGGCACCCAGACAGAAGGGAGAGGAGCTGGAGGGAGGGGAACGCAGCCCATATTTGTGCTAGAAGGGGTTTTGGGGAACGGATTTCTGCTAGGAGGTAGGATTTGGGGGAGATTTGTGATAGAAGTGGTTATTTTTGGGGTTTGTCATAGAGGGGGGTTGTGCTAAAAGCAGGGATGTGTGCTAGGAGGGGGCTTTGGAGGGGGATTTGTGATAGGAGGGTTGCTTTTAAAGGGGGTGCTAGATGTGGGGATTTGGGAGAGAGTTGTGGTAGGATGGGGGATTTTGAGGGGGTTGTGCTAAATGTGGGGATTTTCTGCAGAGTTTGTTGGAGGGGAGATTTTGGAGGTGGGATTTGTGGTAGGAGGAGAGATTTTTTTTGGGGGAGGGGGTTGTGCTATATGCAGGCATGTGGGGGAGGAATTTGTGCTAGGACGAGGGATTTGCACTAGGAAAGGGAATTTTGGAAAGGGGGGGGGGGATTTGTGCTAGGAGGGTGGATTTTGGGGGGTTGTGCTAGGATGGGGAATTGAGTTATATGGTGAGATTTGAGGAGATTTACAACCTACTGAGCACTGAACTCTGCCTCACAGACTATATTTTATATAAAATATATATAATCATTCATCACGCATGTTGATCAACATGTTTCGCCTATTCAGCCTGAATAGGCAAAACACGTTGAATAATATGCATGATGAATGTCATCATATTACTATACAGTATGCTTTTAACCGACATTTTTGTAATGAAATAAAACTTTGTAATTTTATACTAAATATTTCTGTGTATTTATGTGTCCATGCACCTGAAAAGTCCCATATTACCCCCCCCCCCCCCCACCCCCATTTTCTTTTGGTACAAAATATGCATGGTGTAGCATGTTATGAAAGAACCAGCCCCATCTGTAAGAGCTAGCTTTCACAATTTAAAAAAACACAGCCATGCGGAGCTCTGCCTGCCTGGCTGCATCATTCATGTACAGTATTCTGTGAATGGAAAACTACAAGTCCCAACATCCTTAGCAGCTGTCGGCTTTTAGTTCTCACTGAACTACTGTGGCTCTGTAGTTCATTGATTCTTCCTGTCAGCAATGAACTACAGTGCCATGGTAGTTCAAGCATATACACCAGGGATATGTATTAGACATGTGCAATTCGTTTTGTTTTTTTTAGTTTTTGGGTTTTTTTTCGTTATTTTCGTTCGTTCGTTTTCGTACGAATGAACGAATCATTCAAATCGTACGAATCCGAATAACGAATCGTAATGAATCGTTCGAATCCGATTAACGAATCATTCGAATCGAACGAATCCGAAAAACAACGAAAATCCGAAAAAAACGAATTAGAAACAACGAATGTACTAATGAAGAAAATCCGAAAATGAACGAAAAAATTTGCACATTCGTAACTTTTTTTTTTGTTGAATTGGTAATTTTCCGTGTCCCTTACAATGGTGCTGCTAAACGTGCTTCGAATGGATTGAACAAAAAAATTCGTACATTCGTCATTTTTTTTTCGATTCGTAACTTTTTTTTTTCCGATTCGTAACTTTTTTTTTTTGATTCGTAACTTTTTTTTTTTTTTGGGATTTGTAATTTTCCGTGTCTCTATTGAACAAAAAAATCGTACATTCGTAACTTTTTTTTCGATTCGTAACTTTTTTTTTTCGATTCGTAACTTTTTCTTTTTTTTTTTCGATTTGTAATTTTCCGTGTCTCTATTGAACAAAAAAAATCGTACATTCGTAACTTTTTTTTTCGATTCGTAACTTTTTTTTTTCTTTTCGTAACTTTTTTTACTTTTTTTTTTTCGATATTTAATTTTCCGCGTCTCTATTGAACAAAAAAATTCGTACATTCGTAACTTTTTTTTCGATTCGTAACTTTTTTTTTTCGATTCGTAACTTTTTTTTTCGATTCGTAAATTATTAAAATGTAATAATAGCATACACATTACATCAAATTATGAATTATGCTCCGATTACGAATCTACGAATGTTACAAATGTACGAATAAATACGAATGCGTCCGAAAACTAACGAAAAAACGAATCAACGAAAAAATAACTCTTACGAATGTACGAATCGTTACGAATATGAACACCGACGACTTACGAATGTACGAATTGTTACGAATCCGAACACCGATGACTTACGAATGTACGAATCGTTACAAATCAACGGAAACGAAAAAAACGAAACGAAAAAAAAAAACGATTTTTTTTCGGAACCAAAAAAAACGAAACGAAAATAAACAAATTTTTTTGTTGTGCACATGTCTAATAAGTATATAGCGGCCCTCTAGCTGTTGAAGAACTACAACTCCCAAGAGGTACAGTATAGCAAGACACTGACAGCCAAAAGCATGACACCCAGAGGCAGAGGCATGATAGGACTTGTAGTTTTGCAACAGCTGGAGGTCCGCTAATTGCATATCCCTGATATACCCTGACAGGTCTGCAGGAGATCTGGATGGCATCAGTGATCTGCTGAAGCTGATCGCTGGTGCGGTGCTTTCCAGTCTTTCCCATCAGATTTTTCTTGTACGAAAACCTTACGAAAACAGTACACATTAAACAAAATTTGATAGTTCTGTTCACGTACCAGAAAAATTTTGGACTTTGTCTCTTTGAAAACTTTTGTTTGGAAAGTCTGAATCGGATGTCGGAAGTTGTGTACACACTATACGAAAATCGAACGATTGACCCTTGTACGTAATTTTTCTTCTGATTTTCTCAAATTGTGTGTACCCACTACCCAGCATAACACTTTTCCTGGTGAAGGAGTGAAGTAACTGCTCACAAATGCATAGAATAAAGTGTTTTAGCTTAGTTTGATAACGCCTGACTAAAGTCCAGTTTTGTATCTAAACTCTGTATCTGATTTAGATTCTTATAAGACCTGCATTCACAGTCTCATTTACATGTGAAAAGGGCTGCTCATTGCAGTCCAGGAGCCAGTGAATAAAAACATTTTGTCAGACTAAAGCCCCATATACACGGACCAGATGCCAGGCAACAACAGCCGGTTAAAAAAAAAGCCAACATTGTGTATGCCTGTCGGTGTTGTGTCGAATACTGTCCCCCGTCAGATAGTGTCCGCCCTGTACTGTGCTTGCGCAGTACGGAGGACAAGGAGACACCGAAGGTCTCCGAAGATGAACTGCGCCTGGGCTGTGAGTCCAGGTTGGAGCCCCACCATCCAAGTGGATATAGAGTTAGAATAAAAAATTGACGAGCAAATCGAGGCCGTGCCCGATGCGTGGAGAGCAAATCGAGGCCATGCCCGAAGTGTGGCGAGCGAAGCGTGGCGAGCGAAGCGAGCCCACGAGAGGCCCTGTTACTAAGTGCTACCGTATGTCCCCTTGGATGGTCAGGCTTGAACCTGGACTCAGTGCACAGGTGCCGTTCATCTTCGGAAATTTTCGGAGTCTCCTTGTCCTCCGTGCTGCGCCTGCGCAGCACGGGGCGGACACTTATCCGATGGGGGGACAGTTTTTGGCAGAACACCGGTCTGACAAAAAACTGACAGCTCCAGTCAGAGCTGCTGTACTAACAATCCAATGTTAGTACAGCGATCTCCCCTGCCTTTCTATTGTGTTCTGACTGGGGGCGCCCACCCCACTAGAACACTCCAGTCAGCGCTCTCAGCCACTCGCTGAGAGCGATGTTCGGGAGCCGATTGGCTGCTGGTTTTCCAGTGGGTCCTGGGTTTCTCCTGGTGCTCGACAATATCTGGCCTCATGTGGTGAGAGTATGCAGCCAGTTCCTGGAGGATGAAGGAATGGGATACCATTGAATGGCCCCCACTCTCACTTGACCTAAATCCAACAGAACACCTATGGGACATTATGTTTTGGTCCATCCAGCCCCGCCAGGTTGCAACTCAGTCTGTTGAGGAGCTCATTGATACCCTGATCCAGATTTGGAAGGAAATTCCCCGAGACACCATCCGTCGTCTCATTAGGAGCATGCCCCAAAGTTGTCAGGCATGCATACAAGCACGTGGGGGCCATACAAACTACTGAGTACCATTTTGAGTTGCTTCAATGAAATTTCAGCAAAATGGAACATCATTTCTTCGCTTTGATTTCCGGGGTGTCTTTGAATTCAGCCCTCTGTAGGTTGATAATTTTAATTTCCATCAAATGATGTGGAATCCTTTAGTTCCTAACAACATTACCCAGTTCATAGATAGACATCCAGCATGATAATTTTTCCCATTGAGATCTGTGTTCCTTTAATTTTTTTGAGCAGTGTATATGACCTGCTATGGTGGAGGAGAGGAGAGAAGACCTGAGTAATATCCCGAGGGGAAGGTGAATGGCACTGGAGCCATAGGATAAAGCTATACAAAAAGCACTAATAGGCCAATTTTTTGCGATACGGCACTGCGTTGCTTTAACTGACAATTGCGCGGTCGTGCGACGTTGTACCCAAACAAAACTGACGTCCTTTTTTTCCCAAATAGAGCTTTCTTTTGGTTGTATTTGATCACCTCTACGGTTTTTATTTTCTGTGCTATAAACAAAAAAAGACAGTTTTGAAAAAAAATATATATATTTTATACATTTTGCTATAATAAATATCCACCAAAAAATATAAAAAATTTAATTTCTTCATCAGTTTAGGCCAATATGTATTCTACATATTTTTGGTAAAAAAAAAAAAAATTACAATAATGCATGGTACACACGGTTGAACATTCCGACCACAAAATCCGTCGGATTTTTTCCGACGGATTTTGTCCGAAACTTGTGTTGCATACACACGGTCGGAACAAAGTTGTCGGAAAATCCGATCGTTCCGAACGAGGTGACGTCGACAACGTACGACGAGACTACATAGAGGCCAGTAGCCAATAGCTTTCGTCTCCAAATTTCTTCTGAGCATGCGTGGCACTTTGTGCATCGGAATTCTCTACACACGATCGGAAAAGGTCTGATTGGATTTTGTTGTCGGAAAATTTTAGATCCTGCTCTCAAATTTTTTTTCCGACGGAAAAAGTCCACTAGAGCCCACACACGATCGGATTTTCCGACAACATAATCTGACTTTTTCCATCGGAATATCCGACCGTGTGTACGGGGCATTAGCGTATTTTGATCGGTTTGCGCAAAAGTTATAGCATCTACAAAATAGGGGATAGATTTATGGTATATTTTGATTTTTTACTAATAATGGCAGCGATCTGCGACTTTTAGCAGAACTGCGACACATTTGACACATTTCAGATCAGACACGTTTGACACATTTTTGGGACGACTGACATTTATGCAGCGATCAGTGCTATAAAAAAGCACTGATTACTGTGTAAATGTCACTGGTAGGGAAGGGGATTAACACTAGGGGCGATCAAAGGGTTAAATGTATTCTCTCATGTGTGTTTCTAACTGTGGGAGGGAAGTGACTAGAGGAGGAGACATATCGCTGTTCCTGATTAGTAGGAACAGACAATCTGTCTCTCCTCTCTTGACAGAATTGGGATGTGTATGTTTACACACACACACACATCCCCATTCTGGCTCTCATGCCCGCGATCGCATTAGGTCATCGGGCACCTGCTAGAGCTGTTTAAAAGGCTGACATACAGCTATGGCGATTTGCGTGAATGAACTGACCTGCCTCCGTATAATGACGGCGGCTGATCGGCAAGTGGTTAATATAAGGGGCCATGGATCTCTGCTGATTGCGGTACTTAAAGGGGAGGGCCAGCCGGGGAAAAAAAAAAAAAGTCAGCAGCTACAAACACTGTAGCTGCTGACTTTTAATAAGCAGACTTACCTGTCCTGGGTGCCTCCGATGTCGATCCCCCGAGACCGTTCGTCCCTCGAGTCTCGGTTCCCGGCGACGCCATTCCAACTAAGGGAAACAGGCAGCGCAGCCTTGCTGGCTTCACTGCCCGTTTCCTACTGCGCATGTGCGAGTCGCGCAGCGCTTTGTGAATGGGGAACGCGTTGTGCTGTGGGACACACAGTTACCATAACACACCGCACCCCATTCACTAGAAGACGGCGCTAGGAGCAGAAGACCGAACAGCTCCGCGGAACAGCAAGAGGCAGATTAGGACGATCTGCCTAGCAACAGCCATTTCTGGTAAGTAAAATTTGTATTAACATTTTTATGACGTTTTTTTTTTTTTCAGGGTGGCCCTCCACTTTAAGGGGAGTACGTGTGACTCACAAGCACAACTGTGGACATAGCACTTAAACTATAACTTGCCCGTTACATAGTTAGACTGGTTGAAAAAAGACACAAGTCCATCTAGTTTAACCAATGTCCAACCAACTTTTAATACATTTATTTTAGAAGGAAGACGCTTTGTACTATTGAATGTTTTTTTGCATTTGAGCACTAATTTATTTCAGATTTATGCAAAGCACTTTATTATTATTGATTATGTTGCTTATATCTGTTGTTTGGAATGTTTTGAGCATACGTATGTAATGTGGGCAGCAGAGTGGTGTAGTGGTTAGCACTTCTGCATAACAGTATTACATACTGTAGCTCCCAACTGTCCCTGATTTCGAGGGACTGTCCCTGATTTGGAGCAATGTCCCTCTGTCCCTCTTTCCTCCTCATTTGTCCCTCATTTTGGTCTGATCTATATAGTTGTATATAGAATGCACTTTTTATCTTTCAAAAAGTGTTTCCCAGTGCTAAACCTTTCATCCAAATTATAAATTGCTGCATTTTTCAATTTTAAAGGCCAATATAAAGAAATAGTAGTGGTAAAAAAAAGCCCTTGTGGATTTAATGAACCTTTTTTTGTTATTTCCCCGTTAAGGGGGCGTGACAGGGGGCGTGTCCTATGCCTACATACGTTTGCTAGTAGGTGTCCCTCATTCCCATCTCAAAATGTTGGGAGGTATGGTATTAGGATTGTTAGTTTGAATCCCAACCATGACACTACCTGCCTGGAGTTTCCATGTTCTCCCTGTGCCTGTGTCGGTTTCCTCCAGGTACTCCAGTTTCCTCCGACATGCTGGTAGGTTAATTGGATGGAGCTTGTCTAAAATCGGCCCTAGCATTTGGATCAATGAATGTTGGGACCTTAGATTGTAAGCTCCATGAGGGAAGGGACTGATGTGAATGTATAGTATATATCTAAATTGACGACGCTATATAAGTACCTGTAATAAATAATGAGGAGGGAGGTGATTTATAACACTGGAGTTTTCAAGATTTGCACTTTTTTTATATAGCACTAACACTTTATGATTGGAAGGTTATTAAATTCACTTTTTTGATATTTAGTAAGGGGAGGAGTATTTATTATTGCTTTTTCAATTTATTATTTGAGTTTGAACATATATTTTAAAGTGTTACTAAACCCACAACAGTAAAAGCTGTCTGTATATGCAGAATAGCATGCTTCTTATACTTACTGTGGAACTTAAGGGGTGAATCCTCTACATTGTGTAAAAAGGCTCTTTGACACTATATGGACAGATCCTTCCCTCCTGCACTGTCTATCTTGGCAAGGCCATATAATACAGTGAGGGTAGCCCTCCTGCACATGCTCAGTTTAGTCTCTATTGCTGGAGAGAACATTTCCTGTTTCAGTTGAACTGTTCACGTCACATGATATTGACATCACACATGTGGGCGTGTATACAGGCTGTAGTGGAAATCTCCTCCTACTTAAAAACTCAGCACTGGACAAACTGTGCAGTTTATCATGTGGCCGTGGTATACAGATCAGCAAAAAAGGCATATAGTGGCAGTATTTTAATGTAAAAAGAAGATTTATAAGCTGTGGGCACTGTGTGTGTGGGAGGGGGAGGGGGGTGGCAGATTGGAGCTTATTGGAGCAGAGATCAGCATTCACTAGCACACAGTCACGCCCCCCACAGTTAGAAACACGCCTCTAGGAGCATATAACCCCTACACTGCCACCTAGTGGTTAACCTGTTCACTGCCGGTGTCATTTACACAGGAATCAGTGCATCTAAATAGCACTGATTGCTGTATAAATGACAATGGTCCCAAAAATGTGTCAAAAATGTCCGATGTGTCCGCCATAATGTTGCAGTCACAATAACAATCGCTGATCGCCGCCATTACTAGTAAAAAAAAAAAAATTAATAAAAATGCTATAAAACTATCCCCTATTTTGTAAACGCTATAACTTCTGCGCAAACCAATCAATAATCGCTTATTGCGATTTTTGTTATCAAAAATATGTAGAAGAATACGTATCGGCCTAAACTGAGGAAAAAAATCGTTTTTTTATATATTTTTGGGGGATATTTATTATAGCAAAAAGTAAAAAATAATGTGCTTTTTTCAAAATTGTCGCTTTTTTTTGTTTATAGCGCAAAAAATAAAAACCGCAGGGGTGATCGAATACCACCAAAAGAAAGCTCTATTTGTGGGAAAAAAAGGACGTCAGTTTTGTTTGGGAGCCACGTTGCACGACCGCACAATTGTCAGTTAAAGCGACGCAGTGCCGAATCGCAAAAAGTGGTCTGGTCTTAAGCCAGCAAAATGGTCCAGTCTGAAAGTGGTTAAGGATATTGGCTTTTCACATTTATTTGTTTAGAGCCGCAGCTGTAATTAAAAGATGGAGGGAGGTGCATTGTAGCACTACAACTTTGTTATTTATTTCTTTGTATATCCCTGATAGAGGATATATTTGGTGAGAGCAGCTACAGTACATAAGGCATCTCAGTGCAACCATAGCTCGGAATATTCTAAATAATAATATTATTATTATTATTATTATAATACAGGATTTATATGGCACCAGATTGAACAGCACTTTACAACATGAGGGTAGTTACAATATAATTCAATACAGGAGGAATCAGAGGGCCCTGCTCCTTTATAATCATTGTATTCTGCAGGCTGGGAAGATTCTTTATTCTCCCCCCCCCCCCCACTGGGAGAACACAATAACTCTGCGGGAGGGATTCCCCCCCATCAACACACTGTTGATGGGGGAACTGAGCGATTTTCTTTCCTGCAACTCATGGTAGAACTCTTTAAGCTAATTTTGGACAAGGAATGAATGGTAAAACATATAATAAATGTGCAAGACTCATTAACCACTAGCCGACCACTTGCTGCAGTTATACGCGAATCGCCGTAGCTGTATGTCGCTCCTTTAAGACGTCATAGGAGGCTCGCTGCGTGCCCCCGGAGTCGATGCGTGTGCCCGGCGGGCGCGATGACCGCTGGGCACCCACTATCGCTCGTGACAGAGCAAGAACAGGGATCTGTGTGTGTAAACTGACAGATCCTGGTTCTGAATGAATGAATGAATGAATGAATGAATAACTTGTATAGCGCTACAATGCGAACTGAATCGCCTCAAGGCGCTGTATTGGCATTTGGTTGTCGAGCTTCTAGAAGAGGTGGGTCTTGAGTTTCTTCCTGAAGGTCTGATGGTTTTCTTCCATGCGAATGTCGGTTGGTAGAGCGTTCCATAGCCGTGGACCTTGGACAGCGAATCTCCGTTCCCCCTTTGATTTGTAGCGGGATTTGGGAATGAGGAGAAGATTTTGATTAGCCGATCGAAGACTGCGATTCGGTATGTAGTGTTTTATTTTCTCGCGAAGGTATTGCGGGGCGTTTCCATGTGCGCATTTGTGGGTGAGGCAGAGGGTCTTGAATGCGACCCGACTCCTTACATTTAGCCAATGTAGGTTCCTCAGGGAAGGGGAGATGGATTCCCAGGGTTTTTTTCCTGTTATCAGCCTTGCCGCTGTGTTTTGGATAAGTTGTAAGCGCGCAAGTTGATATTGGGGTAACCCTATGTAGAGGGAGTTAGCGTAGTCGAGTCGAGAATTGATGATCGTTCCAACTACCACTGCTTTGTCCTCTTTTGGAATGAAGGGGAGGAGTCTGCGTAGCAGGCGGAGCAGATGGTGAGAACCACTGACCACTGCTCCTATTTGGGCATCCATTGACATTTCTGAGTCAAAAATGACTCCGAGACTCTTAGCCTTGGTCCTTGGGGCGATGGTCTGTCCAAAGATGGTAGGAGGTGTCCAAGGGATCTTGGTTCGGGGGTTATGATTTGCATGTAGAATAAGAAGTTCTGTTTTTGATTCATTAAGTTTGAGGGAGCTGGCAGTCATCCAGTCGTCTATCATAGTGAGGCATTTTCCTAATTGCTGATGATGGTCTTTTTGTCCGGTGATACGAAAATATAATTGAGTGTCGTCGGCGTATGAGTGGAAGCAGAGGTCTGATCTTCTGATGATTTTGAGGAGTGGGCGAATGTATATATTGAAGAGGACTGGTGACAAGGGTGATCCTTGAGGGACTCCACAGGAGATTGCCCGGGTTTCAGAGGTGAAACCTCCTAGTTTCACTGTCTGAGAGCGATTTCCTAGGAAGGATGCAAACCATTGCAGATCTGAGCCAGTGACTCCTGCTACTTCTGTGAGGCGGATGAGTAGAGTATTGTGGTCCACAGTATCAAACGCTGCACTGAGGTCCAATAGTACCAGGAGACATGAATCTCCGTCATCCGCTGCTTCGAGGGCATCGTCCCATATCTTCAGGAGTGCGGTTTCTGTCCCATGGCCTGGGCGGAATCCTGATTGTAACGGGTCCAGGAGTGTGTGTGTGTCCAGGTGGCGTTGTATCTGTTGTACTACCGCTTTCTCCATAATCTTGGAGATGTTGTTCAAGCTTGTAATTGGCCTGCGATGGTTGGGGTCCCGTGGGTCGAGGTTGGGTTTCTTTAGCAGGGGTTTGATGATGCCTTGTTTGAGGGCGCCTGGAACAATCCCTTCTTTGAACGATTGATTTATGAGGTGCGTTATGGTGGGAGCCAGGATGTCGGAGCATTCTTTCAGGAGTTTTGTGGGGATGATGTCAATGGAGGATGTGCTGTCTCTGAGATTTTTGTTGATGTTTTTAGTAGTATCCGTGGTAATTGGGATCAGAGAAAACTTTGGTGGTTGTGGGATGTTTGTGTCGATATCGACTTTTTGCTCTGACTGCCTGCCGTCGGATGTCTTTTTCTGACCAATTGTTTTCCTGATGTTGTCGATTTTATTGATGAAAAAATCTGATAATTCATTGCAGAAATCTTGGGTTTCATTAGCGGGGGGCTCTAAGCATGCTGGGTTCATCGACTGAGCGACTATTTTAAAAAGTTCCCAGGGGCGGTTTAAGGCCGCTGAGATGGTATTTGAGAAATGGTTCTCTCAGGGGAGAGGAGACAGATCGTGTGTTCATACTAAGTATGAATGCTGATCGGTCTCCTCCCCTAGTCAGTTCCATTCACCCTACAGTTAGAACACACCTAGGGAACACAGTTAACCCCTTAATCACCCCCTAGTGTTAATCCCTTCCCTGCCAGTGACATTTATAAAGTCCTCAGTGGCTATTTTTAGCTCTCATCGCTGTATAAATGTCAATGGTCCCAAAATATTGTCAAAAGTGTCCGATTTGTCTGCTGCAATGTCGCAGTCCTGATAAAAATCGCAGATCGCCGCTATTACTAGTAAAAAAAAAAAAATCTATTTTGTAGACGCTATAACTTTGTGCAAACCAATCAATATAAGCTTATTGCGATTTTTTTTACCAAAAATATGTAGAAAATTACATATCGGCCTAAACTGATGAAGAAATTTGTTTATTTTTGTACTTTTTATTTTATTATAGCAAAAAGCACAAAATATTGTGTTTTTTTTTTTTAAATTGTTGTTTGTTTTGTTTATAGCGCAAAAAATAAAAACTGCAGAGGTGATCGAATACCACCAAAATAAAGCTCTATATGTGGGGAATAAAGGACATACATTTTGTTTGAGTAGAACGTCACACGACTGCGCAATTATCAGTTAAAGCGGCACAGCGCCGTATCGCAAAAAAATGGTCTGGTCAGGAAGGGGGCAAATCCTTCCAGGGCTGAAGTGGTTAAAAAATACACTATATGGTATGAAAAGTGCAGAGGTGGGAATGGATCCTAAACTGCCTCCAGATACCAAATATTTAAATTTGGCATGATTCCTTTTATGCGTAAAGAACAACTAAACTTTGAACTGAGAGTAAGGTCGACCATACATGGTTCAATTCTAGGCCGGTTCAGCAGGAATCAGACCAAATTCAAGCCATTAGTGGGCCGGCTAATGGTACCAAGTTGATCGGATGATCAACTTGGGTACAACCAGCCTGCCGGATTAACTTAAGATTGTCGCAAGCAGGTCCTCTAGCCACTAGCAATCACTGTCTTCTCCCGGTGGGGTTGGCTTCCCCCCCTCTCCTTACCGGGAGAAGACAATGACCCAACAGGAGGGATTCCTGCATCAACACTGTCAAATTTCTTTCCTACAACCCGAGGTTCCAGGAAAGAAATTGGCTCCATATATGGTTGACTCTCGGACAGTTCAGCAGGGACTGGCTGAGATTTGAACCATGTATGAGCAGGCTGAATGTACCCAAGTTGATCGATCGACTGGACAACCAGCCTGTTAGATTTGACATGCGATTATTGCTAGCAGATATTATAGCCACTAGCATAAATCAATGTGTTCTCCTGACAGGGATGGCTTCCCCTGCCGAGAGAACACGATGGTTCCGCAGGAGGGATTCCCCCATCAGCACGTGGTTGCAGGAAAAATGAATAGCTGGATAGCCGCACTCCAAAAAATTCACCTTTATTGTATAAAAATGGATATCAAATCCTCACAAATGGGTACAGACTAAATGTACAGCGGCTGACACGTTTCACACCAGGCACAGTGCTTAGTCACCGTGGTTGCAGAAAAGAAATTTGCTACGTCTATGGCCGGCTTAAAGTAGTCTATAGATGATTCGATTTTCTTCCCTTCCACTAAAATCTCTAGATTCCCCCATCAACACAGTCAGTGTTGTTGGGGGAGTGCCTTTGAAGGGGGACAGAGTAATGCCGCATACACACGACCGGAATTCTCGTCTGAAAAAGCTCTGATGGTTTTCCCAATGGAATTCCGACAGAATTCCGTGCAAACTGTCTTGCCTACACACGGTCACACCAAATTTCAACTGTCAAGAACGCAGTGACGTACAACACTACAATGAGCCGAGTTCAATGCTTCCGAGCATGCGTAAAATTGTTTCTGAGCATGCGTAGGAATTTTGCATGTCAGAATTGCTACAGACGATTGGAATTTCCGTCGGAAAAATTGAGAACATGCTCTAAATTTTTTGCTGTCGGAAATTCGGCCAGCAAAATTCCGATGGAGCCTACACACGGTCGCATTTTCCGATGAAAAGCTCTCATCAGTCTTTTTCTGGCCGGAATTCCGATCGTGTGTATGCGGCACTAGTCTTCCTGGCCAGAAGGCATCAATAATTACTGGTAGTGGCTGTAGCCTCTGGCAGTAATCCAGTGTAATAAAATCGAGTCAATCGATGGACCAACTTGAGTACATTCAGCCTGCCCATGCTTTAAGCACATTTATCATTCAATAAGAAAAAAAACATGGCTGATATTAATATCTTACTACCGCATTATATTATCTAAAAGAACTGCAGTTTAAAATACAGAAATACGGATTTATGTTTTATAAATTTAATCAGATTATTAACATTTTAAAGTTTTATCTTAAAAAAAAAAAATAATAATAATGTAAAAATATGCAATAAAGGCTGAATGGCACATTAACAAACGTCCTGCTTGGTCATCACCCTGTAGGACACCCTGTAGGACAGGGGCATCCAACCTACGGCCCAAGACAGCTATGAATGCGACCCAACGCAAAACTGTAAGCTTCCTTAAAAGTGTTGATATTTTTTTTGGGGGGGGGGGGGTTTGTACAAATGCGTTTACACTTCAGTCGGAAAAAAAAATTGACAGTGTCTCTACTGGAGTTTTATACCTACTCTTCACAATCACACCTTATTCAGGTCATCAGTTTTCGGCAGCACCTATATTTTTTAAGGATGAAGAACATTAAGGGCAAAATTGGAACCAAAATATCTGATGATCACCTGGAGAATTCATTGAGAATTGCTACTACGTCCATCCAACCAGATATTGATGCATTAATTTTTTCAAAACCGTGTCCAATATTGCGTTTTGTTTTATGTTGCACTTTTTAAACTTTTATAATAAAAAAATATTAGTTTTATTACTCAGATACAGGTACATTATCTATCTCAGTGATCTACTTGATTTTCTGCTCATCAGCTATCCCTATTGTTGGTGTATTTTACGTGTGGCCCAAGACAATTCCTCTTCTATTAAAGTGGCCCAGGAAGGTTTCGAAAGGCTGGACACCCCTGCTGTTGTATGGTGAGTGTTTATTGTAGCGGGGGAGGAAAGGTTGTGTAGCCTGTGGCTTTGTGGAGTCGAATATCAACAGATTCTGTTAATATACAGCTTCAGCAGGGTATACTTAGCAGGATAACAGAGAGGAACTACTAAGAGAAGACCAACCAGTTTCCAGACCACTGCCTGTGAAGGTTAGGACATCTCAAATTGTTGCTTTTATTTAGGTATGTGTGTCTTTTCTATTTAACTTGTACATATGAGGGTTCCTTTACAAAGTTCCTGTACTTTTGTAACCTTTTTTATTAGGAATTTCATAAACAAATTACATCACTTTTCTATATAGCCACTTTCCTTTGTGATGCCTTTTTCCCAGCAGTGTACCAACTTTTTAATGTCATCAGCAACCCTCACTGCTTCCAACAGAATATAAAAGTGCGGAAAATTTTTGAAGACCCCTCGTCGAAGGTCTACAGCCCACAGCACATTAATGTGAAGGTCCCTGGGGCTAATGCTCCTTCTATTTGTGGTCACTTGGAATAACCCAACCCCCCCCCCCCCCCCCCACACACACACACACACACACACATAGATGACTAAAAATATCATTGGTGTCAATGGTTACTACCCTGAGAGGTAGAAGTTGCTCACTGCTCAAGGAACTCCTAGCATTCTCTTGAGGAACCCTTGGATTTCACCAAACCCTGGTTGAGAAAGGTTGACCTAGATGACAGCTCTATTCAGCTAAGGAGAGTTCTGATATTTGGGTAAAGTTTTGTTAGTAGAAGTGTTTTTGTGTTCCATCCTAAGTTATGTAGTATTGTAGATTTGTAATGGGGATAAGGGAGGAGATGGCTGGAAAAAACGGTTATGCAGGAAAAGCCTGTAGTGTTGAAGGCTACACAGGACATGAATTTTATAAGGGAAAATCCAAGCTGGATCTGGGAACAGATGTCTTACAACTGCAAAAATAACAATGGGAGGGTGTTTTTAGTGACTAAAAGGTGGAGTGCCCTTTGTTAATACCACCCTGTCCTGGAATGTCTGTCTGTTACTGTAAATAACATAGCAAGCTTTCAGAAAGTAACATAAATAGTCCCCCTCAGAACCCCACTGAAACATTCATGTTTTTAAAGTCTGATCATATATTTGTATTTATTTATTTTTTTTTACCTGGGATTTATTATATAGATACATTGTATAAGGCTTATATAACAATTTGTTATTCTACATTTACCTTTTTGCCATTTCAGAAAGTAGCAGGAAAAGTTTGGGTCTGCCATTCATTTTTTTTTTATTTATTTATTTATTTTTGCTTTTTTTTGCTTTTTATTTGTAGAAGAAAAAGTTTGGGTATGCCATTCATTTATTTTTTTATTTTTATTTATTTTTGTTTTTTTTGCTTTTTATTTGTAGCAGAAAAAGTTTGGGTCTGCCATTCATTTATTTTTTATTTTTATTTTAACTTTTAATTCCAGGGACACATTCACATTTTGGTGTCCATTCATATTATATATATTATTTTTTACCTTGGGTTTATTATTTAAAATACATTGTATTTAGATGTCCTTTATACTGTAGATGGCTTACATAAGAATTGTATTATTCCACATTTGCCTTAAGGTCTTTAAAAGTCACCAAAATGAATCTGCCATTTTGTACCAGGAGTCAGTAGCAGGCATACATTTGAGAAACTCCAGCATGTTCGGGGGTGGGTCGAAAAACTTGTTATGCAGGCAAATCCTCCGTTCTTTCGTGCTTGCACGCATTAGTCACAAACGCATATGTAAACGGTGTTTGCGACCGTTACAGCGAGAGCAATAATCCTAGCACTAGACCTCCTCTGTAACTTTAAACAGGTCACCTATAAAGACATTTAATACTTCACCTATGAAGATTTTTAACCACTTGAGATCCGCACTATAGCCGAATGACGGCTACAGCGCGGACCTACATTGCGGGACGACGTCTATTGACCCGTGCACGAGCGGCCTGCGTGCCCCCTGAAGGGCACGCGCGGCGCGCTCTGTGATCAGCGAGTCTATGCGACTCGCTGGATCACAGATTGGAGTAAGGGGTCAGCCAATGACAGCTGATCATGTGATGTCAACACAGCCGGTAATTGGCTATTTTTTCTCCTTGCGCTGACAGCGTGAGGAGAAAAAAAAAGCCGATCACCGGTAGCAGTGAGAGGGACATCTGTCCCGATCACTGCAAGCTGCCACCAGCTCATCAGTGCCCACCTGTGCCCCCTACAAGTGCCACCTATCAGTAGGCAACAGTGCCGCCTACCAGTGCCACCCATCAGTGCCCACAGTGCCACCTGTCAGTACCCACAGAGCCATCTGTCAGTGCCCACAGTGCCACCTATCAGTGCCCACAATCAGTGCCTGAAGAACAGTGTTGCACATCAGTGCCACCTATCAGTGCCCATCAGTGCCACCTACCAGTGCCCATCAGTGCCCATCAGTGGCACCTATCAGTGCCCATCAGTGCCATCTATCAGTGGTACCTATCAGTGCCCATCCGTGCCACCCATCCGTGCCACCCATCCGTGCCACCCATCAGGGCCCATCAGTGCCACCTACCAGTGCCCATCAGTACCGCCCAT
Source organism: Lithobates sylvaticus (assembly GCA_028564925.1). Classification (NCBI taxonomy): domain Eukaryota; kingdom Metazoa; phylum Chordata; class Amphibia; order Anura; family Ranidae; genus Lithobates; species Lithobates sylvaticus. Next base: position 521,877,248 of record CM053028.1, read on the forward strand.
CAGTTGCACCTATCAGTGCCCATCAGTGCCATCTATCAGTGGTACCTATCAGTGCCCATCCGTGCCACCCATCCGTGCCACCCATCAGGGCCTATCAGTGCCATCTTATCAGTGGCCATTAGTGCCATCTTATCTGTGCCCATCAGTACCGACTTATTTGTCCCCATCAGTGCCACCTTATCTGTGCCTATCAGTGCCGCCTTAACTGTGCCTATTAGTGCCCATCAGTGCCCACCAGTGCAGCCTATCAGTGCCCACCAGTGCCTCCTCATCAGTGCATATCAATGAAGTAGAAAAATTGCCTGTTTGCAAAATTTTATAACAAACTATTAAACAGGATTTTTTTTTTCAAAATTTTCCATCTTTTTTGTTTGTTTAGCAAAAAATAAAAACCCCAGCTGTGATTAAATACCACCAAAAGAAAGCTCTATTTGTGGGGAAAAATTATACAAATTTCATTTGGGTACAGTGTTGTATGACCGCGCAATTGTCATTCAAATTGCGACAGTGCTGAAAGCTGAAAATTGGTCTGGGCAGGAGGGGGGTTTAAGAGCCCAGTAAGCAAGTGGCTAAGTACCGTAGTTTGTCGCCATTCCACTAGTGTGCGCAATTTTAAAGCTTGACATGTTAGGTATCTATTTACTCGGCATATCATCTTCCACATTTTACAATATTGTAAGTTTGTAAATATTGTGTTTAGTTTTTTATTCATAAAATGTCAATTTTCCCAAAAAAATGGGTTTTAAAAACCACTGCACAAATATCGTGTGACAAAAAATTACAATGGAAAAAGGATAAGAGAGAGCATTTTAATGGATATGTTTTTCTGTCACTGAGGTAAGCATAAAATATAAATGTATTACAAGATATAAAATTGATTCAGTAATATCATCCGGTCATATACACATTTGACCACAGTTGATACTCAGTCCAGAAAGCTTGAACAGATGCTTGTCTATGCAGATAGCCAACGTGTTTCGCAGACTACTTATCTGCTTCGTCGGGGCAGCTCAACATGCATCTATATTATTGTCCAAGTTACAAAAAGATATAGCATTAGTAACAATATCAAATAGATTTATTCACAATATTGGCAATATTTGTACTGTTGGTATGGGTGCTCACCAAAACTTTTTGGTACTGACAATAAAACGACCACAGAATCAGAGAGAGTCACCATCCAGTTATTGAGAGGTGATGTCAGAATCACCATCTTGGTCTGAAAGTCAGACCGTATAAAAGGCACGATGGTTTGGGCCAATAGTAATCTAAAAATACCAAATAAATGTGTTCAGATACACAGCACTTTACATCACCACATATGTAAGGAATGAATATACCGGTAGTATTGGCAATATGTTAGCACAATGGCATATATATCGATATATGAAGCATGCATCCATATGGCTTAAGCCCCAGATAGATTAACGTGCTTAGCACATGGAGTCATATTATAAAACATGGAGGGGCAAGTGCGGTCTAGTGATGCTCTCTCTTATCGTTTTTCTATTGATCTAACAGGGATGTGGATATGACATTCTGTCCCTAGAATTTGTCCAACAAACCTTTTATATATAAAAAATTCTGATCACCATTTTATGCCCTTGCTAAAAAATAAAATAAAATAAAAACATAAAAAAAAAAAAAGGCATGATCATTCATTTTGTAAAGTGCTTTGCAAACTGTTGGCGCTATATAAATCCTCTATAATATAATAATAATCTTTGGGGGGGGGGTCAAAGTAATTTTAGAGCAAAAAATACTAATTTAAATAGACATGAGCACTACCGAAAAATTTGTTTATTTTTATTTCATTCCTTTTTTTTTTGTTTGTTTATTGGATCATTCATTATGATCGGCATTCGTTACTTCGGATAATTCATAACTTCGGATGCATTCGTATTCATTACGTTCCATTAGTTTAGATGCGTCATTCTTTAATTCAGGTAATTCGTAATTTGGGCTGCATCTTTACGTTCACTAATGCCGCGTACACACGGTCGGAATTTCCGATGGAAACAGTCCGATGGGAGCTTTTCATCAGATTTTCCGACCGTGTGTATGCCCATCGGTCGTTTTCTGTTGGCATTTCCGACGGACTTTGGATTGAGAACCTGTTCTTAATTTTTCCGACGGAAAACCTTTCTATCGGATTTTCCGATCGTGTGTATGCAATTCCGACACGTAAAATTCCGACACATGCTCGGAAACAATTTGACGCATGCTCAGAAGCATTAAACTTCCCTTTTATAGCGCCGTCGAACATGTTGTATGTCACAGTGTTATTGACCCTCGGAATTTGGTGTGACCTTGTTATAGGCTTACCTGTAGGTAAAAGTGGTGTAACAGAGTTTAAATCCACTTTAATACACAGTTTAATTTCCTTCAATGCACGTGCTTTAGGAGAAACTGAACTGAACTTATTTAAGGGGCGGTTCACACCACCAAAAACGCATCTGAATGGGTTCTGGGCTTTTCCGCGTGCATGTTTTTGATGCGTTCTGGTGCGCTTTTTTCCCTTTACTTTTTTCATTCATCTCCAGCTCTATTCACCCATGCAGTTTCAATTAGACTCTGTAGTGGGACTTTGATCTGACTTCAATGGGACTTTACTCACAGAAGTCACCATAGATAAGGAATTCCTAGGAGACCTTGATAAGGGTGTTTTGAACCCTCACCTGTCCTCCCAGGACATCCTTGCTGCCTAAAAACCCTCTGCCCAAGCACATTCCATTCACACCCAACCACAGAGGAAACATGCCTTCTGCTCGCATTTTTCTGCACATTTTTCATGGGTAAAACGCACGTCGTGCCCTACATGCAATATATACTCCAAAGTAGCTCAAGAGCCGTTTCAGTCATGGAGCATCTCATGTTTTTTCAGTGCAGGTATTGGCACGATTGTAGCTTGCGGCAAGACACAGCACTGTTAATCGTGATTGGGATGCCATTGAAGGGATAGTTACCTTTACTACAAAACTGCCTATGCAGATAATTTACAGCTCACTGTAACTTAACTTTTTGCCACCCACACCTTTCCTACATGTAAAAATCTTCATTTATCTGCTAGAAAATTACTTAGAAGCGAGGCCCTAGAGAATAAAATGGTGGGTTTTGCCTATTTTTTTTATATCACATGGTATTTGTGCAGTGTTTTTTAAACGCAAACATTTTTTGGAAAAAATACACTTTAACCACTTGCCTACCAGGCATGAACACCCCCTTCCTGCCCAGGCCATTTTTTAGCTTTCAGCTCTGTCGCACTGTAAAATAACAATTGCTCGGTCCTGCTACACTGTACCCAAACCAATTTTTTAACATTTTCTTCACATAAATAGAGCTTTCTTTTGGTGGTATTTAATCACTGCTGGGTTTTTTATTTTTTACAAAAAAAAAAAAGACCAACATTTTTGGAAAAAAAAAGTATTTTTTACTTTTTTTCTGTCAGTAAATTTTGTAACTAAGTAATTTTTCACCTTCACTGATGGGCACTGATAGGCTGAACTGGTGGGGATTAAAGAGGTGGCACTTATGGGCACTGATGAGGTGGCACTTATGGGCACTGATGAGGTGGCACTAATGAGGAGGCACTAAAATGCTGCACTTATGGGCACTGAAAGGTGGCACTGATATGTGGCACTGATGAGCACTGATATGCGGCACTGATGGGCACTGTTAGGTGGCACTGATGGGCACTGATAGGGAGCAGTGATGGGCACTGATAGGCGGCACTGGTGGGCACAGATAGGCGGCATGGATAGGCGGTACAAATGGGCACTGATGAGCATTGATGGGTGGTACTGATGGGTGTCACTGATGGGCATTGGTGGAGAGCAGTGATGGGCATTGATGTTTAGCACTGATAAGCGGCACTAATTGCCAGCACTGACTGGGATGACTAATGGGCACTAATTTGTGGCACTTGTGGGTAGTGTGGGCACTGTATTCTGGCATTGGCGGGCAGTCCATTTTTTTCACTTTATTTATATATTGTAATCAGGGCACTGATGATCAGTGCCCTGATTACTTCCCTAGCTGTCCCCTGTGAGGAGATGCCACTGATCGGCTCTCCTCTCCTCACACTCTGTCAGTGTGAGGCGAGGAGCACCGATTACCGGCATCTCCTGTTTACATGTGACCGGCTGTGATTGGACACAGCTGACATGGTTAAAGAGCCGCTGACTCTTTACACAGATCGGGGTCCCATCGTGTCCTAGCAACAGGGTGCGGCCACGATCGCCGCGCTGCTCGGGGGCGCATGGGAGCGTCTGTTCCGTGCCGCCGCCATATGGCTGGCGGCCCAGAACAAGAGCTGCACCGCCCCGCTGTCATTTGACAGTGGGTGGGCAACAAGCAGTTAATGAATTCTAGTACACACACAGTATAGTAACACATTTTTGGTAAAATATAAAAGATGATGTTACCAAGTAACTATATATCTAACATGTCATGCTTTAAAAGTGCGCATGCTCATGGAATGGTGCCAAACTACGGTACCTAAAAAATCACCATAGGAGACACTTTATAAGCCTTCACAGGTTTACAGTATAGAGTTACACGGGAGTCTGGTGCTAGAATTATTGCTTTCGCTATAACGTGATACCTCACATGTGGTGAGAAACACCATTTACATACAGTATGTGTTCATGACCTACGTATGCATTTGCCTTTGCATACAAGCACAGGAAACTTTCAATTTTATTTAATTTATTTCATTTCATTTTTTAATTTTTTTTATCAACTTTATTGCTATCACAAGGGATTAACAACATCCCTTGTGATAGCATGGACAGTGGCAGGTACACTATTGAGACATCTAGAATCTAATAGACCCCAGATCTTTCCTTTGCCTTTAAAAGTATCTGATCAAACCAAGGATGTTTACATTCTGGCGAAATCAGAAGTGACAAAATCGTCATTGCTTTCAGTTTCTTAGACCAAAGAGACCTAGGATGTTCTGGTCCTCGTTCGTCTCTATGGTAAGCTGGCAAAACCACCATCTTCAGTCCCATGCTCCCTGGTGAGATGGGAGAGCCCGGGAAGGTGGTGGATGTAAAAGCGGTCCAATGTCTATTTAGCTGCTAGGATTGCTTTGACATTAAAGAGAAACACCAATAGAAAAGAAAAGATACTGGGATGCTTGTAGCTTCAGGCATCCCAGTATCACCACTGAAAGCCCAGCACACCATGTAACATCATGCAGGTGGAAAGTGGTCAATGTGAAAAATGCTACTTAACTTTGTGGCCAGGGGGAGGATTTCCCCTCTATCAATTAGCTAAAAAGATCAATGGTGTCAATGGGAACTTATCTGGGAGGCAGAAAACTCCTTGCTCAAGGAACCCCTAGCAACCTTTGATGAAACCTTAAGGCCGCCATAGATGGTTCGAATCTCAACCAGTTCAGTAGGAACCAGTCAAACCATGTATGGGCAGGCTGAATGTATCCAATGTGATTGATCGATTTACTGGAGTACAACCAACCTGCCAGAATTTACATGTGAATATTGCAAGCGGCTGGTATAGCAGCAAGTACAGAAAATACCTATAGACCTTGCCAGTGTCCTTCTCACTTTTTATGAGCTGCAATAAAGAATATCTACCTTCCTAGCTATTTTCTGTAAACTTCCATTAGCCCTTCATCCAGTGTAAAGGAGATAAAGAGATACAGACATGTTTATAGTCCATATTAGTAAAGCAGCCTAGGGTGGCAACCATGACTCCCTCTATAGAACAGTGGAGGAGTGACATATCTACCATTGACAGGAAATGTGCATGCATCCCCCTTTCTGATATGTGCTGTGATTGGGCACGGCTTGAGGTTGTCAGCAGGTTACAGCCAATTATTTTGGCTGCATATCTGCTGATCGGCTGTGGCCAATCACAGCACAGAGATCTGTGTTTTTGTAAACACAACACCGATTCAGGCTGGATTTCTCCCTGCTTTCAGTTACTGTTCAGAACTGAACGGAAGAAGACACTCCAGACAGATCTGTAAGAAAAACAGCACACAAACATTGTTTGGTTTTTAGCAAAGACGTGTAGCAGAATAAATTTTGACCAAAATTAATGAAGAAATTAGATTTTATTGGATATAGATTATACCAAAGTAGAAAATATGTTTTTTTCAACAATTTCTGTATTTTTTCCTTTATATAATAAAAAATAAAAATAAAAACAGTGGTGATCAAATACCACCAAAAGAAAGCTTGATTTGTGTGAAAAAAAGTGTTGCACGACTGCGCACTTGCCAGCTAAAGTAGTGTAGTGCTGAATGGCAAAAAATGGCATGGTCATGAAAGGGATAAAACCTTCTGGAGGTCAAGTGGTTAGTAGGACACAAACAGCCTTATAAACATGAGAGCTTCTAAATTTATTGCTTTATCTTAATTTTTTGTTATGCCCTGTACACACGATAGGAAATCCATGTTTTTTTTTTTCCGACGGATGTTGGCTCAAACTTGTCTTGCATACACACGGTCACACAAATCTTGTCGGAAATTCCGAACGTCAAGAACGCGGTGAGGTACAACATGTACAACGAGCTGAGAAAAATGAAGTTCAATAGCCAGTGCGGCTCTTCTGCTTAATTCCGAGCATGCGTGGAACTTTGTGCGTCGGAATTGTGTCGGAAAATTGAGATCCAGAAACTTCGATGGAAAATGTCCATTGGAGCCTACACACGGTCTAAATTTCCGACAACAGGCTTCCATCGAACATTTTCCGTCGGAAAATCCGATCGTGTGTACGGGGCATAAGAGTGAGCTTGAACAAGCAAACAAGTAAACGTTTTTTGTCTATTCCAAGGTGCAATGCTTCAGGTTAACTCTCTGTTGTTTCCCCATTTCCTCCAGAATTGAAGACACATCTGCCATGGATCTTGTGGCAATTCTTCTGTCCATCATACTCATCTTGCTTTTGGTCAAAATCTATAATGACCAAAAACCACAAATTTATGACAACTTCCCTCCAGGGCCGAGACCTCTACCATTCATTGGAAACTTACATTTGATCATCTTCCAAAAAAGGCACCATGTCTTTATGAAGGTAATAAAGCACTTATTCTGCTGTTTTGTAAAAATTATGGAACTTTTTTAAAAGACTAGTAAAAATAAATAGCAAACTTGGTTATGTTAAAAGAGGTACTAATGAAAATATAAGGAGTGTGGTGGAAGCAACTGACAAGAGCTTGCACGCAAACCAGATACATTTTAATCCAGATCAGTGGTGTTGAACAGGGAGTACTATGGCCATTGTACAGTAAATGGCACAATAGATCAGTCACCAAATGTCCAGTAAAAGTACTATGCTATACAAAAATGCTTGGGACACACCCCAGGTAGACATTGGTGGGCAGGTAAGAACTGTCCAGACTCTGCCATCCCACTATATACCATCATCCGTCTTAACAGGAGCATCACTTCAAATGGGTTTGATCACACTGGTTCCTTGGAGGCCCTCTTAGCCTGGTATTTTGGATTCAATGCCCCACACCCATTCCAAAGCAACTTCAACTGCCAGAGCCTCTTCCCTGACCTCTAGTACCTGCTGCAAAAATGGGGTGATGGAGCCTCTGCTCCATCACCCCATTTTTGCAGCAGGTACTAGAGGTCAGGGAAGAGGCTCTGGCAGTTGTAGTTCATCAACACTTGGGGATCAACACTTCAGTTTTAGACTGGATAACACAAAAGCCTTATTGCCCAGGCATTGTTCTGTAATAGAGTTACGTGGCCATCTGCTTTCTGAAAGTTGCATAGAGAGTACAGATTGCCATAATACAGCCCACTGACCCCCTGCAGGTGTAGTAAGAAATTAATTCAACTCCGTACAACACATCTGACCTAACATTTAGGGGGTTCTTATCCATGGTCCAAAAAAAACAAATAACCAATCTTACAGCCCATTACAATCCAAACATTAAAGACAGATGGCATCAATCTCTGCCACTACTACTCTTTTGTCCCATTTTGCCAGTTCAATTATTACTGCTATATATATACAGGATTTATAGAGCACCATAATGCCGCGTACACACGACCGGACTTTCCGGCAGACTAGGTCCGACGGAATTAGTCCGTCGAACAATCCGATCGTGTGTGGGTTAATCCGATCGTTTTTTTGTTATAAAAAATCAGACGGACCTATAAATAGAACATGTTTCAAATCTGTCCGACGGACTCAATTCCTATCGGGAAAACCGTTCGTCTGAATGCTGGCCTGACGGATCAAATACGACGCAAGGGAAGCTATTGGCTACTGGCTATTGAACTTCCTTTTCTAGTCCCGTTTACGCCATCACGTTAAAAACAAAAAAACTTTTGAACGGACTTAGTCCGTTCATGTGTGGCCAAGTCCGTTCATTCGGAAAGTCCGTCGGAACTCCGCCGAAAGTCCGTCAGGAAAAACGTTGGATCTAGTCTGCCGGAAAGTCCAGTTGTGTGTACGCGGCATTAGTTTGCACAATAAAATGAAGACAGGTAAGAAGTTACAATACGATTCAACAAAGGAGGAATCAGAGGGCCCTACTTATTAGAGCTTACAATCTAAAAAGGAGGGTCAAGTGATAAAAAAGGTAATATTTTAATAGACAAAAAGACAGCACTCATGAATGCCCTTTTCTCCTTTCTGGAGAAGACAGCACTTAATCTTGCATGTATACAAATACATAGCTCCCAACTGTCCCAGATTTTGAGGCACTGTCCCTGATTTGGAGCAAAGTCCCTCTGTCCCTCTTTCCTCCTCATTTGTCCCTCACTTTGGTCTGATCTACATAGTTGTATATAAAATGCACTTTTTATCTTTCAAAAAGTGTTTCCCATTGCTAAACTCAACTTAGTTCTCCTCTTCTTATGCGGCGTACACACGGTCGGAATTTCCGATGGAAACAGTCCGATGGGAGCCTTTCAACGGATTTTCCGACCGTGTGTATGCCCATCGGTCTTTTTCTGTCGGAATTTCCGACGGACTTTGGATTGAGAACCTGTTCTCAATTTTTCCGACGGAAAACCTTTCTATCGGATTTTCCGATCGTGTGTATGCAATTCCGACACGTAAAATTCCGACGCATGCTCGGAAACAATTCGACGCATGCTCGGAAGCATTAAACTTCCCTTCTATAGTGCTGTCGAATGTGTTTTATGCCACTGTGTTACAGACCGTCGGAATTTGGTGTGACCGTGTGTAGGCAAGACAGTTTGAGCGAAATTCCGTCGGAATTCCGACGGGAAAACCATCAGAGCTTTTTCCAACGAGAATTCCGACCGTGTGTACGCGGCATTAGATGTCAAAAGACTGCCAAAACTAAGCTTGTTTGGATTAGTGCAGTCCAAGCTCAAAATGTGCTTTTTTTTTTTTTTTTTTTTTTAATTGGGGATATTTATTATAGCAAAAAGTACAAACTATTGTGTTTTTTTTCAAGATTGTCGCTCTTTTTTTGTTTATAACACAAAAAATAAAAACTGCAGAGATGGTCAAATACCACCAAAACAAATTTCCATTTGTGGGAAAAAAAAGGACATCAATTTTGTTTGGCTACAACAGTGCCGTATCGCAAAAAATGGCCCGGTCATTGAGCAGCCAACTCTTCTGGGGCTGAAGTGGTTGATTGCCACCTTAATCAGCCACAGAACCTGTGTAATAAATATGTATTTGGGTTTAAAAGGATGAGATGGCAATCCTAGTTCCTATGCAGAGCTGCACCAGATTTTGCACTCTCCGGTCTTAGCAAATCAGCCCCTGTGCTCCAAGACTCAGAAATGGTGTATGCCACTTAACCAGCTTTCTGAGTCCCAAACCTCTCTCGGGATCACTCTTCCAGCTGCAGACATTCAACTTACCAAGCCTCATTGTCAGTCTTTCTCCAGTGTTCTTTTCTTTGATCTGGCACTGGCCTGCCTCTCCTAAGGATGCAGTGTTACATGTACGGATGAGGAAAAAAGGGGGGAAATACTGCGCTGTAACTAACATTGCCGAAAGACTATCCGTGAGAGAAAATTGCAAAAGTTAAAAAATGTAGCGCTGAAAGTGCTGATATGCTTATATAGTCCTATGAATAACGAAAATAACACTGTTATTTATGAATAAAATTCAAAATAATTAATTCAATGTATATATATGATGGCTTATACAAGTATACAAACGAGAGATGATAAACAGGCTTAAAGGTAGGACTATAAAATGAGTGAAACCTTGAACCGTAAGTTTACTGTGGATGATCCTGTTATGGATGTGAAGTGAATCCAAAAAATGATGGATCAGAAAATAGCGTCTGATTCTATAATTCTAAAATTGAATGGTGTTAAAAGCAAAAACTAAGTGAACTAGTGCTTATGGATAACAGGAAAAAAGGGAAAAAAAATTGCACACCTGTGCAAAGACAGAAAAATACACAATCTTAAATTATATAATCCACGTAATTAAACTCATTCACATGTATGGACCGTGGTAGGAAGAAAGGGGAACATTATTCCTACTTTCTTTTAAGCTTCTTTTAACCACTTCAATACAGGGCTTTTAAACACCCTTCCTTACCAGAGCACTTTTTGCGATTCGGCACTGCGTCGCTTTAACTAACAATTGCGCGGTCGTGCGATGTTACACCCAAACAAAATTGACGTACTTTTTTTCCCACAAATAGAGCTTTCTTTTGGTGGTATTTGATCGCCCCTGCGGTTTTTATTTTTTGCGCTATGAACAAAAGAAGAGCGACAATTTTGAAAAAAAACACAATATTTTTTACTTTTTGCTATAATAAATATCCCATTTTTTTTTTAAAAAAATATTTTTTTCCTCAGTTTAGGCCGATACGTATTCTTCTACATATTTTTGGTAAAAAAAATCGCAATAAGCGTATATTGATCGGTTTGCGCAAAAGTTATAGCGTCTACAAAATAGGGGATAGATTTATTGAATTTTTTTTTTTTTTTTTTTTTTTTTTTTACTAGTAATGGCGGGGATCTGCGATTTTTTTTTTCGTGACTGCGACATTGCGGCGGACACTTCGGACACTTTTGACACATTTTTGGAACCATTCACATTTACACAGCGATCGTTGCTATAAAATTGCAATGATTACTGTGTAAATGTGACTGGCAGGGAAGGGGTTAACACTAGAGGGCGCTGGAGGGGTTAATGTGTTCCCTAATAGACGTGATTCTAACTGTAGGGGGAGGGGACTTAAGGGGAGGAGACCGATCAGTGATCCTCCGTACTGGGATCACATGATCGGTCTCCTCTGCACTGACAGGACGTGGAGCTGTGTGTTTACACACACAGCTCCACGTTCCCGCCCGGTCCCGTTGTTTTAACGGGCAATCGCGGGTGCCCGGCGGACATCGCGGCCGCCGGGCACTCGCACCGGGTCCCGAGCGATGCCGCCTTGTGGGCGTCATATGACGGCGGGCGGTATTGAAGCGGTTAAAATCGGTAGTAGCGTAGTGCTGTTGCTGTAATCCACAGGGGACAGAACAGGCCACTCAGAACAGGCCTCGCCATGGTCGACCAAAGAAGTTGAGTGCACGTGCTCAGCATCACTATGGGCCGTTCCCTAATTAACAGTTCCTAATTCCAATGTAACAGTTCTCTCAGCTTTACTACACCTTCCACTTGTAGTTCTTCAGCCCCTTGAGCTCCTGGTCTCTCACTGGACCTTCTGATTCACTAACTCTGAATTCTGTGAGCTCCTCAAGGTTTTGCAATGGTATCTCCCTCAAGCGTCACGCACGCTTCACTGCTGGATCCCTAGCTTGGCACTTCGGATACCTTCAAGCTCACCCCTGCTGAACAGCCCTGTCCTTAGCTTGACACACAAGGCTGCTTCACAAGCGTCACCTCTGCTGGTTGAGTCCCTGACTTGATCATTGTCTGAAGTTTCCTGATTCTCCACCGTGCCCATTCGGTGAGAATACTACCCTGGTACTTGCTTCAGTTACTCACTGTGGTCCCTGGTAAAGGTGGTTGGTCCCTTAGTGGTGACAGATTCCCTTCTACCTCCGACCACGACAGGTTCTCCGGCCGGCAGAACCGTCACTTTTGGTTGGACTGCAGTCCCAACCCTGCGCTACCCTCTTACTTTTGGATAGGCCCTCACACAGCCTAGCAGCCTAATGCCTCCGGGATAGGCCCAATCACTGGCCTAGCAGCCCGGGGCAGACAACACACGTCCACCGAGATGGCAGTCCGGGTGGTAAAAAACACAGATCACCTGACCTCTCCCGAATACATAGGTTCTCCCAGCAGGCCAAGGGATTCAAGAAACCCCCTGCCCATTGGCTGAGATACCCCATATACCCATAACCTGACCTTGGGTTGCCCTCCTCATATCTTTTTTTTTTAACAAAAAACTTTATTAAAATTTTGCACATAACAGGTTATGACATTGGTACACTTTTCATGCGTTTCAAGAGGTATCTCATTAGGAAAAAGGGTTGTACAATAAATGAACAGTTATTCATCTAACAGCCAGCTTCTATTACGACGTTAGGTGTTATTAGTCAGTGACATTCCACAGGTACATACAGCTAGTTTCAAAGTCATTAGCAGTCGTACTCCCTATGTAGTTAGTGGTCAGGGGAATAGCAATGATATCCTATGCTTCTTTGCACATGCCGCAGGGTACATCCCTGCCCTCCTCATATCTAGTACCACCAAGTTCCTGGACACCTAGTGGTAGAAGAGAAAAAGTGCAACAAGGCCAAACTTAGGGAGAAATCAAAAGATATCTATCAATTGACCAATATGACTACTCTTGGCAAGTAAATTTGTGAGGAGCTCCCTGACTAAACCCCAGGGTGCTACAGTTTACAAGCGGCAGTGTGCAGGATCCCTTGCTGTTTCAACCGTTTTGATTATCCTAACTGCAAAGTATAGAAACACTGGCCTCTAAAAATTATGGTTTGGAGAAGAGGTAAAAAGAAACCAAAAACATTCCACCCAAATACTGTAAGGTACATGGCTATCTTAAAAAGAAGTTATTACCTTCTATCAATATTCTAATCCTTATCCAACCATATTAGATGACAATTTGGGTAATCTAAGGGCTGTTATGTAGGCACAAACACGCATTCCAAAGATGACCTGAAATTTCTCTGTAGGTACCCAACATACACATGTGATAGCTCCCATGAGGTTTCTCAATATATGATTAATTTTTGTTGTATCGTTTTTATAGCTGTCTGAGGAGTACGGCACCGTATTTAGCATCCGGCTGGGTCGATCGAAGATGGTTGTTTTATGTGGTTATGACACCATTAAAGATGCCCTTATCAACCACGCTGAAGAGTTTTCTGACAGACCATATATCTTAACGTCTAGAACATCAATTTCAGATGGTAAATCACAGAATGATCTTTAAAAAGCCCTACAGTTTAAAAAAGGCAGATGGTACATGTAACATGTTAGAAAGAGCTCCATTTAGGATATAAATATCTTGAATAAAAAAAGTTACATTATGCTAGATAATTATTTAAAGCTTAACTCAAGCCGCAACTTTTCATTTAGATTTGGATAGTATTGAGATGGATTTTTATCTTCCATAACTTGGTTCCTGCACAGTCATTCATATTTGTCAGGACCTGGTTCACCTGCTGGTGGCACCAGGCTTACCGGAGAGGTAGGTTGTAGTTCTGAATTCCACCAGTGGGTGTCTCCCAGCAGATTTTAGTAATCAGTCTCCACCTGATGCTGGCTGATGGTAGGGTATATAGGTCCTCCTCTGCTCATTTTGTGTCAGTGTTTTGCCTGTTCTGACCCTGCCTTGGATCCAGTTTTGATTTTGCCTTGCATGCTACCAGATACTCTATGCTGTTTATCCTGCTCCTGCTCTTGCCCTCCATCCTGTACCCCGCTTCTTGATCTCTGCTTCTCTTGTACCTGATTCCAATACTAGATCCCTCTTCCCATCTGTGCCTGCATCTCCAGTTTTCGCTGTTTTTTTGTGTTCTCCATTTTGTACATATTGTATATAGTCAGTTTTTAGTTAGGCTTCCTGTTATTTAGTTGGGCATTTGGGTTATATGGTTGTGGTTCACTTGTATTTTTAGGTTTGCTGATGTGTGGATGTCTTTTGTGTACGGCGGACACTTTAAGAAGCTATAGGGGGCACGCGCATGCTGCCAGGGCCAATGCGCGTGGCCGGCAGCCATGATGTCTGCCGGCCACCTGCGATCGCTCCACAGAGAGCCAGAACAGGGATCTGTCAATGTAAACAGACAGATCCCTGTTCTGTCACGGAAGTAGAAAGAGATCTGCTGTTCCTAGTGATTAGGAACAGCGATCTCTCTTCTCCTCCAGATCTCTCTTCTCCTCCAGTCACTACACTACCCCCACAGTTAGAAACATCTCCTTAGGGAACACTTAACCCCTTGAGCACCCCCTATTGTTAACCCCTTCCCTGCCAGTGAAAGTTATACAGTAACCAGTGGCCCTTTTTAGCTCTAATCGCTGTATAAGGCCCCTTTCACACTGGGGCGGGAGCCGCGGTGACGGTAAAGCAGCGCTATATTTAGCGCTGCTTTACCGTCTTTTTAGCCGCGGTATTCGGCCGCTTGCGGTGCGGTTTTACCCCCCGCGAGCGGCCGAAAAAGGGTTTAAAGACCCCCCGCAGAGTGCCGCCGTAGCGGCGCTTTGCGCCGGTATTGCCGCAGTATTACCGCGGTGTCCCATTCAAATCAATGGGAAGGAGCGGTATAGGAGCGGTGAATACACCGCTCCTATACCGCTCCAAAGATGCTGCTAGCAGGACTTTTTTTACCGTCCTGCTAGCGCACCGCTCCAGTGTGAAAGCCCGCCGGCTTTCACACTGGAGTGAATGGGGCCAGATTTTTTTCAGGCGGTATACAGGCGCCTGAAAAACGCCCCAGTCTGAAAGGGGCCTAAATGTTATAAATGTCACTGGTCCCAAAAAAGTGTCAAAAGTGTCCGATCTGTCCACCGCAATGTCGCAGATCACCGCCATTACTAGTACAAAATAAAAAAAATAATAAGAATGCCATAAATATATCCCCTATTTTGTAGACGCTATAACTTTTGCGCAAACCAATCAATATACGCTTTTTTCGATTTTTTTTTACCAAAAATATGTACAAGAATACATATTGGCCTAAACTGATGAAGAAATGTGTTATTTAAGAAAAAAAAATGGATATTTATTATAGCAAAAACTAAATATAGTTTTTTTTTTCCAAAATTTTAGATCTTTTTTTATTTATAGCGCAAAAAAAAACGCAGAGGTGGTCAAATACAACCAAAAGAAAACTCTATTTGTGGGAAAAAAAGGACAAAAATTTTGTTTGGGCACAAAGTCGCACAACCGCACAATTGTCAGTTAAAGCGACGCAGTGCCGTATTGCAAAAAATGGGCGGTCATTAATGGGGCAAATCCTTCCGGTCCTTAAGTGGTCAAAAGAATTTTTAATTTTCATTGTTGCTCTTTAAGCATCATCAAGATCACTGCTCTTGAAAAAAAACGATAGTTTAAAAAAAATAATTGATACATGTCCCCCAGAGCAGTACCCAGGCCCCCATACCTTTTTATGGCCAATTACTTGCTGTAAGCCTTCAGAATGGGCACTTTTGATTTTTGCTGTTTTGCTCCCATATACTTCAATGGGCTTTGCTGTTCAGGTTAGAACATTTACCCTGTTCGGGAGTTCTGCTGCAAGCCGAACAGGTGGGTGTTCAGCCCATCTCTAGTGGTTATTAGGGATGAGCCGAACACCCCCCCCCCCCCCCCGTTCGGTTCGCACCAGGACATGTGAACAGGCAAAAAATTTGTTCGAACACGCAAACACCGTTAAAGTCAATGGGACACGAACATGATAATCAAAAGTGCTAATTTTAAAGGCTTATATGCATGGTATTGTCATAAAGAAGGGTTTGGGGACCTGGGTCCTGCCTCAGGGGACATGTATCAATGCAAAAAAAAGTTTTAAAAACGAAAGTTTTTTCGGGGAGCAGTGATTTTAATAATGCTTAAAGTGAAACAATAAAAGTGTAATATTCCTTTAAATTTCGTACCTGGGGAGTGTCTATAGTATGCCTGTGAAGGGGCGCATGTTTCCCATGTTTAGAACAGTCTGACAGCAAAATTAAATTTCTAAAGGAAAAAAACAAATTTGAAACTACTCACGGCTACAATGAATTGTCGGTCCGCAATACACATAAAAGTTCACTGATAAAAACGGAATGGGGATTTCCCCACAGGGGAACCCCAAACCAAAATTAAAAAAAAAAAATGCATGGGGGTCCCCCTAAATTCCATACCAGGCCCTATTTTGACTTTGTGAAACATGTACTTGTAAACTTTAGCACTGGTCTGCCAACTGGGAGCTATAAATTACCTGTTTTCATGCTTTGAATGTGCTTGTGACATCACAACGCTGAATCAGTGCCCCACCTAGAAACCAGAGTTGAAATATATAGGATAGGATATTTTGTGACTTGAAAATAATTAATTTAAGATAACTAAAAATTGATTAGCCTAGATAAATAATTAAAAATGTAAATAATTTTCAGGTATAGTCTTTGCCCATGGAGAGAACTGGAAGGTAATGAGAAGGTTTACACTTTCAGCATTCCGGGAGCTTGGAGTGCGAAAGGGATCTATAGAAAACAAAATTCAAGAGGAAGCACAATGTTTAATAGAAGCAATTAAATCATACAAAGGTGAGTTTTTATTAGTGTACTCCATAGTTTTCATAATATTTTATAGACTAGCATGGTCACTGGTCCCTTGTTACCCAAGTGAAGTCCCAGCAGTAATCTGTGAGGCTTTAATGATGCCTGTTCCTCCAATGGAGAGACTTCTGCTCATTTCCTGTTGTGCCAATAAGAAAGGAAATTAGGGCAAGGGTTTCCAACAGGCAAAGAGCAACCAAGGCAAATTTATAGAAGCAAGGTAGGTTCTGTAGTTTTGTTCTTAAGTTGAACTTGTATGTGAGCTGGAACAGGTCATTTTTTTAAGTGTAACTCTAGCCAAAAAAAAATATTATTTTTATGTTTTTAGGACAGCCTTGTAAAAGGACTGGATTTTGAAAACTGTTGTGGAAACAAGGACTGGTGATAAAGCTTCAGCGGAGTCACTTTTTTCCCATGATAACTCTTATGCCGCGTACACGCGATCAGACATTCTGACAACAAAATTCATGTTTTTTTTTCCCAATGGATGTTGGCTGAAACTTGTCTTGCATACACGCGGTCACACAAAGTTGGTCGGAAATTCCGAACGTCAAGAACGCGGTAACGTACAACATGTACGACGAGCCGTGAAAAATGAAGTTCAATAGCCAGTGCTGCTCTTCTGCTTGATTCTGAGCACTTTGTGCGTCGGAATTGTCTACACAGGATCGGAATTTATGCAAACGGATTTTGTTGTCGGAAAATTTGAGAACCAGATCTCAAATTTTGTGTGATGGTAATTCCGATGGAAACTGTCCGATGGAGCCCACACACGGTCGGAATTTCCGAGGCTCCAATCGCACATTTGCTGTCGGAAAGACCTACCACTTGTACGCGGCATTACAGGAGTGAATTTTTCTTCCTAGGGGTAGATTTCCTCTAACTTCCTGTGGTCTCCCTCCATTCATAAGTAGGAGTCATTCATAACTCAAATGTTCGTAACTTGGGGACTGCCTGCATCTGTTTCTTGCTGGGAGATTTCCATTGCTTCCTGATTTTGAGAGTTATACCTAAACACAACTCCAATCAGATCATGAGAACAGTTTTAGTAACAAAGGATTTGTATTTTCGTCTGGTCCTGAGATTTTTACAGTTCTGCCTCGTAGGGATGGGGACCTAATTTTTCTATGCTCCACTTTCATTTGCCTGTGGGGAAGTGCAGTAAAATTTGAAAACATTCATTTACAACAAACCCAGCAGGAAGGCACCCAACTGGAAACACTCATGGTATGTAGCAGAGTAGGTCTCAGTTGCGCCAACAGCTTGTGTCTTGAGGGGTGGCATGCAGCCTGGCCAGTCTGAACCCAATTGGGAAGGTTTTCAGAAGGATGGTGTGTCCCTATCCTTTCCCTACTCATCTGGAACCTCTCCCTGCTGCTAACCACTGTCTCTGCATTACCCAAGCCTGGGGTGGGGGGCTTAAATAGGCTCTGCCTGATCCAAAATGGCTGCTAGAGTCACATGAGGCGGTAGCATCCAATCGGATAGCTTCCCCAGTGACCCAGAAAACCATAGAGGAACCACATTCATCTTGACTTCCTCTCCCCCTGCCTGCAGTGGATAAAGTAAACTGCATCTGCCTACATGCCCTCCTCACCCCCTCCCTGTGGCGACTTTACTGTAAAAAGGAGAGGCAGCACACTGATGAGCTAATCTCTGTCACTCTTCCCTCTCTCCCTATCAACATGCACCTTACATTGCAGAACAAGTGATTCAGTATGCATGCTGCTTCTTCCTTTCTCCTACTTGCCTCTTCTGTACAGAGTGCATCGTACAATAGACCACAAGAGATTGATACCAAGTCAAATGTAGTTACTACACTGCTTCCATTAAAAAAAAAATACTTTTAATTATATATAGCTGCGTTTATTTCTGCTATTTAACCCTTTTGCCGCTGGGGGGTTTTGCACACAGCCACTGCGATTGAGTGTGAAACTGACAGGTAGACTGCTGCCTGTCAGGTGAGAGCGTTCGGGTGGTCTAACTTTACAACCAAGTAAAAAGAAATAGTTGGAAGTAGCCTATGTTGGATGATAGTACACTGCTTGTAAAGTCTAGATTGCATTCAGAACCAACAGAAGATGTTTTTGTCAGGCATTTCCACCTACAAATCCCAAGGCCAGTTATTCAGGTGGTGTTTTTTTTTACCACTACCCCAATATAATGCCGTTGGTTTAAAAAGAAAAACAGTTGTCTGGATTTTTTATTAACCTTGTCATTTTAAATATTTTTTTCTCTATTTTAGGGGAACCCTTTGAAAATATGACTATGATTAATGCTGCAGTAGCCAACATAATTGTGTTTTTTTTGCTGGATGACAGATTTGAATATGATGATCCAACCCTACTGAAGCTCATGCATCATATTCATGTAACTGTCAGGAACTTTGGCAGTTTTATGAGCAGAGTAAGTGAAGAGTAAGTCAGTCAAAAAGGGGTTGAGCCTCATCTCCCAATTAAATTTTTTAACGTAAATTATTGGGGTACTTATAAACAAAAGAGGGCAGTCAGAGGAGTCATTAGCCTGCCTTCCAGTACCTCAATATCTTTTTGGGGCTGTGCAGCCCATTGTAATTTCCTTAAAGAGACGCATGGTTGACATGATGGACTGAAGTGGGGATAGCCTATTTAGAGGTAAGCCACTGAGGAGGGAGTTGCAGTAGTCGAGGCGAGAGATGACCAGGGAGTGGATTAGAAGCTTTGTGGTGACATTGGTTAGGAAGGGGCGTATCTTGGAGATGTTGCAAAGGTTGAGGCAGCAAATTTTGGATAGCGATAGGATGTGGGGCCGAAAGGTTAGTTCAGAGTCCAGGATTACACCTAGGACCTTGGTGTGGGGGGACAAGTTGATAGATGAACCGTTGATATTGACAGAGAAATCAGGGGAAGCAGCACCTGAGGGAGGAAATATCATGAGCTCGGTTTTGGATAGGTTGAGTTTGAGGAAGTGATGTAACATCCAGACTGATATGTCTGCTAGTAAGTTGGAGAGAGCTGGGGGGTGGAGAGATAGATTTGGGTGTCATCAGCGTAGAGATGATATTTAAAGTCGTGGGAGGCAATCAACTGACCCAAGGAGGTGGTGTAGATTGATAAAAGGAGAGGTCCAAGAACAGAACCTTGGGGGACCCCAACAGAGAAAGGAAGAGGAGAGGAGGAAGTAGAGTTGTAAGTGACACTGAAGGAGCGGTGGGATAGGTAGGAAGAGAACCAGCGAAGAGTACAGTCACGGAGACCAAAGGAGTGGAGTCTATTGAGGAGGAGGGGGTGGTCCACTGTGTCAAAGGCAGTAGAGAGATGCAGGAGAAGTAGTACAGAATAGTGTCCACTGGTTTTAGCCGTTAGTAGGTTATTTGAGAGTTTAAGAGAGCAGTTTCCGTGGAGTGTTGAGGGCGAAATCTGGACTGAAGGGGATCAAGAAATGTATTCATGGTCAGATGGTCGCTTATCGGTTGTAGACCAGTCTTTCAAGAAGAAAGGAGAAGGAGGAGAAGGCGAGTAAGGAGATGGGACGTAGGTTGTTAAGATTGGTGGGGTCCAGTAAGGGCTTTTTAAGTATGGGGGTGACTAGCCCATGTTTTAGAGAGTTTGGGAAGATGCCACAAGAGAGGGAGAGTTTGAGTGTGAGTTAGAGAGTGTAGAATTGAGTCAGAGAGTGAGCGTAGCATTTGTGAAGGAGCAGGATCCAGGGGGCAGGTGGTTAGATGAGTGTTAGATAAAAGTTTAGCAACCTCATTAATAGTAGCAGGGTTAAATGAGGGAAGTAATGATTGTATCTGTGGACATGGGTTGTTGCATGGGGGAGGTTTTTGCGCATTGGAGCTCTCCTCATGAATTGTATCAATCTTAGTTTTGAAGTGATTGGTGATCTCCTGGGCAGTGAGTGAGTTGGTGGGTGGAGGCAGTGGAAGACAGAGTAGAGTGTTGAAGGTAGAGAAGAGTTGACGTGGACTGGATGAGAAGGTGTTAATGAGTGTGATAAAGTAGGTCTGTTTGGCAGTGTGAAGGCAGGAATAGTATTTTAGGAGGGCAGATTTATACAGTAGCAGTAAGTGGCTAAATTGATGAATATGTTTGTTTGCAATTAAAAGGCTAGTGTGGCCATATATAAAAGCAAAGTAACACATTCCATATCATTGTTTTTGGGTGAAAAGTAAGGACCTGGTCTGACCAACCACAGTCATGTACATGTAGTACTATACAATTACATGAATTGCAATTTTTTTTCCCTCCTCAAGCTTTATAACATGTTTCCAAGACTGTTAAGTTTACTTCCTGGCAAGCATCTAGAAGGCATTGAAAACATGGAAGCCTTACACGCTTTGATAAATAAGGTATTTACAGAACAGAGGAGTACAGTGGACATAAATGACCCAAAGAACCTTATTGACGCATTTCGGGCAAAACAACAAAAGGTACCATTGTTTTCTCAATTACTGTTATTAGTAATTTAATAATTAGATACATCTAATACTTGGATTGGTTTATTTCTTTCACAAACAATGGTTATTAGTGCTTGGATCTCCAGGCCAAAATTATGACCAACTTGCTTAAATTAGAAAAAAATATAAGTTTACGGTGTATTTTAATGATATATGTCTCTAATTTAACAAGCTATGTTAATAAACAACCTGCTGAGATTTTCCTTTTTTTTCCCCACAAATAGAGCTTCCTATTGGTGGTATTTGATCACCTCTGCGGTTTTTATTTTTTGCGCTAGAAACAAAAAAAAGAGTGAAAATGTAGAAAAAAAAAGCAATATTTTTAACCTTTTGCTATAAGAAATATCCCCAAAAATATATAAAAAAAAAAAAAATTTCCTCAATTTAGGTCGATATGTATTTTTGATTTTTTGATTTTGATTACTGTGTAAATGACACTGGCAGTGAAGGGGTTAAACACTAGGGGGCGATAAAGGGGTTAAGTGTGTCCTAGGGAGTGAGTCTAACTGTGGGGAGGATGGGCTACCACTGACATGACAGGGATGACTCCACTGCCCCCGATGACAGGGAGCAGTAATCTCTGTCGGGTCACAAGGCAGAACGGGGGAAATGCCTTGTTTACATAGTCACTTCCCTGTTTTGAGGCTCCGTGACACGATCGCCGGGAGACCGCCGGACGTCAAGTCCACTGGTCCCGCGGGCACGGTCACGCCGGCTCTTAAAGGGGACGTACAGGTACACCCATTTGCCCACTTCTGCCATTGTGCCGACATATATTGGGTGTGGCGGTCGGCAAGTGGTTAATGTAAATACATAATTTTACTTTTTTTCCTTGTCAAATATGTTTATGGAAATTTAACAAAATCAGAAGACAAGTTCAAAAGCGGTACAGGAAAATAATATGTTAAGCCTCGTGCACACGGTACAATTGTTGGCCAACCGAGTGTCTGATTTTTGTCTTACGGGCCTGTGCCAGGATCTTGTCTTGCATACTAAAGGTACACAATTGTCAGTCGACAACACGAACGTAGTAACGTACTACGAGGAATTTCAGCTCTTGAGCGCCACCCTTTGGACCCCTTCTGCTAATTTCGTGTTTGGTGATTATTGATTCCGAGCATTCGTGTTTGTACTTTCGAATTTTGTGTGACTGATTTGTGTACTGACCATCCGAAAATCTGATGTCAAACCGCCAAAAATCTACTAGCCTGCCATCCAACAATTGTTGGCCGAAAGTTGGACAACAATTGTCAAAAGTAGCGTACTAGCGGTAATATTTTAGGACAACATTCTGTCAACAGACAATCCCCTGCCAACAATCGTACCATGTGTACGAGGCTTTAGGATACAATAGAAGATTATATTTCCTTATTATAACTGAAAATTAAATATCCCATGACTTAATCAAAGGATTAGTAACTCCAAAAGACAATTTCCTATATTAAAGAGAGAATAAACCCAAATTATACACCTAATTTAACCTTTTAACGTTAAAGTTATTCTTTTATCACAGTCTGCCTTTCACTGTTTAACGACTTGCCGACCAGCCACAGTACAGTACATATACTGTGGCATGTCGGCTCTACTGCGCATACGTACCTGTATGTCGTTTCGTGTAACAGATATTGTGGGCGCACGAGCACGCCCCTGCTGTATGCTGCGGGGGGCGTGCACGCAGGTCCAGCGGACTCAATGTCCACCGGCCACCCGCGTTCGCGGTGCAGAGAGGCAGAAGGGTCTATGTAAACAAGGCGGATCCCTGTTTTCTAACAGGAGACATCATGAAGATCTGCTGTTCCCAATGATCGGGAACAGCGATCTCTGTGTTGTACCAGTAAGCCCATCCCCCACACAGTTAGAACACACCCAGGGAACACAGTTAACCCCTTGATCGCCTCCTAGTGTTAACCCCTTCCCTGCCAGTGCCATTTATACATTGATCAGTACATTTATTTTAGTACTGACACTGTATAGTGAACCCGCATCCAAAATAAAGCTTAATAAATGGGTTAATTTTTCAAGAACTCCATGGAGTCTTTTGACTCCTTTCATCATCCTCTGCGCCCCTTTCCCCTACAGTTCTGATGTTGAACCTAACCACAAAAATCTGGACATACAAAGAAACAAAATAGAGAGAACCACCATCATTTGTAAGTGTTTAGGTTTCTTGATGCCCCTGCTAATCCTGCTGCCCTAGGCACTGCCCAGTAAGGGCTTTCTTGGTAAATATAGCCCCAACTAGGACAGTGATATGAGATATTGACTTTTAGATAGGATACCAATTTTTTTTTCCATTCATGTTCCATCCTCCTTTTGTGTTGTGCAGGCAAAACCAGATCAGACTTCGTACTTCAACAATGAAACATTAACCATGCTGGTGAGCGATCTTTTTGGTGCTGGAATAGAGACAACATCCGCCACCCTGCAATGGGGCCTCCTACTAATGATCAAACACCCAAAAATACAACGTAAGAATAAAAATTTAAGATATGCTAAATTATAATATTTTTGTTTCTAGCAATATGTACATGTTTTACTCCTGCTTTCACAAATTCTGTGGTTTAAAGGAAAACCTGTCTTGAGAAAATGATAGAGGCAGCAATCGCCAACCATTTCTTCTGAAATGACTCTGAGCTTTGGCTTCAATGTTTCCTTAGTCAATAACCTGAAACAAGTATAGAGATGTTAATATAGAACACTTTTCTGATATTAATTTAAAGCTGAACTCCAGTTACAAAAGCTTTCATTGACATAATGTATATTCCTTAATAACCACAAAAGATATGTCCAATTTGTTTGCACCAATTGTCTTTGGAACCCAGATATTACCTTGCAAATGTAGCTGTGACCCCAACACTATGCTGTACATATGGCAGAAAATGGAAAAGGACAGCCGCACTCTAAAATAATGCCTTTATTAACTAAAGCTTAATCCATACATCAAACAGAGACACAGGTCCAGATGATAACTGACGTGTTTCACACCGTTAATGACGTTTAATCATAGCTGTAGGACTACCAATCGCAATCTGTCTTTTATACACAACAAAATAATATATGGTGGTCACATGACCAATTGTATCTAATCCAGATAGCGATCAGCTGTGGTCCTGCAAAAACCTTTCACACTGTGGCTCTATGAAGCCGGTTAACATATCTCCACTGCGGCTCCAGTACGAATTTGCACAGGGGTCCTGTACGTCTTTTGGTCCATTTCAGGTCCAAATTCAGCAAAAAATTTGGGCTGAAATCAGACCTGAAATGGTGAACGGGGACACGCGCATCAGATATCATCAGGACCTGTGTCTCTGTTTGATATATGGATTAAGCTTTATTTAATAAAGGCATTTATTTGGAGTCCGGCTGTCCATTTTCCATTTTCTGCCATTTGACTTTGCTGAGCCGGCACCCTTCATCTCCTATACTCCTATATTCGTTTCGTATTAGAATTAATTCTTATTTCATAATTCGTGGCCGAAATTCAATTTGGATTCGTACGAAATACGAATTTTCATTAGGTTCGTTGACTTTTCATAACAATTACAAATGTTCGTTATGATGAATTTATCATTATGAGGGGCTTCCACCATCGCTGTGCTGTGCTCATTGAGGGGCTCCCACCATCCCTGTGCTGTACTCATTGAGGGGCTCCCACCATCCCTGTGCTGTGCTGACTTCCTGGGTTTTTTAACTTCATCATAACGAATAATCGTAATTATCGAAAATTCTTATTTTGTCCGATTCTGAATCTCCCATCCACTACCAGTACCAGTCTCCCACTCCCATATTAAAAAAGGTAATTTTCCCAACCCTCATTGAGCAGCAGACGAAAACCTCTGGTTGGTCAACAAAACACCAGTCACATTTCCGTTGTAACGGAATTTGAATCCGAAATCCGTAAACACAATTTCTATTTCGTTCAAAATTCGGAATCATAGCAATTCGTATTTCGGATCCTCCCTAATGTATGAATTTACGGAAATTCGTACAAATTTTTGTTTCGTACGAAACTAATCGCACATGTCTACTATACACTAGGATGGTGTGAACACAAGCGATACCACCTTGATTTGGTGTTTTTAGTACCCCTACCCATTCACCAAAAAAAAGAGTCAAAGTAATAAAAAAACAGACAGTTTTTGACAGTTCCTTTATTAAAACATGTAAAAAACAGGGTCCCCTGATGT
Source organism: Lithobates sylvaticus (assembly GCA_028564925.1). Taxonomy (NCBI): domain Eukaryota; kingdom Metazoa; phylum Chordata; class Amphibia; order Anura; family Ranidae; genus Lithobates; species Lithobates sylvaticus. Next base: position 521,902,547 of record CM053028.1, read on the forward strand.
AAATCCATCGTCAATTACAACTCCCGCCGCGCCGCTGGAGCCCAAAAAAGAAAAACGCTCCACACTCATTAACGGCTGACCGCTTAATGCCTCCTCCACTGTTTTACAATTCTTATATTGGTAAGGGCGGGGTCACCTGACGACGTCCCCTGGTGGCACCGCCCCTTTTGACGTCACTGACCCAGCATGCACTGGGCCGTGGTGTCACCAGGTGACCTTTCCAGGTTGCCCTGCCCTTACCTTTATAAGAACTGTCAAATGGTGGAGGAGGCATTCAGAGGTCAGCCATCAATGAGTGTGGAGCGTTTTTTCTTTTTTGGGTTCCGGCGATGAAGTGGGTGTCCTGATTAATGATGGATCTACATCAGGGGACACTTAATTTTTTAATAAAGGAATTGTCAAAACAGTTTTTATTACTTCTTTACACTTTTTGGGTGAATGGGTAGGGGTACTATGTACCCTATACTCATTCACATAGGGGAGGCGGGATCTTGGGCAGGATCTTCTTAAAGGGGGCTTCCAGATTCCAACAACCACAGCTCATGGTTGTGGGGAAGAGACCCTTGTCCATGGGGACAAGATGCTTTGGGGTGTGGAGGCAGAGCCCCCTGCCCCAAAGCACCCCCACCCCATGTTGAGGGCATGTGGCCTAAGAAGGGTTCAGAAAGGGGGGGGGCTTTTTACGTTTTGGCATGGGGTTCCCCTATAAAAATTCATACCAGACCCGAGTCAATTTAAATGTGATTTGACTCTTATTTTTTCTTTGGAAATTTTATTTTTGCTGCAGCATGTTCTATACATGCTACAAATGTGCCACTTTACAGGCAGAGTAAGGGGACCCCAAAGGCACCATATTTAAAGGATTTTTTTGTTTTTATTGTTGCACTTTAAGCATCATTAAAATCACTGATCCTTTAAAAATAATAATTTAGACAAAAGAAATTTGCATTAATATATGTCCCCCAGGGCAGCCTCATACCCCTTTTATGGCCAATTACTTGCATATAAGCCTTAAAAATTGGGCACTTTTCCGCCCCCTCCACAGCACAGCACTACAGTAAGGGGGGGGGGCAGAGAAGAGAGCCAGTGACTAATACTCATCAGCTCTCTGCTCACGGAACACTGAGAACTGAGCAATCAGCTGTGTTTGATCGCTCATTGCTCAGTCGTAGAGCCGGCAAGGGGCAGATGCAGCATTGGACCAATGCTGCATCTACCTAGGTAGTATGATTTTAAAAAAATTTAAATACATACTTCTCTTTTAACCACTTGCCGACCGACCAACAGTAATTTTACTGCTGGTGGGTGGCTTGAGCAGGCCCAGCGACATACCCGTACATCACCCCACCCATTGCGTAATGGTGCCTCCATGGGGGGCACGGATTGCAGTGATAAGTGTCGCGGCCCAGATACTACGTGATCGATGTGTGTACATATGACACCTAGTAAACAACAGTCATGAATGGAGTCCTTTCATGACATTATTTACTACTGCATGAGATCTGTGATTGGTCACCAGTGATAACATTGCAACTGGTCTATTCACGGCACCCTGTACCATGTGATAACTGTGGCCAATCACAGCATCACAATAGTAAACAATGAGTCATGAATGAAAGCCATTCATGACAGTTCAAACGATTGTTACAGTAATGATCACTTTAACAGCAAACAGTCACAGTATAAAAATAAAAAAAACTTTCCATGATCAACTATGGGGACACTGAACCACTCTAATGAGAGTATGTAAACAAAAAAAAATCTATTTAAAAAAAAAAAAAGTTAAAAATAAAATATTTGTATTACATACTGTCACCAGTCAGTATGCCTGATCTCCGCCACACCAGTCATATGATGATTCTGTACTCCCATCTATACAGCCATCTGGAAGGTTCTCCGGCATGCTGCACACAGTCCCGGTGGCCTGGTTGCTCTGCGTCCAGTTTTAGACTTTGATATTCCTTTATTATTCACTTGTTTGTGAGTATATTTCCTTTTTTTTTTTTATTTCAATAAATACCACTTGGGTAGTGTGCAAGGTTGAGGCGCCCTCTTTTTGTTTTATGATGATTCTGTACTGCACTGGTGACAGTATGTAAAAACTTTTTTTTTTTCCAAAAAAATGTAACAAAAAATTACAACTTCAAAAAACTTGCCATGCCTCTTACTAAATACCTTGGGCTGTCTTTTTTATTTAATGTGAGCATATTTTCAGTGCTAACTATACATTTTGCTGAAATTTTTTTGGACAGAAAAAGTTCAAAATGAGATTGACAGAGTGATCGGATCAACTGAACCCCAAACTGAGCACAGGAAGCAGCTGCCGTATACCGATGCCGTCATTCATGAAATCCAGAGGTTTGCTAATGTTGTACCTCTGAATATCCCACATGAAACTGCTAACGATGTCATACTTAGAGGGCACTACATTCCACAAGTGAGTATAAAATACATTGTGTACAGCAGTGGTCATCAACCCTGTCCTCAGGGCCCACTAACAGGCCAGGTTTGCAAGATAACTGAAATACATCACAGGTGATATCATTTGCTGCTCAGTGATTGCAGTATTCTAGTCTGTATCTCCCCAAGGTAATATATAAAACCTGGCCTGTTAGTGGGCCCTGAGGACAGGGTTGATGACCACTGGTGTACAGTACTGAAAAGGCATGGGACTCGGTGTCCAGGAAAATGGATTGTGGGCCCGCACAGCAGCATGACAGTAGAACAAGTTAGTAGGATAAATCAGAGCCTAAACCACAGATTGACCAGAATTCAAGCGAATGACAGATGTTCATGGTCATATATGTAGATCATTTCCAAATCTTGCTTGGATATTGGGCTCAGCAGGCTGAGGACTTTATAGGATATCCAATAGTAGATAAAAAGTCAAGGTCAGGACAAATCAGAATTGTCAGACACATTATAGTCAAAGAAGTCTGGTAAAAAAAATGTCATTGCACACTTTGAGCTTCTCATAGTGTGTATTTGTAACAGCAGTACGTCAGAGAGAACCTGCCTCATTTTCCGTCTGAAGGACATTCAGCTTCATCTAGCCTTCTGCTTTACTGTTCCTTTCATTTTTTGATTTCAGTCATGGAGGCTCAGCATCACACGTAGGTGTCATCTGTGGTGGTCTGCATGCAAATGCAGTCTGCCTAGGAATGCCCACTCCATCCTACAGCAAGAATGAAAACTAAAATTGCGAGTTTTCCATGACGTACATACCAGATTCCTTGAGTCTGGTATAGAGGGTAAACAAACTAATGCTTGAGGAAATCCGTACCAGACCCTAACTCGGGCAAGCATCCTGGATGGAAGGAAAAAGGGAGGGTGAACATGTGTCCCCCCCTCCTCCTGAACCATAACAAGCCACATGCCAACAATATGAGGGGTACTTTATCAGTGGGGACTCCCCTGGCAAAGCACCTTATTGATTGATGTTGATGAAGGTTAGGGCCTCTTCCTCACAACCCTGGACAGTGGTTGTGGTGTGAGTCCAGGTGGGGGGCTTTTTGGAATCTGGAAGCCAAAAACAAAAAAGCAAAAAAAGCCAAAAACAAAAAAGAGCAAATGAAAGAGTATCTAAACCCAAGAGCAAATATCTATTGCAGCTTAGAAGTCCTTAGATGTAATAGCTATATTCGTTTTATTTTTTCTCAGGGTTTCTTATTTTCATCTATAGATACCAAACTTTCTGTCTTAGGGTGAACACACACAGACTGTACTGTATTTCTGGAGTAGAAGAATTGTCACTGTAGGCTGCTTTCCTTAAAGTGGAAGTAAAGTCCACTTTTTAACTTGTACCTACAGGTAATCATATAATAAGGCTTAACTGTAGGTAAAGTGAATATCTCCTAAACTTGCATGGTCTAGAAAATATTCACACGGGATGCAGCTGGTGACATCTCCGGCGCATGCTCTCTGAAGGGACAGCATACCCATGCCATACCTTGAGAGCTCAGTGCGGTGGGTGATACCATTGCAGCCCGGCCATTCATACAGCCGGAGGCCATGAAACCCAGAATGAAACCCAGGGAAAGATGGAAGCCCTGTCAGCAGTGATGGAGGGCTTTGTTCTAAGGTGAGTATTGCAATGCATACTAGTAAATTATGCATTGCAGCTGATTGTTTTCCCCCCATTTACTACCACTTTAACACCCCCCCCCCCATTTTATCCTCTCAATACCAATAGTAATAGCTGACAACAGTCAGGTAGAGAACACTAAAAGTTATCAGCTAACCTGATAATATAACACCACTACAAATGGTATTTTAAAAAGGACAAAAGAGAAGAAATAGAAATTCATTGTAAGGGTTCACATACCCTTTAATCTTAAAAGCGCTAAACGCAGTCACCAGCTTCCCTCTGATGGATAGAGTTTTAGAACTTTTATCAAGACTGTATTGCTACCTGTGTCCACTGTGCTCTCCAATTGCCTTAATGACCAAAGAGTGATGGAAAATCCAACATTTTTGAGTTGCCACCTTAAGGGTAGAGAGGAATCATCTCCATAGTGTCAACTGTACAAGAGGGCACCAATTAGTTATTTTACTCTTTATTATTTTATTATTTTATTTATTATTTTACTATTTTACTTTTCCTCTTCTTTTTTTTTTGAGAATGGTTAAACCTGCTGTTTTTGGGGGGGCTTTTTTACTGTCGGGATTAGTAGGGAACATGTTATTGGTTCAAAATATGAAAAGCATGTAAAATGTTTCTCCCCAAAAAATATTTTGCATCATAATTACACTAAAGTACAAACAATTATAACTTCTATTATTTTTATTTTTTTTCACAGGGGACCGTAGTCTTCCCAATGCTGACCTCTGCCCTTAGAGATAAAGCTTACTTTGAAAAACCAGCTGAGTTTTATCCGGAACATTTCCTTAATTCAGAAGGAAATTTTAAGAAGAACGAGGCATTTATACCTTTCTCACTAGGTAATAATCTTATGGGAGCAGGTGATTGATGTTGTGTCATGTCAGCAATCAGTAAGATATGTTCACACAGTTCAGAGAAGGCTCATATTTTAGAAAATTCCCAATGTTGTTGAAAGTATTGCTGTAAGATAGCTAGTAACAGACATCTTCAACTGGATGTGTTCTGTAATGTTGAAGATTTTTCTGAAGCTTACTCAAACCACTACTCTGCTTCTAATGAGAGTCCAAAACATACCCCAGAATTTATATCCACACCCATAGCATTAACACCTTAATTCAATCAAGGAGACACAGAGGACAACTGCTTTGCAAGAGACCCAAAAGAGGCCATCTAGGTCAAACTGGATAAACCATTCCTGAACGGGTGGAGGCCCTTGCTACCGTCTGTCTTCCAGACAGATTTTGGACAATTAGCATCTGTCTTAACACATTCCCCGGTGACATAATATTACGTTTTCTGGTTCAGCCAGTACTAGGCTTTTAACACCTTTAGGCTGGCCCTACACTGATCGAAATGTAGTTCATTAAGCAGAAATTGGTTGAATTTTGATTGGAGTGGTGTTAACCTCGCTCAACCTAAGACAATTGTTTTATTGGCTTCTGTTGAAGGAACATGTTGGAAAACTTTTGTCCATCAGCACCTGCAGCCTCTGATCAGTGTATTTTGATGGCTGTGGGTACTGCAGCCATCAGAATACACCAATTTTCAGAACCCACAGCTGTCAGAATATAATGGCACGGAAGGAGGGATTCCTCCATCCACCTTGTATATTTGGATGGAGGATCTGTTTGTTTTTTCAGTGAAAAAAAATGAATTGTTTATGGGCACCTTTAGGCAGACCATAGTTGGGGAGATTTTCTTTCCTACAACCACGGGTTGCAGGAAAGTAAATTGTTTGATTTCCCCCATTAACACAGTCAGTTTTCATCAGGGAATGTTCCCCACGGAGCCACTGTGTTCTACCTGTGAGGGGAGGGGGGGTTGGCTTGGCTTGGCGTGGTGAGCCATCCCTGCTGTGATAAACACAAATTATTGCTAGCAGCTATAGCCACTGGCAGTAATCTGACATGCCGGTTAGTCGATCAATGGATCAGCCTATAGATGGTTTGAGCCTTGGCAGGTCCCTGCTGAACTTTCAGATTCAAACCATCTATGGGCAGTCTTTGCTTCACCCATTGTAACTTTTATAGCAGGTCAGTAAAAGGTTGTAAACAGTCTTACAGATGTTATATCAGCAATGGGCTTGTTTTTAGATTTGACAGCCTGCTCTGTTTTTATAAAGGATTTTGACAGCTGTAAAGTCAACTAAATAACTTCTATGTACTGCCAAGAGGCAACCCATTCCCCTTTACAGCAGGGTCCCTTCACCTGTGGTTCCTGGGTTCTCCTGAGCCTGGAAGGGCATTTAGGACAGAAGGTGGGAGGAGATTAGTGGAGCTTCCATCACTGATCTCCTCTATATTGCTTGAATCAGGATTGGCTCAGTTTTGAGAACTTGGGATCAGTATAACTCGTGTCATTTCACACAGGTGTATCACACTGGCAGCCTACACTTATTCACAAATATTAGCTCTGAACTAAGTTTTAATGTTTTTCCTTCCTTCACCAGGTAAGAGAAGCTGTGTTGGAGAAAACTTGGCAAAGATGGAGCTCTTCTTATTTTTTACATCGCTGCTGCAAAACTTCACCTTCCAGGCCCCTCCTCGTGCTAAGTTGAACTTCAACCCTGTATCGGGGTTCACCAATGCTCCCTTACCACAAAAGATCTGTGCTATACCTCGCAGCTAGAACAAAGCCAAGCCAACCGATGATCATGGTTGACCCACATCTGTTTTATTTTTCACAGCAAAGATGGATTTTTCATTTCAGGTTTTTACAAGGTTTTTTTTTAAAATTTTCTCCGGTGTTTTCCTACTAGATTACAGAATGTAAGAAAAATGTGTACATATGGTGTTCGTTATGTATTATTACATGTAAAATATATTAAGCATTTACAATTGTATGTATTTATTTAATTTATTATTAAAGTGAAATCTTGCACAAAAAACAAACATACCCAGCCTGTCATTAAGCCTTGAACTATTACATTCCAGTGATATATTATGGTCCAGTGTAGTATAACATTTCCTCACAATACATATTTCTGTAAATAGGAAATATTTTATATAAATATAAATGTTCCTAGCCAACTCTGGAGAAAGATTTGTTGTTTTACCATGCTCAATAGCTCAAGCTGAAATTAAAGTATGCATAGCCCCTTTTTTCCAGTTTATATGGGGATGGGACATATATTGTCCTTCAGGGACCCATGTTAATCTCCACTGTGTAAGAATGACTAACTATACACAACAAATTTGTTATATGGAAACAACGCTGATACCCCAAGCTACTGTGCACCTCCCACCTGAAAAAAAGGCATAGCAGAAGGGTGTTGGCCTAAAATGTCAAATGTAACTACAGTAGTTCAGGAATATTAGGGGATGCCAACAATTCACTAGAACAAGCCTCCAAATGCACCCCTCTTTCTGAAAATTGGAGCACATGCATGCCTAATTGCACACACACGTGTATTTTTTTTTTGCAACCACTGTCACCTCACTCTTTGCAATCATAGCTGAGGATGAGGAGGTGCTTCTGTTGGCTATGTTTGGCAGAGCAGGCAGAGGAGGCACGCAACCAAGTTGTTGCTGTTATGGCCTAACTTCACCAGCCATGGCTTTTGGCACCACGTGCAAACTTGGAAAAACATGCAGGACTCTGATGTCTTTGTTGGGATTTGAACCAATGACCCTAGTTCTGCTAGACAGAATTGCTAATCACTAAGCCACGGTCCATGCAAAATATGGATATACCCCTGTACCTACATTTGTTGTAGCACAAGGATACATACTACATAAATGCAGCAATATAAACTATCACACCATCTACACATGAAACAATGGAAGAGGTAATACATTAGGATACAGGATAGACACCACCCACAACGCATGACATGCAAATGGACTTGGGGTTGTAAATTAAGTTTGCTGCAACTCTCCACATTAAGTGAAACATTGCAAAGACATTCCATAAAATGCCCTAAAACATTGGAGAAACTGAGTTTCTACAGATGCGCAAATGAAGCTATGAAAAGGGAACCATTGTGATACAAGATAGATACCACCAGCGCTCATAAGTAAAGCACCTGTAAAAATATGTAGTGTCAGTGGTAATACCATTACACTAGAGCTGCAAAGCAAGCCCAGGACATTCTCTATAGGTTATAAATAGATGACTCATTCACTATAAGGAAGTCATCCAGAGGTCTAAAGTTGTGGTCTAGGATGGATAACGCTAAAAGAGCACCGGAACCACACATGCCCTGTAGGTTCTAGTGTTAAAACACTAATTGGCTGCACCACAAGGCCAAAAACAAGTGCTGACATGCAGTACAAGACATTACATAAATGTATGTAGCCATGCCCCCACAGGGGTTGCTGAATGTTGTGGTTTACCTATCACCCTTTAATGTAGTAAAACACTTGTGCCTTGGTACTATGTATCAATATAATTGGGCTGCTGCTGTCCAATATTATCCACAATTATGGGGCAAATTAAATGTAAATAGCAAATGGACTGTGCCTGCTCCTCCTGTGTACTGATGCGTTTTGTCATAGAGATGCAACGTTTTCAAAAGCTTTTAAAAACGTTGCATACATATGACAAAACACATCAAGTTGATACTCTCAAATGTCACTTCCGGCCAGGAGAGTGGAACGCACGCTATATGCTGGGGATCTCCCTGTGGGCCCCCGACAGCCTCCACACTCTATCACTCCAGCTCTTCCACCCAACAACTCCTCCCCAGCTGGGCTGACCCCAGGTATTTAAGGAGGCCTGCCCCCTCCCAATCCAAGTTGGGGATTGGTCAAGGATCCTTAAGATACCCCAGGCAGCCCCACCTCTCTTTCCCTTCTCTCCTTCTAGCTCTTGCTAGAAGGAAAAGGAAGGTGACAGTGAAGTGATCCGGCCTGTGAGTCATCAACTGCTACCCTGAGCCACTCCCAGCACAGAATGAAAACAAACAGGCCTAGCAACCAGCTGGGCCTGCCTAAATTTACCTACTCTGCCAACAAAATACCTCACACTAGCACCTACCTAACTAGAGGGTGCTACATGTATTAAACATATATACACAAGTCCTGAGAGAGGTTACAATTGTGGTAAGGGATATCCCCAGTACAATATGTGTAAAGGCAAAGCCATGTAAAAAGTTAGAGTTTAATATCTTCTCCCGACAATTAAAAGCCATGCAGGAGACCCCTGCTGCAGCCACACTAAAGACAGAAACCTCTACTGCTGCATCACCATACCTGAAGGCCATCCAGACAACTGTGTAGTAATTTATATATTATATTATAAATAAACAATACATAAGGTCCCTGTCAAATGTATGAAACGGTCTAATAGGGACCCTCTCAAAGTAAAAGAAAACATGCACTATGAAAAAAGTGGTGCAGACAGTAAACAAAACAACCCAGCTGTAAAAATCCTAGGTGTAAGGTCAATGAAACTGGAGGCTTCGTCTACAAGTGGACAAGGAATGTGAATTCTTCAACTTGGGGGCCATGAAAAAAAGCCTGAGAGGCCCTAGCCATAAGAGATTATCCAGAGAAACATCTAGCCTTTGGATAGGTGCAACAACCTCCAGCTTTCCTGTGTCCTGCTGGTGCCCAGAGCACCTGTAGATACCTGAGCTGTAGTCTGCATTGAAGAATCCAAAATGCAGTATTACCTCCTCCACCCTTAGTGTCCTGATAGCATCTGCTGGAAAGAACCACCATTAGGGCACCAGCTAGCCCTTCCCCTATGCTGAAAATGGGGCTTGGAGCCAGTGCCTGGTAAGGACGTCACCCCGCCCAGGATTATTGCCTCTGCATCATCTGGTTAAACAGGAACACAGCTAGGCCACAAACCCACGTGCATCCCACCAAAGTGTCCTAAAGTGCGGACAGTGCACACATCCGGACTGGGAACCCACGCTGCCCATACTGGTCCCTGTCAATGTGGCAGACAGAAGGAGAAAGGGGACCAATCTACTTCCTTCCGTACTGAAGAGTAGTTTACCAGAAAATCCTATTAGCTGCTCTCCGTGGAGCCAGGTAGGTAAAGCACTGGGTGGAAAAAAAAAAGGGACAGCCAGAGAAACAGAGGTCTCCCTCAGCCAGGTTCCGGGTGATGCATCTCCTCTGTCTGAGGAAACATAAAAACTGTCCAGTCAAGCAGAGAGACTTCTTTTAAAGTGTATTTGGTGATGCGTCTCCTGTTCCTGTTGGAGGAGGTGCATATATCATGGGCTGCCCTGGAAGAAAATTTGGGAAAATACAATTCTTTCTTCATTTTCCAAAAGTATGTGGCAACAAATGAGCTCTGCAAAATACTCACCATACCTCTTAGCACATACAGTACAGTAGCTTTGAGTGTCTACTTTTCAAAAAAGGGGTCATTTAGGAGTGTTTTGTACTATCCTGGCATTTCAGGGCCTTCGAAACTGTGATAGGTAGTCAGAAAGTGTAATGAGGAAATAACACCCTTTAAAAGCCCGAAGGCGCTTATTGGATTTAGGGGTCCTGTACGTGGCTACACTGCCAAAAAGTCTCTCACATATGGTACCCCCATACTCAGGAGAAGTAGCAAAATGTATTTTGGGGTGTAATTCCACATATACCCATGGCATGTGTGAGCAATATATCATTTAAACTTTGTGTAAAAAAAAAAAAACTTTTATAATTTTCCAACAGCGACAAACTACATAATTTTAATATCCATTGGGCGATGTTTTAAAGAGGAAGTAAACCCATCAGGGTTTACTTCCTCTTTGTTTCCCTGCAAAGGTAAAGCATAATGGGCTACTATGCATCGCATAGTAGCCCATTATGTGTCACTTACCTGACACAGGAGCCAGCGATGTCGTCGATGTCCCCTCTTCCATGGAGCGTCCATCTTCTTTCCGGGTATCCGGGTGTCTTTTTGCAAATATCTCCTAAACCGTGTAGGTTTAGGAGATATTTCTTGGACCTACATGTAAGCCTTAATCTAGGATTATCTGTAGGTCAAAGTGGTCTGTAAGGGTTTACAACCACTTTAACCACTTCAGCCCTGGACGATTTTACCCCCTTACTTACCAGAGCACTTTTTGCGATTCGGCACTGCTCGCTTTAACTGACAATTGCGCAGTTGTGCGACGTTGCACCCAAACAAAATTGACGTCCTTTTTTTCCCACAAATAGAGCTTTCTTTTGGTGGTATTTGATCACCTCTGCGTTATTTTTTTTTGCGCTATAAACAAAAGAAGAGCGACAATTTTGAAAAAAAACACAATATTTTTTACTTTTTGCTATAATAAATATCCCATTTTTTTAAAAAAAAAACTAATTTTTTACTCAGTTTAGGCCGATACGTAATCTACATATTTTTGGTAAAAAAAAAATCGCAATAAGCGTATATAGATTGGTTTGCGCAAAAGTTATAGCGTCTACAAAATAGGGGATAGATTTATTGCATTTTTTTTTTTTTACTAGTAATAGCGGCGATCTGCGATTTTTTTTCGTGACTGCGACATTGCGGCGGACACTTCGGACACTTTTGACACATTTTTGGGACCATTCACATTTACACAGCGATCGTTGCTATAAAATTGCAATGATTACTGTGTAAATGTGACTGGCAGGGAAGGGGTTAACACTAGGGGGCGCTGCAGGGGTTAATATGTTCCCTAGGTGAGTGATTCTAACTGTGGGGGGAGGGGACTCACAAGGGGAGGAGACCGATCTGTGCTCCTCTGTACTGGGAACACACCATCGGTCTCCTCTCCACTGACAGGACGTGGAGCTGTGTGTTTACACACACAGCTTCACGGTCCTGCTGTTTTCCCGGGCAATCGTGGGTGACCGGCGGACATCGCGGCCACCGGGCACGCGCACCGGGTCCCGAGCGATGCCTATGGGGCGCGCGCACGCGCCCCATAGGCGGCCGGGAATGGGAGGACGTCATATGACGTCCACCCAGGATGGGAAATATACCTTGTGGACGTCATATGACTATGGGTGGGTAGTGAAGTGGTTAAAAGCCTTTACAGGTTACCACTTTAGATTTACAGAGGAGGTTTAGTGTTAAAATAACTGCCCTTGATCTGATGTTTGCGGTGATACCTCACATGCAATTGCTGTTTACATACCGACAGGAGAGGAGCCATGACCATATTTTGTCAACGTCATTGCCCAAATCTGGCCAGTGATCATATTTAAGCCGTGATACCACTGCTATCCCTGCTCCTTTACTTAAACGGCACGAGATTCCCGTGGCGGTTTCCCGTGGCGGCACAACAGTGGTTGCTGGGGACATAATGGGTATCTGCTTTTCTAGGAACCATTGACAGCAGGAAACTGTTACATAAAGAAACTGTAGAAATTGTGACCACCCTCTTTTTCTGCAGGTTTTAGGGACAAAAATGACCCATACCTCCCAAAGGGAAACCTTTCTGCACAAATATGTTGAAAAAAGGAAACATCACCAGTCACGCACACCAGTACACAATAAAGATTGCTTAAATTCACAAGTGTGTAATCGCATAACATCTTTTACTTTATACTGTTTTTTCATAATAAGAAAATTAGAATTATTTTGAGGTTAATGCACTCTATGCATTAAGGTGAAAAACCTCCTGTGATGCAGCTGCCCTCTTTTACTCACCTGAACCCGGTCTTTCTAACGACTGGGAAAAGCACACCAGCTGCAGCCGGTGTCTTGGGTCCTGATTGAATAGATTGATAGCAGCGCAGCCATTGGCTCCTGCTGCTGTCAATCAAATCCAATGTCGTAGGAGCCGGGGGCGTTGCCGAGTCCTGCTGTCTGTGTCAATAGACACAGCAGCAGGACACGGGAGCGCGCCCGCACTAGTGCTCAGAGGGAGCGTGGCTCTCCAATGGGGGAACTCGAGAAGGAGGGGACAAGAGTGCCGCTGAGGGATCCCAGAAGAGGAGGATCGGGGACACTCTGGGCAAAGCCAACTGCACAGAGGTAAGTATAACATGTGTTTTTTTTTTTTAACCGCTTAAGGACCGCCCCCTGCACATTTACGTTGGCAGAATGGCACGGCTGGGCACATCAACGTACAGGTACATTGCTCTTTAAGTGCTTGCGACCCGGTCCTAAGCTCCGTGGCCTTGGGACCAGTGCACCCAATCGCCGATGGTGTCCCGCGATCGGGTCACAGAGCTGAAGAATGGGGAGAGGTATGTGTAAACAAACCTCTCCCCATGCTTCCTAGTGAGGCTGTCACTGATCGTCTGTTCCCTGTCACCGGGAAAGCCGATCAGTGATGTCGAACGCCAAGCCACGCCCCCTACAGTAAAAAAACACTTAACCCCTCCCCGCCCCCTAGTGGTTAACTCCTTCACTGCCAGTGTCATTTACACAGGAATCAGTTCATTTAAATAGCACTGATTGCTGTATAAATGACAATGGTCCCAAAAATGTGTCAAAAATGTCCGATGTGTCCGCCATAATGTCGCAGTCACAATAAAAATCGCTGATCGCCTCCATTACTAGTAAAAAAAAAATATTAATAAAAATGCTATAAAACTATCCCCTATTTTGTAAACGCTATAACTTTTGCGCAAACCAATCAATAATCGCTAATTATGATTTTTTTTTTACCAAAAATATGTAAAAGAATACGTATCGGCCTAAACTGAGAAAAAAAAATGTTTTTTTATATATTTTTTGGGGATATTTAATATAGCAAAAAGTAAAAAAATATTGCATTTTTTTCAAAATTGTCGCTCTATTTTTGTTTATAGCGTAAAAAATAAAAACCGCAGAGGTGATCAAATACCACCAAAAGAAAGCTCTATTTGTGGGAAAAAAACGCCAATTTTGTTTGGGAGCCATGTCACACGACCGTGCAATTGTCAGTTAAAGTGACGCAGTGCCGAATAGCAAAAAGGGGCCTGGTCCTTTGACTGCAAATTGGTCCGGGGCTTAAGTGGCTAAACCAAACCTTTAGGTATCCTTTAATAAATGAAATCATCATTTAAAAACTGAATTTTGTATTTACTCGGGTTATCTTTGTGTAATATTAACTGGTTCCCGCCCGGCCAGTGGCGGAATTATAGGGGTCGCCGAGATCGCCATGGCGACCGGGTCCCTTGTTGCAGGGGGGCCCTTGAGGGCCCCCTGTACTCTTTGATAGGAGGGGAGGCTGAGAGGAGCTCCCCGATCGTCAGCCGAACTGTAATCGGACTGTGCAAGGGAGCTCCTCACATACCTAAAGTGAAAGCACTGTGTGCTGTGCTCTTTGTCTCCCCCTACAGTGCAGTACACGGCAGGAAGAAGGTAAATGTCTGACGTTTTTTTTTTTTTATGACTATCTACTGTATGTGTGTTTATATGTGTGTGCATGCATGTGTGTGGGGGTGTTCATGCATGTGTGTGGGGGTGTGCATGCATGCATGTGTGTGTGTGTGGGGGGGGTGTGCATGCATGTGTGGGGGGGTGTGCATGCATGTGTGTATGTGGGTGTGCATGCATGTGTGTGGGGGGGGGGGTGCATGCATGTGTTGTGGGGGGGTGCATGCATGTGTGTGTGGGGGGGGGTGCATGCATGTGTGTGTGTGTGGGGGGGGTGTGCATGCATATGTGTGTGGGTGTGCGAGCGGGCGGTGGGGATTCACAGTGGCAGCATTTGGCACACCGGCAGCATTTAATGGGCACACCGGCAGCATTTGATGGGCACAGTGGTGGCATTTGATGGGCACACTGGTGGCATTTGATGGGCACACTGGCGACATTTGATGGGCACAGTGGCGACATTTGATGGTACAGTGGCTGCAATTGATGGGCACAGTGGCTGCAATTGATGGGCACAGTGGTGGCGTTTGATGGTACAGTGGTGGCGCTTGATGGTACAGTGGCTGCAATTGATGGGCACAGTGGCAGCATTTGATGGGCACAGTGGCAGCATTTGATGGGCACAGTGGCAAAATTTGATGGCACAGTGGCTGCAATTGATGTTTTTATTTCTGAATTTTTCAGTTTGCTTGCGTCCCCCTAAAAATTTTGAGCACCAGCTGTCACTGGTTTATATGTGCATTTATATATATATATATATATATTTGTGTGTGTTTGTGTTTTTATATAAAAATGAAGAAATCGGTTCCTTTATATGCAGCCACCCACTTGTGACTCGGCCCTGGTGTTCCAACATCGGGCTCGGAGTAAAGAGCTTTGTCCGGAGGTCGGGGGGCCCTCCGTGGTTTCTTGCATCGGGGCCCTGAGGGTTCTAGTTACGCCACTGCGCCCGGCCTATGGGAGAATGATGCCAGCGAGAACCTCTTGTCGACCTGGGCGGACTCATATGACATTCTCCCGGATTGCACCCCATGCGCAGCCGCAGGGACACGAGGTGGCACGATCTGTCACCAGCCATGTCAATCGGACACAGCCGATGACTGATCACTATACTGGCCTGCTGCGAGTACCATGTGACCACTGTAAGCAATCACAGCAGGTCACAAGACTGTTGTATACAATGCATGGTTTCCTTTCAAGCCATCCATTGTATACAATTGTGCTGCTAGCTGTGATTGGTCAGTCCATCTGTACCATGTGATTAGCTTTGACCAATCACATCTAATCACTGTAATATGCAACACATAATGTGTAAAATAAAAATACTGCTCACTTCCCCAGAGTAGTACATTGATACTATGGTAACATTATATTTCTCTGGTCAAAGTGTGTAAAAAAAATAAATAAATAATTGTATTTATTTATTTTTATTTTTTGTTTTTTGTACTGTCACTAGTTAGTGTTCCTGATCACCGTTACACCCTTTATATTATGCTGTACTGCACTGGTGACAGTATGTAAATAAAAAAAGAATATCTTAATTTTCAAAATTGTATGGCAAAAAAAGACAACTTTAACAAAATTGACATGCCTCTCACTAAATGCCTTGGACTGTCCACTTTCCAATCTACTTCCTTCCGTACTGAAGAGTAGTTTACCAGAAAATCCTATTAGCTGCTCTCCGTGGAGCCAGGTAGGTAAAGCACTGGGTGGAAAAAAAAAAAGGGACAGCCAGAGAAACAGAGGTCTCCCTCAGCCAGGTTCCGGGTGATGCATCTCCTCTGTCTGAGGAAACATAAAAACTGTCCAGTCAAGCAGAGAGACTTCTTTTAAAGTGTATTTGGTGATGCGTCTCCTGTTCCTGTTGGAGGAGGTGCATATATCATGGGCTGCCCTGGAAGAAAATTTGGGAAAATACAATTCTTTCTTCATTTTCCAAAAGTATGTGGCAACAAATGAGCTCTGCAAAATACTCACCATACCTCTTAGCACATACAGTACAGTAGCTTTGAGTGTCTACTTTTCAAAAAAGGGGTCATTTAGGAGTGTTTTGTACTATCCTGGCATTTCAGGGCCTTCGAAACTGTGATAGGTAGTCAGAAAGTGTAATGAGGAAATAACACCCTTTAAAAGCCCGAAGGCGCTTATTGGATTTAGGGGTCCTGTACGTGGCTACACTGCCAAAAAGTCTCTCACATATGGTACCCCCATACTCAGGAGAAGTAGCAAAATGTATTTTGGGGTGTAATTCCACATATACCCATGGCATGTGTGAGCAATATATCATTTAAACTTTGTGTAAAAAAAAAAAAACTTTTATAATTTTCCAACAGCGACAAACTACATAATTTTAATATCCATTGGGCGATGTTTTAAAGAGGAAGTAAACCCATCAGGGTTTACTTCCTCTTTGTTTCCCTGCAAAGGTAAAGCATAATGGGCTACTATGCATCGCATAGTAGCCCATTATGTGTCACTTACCTGACACAGGAGCCAGCGATGTCGTCGATGTCCCCTCTTCCATGGAGCGTCCATCTTCTTTCCGGGTATCCGGGTGTCTTTTTGCAAATATCTCCTAAACCGTGTAGGTTTAGGAGATATTTCTTGGACCTACATGTAAGCCTTAATCTAGGATTATCTGTAGGTCAAAGTGGTCTGTAAGGGTTTACAACCACTTTAACCACTTCAGCCCTGGACGATTTTACCCCCTTACTTACCAGAGCACTTTTTGCGATTCGGCACTGCTCGCTTTAACTGACAATTGCGCAGTTGTGCGACGTTGCACCCAAACAAAATTGACGTCCTTTTTTTCCCACAAATAGAGCTTTCTTTTGGTGGTATTTGATCACCTCTGCGTTATTTTTTTTTGCGCTATAAACAAAAGAAGAGCGACAATTTTTGAAAAAAAACACAATATTTTTTACTTTTTGCTATAATAAATATCCCATTTTTTTAAAAAAAAAAACTAATTTTTTACTCAGTTTAGGCCGATACGTAATCTACATATTTTTGGTAAAAAAAAAATCGCAATAAGCGTATATAGATTGGTTTGCGCAAAAGTTATAGCGTCTACAAAATAGGGGATAGATTTATTGCATTTTTTTTTTTTTTACTAGTAATAGCGGCGATCTGCGATTTTTTTTCGTGACTGCGACATTGCGGCGGACACTTCGGACACTTTTGACACATTTTTGGGACCATTCACATTTACACAGCGATCGTTGCTATAAAATTGCAATGATTACTGTGTAAATGTGACTGGCAGGGAAGGGGTTAACACTAGGGGGCGCTGCAGGGGTTAATATGTTCCCTAGGTGAGTGATTCTAACTGTGGGGGGAGGGGACTCACAAGGGGAGGAGACCGATCTGTGCTCCTCTGTACTGGGAACACACCATCGGTCTCCTCTCCACTGACAGGACGTGGAGCTGTGTGTTTACACACACAGCTCCACGGTCCTGCTGTTTTCCCGGGCAATCGTGGGTGACCGGCGGACATCGCGGCCACCGGGCACGCGCACCGGGTCCCGAGCGATGCCTATGGGGCGCGCGCACGCGCCCCATAGGCGGCCGGGAATGGGAGGACGTCATATGACGTCCACCCAGGATGGGAAATATACCTTGTGGACGTCATATGACTATGGGTGGGTAGTGAAGTGGTTAAAAGCCTTTACAGGTTACCACTTTAGATTTACAGAGGAGGTTTAGTGTTAAAATAACTGCCCTTGATCTGATGTTTGCGGTGATACCTCACATGCAATTGCTGTTTACATACCGACAGGAGAGGAGCCATGACCATATTTTGTCAACGTCATTGCCCAAATCTGGCCAGTGATCATATTTAAGCCGTGATACCACTGCTATCCCTGCTCCTTTACTTAAACGGCACGAGATTCCCGTGGCGGTTTCCCGTGGCGGCACAACAGTGGTTGCTGGGGACATAATGGGTATCTGCTTTTCTAGGAACCATTGACAGCAGGAAACTGTTACATAAAGAAACTGTAGAAATTGTGACCACCCTCTTTTTCTGCAGGTTTTAGGGACAAAAATGACCCATACCTCCCAAAGGGAAACCTTTCTGCACAAATATGTTGAAAAAAGGAAACATCACCAGTCACGCACACCAGTACACAATAAAGATTGCTTAAATTCACAAGTGTGTAATCGCATAACATCTTTTACTTTATACTGTTTTTTCATAATAAGAAAATTAGAATTATTTTGAGGTTAATGCACTCTATGCATTAAGGTGAAAAACCTCCTGTGATGCAGCTGCCCTCTTTTACTCACCTGAACCCGGTCTTTCTAACGACTGGGAAAAGCACACCAGCTGCAGCCGGTGTCTTGGGTCCTGATTGAATAGATTGATAGCAGCGCAGCCATTGGCTCCTGCTGCTGTCAATCAAATCCAATGTCGTAGGAGCCGGGGGCGTTGCCGAGTCCTGCTGTCTGTGTCAATAGACACAGCAGCAGGACACGGGAGCGCGCCCGCACTAGTGCTCAGAGGGAGCGTGGCTCTCCAATGGGGGAACTCGAGAAGGAGGGGACAAGAGTGCCGCTGAGGGATCCCAGAAGAGGAGGATCGGGGACACTCTGGGCAAAGCCAACTGCACAGAGGTAAGTATAACATGTGTTTTTTTTTTTAACCGCTTAAGGACCGCCCCCTGCACATTTACGTTGGCAGAATGGCACGGCTGGGCACATCAACGTACAGGTACATTGCTCTTTAAGTGCTTGCGACCCGGTCCTAAGCTCCGTGGCCTTGGGACCAGTGCACCCAATCGCCGATGGTGTCCCGCGATCGGGTCACAGAGCTGAAGAATGGGGAGAGGTATGTGTAAACAAACCTCTCCCCATGCTTCCTAGTGAGGCTGTCACTGATCGTCTGTTCCCTGTCACCGGGAAAGCCGATCAGTGATGTCGAACGCCAAGCCACGCCCCCTACAGTAAAAAAACACTTAACCCCTCCCCGCCCCCTAGTGGTTAACTCCTTCACTGCCAGTGTCATTTACACAGGAATCAGTTCATTTAAATAGCACTGATTGCTGTATAAATGACAATGGTCCCAAAAATGTGTCAAAAATGTCCGATGTGTCCGCCATAATGTCGCAGTCACAATAAAAATCGCTGATCGCCTCCATTACTAGTAAAAAAAAAAATATTAATAAAAATGCTATAAAACTATCCCCTATTTTGTAAACGCTATAACTTTTGCGCAAACCAATCAATAATCGCTAATTATGATTTTTTTTTTACCAAAAATATGTAAAAGAATACGTATCGGCCTAAACTGAGAAAAAAAATGTTTTTTTATATATTTTTTGGGGATATTTAATATAGCAAAAAGTAAAAAAATATTGCATTTTTTTCAAAATTGTCGCTCTATTTTTGTTTATAGCGTAAAAAATAAAAACCGCAGAGGTGATCAAATACCACCAAAAGAAAGCTCTATTTGTGGGAAAAAACGCCAATTTTGTTTGGGAGCCATGTCACACGACCGTGCAATTGTCAGTTAAAGTGACGCAGTGCCGAATAGCAAAAAGGGGCCTGGTCCTTTGACTGCAAATTGGTCCGGGGCTTAAGTGGCTAAACCAAACCTTTAGGTATCCTTTAATAAATGAAATCATCATTTAAAAACTGAATTTTGTATTTACTCGGGTTATCTTTGTGTAATATTAACTGGTTCCCGCCCGGCCAGTGGCGGAATTATAGGGGTCGCCGAGATCGCCATGGCGACCGGGTCCCTTGTTGCAGGGGGGCCCTTGAGGGCCCCCTGTACTCTTTGATAGGAGGGGAGGCTGAGAGGAGCTCCCCGATCGTCAGCCGAACTGTAATCGGACTGTGCAAGGGAGCTCCTCACATACCTAAAGTGAAAGCACTGTGTGCTGTGCTCTTTGTCTCCCCCTACAGTGCAGTACACGGCAGGAAGAAGGTAAATGTCTGACGTTTTTTTTTTTTTTTATGACTATCTACTGTATGTGTGTTTATATGTGTGTGCATGCATGTGTGTGGGGGTGTTCATGCATGTGTGTGGGGGTGTGCATGCATGCATGTGTGTGTGTGTGGGGGGGGTGTGCATGCATGTGTGGGGGGGTGTGCATGCATGTGTGTATGTGGGTGTGCATGCATGTGTGTGGGGGGGGGTGCATGCATGTGTTGTGGGGGGGTGCATGCATGTGTGTGTGGGGGGGGGGGTGCATGCATGTGTGTGTGTGTGGGGGGGGTGTGCATGCATATGTGTGTGGGTGTGCGAGCGGGCGGTGGGGATTCACAGTGGCAGCATTTGGCACACCGGCAGCATTTAATGGGCACACCGGCAGCATTTGATGGGCACAGTGGTGGCATTTGATGGGCACACTGGTGGCATTTGATGGGCACACTGGCGACATTTGATGGGCACAGTGGCGACATTTGATGGTACAGTGGCTGCAATTGATGGGCACAGTGGCTGCAATTGATGGGCACAGTGGTGGCGTTTGATGGTACAGTGGTGGCGCTTGATGGTACAGTGGCTGCAATTGATGGGCACAGTGGCAGCATTTGATGGGCACAGTGGCAGCATTTGATGGGCACAGTGGCAAAATTTGATGGCACAGTGGCTGCAATTGATGTTTTTATTTCTGAATTTTTCAGTTTGCTTGCGTCCCCCTAAAAATTTTGAGCACCAGCTGTCACTGGTTTATATGTGCATTTATATATATATATATATATATATTGTGTGTGTTTGTGTTTTTATATAAAAATGAAGAAATCGGTTCCTTTATATGCAGCCACCCACTTGTGACTCGGCCCTGGTGTTCCAACATCGGGCTCGGAGTAAAGAGCTTTGTCCGGAGGTCGGGGGGCCCTCCGTGGTTTCTTGCATCGGGGCCCTGAGGGTTCTAGTTACGCCACTGCGCCCGGCCTATGGGAGAATGATGCCAGCGAGAACCTCTTGTCGACCTGGGCGGACTCATATGACATTCTCCCGGATTGCACCCCATGCGCAGCCGCAGGGACACGAGGTGGCACGATCTGTCACCAGCCATGTCAATCGGACACAGCCGATGACTGATCACTATACTGGCCTGCTGCGAGTACCATGTGACCACTGTAAGCAATCACAGCAGGTCACAAGACTGTTGTATACAATGCATGGTTTCCTTTCAAGCCATCCATTGTATACAATTGTGCTGCTAGCTGTGATTGGTCAGTCCATCTGTACCATGTGATTAGCTTTGACCAATCACATCTAATCACTGTAATATGCAACACATAATGTGTAAAATAAAAATACTGCTCACTTCCCCAGAGTAGTACATTGATACTATGGTAACATTATATTTCTCTGGTCAAAGTGTGTAAAAAAAATAAATAAATAATTGTATTTATTTATTTTTATTTTTTGTTTTTTGTACTGTCACTAGTTAGTGTTCCTGATCACCGTTACACCCTTTATATTATGCTGTACTGCACTGGTGACAGTATGTAAATAAAAAAAGAATATCTTAATTTTCAAAATTGTATGGCAAAAAAAGACAACTTTAACAAAATTGACATGCCTCTCACTAAATGCCTTGGACTGTCCACTTTCCAATCTACTTCCTTCCGTACTGAAGAGTAGTTTACCAGAAAATCCTATTAGCTGCTCTCCGTGGAGCCAGGTAGGTAAAGCACTGGGTGGAAAAAAAAAAGGGACAGCCAGAGAAACAGAGGTCTCCCTCAGCCAGGTTCCGGGTGATGCATCTCCTCTGTCTGAGGAAACATAAAAACTGTCCAGTCAAGCAGAGAGACTTCTTTTAAAGTGTATTTGGTGATGCGTCTCCTGTTCCTGTTGGAGGAGGTGCATATATCATGGGCTGCCCTGGAAGAAAATTTGGGAAAATACAATTCTTTCTTCATTTTCCAAAAGTATGTGGCAACAAATGAGCTCTGCAAAATACTCACCATACCTCTTAGCACATACAGTACAGTAGCTTTGAGTGTCTACTTTTCAAAAAAGGGGTCATTTAGGAGTGTTTTGTACTATCCTGGCATTTCAGGGCCTTCGAAACTGTGATAGGTAGTCAGAAAGTGTAATGAGGAAATAACACCCTTTAAAAGCCCGAAGGCGCTTATTGGATTTAGGGGTCCTGTACGTGGCTACACTGCCAAAAAGTCTCTCACATATGGTACCCCCATACTCAGGAGAAGTAGCAAAATGTATTTTGGGGTGTAATTCCACATATACCCATGGCATGTGTGAGCAATATATCATTTAAACTTTGTGTAAAAAAAAAAAAACTTTTATAATTTTCCAACAGCGACAAACTACATAATTTTAATATCCATTGGGCGATGTTTTAAAGAGGAAGTAAACCCATCAGGGTTTACTTCCTCTTTGTTTCCCTGCAAAGGTAAAGCATAATGGGCTACTATGCATCGCATAGTAGCCCATTATGTGTCACTTACCTGACACAGGAGCCAGCGATGTCGTCGATGTCCCCTCTTCCATGGAGCGTCCATCTTCTTTCCGGGTATCCGGGTGTCTTTTTGCAAATATCTCCTAAACCGTGTAGGTTTAGGAGATATTTCTTGGACCTACATGTAAGCCTTAATCTAGGATTATCTGTAGGTCAAAGTGGTCTGTAAGGGTTTACAACCACTTTAACCACTTCAGCCCTGGACGATTTTACCCCCTTACTTACCAGAGCACTTTTTGCGATTCGGCACTGCTCGCTTTAACTGACAATTGCGCAGTTGTGCGACGTTGCACCCAAACAAAATTGACGTCCTTTTTTTCCCACAAATAGAGCTTTCTTTTGGTGGTATTTGATCACCTCTGCGTTATTTTTTTTTGCGCTATAAACAAAAGAAGAGCGACAATTTTGAAAAAAAACACAATATTTTTTACTTTTTGCTATAATAAATATCCCATTTTTTTAAAAAAAAAACTAATTTTTTACTCAGTTTAGGCCGATACGTAATCTACATATTTTTGGTAAAAAAAAAAAAATCGCAATAAGCGTATATAGATTGGTTTGCGCAAAAGTTATAGCGTCTACAAAATAGGGGATAGATTTATTGCATTTTTTTTTTTTACTAGTAATAGCGGCGATCTGCGATTTTTTTTCGTGACTGCGACATTGCGGCGGACACTTCGGACACTTTTGACACATTTTTGGGACCATTCACATTTACACAGCGATCGTTGCTATAAAATTGCAATGATTACTGTGTAAATGTGACTGGCAGGGAAGGGGTTAACACTAGGGGGCGCTGCAGGGGTTAATATGTTCCCTAGGTGAGTGATTCTAACTGTGGGGGGAGGGG
This sequence comes from Lithobates sylvaticus, assembly GCA_028564925.1. NCBI lineage: Eukaryota > Metazoa > Chordata > Amphibia > Anura > Ranidae > Lithobates > Lithobates sylvaticus. The sequence continues at coordinate 521,926,167 of CM053028.1, forward strand.
ACTCACAAGGGGAGGAGACCGATCTGTGCTCCTCTGTACTGGGAACACACCATCGGTCTCCTCTCCACTGACAGGACGTGGAGCTGTGTTTTAACACACACAGCCCCACGGTCCTGCTGTTTTCCCGGGCAATCGTGGGTGACCGGCGGACATCGCGGCCACCGGGCACGCGCACCGGGTCCCGAGCGATGCCTATGGGGCGCGCGCACGCGCCCCATAGGCGGCCGGGAATGGGAGGACGTCATATGACGTCCACCCAGGATGGGAAATATACCTTGTGGACGTCATATGACTATGGGTGGGTAGTGAAGTGGTTAAAAGCCTTTACAGGTTACCACTTTAGATTTACAGAGGAGGTTTAGTGTTAAAATAACTGCCCTTGATCTGATGTTTGCGGTGATACCTCACATGCAATTGCTGTTTACATACCGACAGGAGAGGAGCCATGACCATATTTTGTCAACGTCATTGCCCAAATCTGGCCAGTGATCATATTTAAGCCGTGATACCACTGCTATCCCTGCTCCTTTACTTAAACGGCACGAGATTCCCGTGGCGGTTTCCCGTGGCGGCACAACAGTGGTTGCTGGGGACATAATGGGTATCTGCTTTTCTAGGAACCATTGACAGCAGGAAACTGTTACATAAAGAAACTGTAGAAATTGTGACCACCCTCTTTTTCTGCAGGTTTTAGGGACAAAAATGACCCATACCTCCCAAAGGGAAACCTTTCTGCACAAATATGTTGAAAAAAGGAAACATCACCAGTCACGCACACCAGTACACAATAAAGATTGCTTAAATTCACAAGTGTGTAATCGCATAACATCTTTTACTTTATACTGTTTTTTCATAATAAGAAAATTAGAATTATTTTGAGGTTAATGCACTCTATGCATTAAGGTGAAAAACCTCCTGTGATGCAGCTGCCCTCTTTTACTCACCTGAACCCGGTCTTTCTAACGACTGGGAAAAGCACACCAGCTGCAGCCGGTGTCTTGGGTCCTGATTGAATAGATTGATAGCAGCGCAGCCATTGGCTCCTGCTGCTGTCAATCAAATCCAATGTCGTAGGAGCCGGGGGCGTTGCCGAGTCCTGCTGTCTGTGTCAATAGACACAGCAGCAGGACACGGGAGCGCGCCCGCACTAGTGCTCAGAGGGAGCGTGGCTCTCCAATGGGGGAACTCGAGAAGGAGGGGACAAGAGTGCCGCTGAGGGATCCCAGAAGAGGAGGATCGGGGACACTCTGGGCAAAGCCAACTGCACAGAGGTAAGTATAACATGTGTTTTTTTTTTTTAACCGCTTAAGGACCGCCCCCTGCACATTTACGTTGGCAGAATGGCACGGCTGGGCACATCAACGTACAGGTACATTGCTCTTTAAGTGCTTGCGACCCGGTCCTAAGCTCCGTGGCCTTGGGACCAGTGCACCCAATCGCCGATGGTGTCCCGCGATCGGGTCACAGAGCTGAAGAATGGGGAGAGGTATGTGTAAACAAACCTCTCCCCATGCTTCCTAGTGAGGCTGTCACTGATCGTCTGTTCCCTGTCACCGGGAAAGCCGATCAGTGATGTCGAACGCCAAGCCACGCCCCCTACAGTAAAAAAACACTTAACCCCTCCCCGCCCCCTAGTGGTTAACTCCTTCACTGCCAGTGTCATTTACACAGGAATCAGTTCATTTAAATAGCACTGATTGCTGTATAAATGACAATGGTCCCAAAAATGTGTCAAAAATGTCCGATGTGTCCGCCATAATGTCGCAGTCACAATAAAAATCGCTGATCGCCTCCATTACTAGTAAAAAAAAAATATTAATAAAAATGCTATAAAACTATCCCCTATTTTGTAAACGCTATAACTTTTGCGCAAACCAATCAATAATCGCTAATTATGATTTTTTTTTTACCAAAAATATGTAAAAGAATACGTATCGGCCTAAACTGAGAAAAAAAATGTTTTTTTATATATTTTTTGGGGATATTTAATATAGCAAAAAGTAAAAAAATATTGCATTTTTTTCAAAATTGTCGCTCTATTTTTGTTTATAGCGTAAAAAATAAAAACCGCAGAGGTGATCAAATACCACCAAAAGAAAGCTCTATTTGTGGGAAAAAAACGCCAATTTTGTTTGGGAGCCATGTCACACGACCGTGCAATTGTCAGTTAAAGTGACGCAGTGCCGAATAGCAAAAAGGGGCCTGGTCCTTTGACTGCAAATTGGTCCGGGGCTTAAGTGGCTAAACCAAACCTTTAGGTATCCTTTAATAAATGAAATCATCATTTAAAAACTGAATTTTGTATTTACTCGGGTTATCTTTGTGTAATATTAACTGGTTCCCGCCCGGCCAGTGGCGGAATTATAGGGGTCGCCGAGATCGCCATGGCGACCGGGTCCCTTGTTGCAGGGGGGCCCTTGAGGGCCCCCTGTACTCTTTGATAGGAGGGGAGGCTGAGAGGAGCTCCCCGATCGTCAGCCGAACTGTAATCGGACTGTGCAAGGGAGCTCCTCACATACCTAAAGTGAAAGCACTGTGTGCTGTGCTCTTTGTCTCCCCCTACAGTGCAGTACACGGCAGGAAGAAGGTAAATGTCTGACGTTTTTTTTTTTTTTATGACTATCTACTGTATGTGTGTTTATATGTGTGTGCATGCATGTGTGTGGGGGTGTTCATGCATGTGTGTGGGGGTGTGCATGCATGCATGTGTGTGTGTGTGGGGGGGGTGTGCATGCATGTGTGGGGGGGTGTGCATGCATGTGTGTATGTGGGTGTGCATGCATGTGTGTGGGGGGGGGGGTGCATGCATGTGTTGTGGGGGGGTGCATGCATGTGTGTGTGGGGGGGGGTGCATGCATGTGTGTGTGTGTGGGGGGGGTGTGCATGCATATGTGTGTGGGTGTGCGAGCGGGCGGTGGGGATTCACAGTGGCAGCATTTGGCACACCGGCAGCATTTAATGGGCACACCGGCAGCATTTGATGGGCACAGTGGTGGCATTTGATGGGCACACTGGTGGCATTTGATGGGCACACTGGCGACATTTGATGGGCACAGTGGCGACATTTGATGGTACAGTGGCTGCAATTGATGGGCACAGTGGCTGCAATTGATGGGCACAGTGGTGGCGTTTGATGGTACAGTGGTGGCGCTTGATGGTACAGTGGCTGCAATTGATGGGCACAGTGGCAGCATTTGATGGGCACAGTGGCAGCATTTGATGGGCACAGTGGCAAAATTTGATGGCACAGTGGCTGCAATTGATGTTTTTATTTCTGAATTTTTCAGTTTGCTTGCGTCCCCCTAAAAATTTTGAGCACCAGCTGTCACTGGTTTATATGTGCATTTATATATATATATATATATATTTGTGTGTGTTTGTGTTTTTATATAAAAATGAAGAAATCGGTTCCTTTATATGCAGCCACCCACTTGTGACTCGGCCCTGGTGTTCCAACATCGGGCTCGGAGTAAAGAGCTTTGTCCGGAGGTCGGGGGGCCCTCCGTGGTTTCTTGCATCGGGGCCCTGAGGGTTCTAGTTACGCCACTGCGCCCGGCCTATGGGAGAATGATGCCAGCGAGAACCTCTTGTCGACCTGGGCGGACTCATATGACATTCTCCCGGATTGCACCCCATGCGCAGCCGCAGGGACACGAGGTGGCACGATCTGTCACCAGCCATGTCAATCGGACACAGCCGATGACTGATCACTATACTGGCCTGCTGCGAGTACCATGTGACCACTGTAAGCAATCACAGCAGGTCACAAGACTGTTGTATACAATGCATGGTTTCCTTTCAAGCCATCCATTGTATACAATTGTGCTGCTAGCTGTGATTGGTCAGTCCATCTGTACCATGTGATTAGCTTTGACCAATCACATCTAATCACTGTAATATGCAACACATAATGTGTAAAATAAAAATACTGCTCACTTCCCCAGAGTAGTACATTGATACTATGGTAACATTATATTTCTCTGGTCAAAGTGTGTAAAAAAAATAAATAAATAATTGTATTTATTTATTTTTATTTTTTGTTTTTTGTACTGTCACTAGTTAGTGTTCCTGATCACCGTTACACCCTTTATATTATGCTGTACTGCACTGGTGACAGTATGTAAATAAAAAAAGAATATCTTAATTTTCAAAATTGTATGGCAAAAAAAGACAACTTTAACAAAATTGACATGCCTCTCACTAAATGCCTTGGACTGTCCACTTTCCAATCTACTTCCTTCCGTACTGAAGAGTAGTTTACCAGAAAATCCTATTAGCTGCTCTCCGTGGAGCCAGGTAGGTAAAGCACTGGGTGGAAAAAAAAAAGGGACAGCCAGAGAAACAGAGGTCTCCCTCAGCCAGGTTCCGGGTGATGCATCTCCTCTGTCTGAGGAAACATAAAAACTGTCCAGTCAAGCAGAGAGACTTCTTTTAAAGTGTATTTGGTGATGCGTCTCCTGTTCCTGTTGGAGGAGGTGCATATATCATGGGCTGCCCTGGAAGAAAATTTGGGAAAATACAATTCTTTCTTCATTTTCCAAAAGTATGTGGCAACAAATGAGCTCTGCAAAATACTCACCATACCTCTTAGCACATACAGTACAGTAGCTTTGAGTGTCTACTTTTCAAAAAAGGGGTCATTTAGGAGTGTTTTGTACTATCCTGGCATTTCAGGGCCTTCGAAACTGTGATAGGTAGTCAGAAAGTGTAATGAGGAAATAACACCCTTTAAAAGCCCGAAGGCGCTTATTGGATTTAGGGGTCCTGTACGTGGCTACACTGCCAAAAAGTCTCTCACATATGGTACCCCCATACTCAGGAGAAGTAGCAAAATGTATTTTGGGGTGTAATTCCACATATACCCATGGCATGTGTGAGCAATATATCATTTAAACTTTGTGTAAAAAAAAAAAAAACTTTTATAATTTTCCAACAGCGACAAACTACATAATTTTAATATCCATTGGGCGATGTTTTAAAGAGGAAGTAAACCCATCAGGGTTTACTTCCTCTTTGTTTCCCTGCAAAGGTAAAGCATAATGGGCTACTATGCATCGCATAGTAGCCCATTATGTGTCACTTACCTGACACAGGAGCCAGCGATGTCGTCGATGTCCCCTCTTCCATGGAGCGTCCATCTTCTTTCCGGGTATCCGGGTGTCTTTTTGCAAATATCTCCTAAACCGTGTAGGTTTAGGAGATATTTCTTGGACCTACATGTAAGCCTTAATCTAGGATTATCTGTAGGTCAAAGTGGTCTGTAAGGGTTTACAACCACTTTAACCACTTCAGCCCTGGACGATTTTACCCCCTTACTTACCAGAGCACTTTTTGCGATTCGGCACTGCTCGCTTTAACTGACAATTGCGCAGTTGTGCGACGTTGCACCCAAACAAAATTGACGTCCTTTTTTTCCCACAAATAGAGCTTTCTTTTGGTGGTATTTGATCACCTCTGCGTTATTTTTTTTTGCGCTATAAACAAAAGAAGAGCGACAATTTTGAAAAAAAACACAATATTTTTTACTTTTTGCTATAATAAATATCCCATTTTTTTAAAAAAAAAAAAAACTAATTTTTTACTCAGTTTAGGCCGATACGTAATCTACATATTTTTGGTAAAAAAAAAATCGCAATAAGCGTATATAGATTGGTTTGCGCAAAAGTTATAGCGTCTACAAAATAGGGGATAGATTTATTGCATTTTTTTTTTTTACTAGTAATAGCGGCGATCTGCGATTTTTTTTCGTGACTGCGACATTGCGGCGGACACTTCGGACACTTTTGACACATTTTTGGGACCATTCACATTTACACAGCGATCGTTGCTATAAAATTGCAATGATTACTGTGTAAATGTGACTGGCAGGGAAGGGGTTAACACTAGGGGGCGCTGCAGGGGTTAATATGTTCCCTAGGTGAGTGATTCTAACTGTGGGGGGAGGGGACTCACAAGGGGAGGAGACCGATCTGTGCTCCTCTGTACTGGGAACACACCATCGGTCTCCTCTCCACTGACAGGACGTGGAGCTGTGTGTTTACACACACAGCTTCACGGTCCTGCTGTTTTCCCGGGCAATCGTGGGTGACCGGCGGACATCGCGGCCACCGGGCACGCGCACCGGGTCCCGAGCGATGCCTATGGGGCGCGCGCACGCGCCCCATAGGCGGCCGGGAATGGGAGGACGTCATATGACGTCCACCCAGGATGGGAAATATACCTTGTGGACGTCATATGACTATGGGTGGGTAGTGAAGTGGTTAAAAGCCTTTACAGGTTACCACTTTAGATTTACAGAGGAGGTTTAGTGTTAAAATAACTGCCCTTGATCTGATGTTTGCGGTGATACCTCACATGCAATTGCTGTTTACATACCGACAGGAGAGGAGCCATGACCATATTTTGTCAACGTCATTGCCCAAATCTGGCCAGTGATCATATTTAAGCCGTGATACCACTGCTATCCCTGCTCCTTTACTTAAACGGCACGAGATTCCCGTGGCGGTTTCCCGTGGCGGCACAACAGTGGTTGCTGGGGACATAATGGGTATCTGCTTTTCTAGGAACCATTGACAGCAGGAAACTGTTACATAAAGAAACTGTAGAAATTGTGACCACCCTCTTTTTCTGCAGGTTTTAGGGACAAAAATGACCCATACCTCCCAAAGGGAAACCTTTCTGCACAAATATGTTGAAAAAAGGAAACATCACCAGTCACGCACACCAGTACACAATAAAGATTGCTTAAATTCACAAGTGTGTAATCGCATAACATCTTTTACTTTATACTGTTTTTTCATAATAAGAAAATTAGAATTATTTTGAGGTTAATGCACTCTATGCATTAAGGTGAAAAACCTCCTGTGATGCAGCTGCCCTCTTTTACTCACCTGAACCCGGTCTTTCTAACGACTGGGAAAAGCACACCAGCTGCAGCCGGTGTCTTGGGTCCTGATTGAATAGATTGATAGCAGCGCAGCCATTGGCTCCTGCTGCTGTCAATCAAATCCAATGTCGTAGGAGCCGGGGGCGTTGCCGAGTCCTGCTGTCTGTGTCAATAGACACAGCAGCAGGACACGGGAGCGCGCCCGCACTAGTGCTCAGAGGGAGCGTGGCTCTCCAATGGGGGAACTCGAGAAGGAGGGGACAAGAGTGCCGCTGAGGGATCCCAGAAGAGGAGGATCGGGGACACTCTGGGCAAAGCCAACTGCACAGAGGTAAGTATAACATGTGTTTTTTTTTTTTAACCGCTTAAGGACCGCCCCCTGCACATTTACGTTGGCAGAATGGCACGGCTGGGCACATCAACGTACAGGTACATTGCTCTTTAAGTGCTTGCGACCCGGTCCTAAGCTCCGTGGCCTTGGGACCAGTGCACCCAATCGCCGATGGTGTCCCGCGATCGGGTCACAGAGCTGAAGAATGGGGAGAGGTATGTGTAAACAAACCTCTCCCCATGCTTCCTAGTGAGGCTGTCACTGATCGTCTGTTCCCTGTCACCGGGAAAGCCGATCAGTGATGTCGAACGCCAAGCCACGCCCCCTACAGTAAAAAAACACTTAACCCCTCCCCGCCCCCTAGTGGTTAACTCCTTCACTGCCAGTGTCATTTACACAGGAATCAGTTCATTTAAATAGCACTGATTGCTGTATAAATGACAATGGTCCCAAAAATGTGTCAAAAATGTCCGATGTGTCCGCCATAATGTCGCAGTCACAATAAAAATCGCTGATCGCCTCCATTACTAGTAAAAAAAAAATATTAATAAAAATGCTATAAAACTATCCCCTATTTTGTAAACGCTATAACTTTTGCGCAAACCAATCAATAATCGCTAATTATGATTTTTTTTTTTACCAAAAATATGTAAAAGAATACGTATCGGCCTAAACTGAGAAAAAAAAATGTTTTTTTATATATTTTTTGGGGATATTTAATATAGCAAAAAGTAAAAAAATATTGCATTTTTTTCAAAATTGTCGCTCTATTTTTGTTTATAGCGTAAAAAATAAAAACCGCAGAGGTGATCAAATACCACCAAAAGAAAGCTCTATTTGTGGGAAAAAACGCCAATTTTGTTTGGGAGCCATGTCACACGACCGTGCAATTGTCAGTTAAAGTGACGCAGTGCCGAATAGCAAAAAGGGGCCTGGTCCTTTGACTGCAAATTGGTCCGGGGCTTAAGTGGCTAAACCAAACCTTTAGGTATCCTTTAATAAATGAAATCATCATTTAAAAACTGAATTTTGTATTTACTCGGGTTATCTTTGTGTAATATTAACTGGTTCCCGCCCGGCCAGTGGCGGAATTATAGGGGTCGCCGAGATCGCCATGGCGACCGGGTCCCTTGTTGCAGGGGGGCCCTTGAGGGCCCCCTGTACTCTTTGATAGGAGGGGAGGCTGAGAGGAGCTCCCCGATCGTCAGCCGAACTGTAATCGGACTGTGCAAGGGAGCTCCTCACATACCTAAAGTGAAAGCACTGTGTGCTGTGCTCTTTGTCTCCCCCTACAGTGCAGTACACGGCAGGAAGAAGGTAAATGTCTGACGTTTTTTTTTTTTTTATGACTATCTACTGTATGTGTGTTTATATGTGTGTGCATGCATGTGTGTGGGGGTGTTCATGCATGTGTGTGGGGGTGTGCATGCATGCATGTGTGTGTGTGTGGGGGGGGGTGTGCATGCATGTGTGGGGGGGTGTGCATGCATGTGTGTATGTGGGTGTGCATGCATGTGTGTGGGGGGGGGGTGCATGCATGTGTTGTGGGGGGGGGGTGCATGCATGTGTGTGTGGGGGGGGGTGCATGCATGTGTGTGTGTGTGGGGGGGGTGTGCATGCATATGTGTGTGGGTGTGCGAGCGGGCGGTGGGGATTCACAGTGGCAGCATTTGGCACACCGGCAGCATTTAATGGGCACACCGGCAGCATTTGATGGGCACAGTGGTGGCATTTGATGGGCACACTGGTGGCATTTGATGGGCACACTGGCGACATTTGATGGGCACAGTGGCGACATTTGATGGTACAGTGGCTGCAATTGATGGGCACAGTGGCTGCAATTGATGGGCACAGTGGTGGCGTTTGATGGTACAGTGGTGGCGCTTGATGGTACAGTGGCTGCAATTGATGGGCACAGTGGCAGCATTTGATGGGCACAGTGGCAGCATTTGATGGGCACAGTGGCAAAATTTGATGGCACAGTGGCTGCAATTGATGTTTTTATTTCTGAATTTTTCAGTTTGCTTGCGTCCCCCTAAAAATTTTGAGCACCAGCTGTCACTGGTTTATATGTGCATTTATATATATATATATATATATATTTGTGTGTGTGTTTGTGTTTTTATATAAAAATGAAGAAATCGGTTCCTTTATATGCAGCCACCCACTTGTGACTCGGCCCTGGTGTTCCAACATCGGGCTCGGAGTAAAGAGCTTTGTCCGGAGGTCGGGGGGCCCTCCGTGGTTTCTTGCATCGGGGCCCTGAGGGTTCTAGTTACGCCACTGCGCCCGGCCTATGGGAGAATGATGCCAGCGAGAACCTCTTGTCGACCTGGGCGGACTCATATGACATTCTCCCGGATTGCACCCCATGCGCAGCCGCAGGGACACGAGGTGGCACGATCTGTCACCAGCCATGTCAATCGGACACAGCCGATGACTGATCACTATACTGGCCTGCTGCGAGTACCATGTGACCACTGTAAGCAATCACAGCAGGTCACAAGACTGTTGTATACAATGCATGGTTTCCTTTCAAGCCATCCATTGTATACAATTGTGCTGCTAGCTGTGATTGGTCAGTCCATCTGTACCATGTGATTAGCTTTGACCAATCACATCTAATCACTGTAATATGCAACACATAATGTGTAAAATAAAAATACTGCTCACTTCCCCAGAGTAGTACATTGATACTATGGTAACATTATATTTCTCTGGTCAAAGTGTGTAAAAAAAATAAATAAATAATTGTATTTATTTATTTTTATTTTTTGTTTTTTGTACTGTCACTAGTTAGTGTTCCTGATCACCGTTACACCCTTTATATTATGCTGTACTGCACTGGTGACAGTATGTAAATAAAAAAAGAATATCTTAATTTTCAAAATTGTATGGCAAAAAAAGACAACTTTAACAAAATTGACATGCCTCTCACTAAATGCCTTGGACTGTCCACTTTCCAAAAAGGGGCCATTGGGGGTGTGGGGGGGGGGGGGGGTGTATTTGTATTGTCCTGACATTTTGAGATTGATCGACTTTCAAATATACCATAGTTTGTAGACTAAATAATATACACTGATTTGGGTTATTTTCATTAAAGAAATGTAGCAAAATACACTTTGGTCTAAATGTTGGGCAACAATTCCGAACGTGGGAACGCGGTGACGTACAAGACGTAGGACGAGCCGAGAAAAACTAAGTTCAATAGCCGGTGCGGCTATTCTGCTTGATTCTGAGCATGCGTGAACTTTTGTGCGACGGCCTTGTGTACACTTGGCGGAAAATGTGAGAACCTGCTATCAAACATTTGTTGGCGGAAAGTCCCACAGCAAATGTTCAATGGAGCATACACATGGTCGGACTTTCCGACAACAAGCTCACATCCAACATTTCCCATCAGAAAGTCCGACCGTGTGTATGCGGCATAAGGGGTCACTGGCAGGGAAGGGGTTAACACTAGGGGGCAGTGAAAGGGTTAATTGTGTTCCCTAGGGTGTGTTCTAACTGAAGGGGGAGGGGACTGTGTAGGGGAGATGACAGATCGCTGTTCATACTCTGTATGAACAGACGATCAGTCTCTTCTCCCCTCAGCGAACCGGAAACTGTGTGTTTACACACACACACAGATCCCGGTTCTCGGTGTGTCAGCAGCGATCGCAGGAGCCCGGCTCCTGGGAGAGCATTGCGCCCCTAGTGGCCACAGGGCGAAGTGACGCAACATAACGTCGTTTTGCTTAGCCATGCCATTCTGCCGCAGCATATCTGCGGTGGCTGGTCGGCAAGGTCTGCGAGATACGGGGACCCAAAGTCGGTTCGGAAAATGTCATTCTCTGCTGCAGAAAAGTGCTTGACATTTTCCGAACTGACTTTGGGGCCCCGTATTTCGGGGGCACTTGGTGGTAGGAACCTTTGGATATATTGTATATTGTATATATTGTAGTGCTAGTTCCTCTGGGTTTGCACACCAAATTTGGGGTTCCTAGCACCAATTGGCCCCAAGATACAGGGCCCCAAAATCGGTCAACTGTGTCCATTTGCAGCAATGTCATTTTGGGACCCTCTGGGTCCAGAGACCCCAAATTTTGGCTGCAGCTAGGGGGAATCTAGGAACCCTTAACTTCCAAGTTTGAAGTTCAGGGGACCTATGGCTGCAAATGGGCACAGTGAGGCAGCAAATGGGCATTGTTGACACTTACAGTAGCTGCACATTTCTCACCCTAGGCTTATACTCGAGCCAATACGTTTTCCCATTTTATTGTGGTAAAATTAGGTGCCTCGGCTTATATTCGTGTTGGCTTATACTCCAGTATATACGGTAGGTAAGACAATCTGAGTGTGATAACTGGTTTCTCTAGGTGTGTACATATAGGAGTGGCTTCACAAGGCTTCTCTCATCCTGTGTCTGCAGGTCCATGTGTGGAATCTACATGATAAGAGGTGACACGTGTCTGGATGCTGAGGTCAGCTGTGGTATATCTATCCGTGCCTGATATATCCATCCCTTTGGTGAGTGTGAACCCCAAAGTGGAGTGTGACTCACGGACTTCGATGTGGGATACTTATTGTGTGACATAGCAAGATTTTCATCTGAGGTTTCTGGGACTTTTCTCACACCATCTGTCATCTGTTTTTCACCCTGTGTGTTGCATACACATGAAAACTTATCATAGACTTTGTGATAGTAGCGCTGCTATAACGATCTTAGACACCTGAGCTGATCTTGTGCTATTTTTATTGTTAGAAATGTAGCGCCCCCTTGGGTATACTGGGAACAAAGTGGGTACCTCCAGATACAGGAGCGGGTTTACATTAACCCCAGGGCTGAGTCCATGGCTATAATGAGAAGTTAGAACAAATATGGGCGCCAGTCACTTTAGGTCGTTTTCAATGCTTTAATGAAGAACTAGCTTTTCTTCTAGCAGATCTTGAATATCTGGGTAGGTCTCTCACACCTACACCAGACCTAGCAACCAGTAAATGCCTGGATAAATCTCTCTCACAAACTTAGCAGTCAGGAGTTTGTTACCTTGATTGGATTGTAGAACAGCTTCACAGTACCAGAACCTTTAAGCCGATCCGGCAGTACTGTGAGGGTAGTTAGATGCAGATGCATCCTCCAAATGAGTTACCAGGCCCTTCTCAGAGACCAGCCCTCATCCTGGCTCTCTCCAGCAAGGGTCCTCCCCTGTATCTCTTCAGCTTGTCTCGGCTTCTTCCAAACAGGCAAGACAGCCTAAAGACCACCTCCGAACTAGTAGGCCCCCGACAGGCTTCTGGGTCTACTTGCACAGCTTGCAGCAACGTAGCCTCAGGCCTGGAGGGCCACGAGGTAAGAACTCCTTAACCCCTTCAATACCCGCCCATAGTCATATGACGCCCACAAGGTGGATCTACCATCCTGGGTGGGCGTCATATGACGTGCTCCCATTCTCGGCCGCCTGGGGGGCGCGCGCGCGCCACCCGCGACATCGCTCGGGACCGGGTGCGGGTGCCCGGTGGCCTCTATGTCCGCCGGGCACCCGCGATTGCCAGTTAAAACAAAGGGACCGTGCGGGACCGTGGAGCTGTGTGTGTAAACACACAGCTCCACGTCCTGTCAGCGAGCAGGAGACCGATCATGTGATCCCAGTACGGAGGAACACATGATCGGTCTCCTCCCCTTAAGTCCCCTCCCCCCACAGTTAGAATCACACCTATAGGGAATACATTAACCCCTGCAGCGCCCCCTAGTGTTAACCCCTTCCCTGCCAGTCACATTTACACAGTAATCAATGCAATTTTATAGCAACGATCGCTGTGTAAATATGAATGGTCCCAAAAATGTGTCAAAAGTGTCCGAAGTGTCCGCCGCAATGTCGAAGTCACAAAAAAAAAATCGCAGATCGCCGCCATTACTAGTAAAAAAAAAAAAAAAAAAAATGCAATAAATCTATCCCCTATTTTGTAGACGCTATAACTTTTGCGCAAACCGATCAATATACGCTTATTGCGATTTTTTTTACCAAAAATATGTAGAAGAATACGTATTGGCCTAAACTGAGTAAAAAAATAGTATTTTTTTTAAAAAAAGGGATATTTATTATAGCAAAAAGTAAAAAATATTGTGTTTTTTTTTTCAAAATTGTCGCTCTTCTTTTGTTTATAGCGCAAAAAATAAAAACCGCAGGGGCGATCAAATACCACCAAAAGAAAGCTCTATTTGTGGGAAAAAAAGGACATCAATTTTGTTTGGGTGTAACGTCGCACGACCGCGCAATTGTCAGTTAAAGCGACGCAGTGCCGAATCGCAAAAAGTGCTCTGGTAAGGAAGGGTGAAAAATGGCCCGGTGCTGAAGCGGTTAAAGCACATGGCATCTGTCCAATAAATACCCCTTCCCAGAAATCACAGCAGCTAGAAACCTCCTACTGGGCTGTTTCTGGAAAAAGAATATTCATTATAGCTTAACTTTGTTGTTATTCTCACACTGTCCTGTGGTACCAGTGATTCCTACTGGCAACAGTGGGAAATGCACAACACAGTCAAATTAGAACAGAACCAAATAAACTATGTACAATCAATCTGAGCTGGTTACAGCTCAGCCAAAAACTAAATTTACATTATAGCCCCATTTTTTAGGAACAGGGGGCTACATACATTTTTTAGTTGATTACTATTGATGTAATATATATGATCCTTGATTCAACGCCAAAAAGCTGGTTATGTTTTGCGAATGCGGTAGTTTCTACCTGGGCAAAACCAAATGTACACCACGCCGTCCGTCTGACAGTTGACGTGGTGTACCGTAGAGTGTAATTTGCCGTTTGTCAGATATATTGCATGATTTTCAGATATCCATGGACAAAGAGCACATGAACCACATTACAAAGTTCCTCTCGAGGTGGTATCTTCCCTGGCTGTCTCTGTAAAATGGCTCTGTATCAATCTATCCTTAATGCCACGTACGCACAATCGGATTTTCCGCCAGCAAAAGATTGAGAGCAGGTTCTCAATTTTTCAGTCGGAAAACATTCAGATCGGAAATTCCGATCATCTGTACCAATTCCGACACGCAAAATTCCTACGCATGCTCGGAAACAATTCGACGCATGCTCTGAAGCATTGAACTTAATTTTCTCGGCTCGTCGTAGTGTTGTACATCACCGCGTTCTTGATGGTCGAAATTTCAGAGAACTTTTGTGTGACCGTGTATATGCAAGCCAAGCTTGTGCGGAATTCCGTCGGAAAAAACATCCAAGATTTTTCCGACGAAAAATCAGCTCGTGTCTAGGCGGCATAAGTGATCTTGCCCTCCTAAAAGTAATATTGGATTAAGAGCCTGTAGATTTGCAAAGGATGTGGTCATTGGTAAGGAGATACCAGTGTTTCTTAAAGCGGAAGTAAACCCATCGATTTAACAGTCTAAAAAAAAAAAAAAAGGCATGCCGTGAATGCTAACTGCACATTGGCTGTGCTCTCAACCAAACAGTCAAACCATCCAATGGCTGGTGTCATAACAGATCACATGTGCAGCACTGTGGCAGTTGAAGATTAAACAGAGGCAAAGATGGCAGCTTCCTTGGCTGAAAACGATAGCAGGGTTTACTTCCACTTTAAGTATTTCTCGTATACATGAGTGTTATCCAAAACAAATGTTCTGCTTGGTCATTACCCTGTGGACATTGTACTGCATGTTGTGTGTCTTTGTTCCAGGGGAGGAGAGGTGTCGCCTGGAGCTTTGTGGAGTCAAATATCAACAGGCTGTTAATATAAAGCTCCACAAATAGATTTACAAAGCAGGACAACAGAGAGGAACATCCAAGAAGAGACCAGCCTGTTTTCAGAACACCCGCAGTGAAGGTTAGGATCTCTAAATTTGTTGATTTTTTTTTGTGTTTGTGTGTGTGAACAATATAAGCATACACAATATAGATACCAATAGCATACCTTTTCACTGTATCAACACAAAGATAAAGATTACAGAGCTGATCAACGTCTCCTCCGTACAATTGAGACTACCAGATAGGGAATTGTGCAGAGCGTTCCGTGTAAAGCCCAAATCGCGCAGGGTAACTATCATGATGCTGTGCTCTACAGCTGATAAAAATAAAGTCGACACTAACAAGTGAAAACACTGCAGCACCGCAGTATTGTTTTCTCTAGTTTGAGTGTGTTTTTAAAATGCTTTTATTCTTTAGGTTGAAGCCAATTCTTGGTTATTCAGATGTTGTCTAATAACCACCTAATTGTTTAATTGTGTCTATTTACAGAATACCTTTATATTGTATAGTTGCATTATTATGATTAGGGATGAGCCGAACACCCCCCGGTTCGGCTCGCAC
Organism: Lithobates sylvaticus; assembly: GCA_028564925.1. Taxonomy (NCBI): domain Eukaryota; kingdom Metazoa; phylum Chordata; class Amphibia; order Anura; family Ranidae; genus Lithobates; species Lithobates sylvaticus. Next base: position 521,941,706 of record CM053028.1, read on the forward strand.
CAGAACATGCGAACAGACAAAAAATTAAAGCAAACAAGCGAACATCATCAAAATCTATGGGACACGCACATGAAAAGTTCTAATTTTAAAGGCTAAAATGCAAGTTATTGTCATAAAAAGTGTTTGGGGATCCGGGTACTGCCCTAGGGGACATGTATCAATGCAAAAAAAGTTTTTAAAAAGCCTGTTTTTTCAGGAGCTGTGATTTTAATAATGCTTAAAGAGAAACAATAAAATATTCCTTTAAATATTGTGCCTGGGGGTCCCCTTAGTCGGCCTGTAAAGTAGCGCATCTTTCCCATGTTTATAACAGTACTGCAGCAAAATTACATTTCTAAAGGAAAAAATGTAATTTAAAATTGCTTGCGGCTGTAATGTATTGCCATATCCCAGCAATATTCATAAAAAATCATTGAAAAAAACGACGTGCCCCCCAGTCCATTTCCAGGCCTTTTCGGGTCTGGTATAGTTATTAAGGGTAACTCCACACCAAAATTTTAAAAAACAAATGGCGCGGGGGTCCCCCCCAAATCCATACCCCCCCAAAGCACCTTGTCCCCATGTTGATGGGGACAAGGGCCTCATCCCCACAACCCTTGCCCGGTGGTTGTGAGGGTCTGTGGGCAGGGGGCTTGTTGGAATCTGAAAGCCCCCTTTTACAAGTGGGCTCCCAGATCCTGCCCCCCATGTGAATGTACCCCTACTCATTCACCAAAAAAGTGTCAGAAAAGTAAAAATGACAGGAGACAGTTTTTGACAATTCCTTTATTTAAAAAAAAAGTGACGGTCCCGAGAAAAAAACTGAAAAAATCCGCCTCCATGGGAGGTGTCCCGCCAACTTCACTCTTTTCACTTTGACAGCTGTTATATAGCCAAGGGCAGGGCCACCCGGTGACATAAACAAGTGACCCGCCCCCTCTGACGTCACATGGTGTCAAGAGGGCGTGTGGTCACAGTTTACATCACCGGTGGCCCTGCACTTGGCTATATAACAGCTGTCACCGGGAAAAGACTGCAGTCGGCGGGATGCCTCCCATGGAGGCGGAGTTCTTCTGTAATTTTTTATTTTTTGGGACCGTTTGACGCCGTGATTGATGATGGATTTACATTGCAGGACACTTTATTTTTTAATAAAGGAATTGTCAAAAACTGTCTCCTGTCGTTTTTACTTTTTTGCAACTTTTTTGGTGAATGGGTAGGGGTACAATGTACCTCATACCCATAGGTGGGTGGTGTAATCTGGGGGCCCCCTTGTTAAAGAGGGCTTCCAGATTCTGATAAGCACCCCCGCCCGCAGACCCCAAAAAACACTAGGCAAGGGTTGTGGGGATGAGGCTCTTGTCCCCATCAACATGGGGTTATGGCACTCTCAGCAGAGCGCGCTGTGATTGCCCAAAGCATGCAGGTCAGGTGCATGCTTTGGCCAATCATCATACAGCAATGCACTTCGATCTCACAGTGCATTATTGGGCGTTCCGTGATGCTCAAATTTCCCACAAACGCCCCATAATATTCGCTGTTCAGCGAACGGGCGAATACCCGATGTTCAAGTCGAACTTACGTTTTTATTCAAACATTGAGCTAATCCCTAATTATGATTAAACGCCCTAGTGGCGGGAAATGCATCAGCAGGCATTCTTGAGGTTTTCTGTGAAATGGTCTGACATTATATTGCTTTTAAAAGTTTGAATAAAGAATATGCCTTTTATATGATATTGGTGTGCTTTCGTCCCAGTTTTCCTCTATGCATGTACACAGTCAGGAGCTGGAGACCTGCACCCAGTGTGGATTTTGACTGTAAAGACAGACCCACTTGGAGCCAGGTTTCCTTCTTGTTTTTTTTTTTGCCCAAGTTTTTTTCTTCTATCTCACCATGTTATGCACAGGGATGGACTGGCCATCGGGACTACCGGGAGTTTCCCGGTGGACCGATGGCTCAGTTGGCCAGTTGTCACTGCCAGAGTCACTCATTCGTCTCTCAGAGTCTGTCTGCGTGGATGTCACATTTACGCTAACGCTCCTGCACCTGGCGCCAGCCAATAGACATCATCGCTGCCACAACTTCCCTCCCCCTAAGTTTACAGTCCCGGCGGCGTGACGTCACTCACTGCTGGAGGCCAGAGGGGATTATCATGGGAGGAGTGTAGAGATTAGAGAGCTGCCTGCTGCAACCAAGAGGATCCAGCACCGCCGAGGAGGAACCAACAACTAATTACATGTGCTATAGCATTCATCACAAGTAAGAAAGCACTAAGCTAAATTAAGCTGATGCCATACGGAATGCAGCCATCTGACTGCAGTCTGAAGATTATTAACTGTGACTGTCTGTCTGTGATTTTTTTAATATGCAGCATGGTGGGGGGAGGGGGGTAAATGTCCTGCCACTGGTCATAGTAACTGATGTATTATTGTCCTGCACTAGTCATAGTAACTGATGTATTAATGTACTGCCACTGGTCATAGTAACTGATGTATTAATGTACTGCCACTGGTCATAGTAACTGATGTATTAATATACTGCCACTGGTCACGGTCACTGATGAATGAATTTACTGGTCACAGATGAATGAATATACTGGTCACAGTCACTGATGAATGAATTTACTGGTCACGGTCACTGATGAATGAATTTACTGTTCACAGATGAATGAATTTACTGGTCATGGACACTGATGAATGAATTTACTGGTCACAGATGAATGAATTTACTGATCACGGTTACTGATGAATTAATTTACTGGTCACAGTCACTGATGAATGAATTTACTGGTCACGGTCACAGATGAATGAATTTACTGGTCACATATGAATTAATTTACTGATCACGGTGACTGATAAATGAAGTTACTGGTCATGGTCACTGATGAATGAATTTACTGGTCACGATCACTGATGAATGAATGCACTGCCACTGATGAATGAATGTACTGCCACTGCTGGTCACGGTCACTGATGAATGAATGTACTGCTACTACTGGTCACGGTCACTGATGAATGAATGTACTGCCACTACTGGTCACGGTCACTGATGAATGAATGTACTGCCACTACTGGTCACGGTCACTGATGAATGAATGTACTGCTACTACTGGTCACGGTCACTGATGAATGAATGTACTGCCACTACGGTCACTGATGAATGAATTAATGTAAAGAAAATAAGATATTATTTATAACTGTTTTCCTTATTTATGACACCTGCCATTGAACGGAGAGTAACTTACACATGTCATTCTAAAGGAGTCTGTAATGTTGGAATGCATCTTTTTTTTTAAATTAATAATAAAAAAAAATTATACTTACAGTGGAATGTTTTTTTGCACAATTGCATATAGTTTATATACTGTTTTTGTGTATGTTTGCAAAAATAAAGGGGGTCGGTCTGGATGAAGTCCAGGGCCAAATTTTTGTCCCGGTCCAGCCCTGGTTATGTAGTACTGTAGATTTGTAACGTGGCCAAGGAGAGGGTGATGGGAGGAAAAGCAAGTCATACAGGTACAGCATGTAGTGCTGAAGGCTTTTTTAAGGACACTGGTTTTACAGGGGAAATCCAAGCTGCAAATGGGAGTAGACATCCTAGAATTGAAATAATTATTTAATAACAGCCTTTGCAAGCAGCCTTTGGATCAAGAGCACCTCCCAGCATTTGGCCTTGAGGAAATCAAGACACAGATGGGTTGATTTAGTAAAACTGGAGAGTGCAAAATCTGGTGCAGCTCTGCATGGTAGCCAATTAGCTTCTAACTTCAATTTGTCCAATTAAGCTTAGGCAATAAAACCTGGAAGCTGATTGGTTTCTATGCAGAGCTGTACCAGATTTTGCACTCTCCAGTTTTAGTAAATCAACCCTAGAGTGTAGAAAAGGGATATGCAATAAGCGGACCTCCAGTTGTTGCAAAACTACAAGTCCCATCATGCCTCTGGGTGTCATGTTTGTGGCTGTCAGAGTCTTCATATGCCTCATGGAACTTGTAGTTCTGCAACAGCTGGAGGTCCGCTAATTGCATATCCCTGGAGTAGAATATGGGTCACCTCTGGGTGAAGGATTATAGTAATTCATTTGTAGATTCTTACCTCTGTTCTAATGGAATTGCTGATTAATCTACCACACCCTTTCTCAACCTTAGGCACCCAGAAAGACCCTTGAAAAAACGTTCCAGTCTCCAAAAGCCCTTGCTAATAATTTCTATAGCTACAACTCACTGTACATTAGTGTGATGGTCAGTAGGAAGAATGCTACTTACATTTGTTGTCAGTGGGATGATTTCCCCAATAACCACTTCAGCCCCGGAAGATTTTACCCCCTTCCTGACCAGAGCACTTTTTATAATTTGGCACTGCGTCACTTTAACTGACAATTGCGTGGTCATGCAACGCTGTACCCAAACAAAATGTTTTTCTCACAAATAGAACTTTCTTTTGGTGGTATTTGATCACCTCTGGGGTTTTTATAAAAAAAAGAAGAGCGACAATTTTGCTTCATCGGTTTTGGTCAATATATATTCTTCTATATATTTTTGGTAACAAAAATCGGAATAAGCGTATATTGAGTTATAGCGTCTACAAACTATGGGAAAGATTTATGTTATTTTTATTATTATTTTTTTTTTACTAGTAATGGTGGTGATCTGCGATTTTTTTCGGGATTGTGGCAGACAGATCGGACACTTTTGACACAGTTTTGGGACCATTGACATTTATACAGCGATCAGTGCTATGCTATAAAAATGCACCGATTACTGTGTAAATGTCAATGGCAGGGAAGGGGTTAACACTAGGAGGCGATCAAGGGGTTAATTGTGTTCCCTCAGTGTGTGTTCTAACTGTAGGGGGCATGAACTGACTAGAGGAGGAGACAGATCGTTGTTCCTAGCTAGTAGGAACACACAATCTGTCTCTCCTCTCCTCACAGAACAGGGATTTGTGTATTTACATACACATGTCCCTGTTCTGGCTCTCGTGCCTGTGTTTGCGCGTGGCCTGCAGTCATCGCGACCGCCAGCCACACGCATCAGTTCCCCTGCAGCGTGTGCGCCTGCTATCCATGCTTAAAGGGCCGATGTACAGCTATGACGGTTCGCGGGAACGTGCCGACCTGCCGCAGTATAATGACGACAGCTGGTCAGCAAGCGGTTAAAGTATGACAAATATGCAAAAAAATCCGAAAGGGGAAAATACTTTTTCTTAGCATTGTGTGTGTGTGTATGTATGTATGTATGTATGTGTATATATATATGTGTATATATATATATATATATATATATATATATATATATATATATATATATATATATATATATATATATATATATAATATACTCTGCAGCACAGTAGAGTTAGACCCAAAGAAGAACAACTTCTATTTTATTAAAGATATTTTGTATACAACAAAAATATACAGGATTTCCAGCTGACAGATCGTCTACATAGTAACAGAATATGGCAACCAGTGTCTAACAACAGTATACCAAATAGATATGAGACAAAGGATAAAATACAGGAGGCACGTAGAGCATGAGATCATATTTTTAACTTTTTGCTATAATAAATATCCCAAAATTAAAAAAAAAAAAATGTCTTCATCAGTTTAGGCCGATATGTATTCTTCTACATATTTTTGGTAAAAATCGCAATAACCGTATATTGATTGGTTTACGCAAAAGTTATAGTGTCTACAAAATAGGGGAAAGTTTTATGGTATTTTTATGGCATTTTTTTTTTTTAATAGTAATGGCGGCGATCTCCGATTTTTAGCGGTACTGCAAAATTACGACGGACAGATCGAACACTTTTGACACATTTTTGTGACCATTGACATTTATACAGCGATCAGTGCTATAAATATGCACTGATTACTGTATAAATGTCACTGGCAGGGAAGGGGTTAACACTAGGGGGCAATCAAGGGGTTAAATGTATGTTTCCTAAGTGTGTTCTAATGTTATGGGGATAGGACTGACTAGGTGAGGAGACATATCATTGTTCCTACTTAGTAGGAACAAACGACATGTCTCCTCTCCCCTGACAGAACAGGGATTTGTGTGTTTACACACACACAAATCCCTGTGCTGGCTCTTGTGCACGCGATTGCATTAGGTCCCCCGATTTGCAGGGCGTGCCCTCTGGCGGCTCTTAAAGGGAACCACATACCCATACGGGGTGCCATTCTGCCCCCATAAAGAGATGTGAGCCTGTCGGGAACCGGTTAACAGATAGCTAATGTAGCACTACCTCTGCAGGGGCTACTGGTAATTTGGGTCCTGCTCTTGGTCGAACCCTGTGTGAGGCCTTACCCTCACTGACACGACCAGTATACCTTTCTGTTATCCTCATCAGGCACACAAGAATAAAGCCCCATACACACGGTCGGACCGTGGACCAACTTTCCCTTGGACTTTTGTCCAAAGGGCGTTGGCCCTCAAGTTGGTACTGCATACACACGGTCGGACTTTTGAGACAACCAACACGAACGTAGTGACGTTTCAACGTACTGACGACACTTCAAAAGAGGACGTTCGAATACTCCAGCGCCACCTTTGGTCAACTTCTATATTGTTGTCTGATCTTTTGCATTGGTTCTGAGCATGCGTGTTGGTACTGTGGACAAAAGTCAGTTGGTACTGCATACACACGTTCGGACTTTGGTCCTTCGGACTTTTGTTGGCAGAAAGTTGGTCCGTTCGCACAGCCAACAAAAGTCCGATGCAACCTGGAAAAAGTTGGTCCGATGGAGCGTACACACGGTCGGATGTTGGTCCAAACCACCTAATTTGCATGTTGGTTGTCAAAAAGTCCGACCGTGTGTACGGGGCTTTAGACTCACAACTCTATAAAACATAAACAGGCTGTATTGACTGTATAACCGATCCTTCAAAAACTTTAGTAAAAGATGCAGACTCCAGCTTACACTGTAACTCCCAAGGACATAAACAGTAGCTCTCTGTCCTTGCTGAAGCCCGGAAGAAACCACAGCTCCGGTTTGAGAATACCACTCTGCATTTCTTCCCGGATTTTTCCCCCGGAGCTGCAGAGCCACCGTTGCTTGTTCATGGAGGTTCGGAAGAGGCTCCAGGAAAAGGGACTCACGTATAGTATGCTGTACCCCAGTAAGCTCCGTGTTGAACTCTGCTCTGTGAAATTCTTTGAGGTCCCCTCGGATGTCTCCAATTGGCTGGATACCTTGGATTGAAGTGAATCATCATTTAATTTTTTGTTACATTCTGTTTGGGCTGTTTTGTCACCCCCCTTTTTTTTCCCTTTTGCTGGAGACACGTAAGGCCCTTATTTCCTGTATGCCTTTTTACCACAATCTGGTGCAGTGAATAGGGATGAGCCGAACACCCCCCCCGTTCGGCTCGCACCAGAACCCGCGAACGGACCTAAAGTCCGTGCGAGCTTTAGAACCCTATTAGTTACAATGGATGCGAACGTTCGAAATCAAAAGTGCTAATTTTAAAGGCTAATATGCATGTTATTGTCATAAAAATATTTGGGGACCTGGGTCCTGCCCCAGGGGACATGTATCAATGCAAATTTTTTTTTTTAAAACGGCCGTTTTTTTTTCAGGAGCAGTGATTTTAATAATGTTTAAATTGAAACAATAAAAGTGTAATATTCCTTTAAATTTCGTACCTGGTGGGTGTCTATAGTATGCCTGTGAAGGGGCGCATGTTTCCTGTGCTTAGAACTGTCCCTGCAAAAAGTGTAATTTTTGCAGGAAAAAAAGCTATTTAAAATCACTTGCGGCTAATGTGAATTGATGGCTCCCGTAACACAGAGAACAGTCATTCATTGAAAGTCATTGATAAAAAAAAAAGTCATTGATAAAAAAAAAAAATAAATAAAAAAAAAAAAGCGTGGGGGTCCCCCCAAATTCAATAACCAGGCCCTTCAGGTCTGGGATGGATATTAAGGGGGACCCCAGCCAAAAAAAAAAATGGCGTAGGGTCCCCCTCAAAATCCATACCAGACCCTTGAGGTCTGGGATGGATTGTAAGAGGAACCCCAGCCAAAAAAAATGGCGTGGGGTCCCCCTCAAAATCCATACCAGACCCTTATCCGAGCACGCAACCTGGCAGGCCGCAGGAAAATAGGGGGGACGAGAGCGCCCCCCCCTCCCTCCTGAACCGTACCAGGCCACATGCCCTCAACATTGGGAGGATGCTTTGGGGGTCTGAGACCCCCAAAGCACCTTGTCCCCATGTTGATGAGGACAAGGGCCTCGTCCCCACAACACTTGCCGGTGGTTGTGGGGGTCTGCGGGTGGGGGGGCTTATCGGAATCTTATCGGAGGGGGCGGGGTCACCAGGTGCCCTCCGTTTTAAAAGACCTGTCAGACGCAATGAAGCCTCACACAGCGGGAGCCTCCCATTGCGAGGAGCGGCCCAAGAAGAGACACCGACGCCATGGAAGAAGAAGAAGAAGCGGATCGGAGGAAGAAGATGATGGAAGAAGAATATGGAAGAAGATGCCGGAAGGAGAAGATGAAGAAACCGAAGGATGAAGAAAAGAAGAAGGAAGACCAGAAGAAAGAAGATTTTAATAAAGGAATTGTCAAAGACCGTCTCCTGTCATTTTTACCATTTTTGACACTTTTTTGGTGAAATGGTAGGGGTACTTTTGTACACCCTTACCATTTCACACAGGTGGGGGGCCGGGATCTGGGGGTCCCCTTGTTAAAGGGGGCTTCCAGATTCCGATAAGCCCCCCGCCCTCAGACCCCCACAACCACCGGCCAGGGTTGTGGGGACGAGGCCCTTGTCCTCATCAACATGGGGACAAGGTGCTTTGGGGGTCTCAGACCCCCAAAGCATCCTCCCAATGTTGAGGGCATGTGGCCTGGTACGGTTCAGGAGGAAGAGGGGGGGGCTCTCGTCCCCCCCCCTCTTTTCCTGCGGCCTGCCAGGTTGCATGCTCGGATAAGGGTCTGGTATGGATTTTGAGGGGGGCCCCACGCCATTTTTTTTGGCTGGGGTTCCCCTTAAAATCCATCCCAGACCTCAAGGGTCTGGTATGGATTTTGAGGGGGACCCTACGCCATTTTTTTTTTTTTGGCTGGGGTCCCCCTTAATATCCATCCCAGTCCTGAAGGGCCTGGTTATTGAATTTGGGGGGAACCCCCCCTTTTTTTTTTATCGATGAATGACAGTTCTCTGTGTTTCAGGAGCCATCAATTCATTAGCCGCGAGTGCTTTTAAATAGCTTTTTTTCCTGCAAAAATTACACTTTTTGCAGGGACAGCTCTAAGCACAGGAAACATGCGCCCCTTCACAGGCATACTATAGACACCCCCCCAGATGTGATACTGTAATGCTGTACTAACAGCACGCACACACTAATCCCCAGAAATACAGCACATAATGTCAGCAGTCAGCAGCACACTGACACGCTGACACTGAAACACAATATGCGAGGCTGCCGCCGCGGCGGCCTCTTATACCGTGGGGCGTGTACTAAAGCCCCTGAGCTATAATTGGCTACAGGCATCCTGCCTGTAGCCAATTATGGCTCTCCTCACTGCTGGCGCTGTGATTGGCCAAGCATGCGGAGTCACGGTGCATGCTTGGCCAATCATCAGCCAGCATTGCACGGCGACTGGCGCAATGCATTGCGGGCCGCATGTGATGCGAGCAGCCCAAATAGTTCTGGGCTCGCCGAACGGGCGAACGCCCGATGTTCGATTCGAACATGGGTTCGAATCGAACACCGGGCCCATCCCTAGCAGTAAAGGCTGATTGCACACTGGCTGGCACATATGCTTTTCGAGGTTACCCTCCCCAGTAGGTTTAAAAGCGGTGTGCCTTGCCAGGCGATGCATATGTACAGACCTTGCTTTTACTGCGCAAAACATTCCCTTCAAGATGTTGCAGCACATGTATAGCTGCTTGGTGCTTCATGGCTACAATATACATGGAGCCGGATGCTCTCTCTGCAAAAAAGAGTATTCACAGAAGGCGCGTAGTGCCAGTGCTCACCCTGTCGACTTTTTTGTTCCTTCCTAAGGGACATATGGAATAACTCTACAAGACAATATTCAATTAGAATATTCGATTGAGTCTGCTGGCGGGTGCAGGGTTTGTTTTTTTTTTTTTTTCTGCTTTCCCCCTCTTTTTTTAAGCTGGCAAGACAGGGAATTGTTACGATGGGACTGTTCAGTGTAAATGTTATTCTTCAGCACGCTGTATGGTTCTGTGTGTCTCTGGACCTCACCTGTGCTCCTAGGCCTCCATCTTGTGGCAAATTTCTGAATTGCAGTCATGTCCTTGAATATTAGAATAATCTCCTGGAATGTCAGGGGTTTGAATTCAAAATATAAGAGAGCTCTGGTGCTGAAATTTTTGTAGGCCCAACATCCCCACATAATGTTTTTACAGGAAACAAATTTACTAGGCAACAGAATTCTGCCCATGAAACGTCCCTGGATGCACAGAGCCCTACATGCCACTTTCTTATCTTATGCTAGGTGTAGATCTATTTTGTTGCACAAGTCCTTACCTTGCTCCATAGAAACAGTGATTACAGATCCTGGGGGAAGATACTTAGTGGTAATAATTGAAGTTTATTCACGTAGGTTGGCCCTGGTAAATGTATATATTCCCCCTCCTTTTACAGGGAATATCCTGTACGAGGTGTTGGAGAAATTGCCACCTCACGCTTCTTTCCAGTTATTGGTGGCTGGAGATTTTAATAATGTCTTCAATTAAACGTTGGACACGTCCAATCCACACAGGACTCCAAACCACGACTTGTCACATTGGGCGGAAGCTGCGGGTCTCGTTGAGATCTGGCGGTGGAAGCATCCCACGGACAGATGCTACTCATATCTGTCCTCGGTACATGCTTCCTCCTCCAGAATAGACCTGGCATTCACCAATGGGACATTATTGCCTCTGGTAGCTGAGGCGTCCTACCTTCCCTGGGGGTGTATCAGATCACACTCCACTTCAGATTACCTCGCAATTAGGCTCCCAGAGTTCAAGGAGGGTTTGGCGTTTGTCTCCTAGATGGGTGGGGGAACACACTGTGGAGGAGATGTTGAAACCTCACATTGATACATTTTGGCAGATTACTGAAGGATCAGCATCAGTGCACACTGAATGGGAGGCCTTCAAGTCCACCACTAGGGGGTATACACATCAGCCATAAAAGCCCTGAGAACGGAGCAGAATAGTGTAGAAAAACAACTCCAGGACAAAGAACAGGAATGCGCTAAGGCACATGCGGATTCCACTTCTCCTGACACGTTGGCTCAATTGCAGTTCGCAAGGAGGAATGTATCTCTCCATTATCAGGATATGAGTACTTGTCAACTGCAAAGGAATGCGGCACATGTTTTTAAAAAAGAAGATAAAAATGGCAAGCTCTTGGCTCTTCTGACAGCAGGGGACACGTCCCTGACAGTAGTTCCCTGCATACGGTCCCCGTCAGGACAACTGTTGAGAGACAGGGAAGACATAGTATGGGAGTTTGTATCCTTCCATAGGTCTCTGTACTCCCCTATAGATCCCTATGACACTGGTGACCGCAGGGGCACTTTGGGGAACACTACAGTTGTCCGAGCTGCCGGAGGAATCTAGCAATTTTCTGGATGCCGCGTTCAGGGAGGAGGAGGTAGTTTCCGCAATAAGGTCATTTCCTAGTGGTAAGGCTCCTGGACCCCGACAGTCTGCCAATTGAGTAGTACCACCAATACTCAGAGACCCTGGCACCCAGACTACTACAATTATACACCGACTGTTTTCAGAAGGGAGGCCTCCCCCTCTCCTTTTATGAGGCTCATATTGTATTATTGGCTAAGCCGGATAAAGACCCACTGCAGTGTTCGTCAAATAAGCCAATCTCTTTATTAAATATGGACTTCAAAATACTGACCAAACTGTTAGCTACTAGACTTATATCGGTCCTGCAGCATGTTATTTCCCCTGATCAGACAGGTTTTATGCCCAAAAACGCTACAGATATTAATCTGCGCAGAGATTTCACTGACACACAGTTGGGCGCAGTCATTTCCAGCGGTGGGATACTGGTCTTTCTGGATCTGGAAAAGGCCTTTGATTCCGTGGACTGGAATTACATGGGGGTGGTACTGGAGGTATTCGGTTTTGGTCCTCAGTTCAGGAAGTGGATTGACATTCTATATCATTGCCCCACAGCAGCCATAAAGCTAAAAAATATGCATAGGGGCACTCACCAAGGATGCCCTTGCGAGCCTCTGAGGAGGTACAGGTGATACAGGTGGGTAATTTTACCGAAAAAATTGCACTATATGCGGACGATATGGTTATTTTTTTTGAGAGACTCCAAGAATTCCCTATTGGCAGCTTTAGACATCCTTTAATTCCTTTGCTAATTTTTCGGGTCTGAAAGTCAACTGAGGAAAATCCCAGATTCTTTCACTTAGGACGCCATCCCCCAGATGTGAGATTCCCGCAGATTGTACCTTGCACAGGGTAGAGATATCTGGGGTTACATATCTCCAACTCTGTATCAGACTTTATTGAATGTCGATCCACTTTTGACTAAACTAAAATCCAGACTGCAGGCATGGCAGAATCTACCTTTGCACTCATAGGTAGGGTGAATTTAGTGAAAATTAAATTTTTACCTCTGTTTTTATATATATTTTGGAATATCCCTGTTTGGATGCATCAGGAGAGCTATGATGTAATCGGTATTGCTGAAACTTGGCTGCAGTCCTCACATGACTGGGCTATAAATATTCCTGGCTTTGCACTCTTTCGGAAAGACAGAGTTAAAAGGAAAGTTGGAGGGGTCTGTCTGTATGTGAGAAGTGATCTCAAAGCGAGTGTGAAAGAGGACCTGGGGGATGGAGAGTGTGATGAGTCTGAAGCATTATGGGTGGAACTGCATACAGATGTGCGTAGTTCAAAGTTAAACATTGGAGTTTGTTATAGACCACCCAATGTTAATGAGGAGGTGGATACTCAGCTCCTTGCACAAATAGAAAGGGCTGCAAGGGCTGAGACAGTGATAATAATGGGGGATTTTAACTACAAAGAAATTGACTGGAATAATGGCACTGCTGGGACAGTTAAAGGACAAAAATTTATAAACCTATCACAGGACAATTTTAAGGTCCAGTTTATTGAGGCCCCAACCAGGAATGATGCTCTGCTGGATCTGGTAATCTCAAACCATGCAGAGCATATTACTAATGTTCAGATAAAGGAGCATCTGGGTAGCAGTGACCATAACATGATTTCATTTGATGTTAGCTGTAAGCAAAAATCACATACAGGAAAGATAAAAACACTTAATTTCAAGAGGGCAAATTTTCCAAGGATGAGGGCTGCTCTCCAGAACTTAGACTGGGTGGGAATATTGGCAACAATGGGCACATAACAGAAATGGGGATTTTTCAAAAAGACTGTTTGTGAACTCACTGCAAAGTATATTCCCATGGGCAATAAATTTAAAAGGCTAAAAATAAAACCTATGTGGCTCACGGCCAAAGTTAAAAAAAGCTATAAACTATAAGAAAAGAGCTTTTAAAAAATATAAAAATGAAGGATCACTAGTGTCATTTAAATGTTACAAAGAACATAACAGAATATGTAAAAAGGAAATCAAGGATGCAAAAATTCAAAACGAAAGACAGATTGCAAAAGATAGTAGGACAAACCCCAAACAATTCTTCAAATATATTAATAGTAAAAAGGTCAAGTCTGAGCATGTAGGCCCTTTACAAAATAATCTAGAGTGGGTGACTGGGGACAAAGAGAAGGCTAATTTATTAAATACTTTCTTCAGCTCTGTGTATACAAAGGAGCATGGGGGAGCTCATGTCCACAATGGGGGTGGTAGTGACACAGCCCCAAATCCACAATGGCTCAAAAGTGATATGGTCCAGAAATATTTAGACAGAATAAAGGTGGATAAAGCACCTGGACCTGATGGCATCCACCCACGGATCCTAAAAGAATTGAGCTCTGTAATTTCAAAGCCATTGTATCTAATTTTTAGGGACTCATTAACGACAGGAATAGTACCACTGGATTGGCGCAGGGCGAACGTGGTGCCTATATTTAAAAAGGGAACAAAGTCTTTACCAAGTAACTATAGACCTGTTAGTTTAACTTCTATAGTTGGGAAGATACTGGAGAGATTAATAAAAGACCACATAGACGAGTTCTTGCAGGAAAAAAATATTTTAAGCAACAGACAGCATGGATTCATGAAAGACAGAAGTTGTCAGACAAACCTGATTTCTTTTTATGAGGTGGTAAGTAAAACCTTGGACAGAGGCGTGGCTGTGGACGTGGTATACTTGGATTTTGCAAAAGCGTTCGATACAGTTCCCCACACACGGCTCATGTGTAAGGTAAGGTCTACAGGTTTGGAAATATCGGTTTGTAAATGGATAGAAAACTGGCTAAAAGACAGAATTCAGAGAGTAGTGGTTAATGATTCTTACTCTGAATGGTCTAAGGTTATCAGTGGTGTACCCCAAGGTTCAGTGCTGGGACCCTTACTTTTTAATATCTTTATAAATGATATTGGGTCTGGGATCAAAAGTAACATTTCTGTCTTTGCAGATGACACCAAGCTATGCAGTGGAATAACGTCCTTACAGGAGGTCTCCAATTTACAAGCCGACCTCAATGCTCTGTCTAATTGGGCGACTATGTGGCAGATGAGGTTTAATGTTGATAAATGTAAAGTTATGCACTTGGGGGCTAAGTATATGCATGCATCATACATGCTAGGGGGAGTACAACTGGGGGAATCCGTAGTGGAGAAGGATCTGGGGGTTTTGGTAGATCATAAACTCAATAATAGCATGCAATGCCAAGCTGCGGTTTCCAAAGCGAGCAAAGTTCTTTCTTGTATTAAGAGAGGTATGGACCCCAGAGAGAGAGATATCATTTTGCCCCTGTTCAAATCATTAGTAAGACCTCATCTGGAATATGCAGTTCAGTTTTGGGCACCAGTTCTCAAAAAGGATATTGGGGAACTGGAGAAAGTGCAGAGAAGGGCAACCAAACTTATAAGAGGCATGGAGGAGCTCAGCTATGAGGAAAGATTAGAGGAACTGAATTTATTCACCCTTGATAAGAGGAGATTAAGGGGGGATATGATCAACATGTATAAATATATAAGGGGTCCATATAGTGAACTTGGTGTTTGAGTTATTGACTTTACAGTCAACAAAGAGGACAAGGGGTCACTCTTTACGTCTAGAGGAAAAGAGATTTCATCTCCAAATACGGAAAGGTTTCTTCACAGTAAGAGCTGTGAAAATGTGGAATAGACTCCCTGCAGAGGTGGTTCTGGCCAGCTCAGTAGATTGCTTTAAGAAAGGCCTGGATAGCATCCTAAATGTACATAATATAACTGGGTACTAACATTTATAGGTAAAGTTGATCCGGGGAAAATCAGATTGCCTCTCGGGGGATCAGGAAGGAATTTTTTCCCCTGCTTTAGCAAATTGGAGAATGCTCTGCTGTTTTTTTTTTTGCCTTCCTCTGGATCAACTGTGGGTATAGAATGGGGTATATGGGATTGTATGATATATATATATATATATATATTTTTTTTTTTTTATTTGTGGTTGAACTGGATGGACTTGTGTCTTTTTTCAACCTAACTAACTATGTAACTATGTAACTATGGATACCGAGATATATATTCAAAAAAATAGATCAACTCATAACGTCTTTCCTGTGGCAGGGGCGACAACCCCGAATTAAACTCTGGGTGTTACAACTGCCGTGGAAACTAGCGGTCCTGGACTTTCACAGGTATTACTTAGCGGGTCATCTAATATTCATGCACAAGTGGTTCACTCTACCTGAGGATGACACTGCCAATACACTAGAGGCTGCTATTGTTGATTCTTATGAGGCGCTGACACATTTCCCGCGCGGTATCAGAGCTCCGTATAGGCTCACAATATCCATGCGTGCAACCAGCAGGGCATGGGTAGCAGCGACCAAGATGGGTAGCGCTTCTGAGATTTCTCCTCGCATACCACTTTGGAAGAACCCCAAATTAACGCACTTTTGTGAGTACCCTGATCCAATCATCTAGACTAAATTTGGTATGAAGACGCTGAAGGACATAGTGGGTGGTGGGAAACTTCTACAGTTTTACGCACTGAAAACAAAGTTTAATCTTCCCAACACTCACTTGTTCCGTTACCTTCAGCTCAGACATGCATACAATGCCCAATTTGGAGATATGGGTATTACCCTGAAAATCAGCAATTTAGAATCTTTACTTGGGGAGGACACTTTGGACAAGGCCTTGTCTACAATATATAAACAACTGTTCGGTGAGGGAGGAGATCTCCTTGCAAGGTGTAGGGTAGACACGTGCGCCATCAATAAATTTGTTTTGTTTCGTTCCGTTCCATTTTTTATTAGAATTAATTTGTATTTTCGTTAACTTTTCGTAACAATTACGAGTGTTCATTATAATATATTTATCATTATGAGGGGCTCCCACCATCCCTGTGCTGTGCTGACTTCCTGGGTTTTTAACTTTTAGGTTCATTAACTTTTCATAACAATTACGAATGTTCATTATGATGAATTTATTATGAGGGGCTCCCACCATCCCTGTGCTAACTTTCTGGGTTTTTTAACTTCATCATAATGAATAATCGTAATTAACGAACATTCTTATTTTGTCCGATTCTGAATCCCCCATCGACTACCAATACTAGTCTCCCACTCCCATATTAAAAAAGGTAATTTTCCCAACCCTCACTCAGCAGCAGAAGAAAACCTCTGATTGGTCAACAAAACAGCAGTCACGTTTCCGTTGTAACGGAATTTGGATCCGAAATTCGTAAACGAAATTTCGTATATCGTACAAAATTCCAAAGCATAGCAATTCGGATTTCGGATCCTCCTGAATGCATGAATTTACGGAAATTCGTACAAATTTTCGATTCGTACGAAACTAATCGCACATGTCTAGTGTAGGGCAGTGTGAGGTGATGTGTTCCCCAGATGGACGGGGATGACTGGGTTGATGTATGGGACATTCATTTTACTAGATTGGTCTCTGCTAGGGACCAACTCATTCAATTTAAATGTGTGCATCGTATATATCTTACTCCAGCTAGATTGGCTAAGATGTTCCTTACCCAGTCGCCTGGTTGCTGGTGGTGCAGTTCCCTAGAATCGCGCAAAATCTGTGAATAAAATGATCAATGAGTGCAAACTACTGCACTAACCCACTGATTGGGGGGTGATCCAAAATTTAACATAAATATAAAAAAACATATGTGTTGTGAAATAGTCATCAATCTCATATGAACATACACACATAGAGAGAAAAAAACTTTAGATCACCAAATAATGAATAATCAGAAATCAACTAAACCGAGTGACTGAATATATGTAACACATATACAAGTGAGGGGTGCATAATGTCCAATCATATATATAACTGAAATATATGTGACGTGCAAACTAACTAAATAAAAGTCCATCCATATGTAAGATGATTCTTCAGTGTTGGTGTAGATAATTGTGCTAAATCCACCACCGCTGTGTAGAGAATTACTTCTTACCAGAAGCCCATGATCCCCCATTACAGAGGATCTTGGGAAGCCTGTGACATCATTGACTTAATATGGCCACGTGGTCACAGCTGGAGCAAACCCAAGCTCATTCTTAGTTTTAGCCTTTTTAGGTGTACATCCAATGGCATTGATGAATACTGAGCTGGAGGAAAGGGGGCATTTTCCCCCAGGGACAGTACTGTAATGGATGTGACTTTGGTGTGATAAAATGCTAAAATGCCTATTTCGAATAAATGATAAGTTACTGCTGCTGCTTAAATCATCCTTAACTTTACTTAGAGATGACTGCTTATTGCAAAGCTGAACTGCAAAGAGTTAAGAAGAATTGTGTGCCTTTTCCGAGAATTACAACCGAGACAGACATGGCATCAGCATCATCCTATATATACATTTGTTACAGTAATATGCCACAATAATATGTTTTGCATATGTCTCGCCTTGTTTGTTTGAAAGTCCACCCATTCTTATATAAACTTCAAAAAGAGGAAATAAAAACAGAAAGTAATTTCACACTGGACTTAGTGTGTCAGAGTGGTTACTTCAGCGTGTGCACGCATTATATGCAATAATTTGATCAGGGGCAGATATAAAAATACCAGACCTTGGTTCTGGTTCTCATCCAATCCATAACAGCTGGCGCCCAGCCAATGTGGGGCTATTTGGGTTCTGTACCGGGGGAGCCAATCGAGAAGGGACTGAGACAGGCCAACTCACGGAGACTGGATGGAGATTGATCACCTCTAAAGAATGGTAAGGCTCGTTTGATATCTTGCATATCTAGTCTACTGTTTATCCTGTACCCGTGATTGGCTAGTCTCTGTCTATATCGGCTCTCCACGGTCAGCAAAGACACAGGTACATATCTTGCCCATAGCCTATCGAACCTGTACTAATTATATCTGCCGCCTGTTTTGTTCTGTCCTGTTTTGTTGATCGATCTTGTGTCTTGTGACGGCTGTTGGGAGTGAGGGATTGATTACATAGTCACGGATGAAGACGTGGTTAAACTTCTCCTGGGAAGTGCGGTAAAGCATGGGAACACCAGGAGAAGGCGTCAGGACGTGGTTTAAACTTCTCCTGGGAAATATATTGTGCGGTAGAGCACGGGTGCAGTAAAGCACGGGAAACCAGGAGGGGGCGTCAGTTACACGCACAGTGGCGTGGGGGATCCCGTGACAGTTTGAGTAATCCTGTACTTCACTGCGGCCGTCACATATCTTGTTGGTCATATCTTGTTGGTAATGTCATGTCCTAAGTGTGTTTGTGTACTGTTGTTTGCCGTAAATGAAGAAGGCTGAGGTCTTGTCGAAGTAGTAGAGCCAGGATAAAGAACTGAGTCTCTTGGTTATAAACCCCTATTCCTGGAGACCGCACACATATTGGTGTTCAGATTAAATGTGCATTACCCAGTCAAATTTGTTTGTGGTAAATCATTGAAAGTTATAGAAGCTGGATCTAGAATAAGAGGACAGGGAGACGAGAGGTGTCCCTTACAGGTTGACCTTGAACAACCAGAAAAGAGGAAGTCAAGTAGTCAGCCACCGCCCTATAATGGCGTCTGGTCCCCAGGAAGTAGACACTGCCCTTCGTCTACCGCCCCTCTGTTCCAAGTGACACCTCCCCCACTGTGCTCCCCCACTGTCCTCCGGGACATATTACAAGGGTGTCTTGAATATTTCAGCCATAGTCTGACTTTAAGGACTGTTTTAGTTGTAGTTGCCTATCCTTGCATTATTAAAGTTAAAAGGTGTTTCTTTTCTAATAACAGCAAATGTAGCAAATGTGCAATATTTGTGCAAATGGTTTTAATTGTGTTTAAGCTGTATTAGCAATAATTTGGGAATTTAAATGTTGATTTTTAACCAGATATAAGTTTTAAGAATATTATAATGGAGAAGTTATATATATATATATTCTGGGCGTTATGCCAGATGAATTGTGGTCAGTAAAAAAAAAAAGGGAAGTGATTTAAAGTTGCATAATCCTATACAATAGGATAACACAAGTGTTTATTGATTTGGGTTTTAGCACACTGACTAAAGCACATAAACACATGCTGGCTGCCGCATTTGCCTTAGGTCTTAAAGAGTCAGTCCAAAAGGGTCTGTTCCTATCATGCCCAGAGTATAGAGTAATGGATTTTGAGATGTTGTTATTAGTAGCAAAGGGCCTAGAATCTGCACAGAGCAGTAAAAAGGTAGCTCCTCTCATGATGGCCTCTGACACACCGTATTCACACCCACCCGTACCAACCCTGTGTGTTTGTTACAACTGCACTCCAGAAGGGAACACCGGAGCGGAAGACCCAGAAGTCTGCCCACAAGCAACTAGTCCCCAAACCATGACCCACATGAAAGCGCTCAGTACCAGGGACATGACTGCCCACCTCGTCTACCACCCCACCCTTCTCTGGATCACATGTACCTTCTCCGCCAGGATTCAGGCAAGCCTGTGTCACCTGCCTGCTACACCGCTACACCTGGACTGTTATGCCACAAAGTGCCCAGAACTCCCCCTCCCAATTCAATCCAAGGCAATGGCCCTCATCCTGCACACCTGGATGAAGTTACACCCAGACATTGTACTCCTTCAGTATCTAGATGACCTCCTGCTTTGTTCGGATACCCTCCAATGTGGTGACATCTCAAACTTCTCTGAAGGCCTCTTACCTGCTACCTCTCTCCTCTTTCCGGTGTGGGGACCTGAGATAGGCTGTGCAGACATGAAGCTTAATATCTCTTTCCCAGCCACTGGCTGCCAGAAACTTATTGAAGTTGATGATGAACGCAAGCTGCATACTTTTTATGAGAAAAGCATGGCCACAGCAAGGTTTCCCCATGAAACAGGGAGTTCTCACCCACGGCCATGTTCGTCTGCTATTGAGTAAGGGTCACTCTTGTTACCACCCCAGGATGACTGGCGAGCGCAAACGCAAGTCTGTGCAAGGCTGAATTGTAGATTCCAACTTAAGTGTGTTGAACTTGGTGATTGTCAGGAAAGGTGAGGAGGACATCCCTGGCCTCACAGACAACACTGTTCCACGTCGTTTGGGTCCTAAAAGGGCAAGCA